>OU342489.1:18750000-20000000 GCA_910589525.2 Ennomos quercinarius
AGTGAACCCGCTACAAGTTTCGTCAAGATTTGTTGAAAAATACGAGCTGCACGCTAGTACGTGCTAGTACGTACATCCGGACAGACGTAAGCTAAAATCGCGAGTTAAAGTAGAGACTTTCGCTCACTCCATTCCCTCGGTCAATTAGAGAGCCAATGCTATAACACATTCAAAGAGCTAAAAGGATACACCAATTTTCCAAAGACTCTCTATGCGCCATCGCGGCTAGTGTACAGTCCAAATGTTCTTTGTAGTAGGTAGTGTAGCTAGTTTATTCTTTTTTATTAATGTAGTAGCTAGTTTAAAGAATAAAGGCAACATTGCCCGTTTAAAAAAAGAGGATCCACCAAACATAATCATAAGCATCTGTTCCTACTATAGCTACGTAAATCTAAGGTACCTACTGTCTGTAGGCACCAGTCTCAAGGTATTCTTGAATTCGGCTTCGTGAACGGAGTCAAATCAATACCGAACCATCGACTAAACATGAACGTATATTAAATAATACAGTTGTCTGAGAGCTTGTACTATGGAAACAAGCAGAAGTGAGGTCGTTTCTAAAACTTACTTCGTAATTTCGTCTACTTAGCGTTGGTAAAGTTGTGGGCAACTTAAAGTTGAAAAGCATGGAAGAACCTTGCATCCATATATAACACTGAAATGTATGCTGAATACTTTTCCGTTGGAAAATAGGTACATTGCAAGCGAACGCGCATTGAGTTACTTTATGAAGACGTTACATTATAAGCGTTCAAAGTGGCGTTTTATGTGGCCTGTGTTCAGTTGTGGGCGTCTTAGAGCTGATGCTGTGTATAGAAAGGTATGGTCTATACCGGTATGATACCTCAAAGCGATCCACGGTGATTCATTTTTCAAATGAAATTCCTGTTTGAGCACCCAGCCATTTTCTATTCCAGATAATTGGATCCACCGCGCGCACGGTTTGATTTTGAATTGAAAGGATAAAACAATGTTGATGTGAGCAAAAAGTTCATCACTTCAGTATTTCTTACAAAGATGATGGGTGATAGACTAGTGTCCTGCTATTAAAAATTAACAACTTAATATTATTTTCGTAAAGTAGGTTAAAAATGAGTGCAATAATTTAAAAAATTAGTAAAATTGGTAAATAAATCACGGATTACTAAGCTTTTAAAGTTTCTTGAAGGGGAATCGCCTGTCCCTTTCTCGCAAAACAGAGCTTCCCCACAGTTACTATGAAAACTCACGTTGTGACGTCACAAGCCCAAGAGATTGTATGTAAAGCTACCACAGCGTAGTAATGAGGTACTACTAAGGAGAACGTACTGACGTCACTGCACGTTTCAACTGTCTCTTTCTATTCCTGTATTTTAAAATGCTTGTAACTTTGTAATTTTTTGAGATATTTAATTTTTGTTTTTACGACTGTTTATTTTTTGAGGAATATTAATAATTTGTGCAACAAAAAAATAGCACGACACAAGCCTATTGGGTATTAAAGATATAAGAAGAATAATAAGAAGAAGGAGAATATACTATTTTAGGTGTTTCTAAAGCATGAAGTACCAAGAGATCACAAATACTGAGGAGGTAAAGGATCTACGGTACGACGCTGGTGCTTTCAGCATTGAATATTGAATATCGATAGGTTCCCAAGGAAGCCGTTTTCCAACAGGATTATGCATTATTCATGCTTTTAACGTTGCGGATGTCTGTCTATACATGTCTATACTTACCTGATTCAAATTATAGCCCTTCTATCGTAAATCAGATCGAACCACAGAAAACGTAAAAACTTAATAAAAACATTTTCGAAATGTCATGTCATGTCATGTTTTTGTTTGTGTTGTGTGTGTGTGTGTGTGTGAATATATATACGTATTTCGTTAGAGTTCTTTCGTGTGCTTGAAGATTATGTAAACTGAAATTTTTGTGTTACTATGTTTCACGATGCAGCTTTGCAAAGGTTTTTGTAGATTGTTTTCAATACACGCAAGAGGCATTTGCACCTCGGCATGTAACTTTACCGGTTTCAATTAAAACTGGGGCGCTGGGGGTTCTCGCCGAAAAGCCGGTAAGTGTTCCCAGAGGCGTTTCACCCCGCTCTGGGTCGCCCATTGACTTATTTCCGTGGGCGTAGAAACTGCTGCCGTTCACAACGTGGCATGAGAACACTTCACAGTAACGCAGGTCGTGCCTTTTGTATAGAAATATGATCATTGCTCGATTTCATACTAATAACGATCGGAGCGACCATCCGATAATCTTTAACCTGCTCCCACCTTGCATTGAACATACTTATGGATCCCTTTTACTACAATGCCTAGGCAAATAAAGAAGGTATCCTTAGTTATTGTGTGCGAGAAGTAGTGTAGCAGTTCCAATAAAGCTCCATTCCGTAATATCAGATCTACGATAAAATATAGGATATATCCACGATCGCCGCCTCGAAAACGGCAGTTTAAACAAGGCATATGCCTTGTTTGAGCTCTCAGTCGCGTGTGACCCCGCTTAATGAGAGTGATGTAACTCACATATTATTGTTTTACAACGCTATTACAAGGTGCTATGGTTCATTATTAAAATGAAACAACCGCTTGTGGACTGTTTTATATTAGCGGCCTGGTTAGCACGGACGCTAGACAACATTGATTTTCCCCTGTTTTACTCCACTTAACAAGTAAAGTAAGCAAGTATGAAGAAACTGACATAAAACGGGGAAAGACAATTTTGTCTACCGTCTGTGCCTTACAGTACCTATACATTCTTAGCCTATACTCTAAGGTCTGTGCTAACCGGGCTGGAGAGGTATATATCTGTATAAGTAAGCATTGACGCGGGGACACTGTTGAGGTTTGATTTTCATAGAGACTGTATCTATAGTATAGGTATTTGATTTAAGTATCAGATGCTCTAAAACGGAGCTTTATTCGAAACGCCACACTGCTTCTTTCACAATAACTAAGCTATGAAATCAGCTTGGTAATGTTCCGAGCCTCAATTAGGCGCGAGCCCAACATTGACTCACCCAGGGGTGAAAATTGCCCTTTTTAGGGTTCCGTGGTACAAGGGACCCGTATAAGTTCGTCATTCTATGGTAGCCCGCTGTTAGTTTGCACACGCGCCCGCTCTATTATACAGCTATGAATGCTGAATGAGTGAACGCCTTACATTTCACAGCTATAGGAATATTTGACACCCATTGTGTCGATAGTGGGCTGCGGCGACGGCAACAGCTGTCACTTTTATCTTTTTGTTCTTGTTATGAGATACATTGTGATGATTCATTTATGGTTCACCACCTTCTCATAAATAAATGAGGTTTGGTATTTTCGTTCTTTCTGTTTGTTTTTGTGGTGCCTGCCTACAAATGTAGAGTAGCTAATTGCTACGTCTATTTTGAGGAATTTAAACAAATATTCCACAGTGAATTGACTAAACTAACAGGCTGAATCCTTCGACTGAGCTTGGATGACCAAATCCTAAAGACGAGGAATATAGAAAAACGCTCAAAAGAGTCTCCGGCCGATTTTGCTAAAAAGACTGTATATTTCGATTATTAAATAAACTTTTATGTGTGAATCGAACCCGTGGATTTCGAAAAAAGCTCTACTTGTATATATATTAGTGTGCCAACCTAGACTGAGAAGTCAAAGTAAAGTAATTTATTGCACAGAACTTTTGCAAGTCAATATCAGTACTTATATTTAAATTTAAAATTGGAAACTAAAAGAAAGGTCCAACTTAATGAAACTTTTACAAGTAATCGTGTGCAGATACAAGATTCTTGAATGTACCGCAGGATTACCTATTCTAAAACAAAAGCCAACAGTCCACCGCAACAACGACGCTGTCACACTAACAAATGAGAAATGGGCCCAAAAGCAAGAGATTGCAATTATTTTATTCGAGACTACTCCGGCGAGGATTAATTAGACTTGCCTCAGCAGACGCAAGTTCCCATTAGTTTCCCATTAATAAAACAGACTTAGTGATAGCATTAAGGGTCTAGTTCCTTTACTCTCGTGTGTGTTTGTGTCAGTACTTTTATTCCCGTTAGAATACCAAGCTTGATAACTGGTTGTCAAACAAGAACATTTTTTACGGTTCACTTCATAAAAGCTATGATTTGATTTTTTTATGTAAGTAAAACGTGGCGACTGGCGAGCTAGTCGTTCGCCTGGTGTTAGCGTAATGACTGCCCATACCAGTTGCAGTGCTACTGAGAACTCTATATTATAAAGCCTTTCATGGCACTGACTTTCCCAATCAATGGGAACTTGTGAAATTATTTCAAAATCAAATTAAATTGTGTGATAGTAATTGTCTTACTTAGCGGCTTTACATTATTGTTTTCTAAGTTTACCTACAGATAATCGATTAAAACTATTAATTTATTGTATAATATTATATTACCCAAAATCTGAATATATAAATAAAATAAAATAAAAATTCCTTCTATGCCATGTAATAGTAAATTATACCCGCCTTTATTTACGTCAACTATAATAATAGACTACTTAATTAGTTTATGTAAAATACATTATAATAATTATTAATCATTTTAATAATTAGTGTTAGGGAACACCGACACTCTAGGAACAACGTTCTGAATATCACAATCAAAATTAAACTGACTGTTCATCGCGTTAGGTAATGTGTGTCTGCATCACTTTTGCAGTGAAACCTGAATAGGGCTTGTAATTATTCGAACATTTTAGATATTCGAATATTCGGGTTTTTTTTCAGGAAGTATTCGAATAATTCGAATATTATTCGAATATTTTGAATGATTACAGAATCATACTGCATAAACTTCGTAACAGACCAAAAACTTCGTAATAGACCAATCTGGAGTTGCATGAGGCCTGATTTGCGTGCTATTAATACTTCACTGTCTCAAATGAGCGGAAGGCTCTAAAGTGTTTAGAAGTATATTAGGAAAAACCAAATGACAAAACTGAAGACCGGAAATGGCAGTAATTTCACCCAAGCCTCAAATCCTGAGGGAGGTCGAGAACTTCCATGGACAGCTCGTACATAGACCTCGATACGTAATTCCACTACAAACATAACTCAGAACACCAGAGCCAAGTTAGTCTTACACAATATCGAAGATATCCTGAGCATCAGCCTGTACGAGATTAGAATGGCCGCAAATAAATTAATAAAACAACAAAGCGACAGATGTAGAATTGTGGATAGAACTACAACATCTCGCTCTTGAGCCATTATATTATTATTATTATAGAGCCACAGATTTCACGGTAAAACTGGTTTTCTAGAGTCTTTACGAATCGCCTCTTGGTCTGATGAACTGCAGCCTCCCGAAATGTCACGTCACACTGGTGAAGTCTATGCACTGTCCAAATCCAAAACCCTGAAGGCTTTCAGCTGGAACTCCAAAGTACCTTCCAGTGCCTAGCCAAATACAACACAGTGGACGAGTTGAACAACGGGTTGGTGGAAACTGTCCAAGCTGTTCAAGCCCAGCCAAGCTGTTGAGCCACGCTCTTTAAGACCCAACGCCGAAAAAAGACGCAGAAACTATCAGAACAAACTCTTGAATGGCAGACTGGAGCGAAATGAAACTGCAGTTTTCAGTTGTAATGGTAGCCTACGGTGAACTCAATAGACAAATCTGAAGTTCCATGCGACACGACTTGCATTTTCTTGCTTTAGTACTTCACGTATTGAGGCCGTAATTGAGCGGAACCAAGGCTCTAAAATGTTCGCAAAGGATACGTCTATTGGGCAAAGCCAAATAACAAAACTAAGGACCGAGAAAGGTAGTGTCATTTCATCCAAGCCTGAGATTCTGAGAGAGATCGAGAACTTCCATGGACAGTTATACACCTCGACACGTAATCACACTACTAACACAGCTCAGGACATCAGAGTCAACTTAGTCCGACACTATACCGAAGATATCATCAGCCTATACGAGATTAGAATGGCCCTCAAATAGTTAGCTTAAAACAACAAGGCGCCAGGTGGGGATGGAGGTTTGCTTATGTATACTCTAAGGGATGGAGTTACGACCGAACTTCTGAGAGCAAGTGATAGATCGGTACTTATATATAATCCTCCAAAAGTTATTTAATTCTGCCATCCTTGAAGGTACAACGCCAGAGGCGTGGCACAAGAGTGTGGTGTCGCCCTTCATCAAAAAAAGGTGATATCACCGTATTGAAGAAATAAAGGCCCATCTCGCTCTTGAGTCATGTGTATAAGCTGTTTTCGAGAGTCATTACGAATCGTCTCGCACGCAGGTTTGATGAATTCTAGCCTCCCGAACAAGCCAGTTTCCGGAAAGGCTTTAGCACCATAGACCACATCCATACGCTACGCCAGGTAATACAGAAGACCAAAGAGTTTAATCGGCCGTTATGCCTAGCATCTGTGGATTATGAAAAAGCCTTCGATTCAATCGAGACTTGGCCGGTGGTAGGTACTTTCCTTTTCCACCTCTATCACATAATGCTATTCGCATTCTGATTCTCGTTGTCGCGTCGCTTATTGACTGTAGAGTGCTGTCTGTCATTTTTTACTCCATTTAGCTTACTAAAGGTTACTCAAGGTTAATTGAAAATTATTCGAATATTCGAACTTTACCTCCCTGATTATTCGAATAGTGAAAATGACCGAATATTCGCACTATTCGGACATTCGAATATTCGAATTACAAGCCCTAAACCTGAATATCCGGAGATGCGAAGTTTCGCGTCATGTTACAAATGACTTTGCGGAAGACGAGGTGTAGCACCTTATTTTCCATACAAAAAGCGCAAAAATGTTCTACCTTCAAATGTTATCCGATTGCGATGATTATTTTATGTACAGTGAAAAACTATGCTTGCATGTTTTCTTTTGTTGGATTTTCTAAATATCAAATGCATCGCAAACGAACAGAATTCCAATAAAACACAAAAAAACATTAACCTACTCTGCAGAAGTTATATTATGATTGACTGGCCTGATAGCTCAGTCAGTCAGTGGTAGTAGCTCTGCCTTCTAGACTATAGGTTGTGGGTTCGATTCCCACTCAGGACAAACATTTGTGTGATGAACATCGATGTTTGTCCTGTGTCTGGGTGTTATATTGTAATCTATGTATGTGTTTACAAACAAAAAGTGTCTAAGTATTCTATCAGGTATCTGGTTCGCATAGTGCAAGCTATGCTTAGTTTGGGGCTCGATGACGCTGTGTGAAATGTCTACACATTTATATTTATTTATTCGGTAAAATTCTGCGAATAGATCCGTTATACCATTTACAATATGAAAATGGAAAACGGCCTGTTTCCAAAACAATAACACTTTGTTCCCGGCACAAGCGGCACACGCGGTGCCAGCGCGTGCAATCTATGTACAATTGAGTGCACTTGATACGTGGACATGCAAAACAACAGAACAATAATTCATTAGTCCCTCTCGTGTCGCTGTGAACTTAACTGTACCGTAATCTATTTAAGTTGACAACGCGCAAATCAACTGTAGGCTGATGCGATACACTAGCACATTTAATCGGGTTATGTCGCCGCCAGGAACGTGCTAACGAGATCTCTATAGCCATCAAACAATACACACTCCGATGCCAATCATAGCAATAGCTGGAAGTGACCCACTTTTAACCCAGATTTTTATTCTATACTAGCGGCTCGCCCCGGCTTCGCACGGGTATAGTAGTTTACGCAGCGCACGCGATGTAAAGAATATTTTAGGTAATTTTTTTACACCTTGGGTTACATTATTGGAGTTTTAGTAAGTATCCCAATTTAAAAAAAAAAAAAAAATATAGCCTATGTCACCCGGGAATAGTGTAGCTTCCCAACAGAGAAATAATTTTTCAAATCGGTTCGGTAGTTTCGGAGCCTATTCAATGCAAACAAACAATCAAATCTTTCCTCCTTATACTATTGGAATAGATGAAATAGCCATAATACACAGACAGCTAGTTGGTCCGGCCTCCGGTTTAATAAAAGCTGCCTATGACAATATGCTTGTACAACTAACAATAATACATGGAGTGGTGGACTGTACTTTTTCTTGTCTGCATTTTTTGTTATCCTTGCAGTTTAAAAACTATAACCGCAGTGGATCCAACCGGAACAGAGTATGATTGAGGGAACAACCGGGAATTTCATTTGAAAAATGAGGTAGCAAGGGATCGTTTTGAGGTTACCGGCAGTCACAGAGCAAGAAAAAAAATACGCTACGTCTGGGTGCGAGCGTCATTTTTTTAATGCTCTGATAGAACTTTTGCATTTATGATAAAAAAAATTAAGAAAAAAATTAATAAAATTCTCGCCACATTGCTAGACAACATAGAAATAACTTTTTTTGGCGAGGCCAGAAACGCATGGTTATTAGCCTGCCCTAACACAGAGGTCCCCAAATCCCTTTCCCCACAGAGGCTCTGGGACGGGCCGCTCTGCGAGCAAGTACGGAATAAACTTGTCCATACGTGCTCAAGCTTCGCAGATCGTGCCCGCCTCTTAGCCGCTGCGGAGTGGGAATGGGGTTTGTGGCTACAAGCTCTCCCATCGCCAAATACTGGTACACTTTTGGATTCGCCATCCTTCAGAACTGCAGCATCTCTCCGTTTGGGCGCTTCGTGTTCTGCTCCACACTGCTGCCAGTGTGGCTGTGCTGTCGATCAGCTTGGTCACCATGGCCTTTCCTGCGTCCGAAGTGCCGGGAGGATCCCTCGCCACGCTAGTCTTAACGATGTAATTCGTCGGGCTTTTACCAGCGCCAACTGCGCGGCTATTTTGGAGCCTAATGGTCTCGTACGCGATGATGGTAATAGACCCGATGGAATGACTTTAATTCCATGGAAGATGGGGCGGCCGTTGGTGTGGGACGCCATGTGTGTGGACACCCTTGCGCCGTCACATCTTCCCGGAACACAAAATAAGGCTGGTGCGGCGGCGGATTCTGCTGAGCAACTAAAAAGGCGCAAATACAGTAAACTTGATAGCGGTTTTATATTTGCGCCTTTTGGGGTTGAGACGCCTTGGGCCTTGGGGACCGAGTGCTCACCAAATTTTCAAAGACCTTTCCAAACGTCTGGTCGAGGCAACACGTGACCAAAATGCTGGCCTCTACTTCGGCCAAAGGTTGAGCATTGCCATACAACGTGGCAATGCTGCCAGCACATTGGGCACGTTGCCTACTGGTAGTGGTTTGTTAGATTAGGTTTTCGTTTTTATATTATTTAGCTTATTAGGGTAGTTTTGTATTATATTGATAATTTTATAGTACTAGTGTGGTAGTAGTTTAGACTTTTGTTTATTAAATATGACCTATATCAGATAAATATTATTTATTATAATATTTAACATAGAAAAAAAATGGTATATGTATTGATATAACGCTATATTACTTGGTTTCAAATAAAGAGGAGGTTTTCAATTCCAAGAAAAAGAGAGATTAGAGAGATTTGGGAGATTTGGGTTGTTGGTTTTTGTATTTGGTTTTTTTTTTGTTTTTTTTTTTCGGTTTTTGGTTGTATGTTGTTGTAAATTATGTTTACATTAACAGCCAGAAGATGTCCACTATTAGACACAGGCCTCCCCAATAAAATGCCTGTATAGACGCTTGTTATAGGGGGGAATTTGCTACAATCAACTAGCTTGGCAAGCGGCTTGGTGATCGCAGATTTTTATGTACCGATAAGAATGCTGGTACCCATTCTCTGGATATTCCCTTAGCCGATGTGTTTTAAGATAAAGATAAGCATGAAGGAGAAATCATACATTATATTTTATCATTATGTCATCCAAGTATATTGTCAGTATGAAATTAAGGCGATGGAGGTCGTTTTAACCCGTTTTATTACTAAGAATATCATTAAATTTTTACAATGTAACAACCACGAAGATGCTATCTATATCTTTTAAATTTAATCTTGTTCTTCAAGCGGACTTTCCACCCTGCCTGTGAAAATTTCCACCCGGTAATCTTATCCGGATATAAATACTCGGGCTTCTCTCGTTATTACTTCTTGAGATCCTGCTTCAGTAGACCCCATATGATCACGTTACTTTGATAGCAGTGCGATAGGGGTTTCAGTTTCAATCGGTTGCAATTAAGTTATGTTCTTAGCCGATCTTCCACAAGATCAATTCCTATACTAGAACTATTCTTAATATTATCATAAAGTCATACTCCTATACAAAATTATTTATCTTAGAGTTCGGAGTGACGACACTGCAGCTGTTATGGACGGCCGTGTCGTTTAAAATCAGGCGAACGACTAGCTCGTCGCGTCATTCAAATGTTTTTGCGTCATTTTAACGCCTGGCTTGATTGTATTATGGTTCTACGGAGCATTCAAACGATTTATATGTAGATACCTACATTTATAGAATTGGCACTAATAATAATAGTATAATGCGATCGATTGTTATCTACTTACAAGACCTAGAGTATTTCGCTACGTAAATACTTCTAATGAAAACATTGACAACATACCGTCACCCATTTTTAACATGTTTGGTATATAAATCCTATTGTGACTGGATATAAGATCCGTAATGAGGAGATCCGCAGGAGAACTAAAGTGACCGATACAGCTCTTAGAATTAGCAAGTTGAAATGGCAGGCCACATCGCTCGTAGAACTGACAACCGATGGGGAAGATAGATTCTCAAGTGGTGACCACGAACCGGAACACGCAGCGTAGGCCGGACTCGGTGGACCGACGATTCGGTGAAAGCCGCGGGGAGACGATCGATGCAGGAGGCGAGCAGCCGCTCTAAGTGGCGCTCGGCTTTCTTGGATTTGAAAATGTACGGTACCTTTTCTAAAGTTTGTTCTTTATAACAATTAATTTGGTATGCATAGTGCTACCGTCCAGGCTTTAATAGTCTCCTAATTGCAGTAATGACGTCAGACGGGCACTAGACATTCTGGAATTATGGTCCGGTCGTGCGAAGCGACGTGACTGGCATGCCTCGGTACAATCCATCCATTACGATTGCAGAGCCGTTGCAACCTTCCATTGTCACGCGCCTTGACGACTGCAAATGTCAAATTAGCCCCGTTTAGCCTTACGTGCTGGGTTGCCAGTTACGACGACGTAATGAGCAAACTTTTCCTTTTTATACCTAAGGAAACTATTTCGAACTTTGCTAAGTGTTAGCAGAATCTCAGGTTTCGGATTTATAGCTCAGACGTGAGGATTTTCTCGCATGCTAAGCATGTATGCTTGGGCGGATACAAAATCACGACCATTTTCATTTCAATGCTGAGTGCTGGCAGCTAAACTAATTGTATCACCTGCCAAAACAAAATAAAAGAAACGAGATTAGTGTAGGGTCGAATAAATAAGAACACAAAACTCTTTAGTGTATTTAAGCCAAGTAAAAAGCTGATGAATAAAAATCCTTAGATTTACTCATTCGTATTGGGTACACATATCTTGATCGCTTTTAGCATTGCAAGCCTTCGGCGTAGGCACTCGTGTGAACCATCTTCTATCTCGCTCTCGCATCCTACAAGTTCTACATCGTATACATATGCGTCTCTAGAAACCAGGCCGCAACATAAATTCGTTCCCTATGCTACAATAACGGCCGTGAAGTAAGACTTATGATGAGCCACGAGGCTGACTTCAATGTTGAGGTGAATTTTTATTTGTGGTGTGCAAAAAGTAATACTTTCTAAGCTTTATTATCACAAAGCTATTAAAATATACAATTGTATTAAATATGTTTGCAGCTGGTGTTTGATCATATATTACGTGCTAAGTGAACATAGACTAAACATGGCGTGGCACTACGCTAAAAAGCTGAAAAACTCCAGAAAAATCAAAAAGTGAAAAATATACGAATAAATCGCCGCCTATATACCTAAATGCAATAATTTCATGAGAAAAAAAGAAGAAAGAAAGAAGTTTTCGTCTCAAAAACTCTTTATATAAATAATATTACATATTATTACGTACAACCTAGCGCTAGAATCTAAGCTATATCTATCTTAAACATTAATACGTTTTACAGGCCTTTTTAAAGTTTTAGTACAAAATGTTGATAATTCAAAAGTTCTCATTAGGTCATAATCGAGGTTAGTTACATATAGTTTAACATAATATAATTAGAACCAGTAACAGGGATGAATAGACCAGGTGTCAGATTCTATCAGGCGTCTGACTACCCTTAACGATTGCCATAGATGTTCTTATGACAACCGGGACCGACGGCTTAACGTGCTCTCCGAGGCACGGAGCGATGGCATCACAAACTGCACATAACTTACTAGATAAGTCATTGGTGCAGGGCTGAGGATCGAACCCGGTGCCGTAAGATTGCGAACCGCACATGCTACCGCTCGGCCACCATCGCTCTAACCGTACAATACAATAATACTTTATTGAACACCAATAAATAAAAATGCACATAAAAATACCGTACGTACGAACATTCCGTACAGTGCAGTCGGTACAGTATTTATGTTTCGACAAGTGAATACAAATACATCATTTCATTAATTAGGAGATAGTGTCCTAAGGCCAGTTAATGCCTTAACGCTGTAACGTGTAATAGTGAAAAATGTCTACATTTTGCTAAAGGTGGGGTTGATTACTATTACTTTTTGCAAACGCCCGTTTTGACGTATATAAATAGCCTCTAATAGGTACCTATATACACACAACACAGTACAGCGAGGAATATTTAGGAAACTCGACTAGCATTAGTGTTATAATTATGCTTTCATATATCATTCTTTCGTTCCATTTCCACTGTTGGAACTCTCAGGCCCGTATAACCATGATGCTCAGTCGTGAACCTCTGGATTTCATTCACAAAATGATGAAATAGTGAATGTAATCTCTACTGGAGCATCAATCGACGACGGAGCAAGTTCCGTAATACGGACTCCTGTAAGCGCTTAAAAATTTAAAGTATTCTCTTCTTAGCCCTTCGGGCTTATTATATCCCGTGGTCTCGAGCGATGCCTAACTGAACACAGCCAGTATATCTATACATATAATAAAACTGCAACTGGGCTAAATCTGTACATTGAATATATTTTGAAAATTTTGATTGGATTACACTTCTTAGTAGATATAGAAATATAAACAATTTTTTTTGAAATATTTGTCTGTCTGTCTGTTCTTTTGAACTCGCATCACGCTGGAACTACTGAACGGATTTCGCTGAAATTTGGTGTGGTTATAGCTAATTTTTCAGAATAACATTTACAATACTTTTTCTTTTCTAAAACTATCAAGTGCGGGTTGCACGAAGAAATTAAGTTGTAATATTAATATATGATTTTTTTGTTTGTATATTAATTGTTTATTTACCTATTTATTTATACTCGCCTTGTTGAAGAAAAGAGAGAAGGGATAGAGAAAAAGATAAGGGAAAAGGATGAACTGATGGGGTGGCAATAGAAGAGAGGCAGGCAAAGCCTGCTTTCCTTCGCCGGCCCATCCATTCATCCTTTTCCGCTATCTTTTTCCCTTTCGCTTCCCTCTTACCCATAAACAGGGGTAGGACGTCCAACTAACTAACCCGTGGGCAGCCGGGGCGGGTCAACTAGTAACTAATAAATTATGTGCTGTTGAATGATCTTAGGTCTAGAGGTTGTACTATTTTTCACCAAGGCTGACGTGTGCCGCCTTGAAACTTATTACGTGCCGCCGCCGAGATTCTCTGCTCAATTAACTACAGATTAAAACTAAACCACTATAATAACATTTTATAAAGGACGTAATTAGCTAACGAGTATTAATTAGAGTAGGTATATAATATATGCTAAACAGAGAATAGCAATAAATTGTAGGGGCGTAAATAGCAGGCCTTCAAGTAAACGCGTCTTGATGTTTCGTAAAAGAAGTTAATTACACCATTCTGATTAATGGTTGGTGCGAAGGCTTTTCTTCAAATTGCGTTTGTTACTTTGGGGTGTTTTTATTACTGAACAGTAAGTAGGTACTATTTTATAGTGATAGCTACATGGCTTACTAATAATTTTCTCCCGAGTATGCGCTTGAGCATGGTATCCTACAGGAACTTACCAGGCATGTTGTAATGTTTTAGGAGCGATCAAACCTGCAAATTAAGCTGTGTAGTAAAACAAATAAAGAACAATTTTCAAAAGGATTTAATAAGATGAATTCAGCTGAGGTAGGCAGCCTTTGGCAAGCTTTATCGACCAGTGCCTGCCTAAAGACAATAATATTCCACCAGTTACCATACGTATTACCTGCTATGACATACAAAGCCAAATCATGGTTACTCTTGGTAGTGCTTTGCTTGGAGTATGCGACAGAGAACCAGCCACCGACATAGCCCACCGAGTTAGCAAACTGAAGTGGCAGTGGGCTGGCCATATTAGCTGCAGAGCCCGCAGAACCGACAGCTGTTGGGATAGACATACGTCTATCCTTGAGTGGAGACCAGGACTTGGCAAACGTTGTGTAGTAGGTACTGTATGCTTACCGACTAGACGGAGCGACGATTTACGCAGACTGACCGGCATCAGTTATTGGAAGAGAAAACCCGATCAGTTGACTAATGCAGGCTGATGAGGACGATGAACAAAGGGGTTCGAAAATTGTTCAATGGAAGCTGGCATATCCACCCGCTGCCATTTTGCAATTTTTAGTTTAAAGTTTCCGCTCACGGCAAAAGTAGTATAAATCTGTATAGGACTTACATACGAAAATGTCAAGTATGGCCATTTTACCTCCAAATATATCGGGAACGTGGCACTTTAGGGTAATATATTGAAGAATTGCTTACTATGATATTTTTTTGTTCAAGAAAATTGCATGTTGTTATCCATGTTTTGTATGCAAATGCAAATGGAAGTACGCAAGTGGACTGAAGCGACAGGTGCTAAAATTAGGTGAAATGTTTACGTTACTTTGTTTGGATGTGTCACATTTCATTTATTGATAATATAATACTTCTTACATTTACATGGTATTAATGTCAAGTTCATAGATAAAAGTACCTTACGGGATTCCCATCGGCTTAACTTTCAAGATTATTACAAAACTTAAACGATTTCTCGATAGTGTTTTAGAGTGTTGTGTCCACGCCGTTTTCAATTAGCTGCTGACCACGTAATTATATCATAGGCTCTAAAAATACGCTAAAAGCTTTTTTATGTAATATTAATAGTTGTCGTTCAAATAGCGAAAGCTCTCTGCGTTTGGTCGTATAATGGATGCATTTATCAATATTGAATGCAAATGGAGCGCTCTGACGTGCTCTCCTGTCGGGTGTCCGGACCAATAGCCGATGAAACAAAGCACCTCGGGTATATCGTAAAACTATTTTAAGGTATCGACGGCTGAATGCGCGTAAATCGCTAGCTATTTTTTCGTTAGGAACATCTCAAAATAGCCATTCACATATGTTTTGTGACGTAACATGCTCGTTGCTCGTAACCGGTTCGCTAACGCAAACTGCTATCTAGATCTTGGAAAGTGGTCAGATGGGGGTTTCTAATCCGATTCAGTCTAGCGCGTGATTGTAGGAACCTACTACCTATAAATATACTTGTAGATATGGCTGAGGACGTGTTTAAACATGGGAGAGCTATGGGTAAACGAGTAGTTTAACACTTAGCGGTTAGGTAAAGCCGCAACTTGATGTTTTATAACTATAGTGTATTTTATATACCTGTAGTATACGGACATATGGTAGTGGTATCGCTGCTATAACTTTTCTTAATAGTTATTTCACAAAGAGGATAAGGCCATAGGGCAAAGATAGCTTTCAAGTGTTTTTGCTAAAGGGTAAAAGGAATTTGTAATCCTCCCGTCCAAGTTGCTCTCTCTAGGGAACGGAATTATTGACCGCCTTCTTTCGCCAAAATTCACAGAGTTTGTAGCTAGAGCTAGATACTCGGATCTTTTATTTTACCTCATTTCAAGTTTCTCTGTAGTACAATAAGTTGTGATATAAAACCACTGCATTGCGTTTGAAAGTCATTTATAGTAGGATGATTGCCTCGTTATATTATGTGATTGAAGCTGCCGATCAGAGTATTTTCTTCTGCATTGTGCCGGATTGCTTGCGCCTGTAGTGGGAAAGAGAACTTCTTTTTTTCAAAGTCACATATTGTAACAGGCTTGCTATATAATGTCTGACGTTATGCACTTTTATTACAAAGTTAAAACGGGTCTGTTCGCGCATAGGAAAAAGCGTAAATAGTGTTATTGAGCACTTAGTAATGTTACCTATATAGTTATGGTTATAGTATCTACAATAATTTTAATATTTTTTAGTACCTAATATCATCTAAAATTGTAAAAGTGCTAAAAGCTGCTTTGAAAGCATCGCCATCCGTACAAATGCTCAATTCGTACAATTCGAGTTATTATTTCTACCTAAACATACCTAATGTGAGCTCTCGTCTAATCTCAATCCATAACGATTCACTACCATTTACAGTTATCGGTTGCGGTAGACAACGTAGCGTATGGATATAAATGGAAATTACACGTATTCGATATTACACATAACCATAGAGCTCGAGGGCACCGGGTGCGTAGGGCTGATACGCGGCGCTCCCCGGAGCGCGAAGGTTAATTCATAAGGCGCGTGACGGCCCTGTGATGGTGCACCCATCGTTCCCCGGTTTTACGTCATCGAATTTCCTTTCAACGTCCTCTGAAAGCTAGCTTCATTAAATTAATGCGTGCCTTGTCATCTTACTTACTCATCGGCTCCAAAATATCTCGTGATTCCTCCAATTTCGTTGTGACAATTTCTGATTAGTTTACCACTGATAAACTTCGTCAGCTTCGATTGCACTGTGATAGCGTTAATCTGATAAACACGAAGGAAACAATCGGAAAATTTCTATACTTAGTTATTTGTTATTCTATATTAGGCAAAGCGTTTGACAATAACGTTATAATGCGTTCTGCGATGGCACTTTTTTTTTTTTTTTTTTTTTTTTTTTATGCGATTGAATGACGTGACGAGCTAGTCGTTCACCTGGTGTTAAGCGACACGGCTGCCCATAACAGTTGCAGTGTCACTCGGAATTTTAAAACAATAAAGTTTCGCGTGACACTGCACTGCGCACGTCATCCTGAGACATCACACAGTCTAGTAATCAGATTACTAGACTGAGTGATCAGATCATAAAGTCTCATTTGCCCAGTAATTTCACTAGCTACAATGCCCTTCAAACCGGAACACAGTAGTGCTTGCACACTACTGCTTGGCGGCAGAATAACTGGCAAAGCGGTGGTACCTACCTAGACGAACTTTGCAGAAAAGTCCTACCACCTAGTAAAATAGATTGTCATTGTCAAGGGCCGTACATGTAGACGGACCGATGACATACTGGAACAGGTACCGGAAACACGTTCGAAAGAGGTCGTGAAGTCTCCGCCACCACTGCTTTCTACGTCTCATGAACCTGACGAAAATGTCGTCACAGATAGTCCCCAACCCCAGCCGTACAATTGCGTTCGCGTCCTCGTCAAAATAGACCTAATTACAAGGCAAGTTATAGGTGTGCAAGCCGTGCCCGATAAGTAAGCTCATTTCTATTACCTAATAAGTTTGTTCGTTTCATAAATAAGTGTCCCTATTATATGTATCGGGGCACTCGGTGGACCGACGATCTGGTGAAAGCCGAGGGGAGCTGATGGATGCAGGAGGCGAGCAGCCGCTTAAGGTGGTGCGCTCTGGGGGAGGCCTATGTTCAGCAGTGGACGAAATCAGGCTGTTGATGATGATGATGATGATGATGAAAGAATTTTTATTAAAAGGTACTGAAATACAAATGTTGTAAGAATGGATATTTTGCATGTTCCTCCGAAAATAGGCACGCTTCACAAACTCAATCAAAACAGGGTTGTGTTTATATTACGTCAAAATTTAATGTTAACTGGCTGGCTATATATTTCAAACCAGTATAATTCGTAAAACAAAAGGTAAGTGAAGGTTTCCGTACATAGCCGGCGGCGCGGCGTTCTGCGGTAAAACAAACTGATTACCGGTGTTCTGGATTTATATTGATGATTGTAATATAGGTATCCATAAAAAATCTACACACGTCATTAGTTCACCGATAGAGCTAAGTTTCTGCTTCAACACGCAGAAATTATTTTCACCTGACCGTATAATAATATGCAGTAGTCGTACTTTTTGCGTATAACGCGTGTCACGAATCTGACGCAAACAAGTAATTATTATTGTGTTTAAGTGCAGAGGGAGTGAGAGAGCAATAGAAATGTTTGCTCTTTTCAGTTCTTTTAAATATTATAAAGGCGATTTGTGTGTGTGTGTGTGTGTGAATGTTTGTTATCGTTACCTTGTATCTCTGTAACTACTAAACAGATTTTGATGAAATTTGAAATGCAGATAGCTTATACGCTGAATAATACATAGGACTTTTCATCCGCGGGTGAAACCGCAGAGCGCAACTAGTTAGTTTATTTCAAGCATCAAAAGTTTAGCCTCACGTGGAGTTCTGTTATTTTTGATATTCCAATGAAAATCACTTCAATACGTAAATAATTGATCTTTTAAAGAATTATATGCGGTTTGTATGGATGAATACAGTTTTGGTTTGGTACGTGTTTCGATATAGAAGTGATATGACTTCTTCAATACCACCAGCTAAAGTTGTTAAAGTGAGTAAAGTTCTCTTTAAGTACTTTACAGGTGAAGTGAACCATTCACGTGGCCCAAATGCTTGAAGCCGAACGTTAAAGTTTCGCAATAGACACGCCGCCGGTTCGCAATACGGTCGCGCTCGTTTGAATTTAGACATCGAAGTTATTATTATACACTTGAATAATCTTTTACGCGAGTGCGTAATCTCAAATCGGTCTTAGTTTACAAACTCTTACCGTATAATCTTTGACTATTTTTACCTCTTGATTATGTTCGATTTCCGAGATCAGTTTGTTAGGAATGCACAGTTTACACTGGGCTACAGCTGGTAATCGCCGCAAATAGGGCTAGTAGGCAGTAATGAAGGAAATCGAATATTATTTCTGGCTTCTTCGATTTACCCAGAACATTACCAATAGAGCTTGGAAATGCACCGATGTTGGGTGACAGGCTTAAACTTGATACATTGAATTTGAAGACAAATTACTAGCCTAAATTAACAGCAATATGTATCTTATCCTGTTCTGTTATGTATCGCAGTGTTTCTCTGAGGTGGACCGACTATCTGGTTAAGAGGACCTTCCTGGTGTTTGAAAATGTTATTGCCGTCGCTCTGGTCTTCGAACGTATGATAGAGACAAAAGGCAATAGATCCCATGAGTGAATTTACCGGGCGCCAACGGTTTTCACCCTCTAACAATTAACAAATACTTCTGATTTTGGTGTCAATCGTTGAAATAAATTATAAGCTATGCTATACGAATTGCTTTTTGTTGAAAAATGTTTCGTGTTCTATTTGCAATTACTTTTCTTCGTCATAATTTTGAAAATCGTTACTTTAGGTGGCTATAAATACGTAGATAATGTAAAAACTCAAAAAATAAAAACGAAGTTTTCTACTGGGTAGACAACGTACAAAAAAATCATCAAAATCGGATAACATTTAGAGGTGGAAAAATGTTAGCACTTTTTGTATGGACAAGAGAGGGGGTATACGCTTCTCTGCCCGATTGATGCAGGAGGCAAGCAGCTGCTCAAAGTGGCGCTTTGTGGGAGAGGTCTATGTTCAGCAGTGGACGTCTTCAGGCTGTTAATAGAAGTATATTATTATCCTTGCCATCAATAATATCTGTTCATTTTCGTTAATACATCCGTATGCCGAACGAAAGTGTTAGAACTGACGCTTTGATAAACGAAAAGTTTGTTGTATCTTGCGCGTGTGAACTTCACCTCCTCATTCGCCAGGTCGAAAGACACGTGGCGTATATACATAGGCATATAGTTATTTCACTGCGTGAAAGCTGTGTTTAGACTTGTGGATTGATGTCAGCGTACGAAATACCTAATTTAATTGTGTACGTATGTTAATTGAAATCGTGCCACATAAAAGGAATAAGAAATTTCTTCACGTTGCCTTAATTGAGTCGCAGAGTAACGCGTTTCATAAACCTGCGCCAATTAATATTTAATGGGTATATGGGGTTGGTTGATTATGCATGTTCGCGAGATAATTTATCCTAATTAACTGTAAAGAATAGGACCACCCCATCTTTTCCCGTGGGTGCCGTAAGAGCCGGCTGAGGGAATATCCAGGGAATGGGCAGCAGCATTCTCCTCGGTACGTTTAAATCTTCTGCGATCACCAAGCCGCCTGTCAAGCGTGGTGATTATAGCAAATTCCCCCCTATGGTAAGCGTCCAAAGTCTTTCGGCTGATAATGTATGTATGTATGTATGTATGTAACTGTAAAAAACTTCTTTAGTATATACCTTGTTATCTCATTATAGGAGCGTGAGCCGCGCACTTCGTTTTTCGTTAATTATGCAACTGTTTAGCTGAATATATTGAACGGTCACGAATGCTAACAAAGGTAGGATGTAGATCTCAGCTGAAGATTGTAGACGTCCTTAGTATTTATGTAGAGTATTGATATTTTACTTTGTTGTTATCACACATGGCTCGTCACGCTTTAGATTCATACGTCAACATTTCTGTGCTACATTTGTAAAGTTTACCAGATCCATGTCTTCTTCCAAATAGGTATGTTTATATACGTTTATTGTTTCTAGAGGGCTTAAATCACAGATCGTTGTTTGATGTCAAACTGGGTCTTCCCCGTGAAAATGTGTTTATTTTGGGGATTTTTTGTGGATTACATGAAATTGGGACTACAAGGCGCACAGAAACTCAGCATCCTTATATCGTTAATATTCCTACAGCTCGCACTAAACCTTTCGCATCAAACTTAATAGTGCGTACAGCAAAAGAGTGGAATACCTTGCCGTAGTCCTTGTTTCCATCTAACTATAACCTGGGTGTCTTCAAGTCAAGAGTGAACAGGTATCTTCTAGGCAAGTATGCACCACGGTAGGCCGCGTGTCACTTACCATCTGGTGAGACAGTGGTCAAATGCTATGCCTATAAATTATAAAAGAAGAAAAAAATTACATATCTATATCTGGACACAGTATGCTAACGGCTAATTAATTTGTAAACAAAAACGTGTTGTTATCGCTAAAAATTTGGAGAACTAAAGTATTTTTAGGGTTCATTAGAATGAATTTCGTCATAGAAAACTATACTTATAAATATACTTAGTTCACTTTTATTCGTTCATCCCGTTTTCGTTTTTCATTTTATTTTATACCAGCTGACCCGGCAGACTTCGTACTGTACTTACATTTATATGGGAAAAAGAAAAGGGCTGTTTTAGGGTTTTCCTGGCAATTATTCGAATTTTTCTCACCTTTTACACCTTCCCTAGACCTCCACGACCATTTCAAGACCAAGATAAGATACATCCGTTCAGCCGTTCTCGAGTTTTAGCGAGACTAACGAACAGCAATTGATTTATATATATGGATTTACTCACACTATTCTTTTTCATGATTCTTTTTTACACGGCACGTCTCACTGTGCTTTTCAAGAAGTGCTTTTTGTTGATTTTGTACTTAAACCACGTCTTAATATTAGAAATCTAACAAAATGTTTCAAAATGGCTATAAAAGCGTCTGAATATAGTAAGAATTCAAGGTTTACTACAATCTTAACATTTTCTAGCGGTCCGGTGCTACCGCGCTATTCCAAATCTAATTAGAAGGGGTTTTCTTCCTTCTCCTAAGAACCAAACCGCTTTTGTTTTGCCGAGAAACATGCTTCTGTTGTCTAGCTATTAGCTAGATGGAGTTTTAGAAGAAACTTCCCCAATTTACTGTGTTACGATCTCTTTGGCGAGGAAAGCAGCGCATATACTAACTAGTTTCGAAAATAATTAGAGAAGAAAATTATGTGCCATTACTGAAAACAACTATAATGATTTACCACCTATAACACATAAGTACTACATTGTTCTTTATTTATATAAAAAGCTTGGCAGATTCACCCTCTTTTTCCCGTTTTCCCGCGATGATCCTGAATTTTCCAGGATTAAAGTATATTATGTTGATCACGATAATATTATCAAGAAAAATACGAGCAAACGTTTTGATTCGTAGGTTTATTATAGGTTCTAAAACGTTAACATGTCAAAAATAGAAGTTGGAATTTAAAATGGAAGTTAGATTTGTCACGTAATTGAGTTGTTCGAAAGTCCAGTATACATGCCCTTGCAAAGTTAGAATCACTACGCCGCGACGAGCCGCGTGCCGCTGCCCATCTGTCGAGCACCTTTAGTAATTACTTGACTTATGAAGCATGCTTCTAGTTTATTAAGTATGAGAACTGTCAGAATTGTCGGCGATACTAAGCTTACTGAACATGTAGTCTCTTGAAATATGCAGAGATACTGGGTCTCAATGTTTTTTATACCGCATTATACAATGGGGAATGCTTTGAAGAACTGGTCGATCTAAAACAGTCACGATTTCACCATCTCACCTCTTATCACCGCTCATCCACTATGTGGAACGAACTTCCACCAGCGGACAGCGAGCCTCGGATTTGGCCACTGCCGGACAAAAAGAACCGAAAACTCTTCGTCTCCTAGAAGAGTGGTCCCTATGGAAACTCGCGACTGTTCTAGCTAACCTACAGGGGGGTACGTCGACCTCGCCCGGTGAGATCGGTATCTGATTATGTTACGCTGGTATATCGCCGTATACGTGGACCAGATGGGCTAAACTTGATCTCTAGATCCAATCGCAGCATTACGGACCTTATCCAGTTCGATCCCGGCTCGTCTGCGTCGTTGAAGGCGTGCCTCAGGTCTATGCGAGCCACTCTCCGCAATGCACTCTACTCATTTATACTGCTATACGGGTGTGCACTGTGCATTATGGCAACACCATTTTATGTTATACATTCTATAGATAAATAGTTATTAGCTACGAAAGTTGAATAAAATAATAATTTCAAAACGATCTCATTTGGTTCCGGTGAGAACCAAAGATTCATTTTGGACTGAAGTTTTTAATCTCCGTTACTAAAAGTAAGCTATTTGCGATCTCCATCTAAAGAGATTTTGAATCAGTTTATTTTAATATCGATATCGGAAACTATCTGATTTTATCATGTTACCTGAAGCACAGGACATTGAATAGCTTGGAGTGAAGTTTAACTATTATGGCTTAGAGGCGTCACCGCGTCGTGTCGGTGAGAGACTATCGGAAATTTTAATATCGTTCCAACACTTCCAACTTCGTAGAATACTCTAGTTCTGAGTGATTTAGTTACTTTATACTATCATGCCCTAGCTTTAATTTTGATTTTAACTTTTGATTATGTTTGTTTTAGTTTCAAACATTTTCCGCGATATAAATTGATGAAATATGCTGACTCAAAACTAAAAAGTTACACTATTGAAAGTGCTGGAAATTTAAAGCTTTAAATATAATATTATGCCTATGAAAATTAAAAAGTACAATCCAATTAATCCGGAACTCGAACGTCGTACGTCTCTTTACGTATTCATTAATAAATTTGAGGTGCAATAGTTCGTATAGCGTCATAAACGCTTTTCAACGGACATTTTTGAAATGTCGTATGATTGTTTTATGATTGTATTGTGTCATCGGGTGTTATGTTGAATTTAAAATTACAACTTTACTCGCTACAATATCGTTCTATTGCATTTATCGACACGCTCTGCCCGAAACGGGTATTTCACTGTACCATGTTTTTCCCTGACACCAGTCAATCTACATCTACTTGAATGGAAGGTTTTATTAATTTAAAACGAAACTACTCACAAACTAAAATTATGAAGTGTGATTACAAATAAAACTAACAAACTATTACATTAGTAGACAACGTATACCCAACATGCTGGCAGTATTTTCCCACGTTGAATTGTAAACGATACAACCTAAATTATTGAGGTGTTAAGGAATCAATGGGAATGCCGAAACAACGAATATGACTTCGCAACTTAGCTAAACTATAGGTTTATTATAAGCACTAAATAGATATACAATAATGATAAATTTATATAAGAAGCAAGCAGGATAACTACATAGTACAAAAAAAGTCACCTTACCTCTATAGTCTTCTTGTAATTAGTGACGAGAAGAGAAGATATTATAGTGAAAGAAAGGCGGGTCAAAACCGACGATGAATCCCTGGATCCATCCCTGGAGTCTCTGTAGCATCACCGACCTAGAACGTTTCTGCATCCTAAGTCTAAGGAAGCATCACCGTAAAGTAAAGCACGCCCCTTTTTATTATTTTTGTTGTGCCTTCAACGGCACTCGCTTAAAGTGTATTTTATGCTCCACCACCGTTTTATAAAGTTTTCCCTGAAAAAGAAAATGTTGACGTAACAATGTTCCTCAATGTTGTTCCCCTTTTTTCTTATCTTAATACTTCTTATATATAAGACTTTTAAACAGCTATTATTATTTTACTCAAGTTATGTTTACGTTATACACAATATTAACTATTATATGTTTTTTTATAGCAGTATCATGTGGGTACATGATTAAGGTTTAATAGTCAGCGTGCTATAAGAATAACTCTTTTGTTTCAGACAAGATGGGCTGCTTTGTGAGCAAAGACAAGCTGACGAAGGAAGATATGGACTTCCTGAAAACTCACACTTCCTATGACGAGACTACCATCAAGGAATGGTACAAGGGCTTTAAGGTAAGCAAACAATACATTTTTTGTCTATTTAAAAACAATAATTAAATGCTGTAACTAACTGATAAAAACAATGACATAAAAATTCATCAATGACGATAATTATTTTTAAATTTAAATATTAATGCTTCTGAAAGCTAATAATAACTGATTATATACTTATTATAATTTATTCGTTAATGTTTCGCTGGTTTTTGCATTGGGCTGAACTTAATTGACATTAGTTATTTTAGCAGTTTATAAGTAAGACCGTAACAAAGATTTACGGTCCAATTTGTTAACGGTCCAATTGGTTCAGATGCCAAAATGTCGAAATGATTATATTTTAATTAAAACATATATGTGTGAGCATATATTAAAATGTACAGGTGTCAGAATGTCCATACGTTAACATGTGTGAGAGAAGCTCGCGGAGGATAGGGATCAGTGGAGAACCTGCACTAGAGAAGGCCAAAAGTTGCACAATAGAACCTGGTTCCACAAGCTTGCGGAAAAGAGAGCAAAACGGCATGACTGCGAAATTACTACATCAAAACATAAAACTCAAAAATTTTATTGCAAATAGGTGAGTTAGCACTTTTACAATCTTTCGCGACACATACTTGCGCAAGGTGTGGACGCGCGTGCTTCTCTCTAATTGGCTTATACAGCCACCAAAGGAAGTGTCTTCCAAATTCCCAACATACTGCTTAAATAGTCTGTAATAGACTTAAAGGCCGCTGATGATGATGAATATGTGTAATAGTAATAGCGTGCAAATGTATCAAAAAATATAAGCGTAAAAATGTCTAGGTGTCAAAAATCTCTGGTGGCTGTTTCTTGGATTGTGGTCAAACCATTTAAAAACACGCTGGAAACATCTTTGCTACTCTGAGTTTAATGTAAATGTTATTGTTCAGACAGATAAGTAACGAGAAAATCACATATGAATGGGCGATTCACACCGCGGTGCGAACCACACACGGTGTAAAATGCCCCGTTACCCACTTAATAACTTATCTTTGTTTGACTGTTTTTTCTATTAGATGATCAGACACTGTGAGACATTCCGTAAGCTTTAGATTTAATTAAGATTTTGAGGCTGTGTACGCGCAAAGCACGTGTGCAGTCAATCACTTACCGGATCGAATGTTCACTCATATCTTTATGTTGACCGGCTCTTTGTTGTTGGAATTTTGTTCAGTGCTTCCTCTGACATGAAAGTCCCATTCTGAAATCGGTTGTCCAATGCTCAACCACTAGGTAAATCTTGGCCGATGGCGAATCCTTACAGTATACTAGTCTAATCCATTACGATCCTTTGAGACCTCTGTCTGGACACATGTTCTTTGCAGATTACTTCTGTTGACTTGTCACTGCCATCCGACGGCTTATAAATGACTGCAGTGCAATTCCCTGCACTAATATATTTCTTTTTAAAATAAATCGGTCAAAAAGATATAAGTAGAATATTGTTATATGAAATGACACAAACAACATGTTGAAGAATGGTGCGCTTAGGCGGCCAGCAATAATGAGACGTGATTAGGTAAAAAATTCTGTAGAAGCAAATGGCCTTTGCTAGGATTTATTGCAGAAATAAAAAGTACCCAGAGCTTTCACTTCCTCCTAGTTTCTCCTAGGGAATCCTAGTAGAGAGGCTATTGAACCTATGTAGCAATAAGTTTACATTATTGTAATAAAGCAAATTTTTTGGAACAATGAAATCATTCTTATTCTTACTTCCTTTTTGACTATGTCCATACAAATAATATTGATTTTTTTGTTGAATAAGTTGCTAGAATTTTAACACGTTTCCATTATTTAGGTGGCACGCATACACGCTTTACAATAATTGGAAAAAATAGCCCGACCATTCCAATTTATTTCCAATCTGGTTGGATTGCACATTCGGCTTCGTTTCGAGCGCTTTTGTATTAAAAAATATTAAACCTATTTCTCTACGCAAAATAAAAGGTTTTATCCGATTCAAAAATGAAAGGCAACTGGAAAGCTGAATTTCGAAGCAATTACGAAGTATGTTGTATGTGTAACGTGTTGTATGTTACAACTAAAACTAAGTTTGCGTCTGATTCGCGAAACCGTCAGAAACATATTGCCTCCATTAGGCATTGCCAACTGAAATAAAATCATACCTTCGATTTCGTGAGGAGTATATCGCATCGTAAACGAAATTTCAAATTTCACTTCTGAGCTACAAAATAAAGACTTGCTAGAATATTTATTTTAGAGCTTTAGCAAGCTCTCTATTCCCTATATCTCTTCGACGATACTAGTAGTGCAGCTTGGTAGTGCCTTTATCCAGTTAATGGAACTAATGAGACTAAATTTCTTACGTAAAAATAATTTGATGGTTCCATCCCATCATGGAACAAGCTAATATTAATGCTATTGGGACCAGCCGCATTCGTTGGAACTCATTTAACGTAATGATGCGAGTAGGTATACATTTAAATAAATGTTCAATATTTGTGATACTGGGCTTAATTGTGCCCTAAAGTGTGATATACCTACATACTACAGCTAAAACGGCGCAAATGTAGTAATCTCGGTAGCGGTTACATATTTGAGCCGTTTGGTGTTGAGACCCTGGCTCCGTGGGGACCGGGAGCTCATCGCGACCACCAAAGTCTATCAGAGCGCCTGGTCGATGCGACGCGTGACCAAAATGCTGGCACTTATTTGGCCCAACGCATCAGCATTGCAATTCAACGTGGCAATGCGGCCAGCATGTTGGGTACGCTACCTACCGGTAGTGGGCTGGAGCACTTGGACTGTCTATAGGCCATCGCGGCTATTATACAGTCCATAAGTGTTCTTTGTAGTAGGTAGTGTAGCTAGTTTAGTTTAGTTTAGTTTAGTTTTAATTATTGTAGTAGTTAGCTTGAGTAATAAAGGCAATTTGCCCGTAAAAAACTACATCTATAATATATTTATATTAGTGTATTCATTGAACCGCCGCTGTCACCATTGAGGCAATCATGGGTAATGCTTTTTCAGTTATTACCGACACTATCACAACACATGTGTGTTTTGTGACTTTATGTTCTATCAAAATTAAGCAAAAATACATTATATAGTAGGCACTCACTTTGAAGAAAAAGTTTCGAGTTATCTGTGCAACACAAAATAATATTCATAAAACGTTTAGCGCGTAATCAAAATTCTGCACACAAATCTCATAAATCATAATGTAAGAACAATAAAAAAAAAACAGAATGCTAAATGCCAGAAATAAATAGAATAATGTTTGGTAAGTAGAATACCTTGACCCAATTGTATTTTTTTTGTTGCAGCAAGATTGCCCGAACGGCCGGCTAACACCTGCTAAGTTCGTCGACATGTACAAGATGTTTTTCCCATCCGGGAACGCAGTCGAATTCTGCGACCACGTGTTCCGCACTTTCGATATGGACAAGAACGGATACATCGACTTCAAGGTAACATGTCAACGTGGTCAGACAGCCCGACGTAAGGACAACCCCTTTAGAGTTTATAACAACCAAGTTCAAAGCGGTCTCATTATAGCTGGCGACATTTAGTGCGTCACGGTAATTAGTTAGCAGGCGTCTCCAACTTATCTGCGGAAAAGAGAAACAGACACGTCTTGTGCGCCGAGAGTCACGGCACAAAGGAAGCTGAGATCGCTACGCTACAGAGCAGCTGGTGCTACATACGTTACGTGTGCTCGTACTTTTGATATACCCAATGTAGTCTTAATCTTTGAAAACTTTCCTTATATTAAAATCTCATTATTATAAACCGTAGTATAAAATATTTATCAAATCAAAAGTACGTGCATTGTACAACACACCGCCGATATACGTGCACACGAGCCCAACCGCTAATCATCGCCAATAGTTGATGCACCAAGGCCGCGTTATCGATCTACATAGTTAAACGACATGTTTATGTTTCCATCATTATCCACTTGCGGAAGCGGGTCGGTGGGTTGTTCATCGTATGACGGCCACGTGATGTAATTAGCAGGTGCGATTGGTTATTTCCAGGCCATCGCTGTGAATGCGTTGCGAAAACAATCTGCCTATGCGTAAAGTCTTTTATTAAGTTGTAATGGTATGCCATTTTGGTGTATGTAAGAATCTCGATGTACATCGAGATGGTGTGTTTGTTATAGGAGTTTCTCCAGGCCATCCATGTCACCTCCAGCGGCACTCCGGAAGAGAAGCTGAAGTGGGCTTTCCGCATGTACGATGTTGACGGCAATGGCGTCATTGACATCCAAGAGATGACTAAGATCGTACAGGTGAGAGTCATTTTTGTGTCTATTTTCTGGTCAACCGAACAGAGCAGCTTCTTCGCTTGGTTAAAGGCAAGTAATTTTCAGCCGGTTAATATTTTTGTGACTCGTGCTTATGAGTGATTTAATATGTCATGTGTAGCCAAAGACTTCTATGTATACACTAGACAGAACATCTCTAACTTGCACTGTCAACCACTGCAAATATGCCCGGTCAGCATCTTCTCGCTCATACGATGCTCAGCACTCAAAGCGACTGCACGTGCAGCAGTGAATAGCAGTAAAAATTATGACCCGAATGTGCCATTGCACTAGCGCTGCGTGTTGGGATCGTAGGTTAGACGATTTAATCTCGTAAAGCGCTGTAGCGGATTTTAGTTTAATTATACAAAAAATGGCAACTCCTTGTGCTTCGAATAGCTTCTCTAGTACGCAGTACATATACCTCTTTGTGTGTAGCATTTAGGCGTGCCGTGTGATCTCTACAAACAAATTGGTCGTGGAATGGTTTTACCGATGTCATAGCATAACGTTATCATTAATGTATCCCATTGACGTATACCGCAATATCACTCGTAAAATTAATCCGGTGATGCATCCAATCGGTATCAGCATGCAACGTTTGATAAACTTTAGGGTAATACACGGCTTATGGGGAATCCATCCGTATTAGGTATTGAACGGCCATAACAATAGCAGGGCAGTGAAGCGCGCATGAGCCGGTCCCATTCAAATACGTTGGCTATACAACGGTGGTGGCTTCGTTGACATGACCTTTGATAAATAAAGAACCCCGCAAATAAGCCTACCGGATATTTCACGGCTTTATCAAACTAATCGGCTTTTGTAAGCCTCTTATAGGAACTTGGCAATTAGTAAAGATTCCGTAATCCCGGTATTTACAAGCATAAACTTAAATGTTTCCATTAACAGATAAGGCAGTTTGTGTACGACAGAATTGTTTAAAAATTTGCAACTTATTCGTTCACATAAAGTCGTTTGTCTTTCTGAAAAGGCGTTTAAAACAATAATCAACATATTCGTTACGGCGTTGGCAAGGCTTTATATAAATTTTCAATAACTGAACCATGAAAATAATTAAAATTGAATTGCGAATATGTTTCGCTGTTAAAGTGGTCTGGTATATTTATAAAATATTATTATAATTGGAGTGTCGTGTTCAACGCGTACGGTACGCTGAGCAACCCGCCGTCATAGTTTGCATTTCGCGCTGCAATGAAATGTTTATTATGTGCTTACCAGTGGGTGTTCTAGGTTAAAAGTCTTGCAAATTTTCGTAACTCGTCGATGATGTGCGTGCTGCCAACGTGACTGATGGATTTTAATCTGCTTTCTGACCAGCGTTTGTGGCATTCATCAGTAAATGAAATTAGCTGACACGCCCCGACATTTGAAACTTAAGCGAGCATAACCGCAGGCGAAAACATGTAAATAACACATAACCATTCTTACCAGCAGGTAGCTTTAAAATAATGTTGTAGAGTTCGTTCAGTAGTTCCATATATAGAGCGTCACAAACACGCATACCTACCTACTTATTTTTTTCTTTCAAAGGTTTTTGATTTTTTACTGTTAATACAAATCTAATACGCACTATTGTACATTTTATCATAGTGATATGATAAAATAATGCCGTAATAAATTATTACGCAAGCAATGATAGAAAATTACAATTACTTGTGTACATATTATATTCCGATAAGTTTTGTATTAAAATAATGGCTATTTATTTAAGCTTTTGAATAGCATTTAATTTTTTTTTATAGTATTTAGTAAGTAGAAAAATATACCTTTCGGCGGTATATAGACATGAAATAGTAATCCCTATATTGGCGTCACAAACTGCCATATATTACCTCTTAATAAATATAATGATATACCGCGGGTTCTCATAGCGTTTTTTTTTATATATTTGACTAGGCTAGCGTTTGACCACAAGCGTATTTTAATCTGTAGGTATCTAGGAATCGTAGGTAGGTATATACGTGCAATATAATTATGTCAACTTGCCTCACACTCGTACACACAAAAAACAGTAAATATTATCGATAGTGATATCTTGCTTCATCTAGCTCAGCTTGAGTTAGTTTCGGTAGGTCACATGCCCTTTTTGTCATCCATAAAAACTAGGCCCGACCGGTCACCCATTCCATAATTTTTAAAAGTGATGCCCTGGTCTGAGCAGTACCAAAAATATTCAATCAATTTTATGTAGGTTCATGTGATATATTCCCGGCTGGCCCCACATGGACCGCCCCCGGGTGGCAACTGAGAAGTGTTATAGGTAGTAGGTGGATTTATTAAAATAAACTATTTAATCGTAATTCAAGAGGAAAAGTACATTCAACAACACTAGCCATTCAAATAAGCTATTAAAGCTGGTGCGTCCAATAGTCTATCGAGCAAACAAGGATGGCAGATCCTATGCATTTTTAGCCTAGCAGAAACAAGCCGCGTGATTGAATAACACTTGTACGTGTCGAAAGCATAAATTGCATTTAATATATTTTAACATTAAATTGGATCATTTTTGTAGAAGATGGGAGAAAAAACGTTATTAGACAGCTACGTTAGGAATCACAGAAGCTACATTTTACGATGATTTGATATTTATAAAGGTTTCCAAATACATAAAACATTAGGCAGATTGTTGATAAAATATGCTGTTTACTATTCATAATAAAAAAAACGCTATCTTTCTCCCCCTCCCTCCCCCCTTCTCCCTCTTTCTCGAGCAAGCAAGTTCAAGTTCCGAATAATACAAGCTAGAATGAGCGGGATATGATCCATAGAGCATTGAAAGTAGCACGAGCTTCTTATTTTTGACCACTGATCACTATTATACAAATATACGCTGGATAGACGATATCGTAGAACAATTGAGAACTTCTCGTGCCCATTTGAAGCGCCACCCCGAGCGTCCTGAGAACTATAATTTGAAAATCCATCGCGTGGATTGGTTGGTTTAATTAGTTCCGAGGACACTCACGATGTCACTCCTTAGAGTATAGACTGAAAGCATAGAGATAACGTTTTTATAATATAATATAATATATATAATAATGATAACGTCATTATCTGTCAAGCGTACCACTTCTTTGGACACTTTTTATATGAAGTGAACACTTTCATGTGAATGAGTCTGACAGATTTGTATAGAAAAAACAGTTGACTCGAGTCGAAAAAATGATACGGTGACTTTTCGCAAGCGTAGCTAATTACTATATGTTGGTTTCTTTCCATCGCCACTGACGTAGCGATACGTGTGAGCAGTACAAATATAATATTGTTTTGATGATCCCTCTTTGCTTTTAGTCTATACTCTAAGTGTCACTCTTAGCAATCAGCGCCAAAATGGTGAAAATCAAATGCCTTCAGTCAATATGACGTCTAGCGTACTAGTATAGTATAATAGAGGTCAGTGTATTACACTATTGGCGATTGCGTCGGAACTCTTCGTATGAATACATGAATAATGATACCAATGCATAATCGCCCCTTTACATCTATTTGTCATCATCACCATTCGTTACCCCAAAAAACCGTATGAAGATATCTTGCTGAACAATCTCGCGCTATGCCTATCGCGTTCAAATAACAGCAATACGCCTAATGTATGTACCGTAGCAGATACCACTCGCCGACTGTAAAGTTACCTAATCGCTACTATACTATAGATAAAACTCCATAAACAACAAAAAAAAAACCTTGTTTTCGTTTTTTTTTATGATCGTATGAAGTCGTATATATCGTGTTTTGAACTGTAGAATAATCAGGAATGTATTTTAAACTATATCATTTATTATTTCTGATCGAAATAAATGATGCAACAGTACAATAATACTTTATTGAACACCAATAAATAAAAATGCATATAAAAATTTATATAAGAATGGCAGAACAACGGGCGGCCTTATCGCATTAAGCGATTTCTTCCAGGCTACCTTAGGATGGACAGGAATGAAAGAAACAAAAATTACGGTTGGTGTTATTACAGTTACAACTTACATACTAAGAACAACAATAAGACAACAAAGTATAATTACTTTAAAAAAAAACAATACATATAATATATACTAAATACTAATACCATACACTTAAAACCATAAATATAATAATCTAACATAGCATGATACATATATTATGTATATATACTATACTAGGTGGTAGGACTTTCCTGCAAAGTTCGTCTAGGTAGGTACCACCGCTTTGCCAGTTATTCTGCCGCCAAGCAGTAGTGTGCAAGCACTACTGTGTTCCGGTTTGAAGGGCATTGTAGCTAGTGAAATTACTGGGCAAATGAGACTTTATGATCTGATCACTCAGTCTAGTAATCTGATTACTAGACTGTGTGATGTCTCAGGATGACGTGCGCAGTGCAGTGTCACGCGAAACTTTATTGTTTTAAAGTTCCGAGTGACACTGCAACTGTTATGGGCGGCCGTGTCGCTTAACATCTGGTGAACGACTAGCTCGTCACGTCATTCAGTCGCATAAAAAAAAAAAAATATACCTACTTAATATGAAATACCAAATATAAATATAAATACATACTATAACATAAAAATAAGTAAATAATTGATAGTTCTAGTGACATATTCTAGACAAAGTACTTAACTACGATTGTTCCAATAGATAGTGTTTCCTCACCATGTCTTTAAAGATGGCGATAGACTTGGCGTGACGAATATTTACGGGTAGCTCATTCCATAAACGGACAGCTTGCACAGTGAAGCATGAACTGGCATTTGCAATTGCAAAGTGTTGGTGGAACGAAGGGAGCGAGCATGGCTAAGGTGGAGAAATACGAATCGTTCTTTGAGATAGTGTGGAGTTGAGGGGAAAAACAGTACACTATATAGTAGAGAGAGAATATGAGCATCCCGGCGACGGCGGATCGGTAACCAATTGAGCTTGTTGCGAAATTCGGAAAAAAAATGAAATGATATAGGGGTTGTAGTGAGATAAATCACATGTATTTAATTTTTTGTGAACGCGCGTTTTTAATACAAAAGTAGCGCGCGATTTGACTCGCCGCCCGTAGCCAAGCAGCGATATCCCCGCCTTAACTTTCCTGCATTACTAAAATATTACTAAAAATGTTTATGTTGCTGACCATGGAAGTTTAAAATCTTATATTTATCCAGAATTACATTAGATTATACATGTACTTACAGATATTTAAAAAAAGTCTGATATTGAAAAAAAAAAACAACTTTGTATCTAAAAATACACGTTATTATGGATAGGAGGTCAAAAAGTATCCAAAAAACATCACGTGGTTAATGGACGACCCCTTAGCGGGGAGCGATGATGATTCAACGGTCGATAACGTTTCGTTCTAGCGCGGTGTATATATTATCTTTGAGCAAACCAGCTTTGTTTAACCTACAATCAATGGCTACTAATCAATGGGTAAGAATAGACGGTTCAATGAAAGCATCGGCTAACGTAGACGTTTATTGCGTATTGAATTTTAAATATCGTATGGCTCGGGCGCAAGCGTGACATGAATACTTATATCTATGTTACACGTATGGAATCGGAACGTGAAATGGTAAGGAAAAATAAATATTTTTCCTCTTTGTACCAAATAAGCGAGATGTTTTTAGTCTGACGATTCGCATTTAATAGCTTATGTGAGTATTCGTATTTAGCTGTCAGTTTAATCAATTGAAACTGGAACGTGAGCGTTGTCTCTTTTGTTGAATTTATTAAAAAGAACATTTTCAATAGTGTAATAGTTCTGAGAGAATTGGGATGCAGTCTTAGGACTCACTCACTCAACTCACTGAGACGCCATGACGTCATCGCCGGCTACGTAGCCATGGCTACCTTCGGTTACCAAGTGGAGTAGCCAGTGGGTAATCTTTCTGTATCAAAACTCATTTTTTTTTTTCACAAAATATGTGGGCGCTGTGTGTCCGTGTTGGCGACCGGTTGAACACAGAGTGAGGAAGATGCAGCTTGCTCGTGTACGTTTTATCGGCGACTTTGCCAGTGTGCCAGGTGTCCAATCTCCACAAGTGACCCCTTGGTTGTGGCTACGCTTCCAAATTGGCGAATTTGCTAACCGTTGCCAAGTGAGTTAACTTACATTTCAGTAAGAATTGTTTTGACACGTAGCCGGCGACGTCGCCATGGCTAAGCTAAGTCCGTAATGCTAGAGTTGGTTTATTTATTCATTTCAAGAGTGCATCTGAGAAACTAAAATTGTAAATCGGTTTGTTCCACTTAACATCAAGTGAACGGCTAGCTCGTCACGTCGCTTATTGACATACACAAATTATGAATAACATTGTTCATTGTATTTCCTTGTGCGTTTGAGTGGATTTGAACAGAATCTACGGATTTTAATTTAATTACTATGGGAACATCCGAAAAAAAAAAATTCCCAAGAATTTTCCAATTCTGATTTGACTTCCATTTTTTGAAATCGGTTAAAAATAGCATTGTTAACAGAAAACCTAAAATAATACCAGCTTCGTAGCTCGTAGCCGCCGCTACGGTGGGTACGTCACTACTGCTAATATTATAAAGCCGTCCGACAGCTACGGCGTAGCTGAGTCACTCGTTACCGCGACCGCTCTACATAATAAATCAAGTTACCTCGGTTATTGGGCTATGGCAAGGCGAATGTAGCTATGATTTTAACAGTTACCGGGTAAATATAACGGTTATATGCCTTCATTCTTGTTATATATATACTTGCTAAATCATATAATATTTTCGGAGAAAGTATTTGAGCAAATATTACTCAAGCTAACTACTACAATAATAAAAACTAAACTAAACTAAACTAAGCTAAACTAAGCTAAACTAAACTTGAGCAAATTGTATTGTTTTTTTTTTATCTATTTTTTTAAGGGGCTTTAAACGGGTTGTTCCTGATATCCCCCACATTTTCGGCCCCATGGGGGATAACAGGAATTCTCCCCCACTAATATAAGTCATATTCAAAATTATAATATGGTAAAAAAAAAACCAATAGATATATAGTTACATTACTATTATGTTATAGTAAAATCACACTTCACACTCTTATATAAAGTTTATTTAACCACCTAGATAGATAGATACAGATGTATGGTTGACACAATTATTGATATCGACCGTCAGGCGTGGTGGGTAAAAACCAAGTATGTGTGACGTGACCACCAGAAAAATCTAACATCATCAGGAAGTCGTCTCCGAGATGGAACTGCTCAATGGCTCTCTGAAACTACAAGTCGGATAGGTATTCTGTTTGAACTAAAGTTGTAGAAACCCCTGGGACGCTTCCAGAGAAATAAAAAAAAATAGGGTTGCCATACAATAAAAGTTTCCATACAAAATTGAAACGCTTATAAATCGGAAACGGTTAGAGGTAGGTTGGAGGTGTTCGACCAAATGTCATAAAGGACGATGGGGGCTTTCCGATGGTGGTCATGAAAATCCAAGATGGCAGATTCAACATGGCGGCCGTTTTGAAAGTTGGTCCGATCTGCCTGATTTTTTGCATCGGATGGTTTTTGAGGCCCCTGACTCCATGTTTGAAAAAAAATTGGATTCCGCCATTTTGAATTATTTTCGTTGTCTCCAAAATCGTCCCAAGGTTTGCTATGACTGCCTCAAAACGCACATGACCTATCTTGTATGGTTTAGCCAGGCCATTATGGTGACAGGGTATCATAAGCGTGCCGGAAAGTATTTTTATGCACTGACATTCATTTTTTGTTTACATTTATTTTATTAGTTACTGTAGCGAAACAAGGTCTCTTGTACCCATTAATAATTTAACTATAGCATTTTATTTTATTAAAATTAAATTTTGATGATCTTTTAATATCTTATCTACACAGTAAAAAACTCGTACGTCTTCCTTTTTTAAGTTTTTACAATATCTTCGTATTTACAGCCAACTAAAGTTACGAAATATTGGCGTCAAAATTATGACAAATAAAAGTAGTTGTAAAAAGAACACGAAAAGTGTTTTCAAAAAAATTAAGAGGTACGAGCTTAGATGATAATCTATCCAAACGATTGATACAAAAATCAAAAGATTTTGCGAAGTTTTAGATAGTGAAAACCGTTGGCGCTCGAAACGCTAAGATGTAGGTAAATTCACTCATGGTCTCTATCATACGTGTGGAGAGCAGAGCGACGGCAATAACATTTTCAAATACCAGGAAAGTCCCCTTAATCAAAAGAAATTAAGAACAAGTTTACATATGCAAGGATAAAAACAAGGGTATATAATTTTACCGCAAACAGCGCATGGATATTGCGAGAAGCGGCTCCTGCACCTCAGCCGGGTAAGTCACGGCCTGAACCTAATTAATTACCTAGTATTTCCCGCGGGCTAAGTGCAAACCTCCATAACAAGATAGGCGCGCCCTCTTTAGCAACGCTACAGGCTCCGATGGTACGAAATTAGATTCACGTTGCGCCCACGATGCTAATGAAGACCTGCTAGCGCTCGAAGTTCAAGCAAATAGTAATTAATTACATAAATACAAATTGCACTACATGTGCCTTTCTATTATATAATAGACCTTCATTAGTGTGAAGCTTTTTAATTAGCCACTAGTTGACGGCTTCGCACGGGTTATTTAATTTTACGTTCTAACCCTGTTTATGGGAAGAGGGAAGTGAAAGGGAAAATGATAGAGGAAAAGGATGAATGGATGGGACGGCAATAGAAGCAAGGCAGGCATAGCCTACCTTCCTTTGCCGGCCCATCTTTTGTTTTTTCGTTTCTTTCTTTCCTTCGACAGGATGAGTATATATAAATAATAAAAAAATATAAAACAAAAAAATGTTTGCACTTGGCCGTTTTAGAATACAAAAAGTATTCTAAATGTTATTCTGAAAAATTTGCTATAGCCATATCGAATTTCAGCGAAATCAGTTCTGTAGTTCCGGCGTGATGCGTGTGAAGTGTAATGGAACCAAACTTAAAAAAAAAAACATTGTGCTCATTTAGCCCAGTTGTAGTTATTATATGTACAGATAGATTGTCTTATAAACGTTATTTCACTTTAATCAATGCTTAACATAGCCTGTCAACTGACAGACCACGAAAGCAATGATGCTTCACCCAGAAACGTATTTTTTATGATCTGTGTGTCAATTTCTCTGTCAATATTTTTTGAATATAATCTAAGAGTTTTTAAGGCTACAGTGAACCGGTATCCTTTAGGCGAGCGTACTCCATCTTCGACTCCGTCGTCTGTTACCATCAGGTGAGACCGTGGTCAAATGTTAGACTATCGTTGATGAAAGAAAAATTACTTCTTTAAGGTGGGACGTTTCACTCAGCGCGGCAAATTCAAATTTTCATGCGTTTTTTGCCAATAATAGTTTAGTTACTCAACGTGATTACATGAAAACTAATATTGCGCAAATAAATAGAATGTATCAATAAATTAAAATTAAAAGTATCACCTACATATCAATGGTTTAGCGACAAATGGCAATAGACTGAAAAGCCAACACGAAATTGGTTTAGTGCCATTTGTTGCTAAATCAATGATATTTAGGTAATACTTTTGATCGTAATTTGTTAGTACATTTTATTTATTTACGTTAAATCAGTTTTCATGTAACCACGTTTAGTATTAAGCTATGATTGGCAAAAAAACGCAAGAAAATTTGAATTTGCCGCGCTGAGAAAATAGTTCCACCTTACTGTAAACTAACAACACTTTACAGTAAAAAAGTGTACAAACCTTTAGACAGGCTACACAGTAGTAATTTAAATGAGCCAATTAGTATTACATTCAATTAAGTTATCGCAAGTTTCACAGCCACTTGAATTACTACAACTATCAAATCACGAAAGAACCAAGTTTGCTTTACAGCTGCAAACTTGAGCTGTTCTCCAATCTTGGGTTTGACTTACAGCTTCACAAACTTGCCAAGTTTGACCGCCCGCTAAGAATCCAGACCAAGAGGGCCGTACCTCGGAGAAAGTTGTGTTTACGACTGTAAAGTTATTATGTAGGTATGGATATTTTGTATTATGGTACAAAATCCGGTAGTTATTTCCCATGTTTCCATTGATGCAATAGACGAACTTTTTAACCCAAACGAAAAAAGCTAATATCGGCAATACAAACTATATATGGCCACATCGCTCGTGAAACTGACAACCGATGGGGAAGAAAGGTTCTCGAGCGGCGACCGTGAACCGGAAGACGTAGCGTAGGCTGACCCCTCACTAGGTGGACCGAGGATCTGGTGAAAACTGCGGGGAGCTGATGGACGCAGGAGGCGAGCGGCTGCTCAGTGGCGCTCTGTGGGAAAGCCCTATGTTCAGCAGATGACGTCTTCAGCCTGTTGATGATGATGATGAAACTATGTAGTACCTGTATTGAAGGAACTAAATCTAATGTGAGAAAATCTATAAGTTCTACAATATAATTATTACTACTTATAGTCTATTTGCAATGTAAATTATTAGACTGTGATAACTATTGTCCATCTTTTCATTAAACCTGTATGTATTTTTTTTATACAAAAGTGATATTGTTGTTTTGTTGCACTATGTTTGAGCTTATTCATCAAGTGTACGTAAAATAGCCGGAACCATTACCATAAGTTTTTGATCTAAATCAATTATAATTAGTAGGTGTATAGGATATAAATATAAAAACATAATCATCAGTTTACAGTAAACTACATTACTTACATTTAAAAAACGAATCAACAGTATTATAGGAAAAGTTACAGCCCGGTATTTATATTTAAAAATACATGAAAAGCAGTAAAAATCAGATATAAAATAAAAGTATAGTAACTGTTATGTATTGTCATTTTGAATATAGTGTCACAAGTGGACCGCCTCCGCCACACGTGTGCTTCCAGTTATCACAACTTCGTGCCACGGCACGGAGCGAATCCTTCATGTGGAAATTTACTTTACTCTCTATGCCACCTGAAAGTGCATTCAAGGAAAGTCTCTCGAACACGTGCAGTACCTACATTCTCAAATTGAATTTAAACTGTACAGTTCAATTTATGTTGGGTTGCAAGCTACCAAGTCTACAATAGTGATTGTTATTTCACAATGGTTGTATTCTGCAATGTCATCAGTGAAAATTAACAATTAGAATACCTAACTGTTAATTTTCAAGTCTTGATAGATTCGAGTATTGCTTGGCTCGATTTAAGTATACAAAGGAAATCTTACGATTATAGCTATATAAACAAAAGGTCATAAAGTGGTCTGCGCTCGATATGCCAAACGGTTTTGCCGGCACTGCTTAAAAACTTTCCTAACAATGTAATAATGCTGACGAACTAAATAAACTGTAAAGTCTTCCGCTGCAAGTTTCGATGAAATTGCGAAGTGGGTAGCTAGTTTCGATGTAATTGCGAAGTGGGTAGCTGGGATGGGCTGGCGCCTGCTCCTGCGATCGCAGTGCAAGTTTACAACTGAGATTAATCGATGACGTCGTTTAACTCGTGGAACTAGGTATCTTGTTAACTTTTGCTTGGGACACGATAGATCACTTCCACTCAACCTCTACAAGAGTCAAAGAAACACTGAAAAAGAACATTGGCAGAACTTTGACGTAGGTCTAGATATTCACTTTATTTATTTTTTTCGTTGACATCTTTAACATTCCTTTCCCCTATCTGTATTTATATATAAAAGTGAAATGTTGTCGGTTCGTTTATGGTTCTTTATTTGTATGTTTGCGTGGCTTTAATGCCAAAACGGCTGAAACGAATTGGATGATATTTTTCACACGCACTGATTGCTTCACCTAGATTTATCAAACGGGCAAATCGCCTTTATTCTTTAAAGTAACTTAATAAATCTGACTAATACTAAATGCAAGCTTCACTATCTAGGTACCATAAACATGCTAATTGTATACTGGTCGCGCTGTAACTACCGACGTTATCATGTTTTTATCGTAAATAATTATAAAACGCCGCAAAAATTGATTAAATGCGAGTTATTATGTGGGATGTGACATAGATTAAGCATAATGCTTCGCATTGCAACCAGTAACTGCTTAGCGAAACTTAAGTCGAAATTGGAGAGTGGGAAATGCGTAGGAGCGATAGTTAAAATAGATAACGTCACGAGCAAAATGTTCTCCTAGATAATATTTGACAGTTTCATATAATTAAAGGCCAGTGGCGCGTACCCACGCGCCACTGGCTCTACCCTCACGTACCCACGTGAGGGTAGAGTCGCTCACATCACTCCCACGTGAAGAACTCGCCCCCATTCGTTCGAGACGAGTTAACGTCTACGTCAATGCACATATTATATTATATGTTGAAGGTTGAAAATCCATGAAACAAATGTTTACAATATTATATTATATTCTACACTATATTTAAAGTATTTCGGGTAATTAAGAAAAACGAAACACTCATTTCAAATGTGAGCGCGGTGCTGATATTTGTTTTGTGTACCTGACCATTATCAACAGCCTAAAGACGTCCTCTGCTGAACATGTTATGCCTTTGAGCACCACTTTGAGCGGCCTCCTGCATCCATCGGCTCCCCGCGGTGCCCGCGGCGCAGTACGTGAGTGGACGGTGTTGCATAATAGGCTAGTGTCCTGCTATTAAAAATTAACATGTAAATATTAATTTCATAAAGTAGTTTAAAAATGAATGCAATGATTGAAAAAATAAGTAATATCGGTAAATAAATCAAGGAGTAATAAGGTTTTAAAGTTTCTGGAGGGGGCATCGCCTGTCCCTTTCTCGCAAAACAGGAGATTCCGCACAGTTACTAACGCACGTTGTGAAGTCACATGCCAAAGCGACTGTATGTAAAGCTACCACAGCTTAGTAATGAGGTACTAGTTATGAAGGAGCAAGACTGACATCACTGGATGTTTCTTAGTAATGTTTTGTTTTCACGACTGTATACACCCTCAAAAAATATATTTGGGGGTGTATTCTTAATTTATGCAATAAAAAATAGCAGGACACAAACCTATTATGGCGTGTAGAGGGTTGATACAATGTTACGAGTAGATGTTCCGTAAGGGCGTATACAATTAACCCGGGAGAGTAGCGGTGGATCTGCTAGTGAACTAGTTAATCTCACTTGTCCCTGTTGGTTGTAATTAAACTTACATATTCTGGTAGTACGATGGTATAAGTTTTTTGTATAGTAATGAATGACGTGACGAGCTAGTTGTTCACCTGAAGGTAAGCGTCACGGCTGCCCATAACAGATTGCAGTACCACTCGAAACTCTAAATTAATACAGTTTTGCGTGACACTGCACCTCGCACGTCATCCTGAGACATCACACAGTATAGTAATAAGATTACTAGACTGTGTGATCAGATCATAAAGTCTCAGTTGCTCAGTAATTTCACTAATTACAATGCCCTTCAAACAGGAACACAGTAGTGCTTGCACACTACTGCTTGGCGGCAGAATAACAGGCAAAGCGGTTTCACCTACCTAGACAAACTGCAGAAAGGTCCTACCACCTAGTGAGTGTATAGGAGTGAGTCTTGTTTTTCCTGCTAGATTTATGTAGGTTATGTATTACTATGCTTTACACGCGTTGTTCGTGAAAAGATAAGTATAGGTATGTGAACACTGCCAATTGAGCTCATGAGTAGAATCCCACATCCACATCCCACGGGAACTCTGCAAAGAGATAGCCTATGTTTAACACATAGTTTGCATGAAACTTGGTACCAAGAAAGTTTCTTGGTACCAAGTTTTATGGCAACTTTCGCCCTTATTCCACCTTTGGACAACCAGACGCTCAGCTAAGCGCCATCATTCCTTCATGGTCAAAATACCAACCATTCGTATCTAACTTTTGATTTCACGTTTATTATCTGAAGACGTCCACTGCCGCCTCATTAACCGGCCGCTTGCCTCCTGCACCCATCAGCTCCCCCCGCCGTTTTAACCAGATCGTCGGTCCACCTGGTTCATAATTAGAACGATTTAGGGTATAAATCGTCATTTTTTATTAGATTATATCTAGGGTTTACATGTCAAAATGCCCAAATGATTGACTGTAACCTTACCCTCTACGATCTTGCTATCCATTTGAAAAATAGTTCGATCACAGGTTAACGAAAAAACGTTATCTACTCCGTGGGTTTCATGCTTTTCTTTACGTTTTATATCTATGCGTTCGACTGTTATTTGCACAATAGTTGTGAGCTTTTAATTCTTTTTCTATGATTATGCAATTAGCGGCATCTGAACGCCTATTCTTAGCTTCATAGGATTTAATGAAAAAATACTGTTATATAATGCCTATTAAAAAGGACTCGACCTCATTTTACAGGACTTGACTCCTAAATGAAGACTGGTTTTGAGTTTTTAATAATAAAGATTAGTCGTTAATCCTTTATACTATAAGTCTTATACGTTTCGAGTAGTTTAGTCAAAAGACTCGCGCTTGAGTCGTATAAAATATTGATTATTTTATATATGTAATATTGTTATTTAGCTTCCCGCCTTATGACTCGTGACTCCCAAAGCGATTCCTTTTATAGATTCAGTTGAATAATGCCTTATGGTTTTTAAGACTTGAGGTGAAAAGACCACGACGCAAAGTAGCCTTCAGTTGTAATCCTATGTGTTAAGGACTTGAGGGTTAAAAGGCTAGTCTAGACGGGAGGGCATAAAAATATCGTGTTTTATACTTAAATCAAGTATACTATAGATACACAGTCTCTATGAAAATCAAACTTCAAAAGTGTCCCCGCGCCAACGCTTAATTAAACAGATATATGCCTCTCCAGCTAATGTAAAATAGTCCACAAGCGGTTGTCACATTTTAATAATGTACCATAGCATCCTGTAACAGCGTTGTAAAACAATAATATGTGACTTAAATCACTTTCATTAGACGCGGTCACAGGCGACTGAGAGGAAAAACAAGGCATATGCCTTATTTGGACGGTACTGTTTTCGAGGTGGCGATTGTGGATCTACCCTATATTTAATCGCAGGTTTTATAAGCCTTAAAAGACTTAAGTCTCTACTAAGTATAAGTTTAAGTCTATTTTGTCACTAGTGGCTGAAACTAGATTACATTGAACGAACCGCCGTGTCGTCGGTTAGAACATGATTAGGTTAAAACTTCAGTTTAAGTTATGCAACTGAACTCCGTACATTAGTTGGCGAGTTGTTAGCTGGTCCAGTGCGTTTGCTAACTTGTTTAGACAGAACGGTACACCGCTATGCTATCTGATAATGGTACCGGTATTTGTATTTGGGTACAATTAATATTTCTAAGATATGTTAGTATAGTAACACGGGCAACGAGCGCCTCGACTATCGCGCTTTATCTACCATAGAGACCTACAGAAATAAAGCCAAATCTTTGTAGATAACCTGCTAATATCAGTAAATCACCCCGGTTACCAGTTGCCGGTCTGTATCGGTCTAAGAATAGTACCAACCACCCCATCTCTTCCCAGGGGTGTTGTAAGAGCCGGCTAAGAGAATATCCAGAGAATGGACAGAAGCATTCTCCTCGGTACATTAAAATCTGCGAACACCAAGCTGCCTGCCAAGCGTGTTTATTATGGCAAACCCACTCTTCTATGATTATCGTCTAAATTGGCGCTTTATAGGGGAGGCTTGTGTTCAGCAGTGTCTTCCGGCTGAGCCGAATATTGTAACAGTATCTAAATATGTTATCCTATTCGATAACCAGTTATCAAATCGGTTTTCAGGAAGGAAAGGAAACTCTTTATAGATAACCTGGTAACCTAACAGTAAATATTTTACCTGTTTGAGAACCCGTTACGAAACTTGGCTAATGGGAAGTGCCCTACAACGTATACCATTCGTGTATTTGTTTTAGATGGTCAATTGGTCATAGCTGTCGATTCTGTAGCATCGTCTGCATTCGGCACAATCTTGAGTCGGCACGTAAGTTAAAAATTGCCAAAATATACCCAACTCGGCACAGTACACAGGTTATTTTTGTTTTCAAAATATGATTGATATTGGTTATGTGGTAGTGTGGTTGACTCGAGTCGCGATCCGTGGTAATGGTACCTACTCTTAATCAAAGAGCACACTACTAGGGTCTTACTTGTAAACGTTCGTTGTATCAAAAAAAGCCTTGCTGAGCTGGCAACACGTCGACAACGCCCCTAGTGTTGCAGATGTCCATAGGCTACGGTTACCGCTTTCCATCAGGCGGGCCGTATGCTTGTTTGTCGCTCTTAACATAAAAAAAAGATGTTTTGTCAACTTCTCGGCGACGTGAAATGTCACGCGCAAAAAGTGACAAAGCATTGAAAGATAAAGTTTATAAGTAAGGTCATACTGGAATTATATTTCTATGAGTAAGGCTATACTATTATCTTTAAACCGCCTCTTTATGAACAAAGAATATTCAATTGTAAAGCAAAATACATTCTCTGATGATCTAAAAGGTTGTCTGGAAGAGATACTTATACTGACCTACCGTATCTAATTAATGTGTTAATTTAAGTTTAATTAAAACGTAAGAGTAAAATGTCAGAAATTTATTAATATTCCTACCTTGTATAATTCGTATAGTAAAATTGTCCTTAGCTCTCATTTTGTAAGTTATACACATAATTAAAAACACGTGAAGTGATTCGAAGAGATTATTGACCTTTGCAGCTTTGCTTGACAATAGTTCCTGCAACACCATGACCCATGTGTCTTAAATATACATAGTTACATTTAATTTAAATCATTCTTAAAATGCTTCGTTGCGTTTTCTCCCTTGATTTTTCATGTCAGCGAAAAGTTGACATGAAAAACATGTTAGCTTCAAATGTACAACATGTTTACATGCCTAGTTTACACGAACTTAGTTACTAATGCTGGCCACTTACACTAATACCTTGCGTGTAGACTTGTCACTAGGCAGTTTAGTACTAAGCGATTAGCACTAATAGCAAATACTAAGCTCGTGTAAACTAAGCATAAGCCTGGAAGTATAGTAAGTAATACTCACCCCTCTTCCGTTTTTCTTAAGTGGTATCTTACAAAACGGGCGTCAGTTAATCTATACCTATAATAAAACTGTAACAGGTCCAATTCTGTACTTTAAAGATATTTAGAAATTTTTTTTTGGAGGTCTCTCCCTATTCGATGCTAAAGCCAAAACTTTATTTTTTCGGTTCCCTCGGGAGAAACGAGAGAGAGGAAAGAAAAAAATATGTAACTAGTTTTATTTAATTAACGTGTGGTCCGATTTCATTCATTTTTTTTTGTTAGAAAGGAACTACTTTATGTATTGTCCCGTAAATATTTGAAGGTCGTCGGTTTTGTGGTTCAGAAATTACAGACATCCAACCTTCAGTATTAGGTCCAAAGCCGCTTCTATCCTGTACTATGGGAGGGGGGAAACCTGCCTTCATTCACCATTTCATCCATTCATCCTTTTCCCTTATCTATTTCCCTCTTCATTCTCTTTTTCTTTTCCTTCCTCATTTCCTTTAGACTGAGATAAGGCGTAAAACTAATTAACTCGTGCGAAGCCGGGGCGGGTCAGCTAGTATTCAATATTCAGAGGCATAATATATGCTCTCCTTGTGCGAGTAAATTATTTGAAGTAATATGACAACTATCAAAACCGTAAGCCACCGTCCTTGTTCTTTAGTTCATAATTTCTCTATACTTCTGTGTTGTCTGGAAGAGATTGCTTTAAGCGATAAGACTGCCCATTGTGACAGTTATAAGATTTTGTTGACTGATTTTCGTGTAATATGGTGTTTTCAATAAAAAGTTTATCTATCTAATACGGTACCTTCTTATAAATGAAAGGATAAGTATCGAGTAAGTAAAACCCGCATCCGCGTCCTGAGGGATCTATGATACCTCTTTCACACCTGTCTATATGACTTTACCAGATAATAGAGAAATTACCAGATAAACTTATCTTTGCCGTTAGACAAGTTTTGTGAAAATTACTCCCAAGTTTTTTATGGTTCACAAAACTAATTAGGTAAACTGGGTCTTTTCAAGTCAGGAGTTAATGAGCATCTCATGGGCAAACGTGCTCCACCTTACACAACATCGTCACTTACCATCAGGTCCGTTGTTACCAAACGTATGCCCAACTTAGCATTCAAAAAATACGCTTTATTGTATTTTTGTATGTTTTTAAAGGAAAGTATTTAAAGAACATACAATTTTGATGCTAACTTATCATAAAGTCAACATTGACTTGTGATAATTCAACTTCGAGATATAAATTAATGATCCTTAGATTTTTTCCTTACTTGATATAAAAGGAAAAATCTGAGGTAAAGTGTTAAGTGTTTGGCCCAACGTACCAAACAATCACCATTGTTCAAATTTCGAGGTTCTAGGCTAAGTAAACCAGAAGTAGATACCTACCGCAATATGCTATTTACTTCAGTTTATTTGCAGCATAAGCGGCCTGTTCTATCTGCCGAAGTTTAACAACTTATTAAGCTCGATTTCTGTCGCTACACGGCCTTTTGTTGTTAAAGGCTTTCACAATTCTCTCTACCATTTTTCTCGAAAGGACATGCACCACTTCCCATCTTCTCAATTAAAATTCTATACACACTCGTGCGAAACGGTGAAAAAAATAAAAAGCTGCAGTTCCTTATAAAAGCTCGGCGTTAGATAGTAGAAAATGCAAAAAGATATTGCGGCAGCAAGCGGAGGCCGGTCGCGTGTTAAATGTTTTGAGACTAACTTTCGAGTACTAGTGCGCTGCTCAATATAATATTTTAATTAACTTTAGCTGTATGTGCTCCTAGTTTCAAAGCCTGTACAAATAATATTATATATACTAATGAAAGTACAATGGGCTAGTTTAGCTTATAGAAACCTTTGGAATCAATCAAGCGTCTATCATCTTTGCACCAGGCTTTTACCAAAGTTAAAACGAAATTATAGGTACTTACTTATTTTAGTTATTGGTTCGCATTTGTCTTGCATGAACATTAAAAATAAGCTGACCACTTGCCTACACGAGAAGAGAAGAAGATTAAAATAAATATAAAAATAATAACATAACGAGATAAATGAGACCGACGAGTTGACTAAAAAAACGCCCCGAATTTCGCACTCCTTCTAACACAAACAAATCAGTGTAATAATACTCGCAAACTCGTCGTTTTTAATGTTTTTGAAGGATTGTCTTTAGTTAATGCATGCATGTTTTTAAATATTGTTTAAATATAATATAATAACCGGAATGAAAATAACTGTGAGTTAGTCGTATTAATGAAGCTGTAGTGCTTGGGCATTCTAGCTTTTTGTACTATTTGCATACATTACTGGCCACTTATTGACTTGCTGTGCTCATGCTGGTTGATTTGAAAACAGACAGTGCAGTCTGGTTTGGCATCAGTTATTGCTAATAGCTAAATGTAAACGAAATTTTCATATTCTCTACTCCATGATCCTATAGAACAGAGGACAAGCTCCAAACATTTTTAGAACATTTTCGTGTATAAACATAAATTAAAGAAATTCCTGCAAATAGCTCACGTGCAATTTTTCACATGAGCAGCAAGCATTTAAACAGTTTACTTATAAATATTGGCTATAACTTGGTTTACATGTAGATGACTATGTCTGAGCACTAACTCCTGACCAAGTTAACCTGTGTTTAGGATAATAAATAATATCCAAAGAAATATTTCTTTATTTTTAACTGCTATGACAGGTCTATATATAAATCGAAGCAATCAACTATTGCATGTGGATATAAGACAAAACGTATTATGTTCATCATCACATTCATTTTTTTATTTGCGTAGATTTAAATACAAACTGAAACGAGTATATCTAGTGTAATTCCGCTAAAAAAAACTATGATATTATCTATATTGGGGAACTTGCAAAGGTTAAATTGTTATAGATAAATGTATAAAATATGTCAAAATTATAAGAAAAGTATTTGCTATAATGTTTTTTATTTCAATAAACTGGGAAGCCTAAATTTGTCCAACATTCGTTGCGCAGGAATGTACTTGTTTCCTTTTGTACTTAAGATGAACTTCCGCGAAGTCACGCCTGAGTCGATCAACTAGTGAATAGATATTTCTACAGCTGGTGCTAATCGAGATACCTACAACAGCACTTACAATGAAGTTTTTTTTTAGTCTTGACATATTAACTAACCTTCAACATAGGATTAACTTCGATGTTTCTGCTTTAATTTGTTTTTGACTAATTCGTGGTAAATGGATCGCGTGTATAGACTAAACTTGCCTAATCGCATCTGCATACGTACGCAGATTTTATTTTCTGACGATTATAGAAAAAGTTATTCTATAATCGTCAGAAAATAAAATAGATCGTGAGAATCTGGATTAGTTCAATCCTTTATACCTAAAATCCTTCCCCTTTGCTTACGCAGCGATGTTTCGTAGAAGGATTAGTTTCCATCCTCCTAAGTATCTAGTTACGAAGATGAGCTAAAGTAGAGCAGTTATATTGCATTCTCTTTACATTGCTTTACGCTATATACGATGGTACGCAAACCTAGAATCTTTTAAATGCGTTTATACAAGTTAAGGTGGAACATTACACTCGCGCAGCAAATTCAAATTTTCTTGCGTTCTTTTGCCAATAATAGTTTAATTACTCAACGTGTTTACTTGAAAACTAATTTTGCGCAAATAAATATAATGTATCAATAAATTACAATTCAAAGTATCACCTACATATCATTGGTTTAGCGACATATGGCTATAGACTGAAAAACTAAGAAGAAAATTGTTTATTGCCATATGCCGCTAAACCAATGATATCTAGGAGATACATTTAATCGTAATTTGTTGATACATTCTACTTATTTCTGCAAAATTAGTTTTCATGCAATCACGTTGAGTAATTAAACTATTATTGGCAAAAGAACGCAAGAAAATTTGAATTTGCCGCGCGAGTGTAACGTTCCCCCTTAACTGACCGTATCAGATACACAATACTGCGCTCAAAAACTCAAATCGCAGACGTCACCCAAAAAGCTGCCAAGCTCAAGTGGGAGTGGGCAGGTCACGTTTGTCGCCTTATGTTTCGGTTTGACTTATGGGCGAAAGCTACCACCGACTGGGTTCTCTTGGGAGATAAACGGCCGCGAGGCTGGTCGAGGCGGCGGTGGAGGGACGAATTGGACTCTTATGCGAAGAATTGGCCCACACAAGCATTAGACCGTAAAAATTGAAAAGAGGGAAGGGAGGCCTTTGTCCAGCAGTGGGACAATATAGGCTAATATAATAATAAATTAAATGCGATGGTATAGGACCATTTGCTATTATAATGGTAGTGTAGTGACCCAGTGGCCATCACCTGTATAGATTCCGCTTCTTCATGCGTGTCAACGGTAGACATTCTCGAGCAGAACTTTGCCACCTTCACTCCACTGTCTGTGGCGTTGTAGAGGTCGTCACTTGTGCAGTAAGTAGGGCACGAGGGGCACATACGCAATTGTGACATCGTTATTACCATCAAATGACGATCCCGCAGTCACACGTAGCCTGTGTGGGGTCCCGATAGCCCAATTATTGTGTTTATAGGTTCCACTGAGGTATTATAATAAGATCTCAGTAGAACCAATACCAGAACGGAACTGGTACTTTTAAATAAAGCTGCAAAAGAGGACAGCAATTTATACGCTAAATTCTAGCTGGTTAAAGTGTTTTTTTTTTACAATTTTAGAGTTGAAAATCTTGTAATAAATTTTTATTTAACGAACCTTTAGCTAGTACCGAGCACCTTCATCACTTGACTTCCTGTTTAATCCTTATTCATTCATAAACATAGTGCACGCGAAAGAGCATCACATTACCATAAACACACACCTCTGCACAAAGCGCACTTTGATGGTATAGTAATGTTATAGGAAATAATTGTCACCAATTTGGACGTGCTCAATGCACGTCCGAATTGGTATCGATCTTTTACCGTCCAATAGTTACACCAGCTGGAATACTAAACCAATCAGAATGAGTAGGTATATTGGAAGCCGCCTTGTGGGCGTAATACCACACTGTTGCACTCGTTGCCATCTCGGTTAGGTACCTAGAAACAAAGACGGTAGCGTATGCACCTGTGGATTGTAGTAAAAGCAATAGGTTATACGTAGACACAATACCATTTATACCTAGTTTAATTCTCGGGCTTATCGTCTTAAAAGTATTAGGTATATGAGTATTGATGATGGTGATATGTATCAATATTTTTAAATAGGTACATTATATAATAATTATACAGAATAGGACTAAATGTTTGCTGCACCAAAATATAGTCAGTTGGAATGCATATGCGTCTTCGGTTTTGTGTCAATGTGCGTGAAATACCGACCGATGATCTGGTGAGGGAGGCAAGCAGCCGCTCAAAGTAGCGCTCTGTGGATTAGGCCTATATTCAGCTGTGGACGTCTTCAGGCTGATGATGATGCATGAAAAAAATATGGTCATCTAGAATTTAGGTAGTATCACGGTAAAAAAAAAAACAGAATTTTCAAGTAGATAAAGTAGGTAATATGTGAGCATAAAATACAATTTTAATTTAAATAACTTTAAAACTCATTTAATAAATATCTACACCCAACTAAAAACGAAAACCCTAAATATCTCGGTTAATAAATATAAATGTAATTTAAATATTTTTCTTTCGTGAGCGCATCACTTGAGAATAGCTGGACCGATTTGCCTATTTTTATTTTTTAAATGCTCATAGTGCTTATTAGGGAAAATTAGAAAAGTGCATGAGCGTTTGCTTAACGTGCTTTTTTCTGTTGGATTTTTGTAATGGGTGGACAGGACGAGGGACAGGGGTTTATAAACACTGGTTTGCCATTTTTACATTAACTTAAACTGCAAGTCGATAGTGGTCTCATGCGTATCTACGACTGAGCCATAAATGCCACATATTATCCCTCTTACTAATAAACACTGCATAACAGTGAAATTGCTATAATATTATAGAAACTAACGTGAGTAGTATTCATAACTACTACTAGACTATAACCCCATGAAGATGGGCATCTTTATTGCCTGAACACCGGTCGAGTTATTCGACTAAAACTACGAGAGTGCTAGCCGTTTACTAGTTGTAGTGGAATAGCCACTCGCAGTGTTTTTTTTTTTGTCTTTGCCTAATTCAAATATGACAGAGAGAAATAAAACATAAAACAACTATTCATCCGCTACGCAATGTTATTAGTAAGGGAGTAAAGTGTAAAATTTTAAACTGTCACATTTCTAACAAGTAGAACAATCAAGTTACGTTTCCCAATAGGTATTTATGTATTAGAAACTATGAGATAACCGGCTCAATGCACAATGCGAGCTATTCGAAGCACCTGGGCTCTTACGCCTGTGGCATGTTATCGGATTACGCTCGATTACCTCGGTATGTGAACAACCGGCGAAGTGGCAGTAACACTAGCATATCTCCGCCTACCCCCATTAAATGTATTATTGGCTTACATTTTAGAAATGGCAAATCACAACAATTATTTTACCAATATTTTCCAATCGCATTTGTTTGTGTTGGCGCTACTGTCATTTATGCGATACCTTATCACGTTTCAGGCGATCTACGATATGCTCGGCGCTTGTTCAAGTAACCGGCCTGCGGACTCAGCCGAGGAACGCGCCAAGAACATCTTCGCTAAGATGGATGAGAACAATGACGGCCAGCTGACGCAGGATGAGTTCCTTAAAGGCTGTCTCCAAGATGAGGAGCTCTCTAAGATGCTCGCGCCCTAAGCCCCCGTGAGGGTCCTCCTACCGCGTTCTGGCCAACGGTCGAACTAGCCCGACCCCTCCCCGCCCCCTGCCTATTGCATTCTCCATACTCAAAGATAACCGACGGCGTCTAGCCCTAAGGGCAGTAGGCGACAAAAACATTTAATTTCACTATCAACAGTAGGTAGGTAAACGATAAACCGCGTTCGGCTAATCGAGTTTCGGATTATAAAATTACGCACCTCCGTTAGTTTCTCTCGGAGAGTTTTTAAAAAGATTGTGGTAATTAGGTACGTGATAAAATTAAGACTTTTGGAGAGCGTTTTGAAAGTAATCGAGTCGCGTCATTGTCGTATCGGCGGCACAGCACCGCACGCTCAGTATCTGCGTGGCATCGGTTGAATAGTCCGGGTTCTGTTCGCGTCCCCGCGTCGGCTGCGACCCTCGCGTACCGATGCACAATCATGCGAGCTTAATGCAAACTTCCACTGGTGCATCCAACGTGAGTGCACACGGAGCAAACGGAATGATTGCATCTGCATGTTTGGCGTACGCTCCCTGCTTACACTGGCTGCCCAAATAACGCCTTGTGGCAGTCTACAAATAGCAGCCAGGAACTCGCGAGTGCGTACTCCCGTGCCTTTCGCGTTCGCTGCAACCCACAGCTGTGCTTCTGAATCCTGACGTCGTATTTTGTCGATTATTAAGTAAAAAAAAAGTATTTTTAAATTTTAAGATATAATTCTGGTAAAGTAATAAAAAATTGGTTTATAATGTCCATTCCTTTTGATAAATAAATGTGTAAAGGTATCGTTATTAAAACGTCTCTGTCGCTGTCGGATGTCCACTTCTCTAATCGAATAAGTATATGTCCGAACCAATCTCTATTAGAAGATCTTTGAAGTTTGCTCTATGATACTCGGTGTATGCCCTTATTCTATCCGACAAAGGATTTCTACTCGTATGGTAACTGCACAATATGAACTTTTATGTCAATCTTCAACTTTTACTATTAAGGCAACATTTAGTGTAGTCGTGTACGAACGGAACTGGTCAGATTGGTTTTGTAACACCGGAGTTAGGCAGTTGATCGAGCCACGCATGCTACAATCTGATCAGCTCTATCCATTATATTGAACTATGTAAGTTAACCGTGAACTTTTGTAAACGTAAACAATTTTCCCTTTTTATCATTTGTCAGATCTGTGTTGTCTATAAATGTTCGATGCTATTCGTTACTTCGTCAGGGATCTATCTCGTCTGCTCTGATTCTCGCCCGCGACTTCGTTCTCTCCGCTTTCCGCCTTCATTATTTATCCACGGCCGCAGCTGCTGCCATCTCTCGAAATTTTGCTCTCGGAGTTTCGCGTCATCTCCCCACTAACTGTGCCTTCTAGTTCTCTCTGTAAATAGTTTACTGATTAATCAACTTTTTTGTTCTGACCATTATTATAATACTTTGCTTATTTTAAGTGTTTGCGTTTAGTTTAGTTATACGCCAGAGTGGCCAAACTTAACGAATACCTAATTGTCTAGAGTGCCCTAGTCCGTTGTTTAAATGTAACATTTGTTAGCTTTTAGCGTATATTATATGTGCCGCTGTCATTGTGTTTTGTTACTTTGTAAATGGTCACAACACTACTGAAGGGTCGCGATTATTATAACAATTAACTTAGTGACGGCTACTTAGGGTTTAAATTAGTTTTCAGTGCATTATTACTTAATTAATTAAGTTTTAAAATAAATCGAATGATAGCACATTGTAACGCACAATTAAAATGAAAGCATAATGAGCTTTAAGAAAGGTAAAATCTTGCTTGTATTGTTTCAATTAAATATTAATAATAAAAAAGGATACATATTAACTAAAGCAACCCCTGGAAGAAATTTATTAAAACTAAAGTTCCCTGAACGTATTTGGAAATTGCATCTGTGCACTGAAAACTGCATTCGGAGTTTAACCATTGACACATTCCATAATGTTGAATGCATTATATTTTATTGTTATGACATAGTTTGTAATTAATGACATTGTAACCTCACAATACTGTTAATATTGTTTTGATTTCAATTATTTTCCCGGGTTAATTTCTTTTATGCTGTCCTGTATCATAATAAATATTATTACTTTTATATATGTAGCTTTTGTAATTGTTTAACGGTAGTTACTTATAAATTTGAGACGAATTCAACTTGAAAGGAAATCATCAACAAAATTGACTGAATTTTATACAAGTGGAAAAGAGGGATCAAATACTCATTTTGGACCTGAAGGTAGCTTTCGCACACAGGGTGTTATTCAAACATATCACAAAATTTAAAACCTACATTGGGATTTTAAAATCGATTTAGTTTTAAACGTTACATACAATCGCGTCTTAAGACGACGACACCTCACTAGTAGAGACCAGGACCATAATTCTGTATGATCGCTTTACGATTCCTTGCTTCGAAATCACGCGAATTCCTTGTCTTACATAAGAAATCTGCAAAAATCTATTCTCTAAGAAAACAGAACGAAACCCCGCGAAATGAATGTGGAATTAACTGGGATTGGCGCGATTTCAACTGTCATAAATCACATGTTCCACCAAAGTGCGTTCCGAAACATCAACCCGTCAAAAATTACCACTACTTATGTCAATATTAATTATTCGAAACACAAGTAATTTTAATGTAAATTGAAGGTGTTTCTAAAGGTATTCCGTCAATTTTTAATAATTACCCATGGCTTCGTCATTTCACAACATAAATATAAGCCATTCCTTTATTATATTTTTAACAGGTTTTGGGATGAAAAATCCTTTAGTTCTAATTCGAGACGCACTCGAGGGACCCAAAACCTTTCATAGGTAATTTGTCTTGATTATACAGAATACAAAAATTGTCGGTTCCTTGCTGTGACACGATTTGAACAAGACACGATAACGACGTGGTTTCTATATCGTGTGGAATCTGTGTTTTCATACACAATTATGGCCCAGTAGGCGGCATCAGCTGGTTCAGTGCACATATCAGTCACGACGGTTCTATAGTCAATTATGCGTTCCTTGCGACTGTTTGTTTTATTTGATCGTCACGCGACCCAGGCCTATGTGTCAGTTGCTATTAATATAAATATGGCTGATTTGTTAGTCTTAGTAGTTAGCGGTAGCCGGATCCTAGCTTCGCCTCTATTACTTCCTCTCTACTTTTTACCCTCGTGGAACACATTGCGCACATTTGATGTAATAGTATTCTTCAACAATTCTTACACTACGTAGTCATAAATAACATTTTTATAGTAGACTATTCTGTACGCTTAAGGATCATTACGATTTTATGTGCCATGATAAAATAATTTGAACTTTTTAAAAGTTTAGAGCTAAATCGAACGTTTTGTATTTTTGTTCAAAATCGGAAAGTTTTTGTTGTTTAGTTAGTTACCACTCGTCTTTATTTAATCTCAATATTTAAATGAAGGTACTGTTCAGTTGTTTTCTTTACATATATTATGTAATTTGGTATGCATTGTTTTAAGATTTACTGTGTAAGTATGTTAAGTGTTCTATAAGTTACCATTTGTTTAGTTTAGGCTTATAAAGCTATGTCTACGTTTGTATTGATTGTATCACCGCTCACAGCACGGAGTGGTTACCTTTCGACATTTGATTCAATTATAATTTATAGACTTAACGTAGTAATGTTTTAATTAATAAGCTTTAAGCACTATTCATTTATACCGCTGTGTATTGTTCATTTCTGTAGTAAGTGTACTAGATATAGGGATTACTGTTAAGATGTCGTAATGTAGTTGCAATAGGTTCACGATCAGATTTTATTCTATAGAACGTGTCCCCGTAGATTTTGTCCATTATCGAATTGCGATTACACTTAGCCGGAGCACGCGTTGTCATCTTCGGTACTGATAGGTGGAGTAATATTCTATTTAATATTATTGTGTTCGTGGGTCTCTGTCGAATTATGTCCTGTCGAAACTGTTTCTTATTCATTTAATCGATGTGAGCGGTGCTTACTCGATACCAGAACCGAGCTGGACCACAGCGTGTGGACAGTCGTGGCATACCATCTCATTTCCGCTACCGTGTAAGCGCCGCTTTAAATTACCAGGAATCTCCAAGTCTGAGTCGTTTTTTTTGAATTAACATTTACTATTCATAATTATACTCATCCTTTACAGAATACTAAAATATTTTATTGTGTTTTTAACTGCCAAGTATAGGCAGAGTCCTTGGATATCGGTCGATAGATAGGCACATGTAATAGCCTAAAACCACCTCGTCCCATACTCTGTTGTATTTCTAAGAATACATAATTTTTAAATGATTCACATTTTGCCTATTCATGTATTATTATACAATTATAAATACTAGTCAATATATATTGGCCTCGTCATTTTAGATCGCATATTAACACATTCAGTAACTACGTGACTTGAATAATCACCTATGTTTAGTTTGAGCGTTCCATATTTTTTGGAAGGCAACGTATCAGTCTAAAAGAATTATGTCGACTTTACTTATTTTGACCCCATATTTTGTAATAAGTCAATCCTGGTCTTTATATTACCTAAACAGTACCATTCCAGTCCACCTTCCATACTTAGGACTAGTATATAATTATGTAAAAATATACAAGCTCTTTAGTATGTCATTTAATGAATGTTCACTAATGCCCGCCAAAAAGTAATTTTCTGCAACCAACTAACCGTGAAATTAATTTTAAGGTGATATTAATCTGGTAGCGTGTGAAAGCCACTATAATATAATGTAATACTTCATTGGTTCACTTATATAAATATCGATTTCGGTTCATGAATTCCTACTACGAGTACAATATGGAGTTTGTTTGACGTTGTTCTATAATTATTCTGGCGTTTGGTTGCCGTAGTCCCATTGTAATATGGCGTTTGGTTGCCGTAGTCCCATTATAATATGGCGAGTGTTTGCCATTGTTCCGAACTATGGCATTTGGTTGCCATAGCTAGTCCAGCAATATCGCGTTTGGCCACAACCAGGTGGCGTTTGGTTGCCGTAGTCCCATTATAATATGTGCTTGCCATTGTTCCGAACTATGTGGCACATGGTTGCCCTAACGAGTCCTACAATATTACGTTTTAGCCACAACTGTTCTATTCTACAACCAGGTGGCGTTTGGTTGCCGTAGTCCCATTATAATATGTGCTTGCCATTGTTCCGAACTATGTGGAACATGGTTGCCGTAAATAGTCCTACAATAACGCGTTTGGTTACAACTGCTGTATAACCATGTGGCGTTAGGTTGCCGTAGTCCCAAATCATCGGTCGGTTATGTTTCGAAAAAATATGTTTTGTTTTTGAATAATAATAATAACATCCTATATCTTAAGCTGAATGTGTTGATATGATATTTAAACCATTTATTATGTTTTATATTGTACTAGATAGGTAGCATATCAAAATTAAATATATTTAGGCAAAAATGGCAAAGCGATAAAATTCATAAATTTTACAAATTTTGACCTAGTGACATTTAAAAGGTTATAAAGGTGAGTATCGATTTTTTTTCTCTAAAACTTGACGTGTCTTTTCATTTGCCACTGTATTATGTTTTAGGGGACAAGACTTGATTAACTAAAAGTGGCAAGATTTTGTCGTGTAGTTGCTTGTAGCACCCTTCACCAAGGCAGAAGAAAATAACAAAAATGGGTAAACAAAATAGCAAACTGAAACCAGAGGTCTTAGAAGATTTGAAGCAAAATACGGAATTCTCAGGTTTAGTATAATTGACAGTCTATATCCGTTTGACTAGTTATTGGAAAGTTAAATGCCTATTATTTACACGATAACAACCTAGGTTTACTAGGTGTATTTATTTACTTAAAAAATGATAAGACTTTTCTCCGAAACTGTTCACAATCGCATTGGAGGTTGTTTTCAAGCTCTTGGAGTGGAAAAGATCTGGCATCAACATAAATGGCGAGTATATCATTAACCTTCGTTTTGCCGATGATATAGTCATAATGGCGGAATCGCTCGAGGACCTTAGCACCATGCTCAACGACCTCAGTAGAGTTTCCCAGCAGGTTGGTCTTAAGATGAATATGGACAAGACAAAGATCATGTCTAATGCTCATGTTCCACCTATACCGGTCATTGTTGGGAACGATACTCTCGAAGTTGTCGACAAGTATGTCTACCTAGGACAGACTGTCCAATTAGGTAGGTCCAACTTCGACAAAGAGGTGGCGCGAAGAATCTAACTCGGCTGGGCAGCGTTCGGGAAGCTTCGTCCTATCTTTTTGTCCAAAATACCGCAGAGCCTGAAAACGAAAGTTTTCAATCAGTGTGTGTTGCCAGTGATGACTTATGGAACTGAGACATGGTCTCTTACTGTTGGCCTCATTAGTAAGCTCAAATTCGCGCAGCGAGCTATGGAGCGAGCTATACTCGGTGTTTCCCTGCGAGATAAGCTCCGGAACGAGGAGATCCGCAGGAGAACTAAAGTGACCGATATAGCTCTTAGAGTTAGTAAGTTGAAGTGGCAATGGGCAGGCCACATCGCTCGTAGAACTGACAACCGATGGGGAAGAAAGGTTCTCGAGTGGCGACCACGAACCGGAAGACGCAGCGTAGGCCGGCCCCCCACTCGGTGGACCGACGACCTGGTGAAAGCCGCGGGGAGCCGATGGATGCAGGAGGCGAGCAGCCGCTCAAGGTGGCGTGCTCTGGGGGAGGCCTATGTTCAGCAGTGGACGTCTTCAGGCTGTTAATGATGATGATGATGAAGACTTTTCTGCAAGAGGTGGTCTAAGTAGGTACCATACATAATTTTTCCAGATATTCCGCCTCCAAGCATTTATGTGCAAGTGTTCCGGTTTGCTAATGAAAACTGTATGATCTGATCTCACATTCTAGAAATGTTAATGACTGTGATCACGAAGAACTTTATAATATAGAGTTCAGATTGGCATTGAAACTGTTATGAGTGGCCGTGACGCTTAACATCAGGTGACCGACCAGTTCATATTCATGTCATTCGGATGTGCACCGATGGTTTGAATCGATCAGCGGCTTCCTATGAACTACCTACTTCAAAACATAGTGCTCATTTTGCCAGTCAACGTTCACTCTCCACAGTCTACACAGTCTGAATCATAGAAGGCGAAAATATTGTAGGTCTGTTGTCTAAACGCTGCATTACATATCGATTCCATTCAAAAACTGAAGTTATGAATTCTACATTCCAGATGCAGAAATACAAGAATGGTACAAAGGTTTCCTAAAAGACTGCCCCAGCGGTCACTTGTCTGTCGAGGAGTTTAAGAAGATATATGGGAACTTTTTTCCGTATGGCGATGCTAGTAAGGTACGGTTTTCCTTGTTAGATTGTAAACCTAGCTCAAAACCATAGAGCAGGACAACAAATTACGATGGCGCCCCGATAGGAGTAAAAGTAATAACATTATTCGTGCTGAGCAATAGGCGCCGAGCGCAAACACTATAATGACAAGACTTGATACATTTTTTTTCAACGTAAACCATAGTGTTGTATTCTAAAACGTGACACGCTTGAGTTGTATGAAAATTGTTGAGAATGGCGTCTCTATCGCGACCGTAATAATTTTTTACCCTGCTCTGTGCCGAAAATAGTAAAGGTAATGTGATTAAGAAGGTTATTGATTTTTATTTTAGGATGTTATATTATATTTATCGGCATGAAATTAAGGCGATTCAAGTCGGTTTGACCCCTTTTTTTAAGGGATATATTAACGTTTGTACGAATAAAACCTTTCCTTATTCTTTCTCCGTGATATCCTAGAATAACACAAGATGTTTTAATTACGTAATATTGTGCCCACGGGGGTAAACCTGCGAGGCTCAGCTAGTTATGGCTATAATAAAAGTCATGCCAAGACGTTTTATTGTCATATGAGAGAGAAGTTTTCGTAGAAATCTTTGCAGAGATTATGGAAATAATAGGTATCACTTCATTCTCTTTGACAAAATGTAGATGGCAACACCGTGATCCCTGTTCGCATGAACCGGACATAATGTAGATGGCAACACCGTGATCTTTGTTCCCTTGAACCGAACGTAGATGGCAGCACTGTGATCGAAGATGAAATTTAAAAAATATGGACCGAAAATCGACCTTACCAAAAAATATGTCTCTTTCCAGTTTGCAGAGCACGTGTTCCGAACATTTGACGCAAATGGGGATGGTACGATAGACTTCCGGGAGTTCCTTTGCGCGCTGAGCGTCACATCGCGCGGTAAACTCGAACAGAAACTGAAGTGGGCCTTCTCAATGTACGACCTCGACGGCAACGGATATATATCCCGACAGGAAATGCTTGAGATTGTCACCGTAAGTATTTTATAAACTTTACGGCATTTATAGCTATCATAGCCCTTAAAATGGGTTCGATTCTCGCGACCGGACAAGTATTTGTGCACTGAAAAAAAAAAAGCGAAAATACTTGTCCTGTGTCTGGGTGTTGTGAGACCATGGTCGTCGTAGTTCCTGGGTACCTAGATACAGGGACCCTAGTTAGGGTCCAGGATCTATGTATGTGATCGTTGGGCGTTATTTATTATTTTATAAAAGTATCTGTAATGTTATAATTCTTGTAAGATCCATCATATCTCTAACTGAACTATTGACTTTGTTATTGGAATAGGTTATCGTAACAGTCAAATTAGTCTGAACATAAAACCGCTCCAATGTTTATTACTGTGCCATCTATCGCAAAACTAACGTACCACGTGATTGCGTTACAGGCCATCTACAAAATGGTGGGTTCGGTGATGAAGATGCCAGAGGACGAATCAACGCCCGAGAAGCGGACCGACAAAATATTCCGCCAGATGGACAGAAACAAAGATGGGAAACTTTCCCTGGAGGAATTCATAGAGGGCGCCAAGAGCGATCCCTCCATTGTCCGCCTGCTTCAGTGCGACCCCCAGTCACAGTGATACGCGAGGTACTAAACTCGTGAATACGAGTTCCCACACGGTTTATCCACACCTAAGGAACCTAATGTAATATATCCACCCTATTACCATGCTTGTAAGAGCTAGTGCGCGATGTGAAGCGTTAGTTACACGTTCATACAAGATGCTTGTCTTGTTGTCGGATTGAGATTTATTCGGGATAAAAAAAATCGTTTTGACAATAGAGGCTGGCTACGCTACCTCCTTGACAATAATTTCTCAGTATTATAATAAAGTTTGTATAATATATATCATTAAAAGTGAAACATAAACGTACCGTTTTGTTAGTACAAAAACGATTAAGAGATTAATCTGCTCGATTATTATGTAGTACCAACAATCCGACATCGAGACAAGATGTGCAACTAAACTGTGTATAGTGTTAAAATACCTTTCCCAATGATTGTAGATAGGTTAAAATTCACATTTTAAGCCCTCTATCGGTTTGTCTCTTAACTATAACAAGCGGGACCATTATTACTCTTGGAAAGGTAGCGTTCGACAAACGTCACTTTAAGTAATCTTTGTCATGATTTGGTAGTTTGTAATTTACATGGCTGTGCTTTGCATTATTCAGTGATCCAATGTGGCCGTGATAAATGTATTTATTAAATAAAATACATATTCTCAGATATGTAAAGTATTTGAGTAGTTAGTAAATGTCAATTTATTCAATCTTAGAGTCTCAAATATAGTGTTAATCGGTGTGATCAATAAATGTTTATGAAATATCGATATTTTGGGTCGACAAGCCGAACGCAATCTTTCAATTGTCCCGCTTTTAACAGCTTACATGTTATCCAACTATATCTTTATATTTCGAATAAAATTGACGATCATTGTACGTTTCGATAGTGATAATGGAGCTGTAGTGCTGGACGCACTGTGATTGCGAATCCCATGATCTTGTGGCTCTAAAGATCTTGTTGATTCATCTATCTCGCAGCGCAGCCATCGGTTCATATCGTCTCTCGCGAACCACATACTATAGCTATACATATAAAACAGTAAGCTAACGCTACAGCTGTGGCAATAAGATCTGATTTTCAACGACTTGCCCAACAGTACAGTATTGTTATACGATAATGGGTGAAAATGTGAGGTCAAGTTGCCAGGGTGTCGAAAGATCTGTTTAAGAGAACATTGTTTGAAGTAATGCAGACATTTGAATTTAATTGACAATTGAATCTACGTGTATACAGTAGGTTCATGCTTGAAATAACGTGAGAAGACGTCAGTTTCTATTTGACATCCTTGGACGCGTGACATTACACATAGATGGCGCTATACGAAGGTTGTACCGACACTGTCTTTGCAGTGCTAGCGTTCTAGCTAGATAATTGACACGGGGCCTCTCTTATGTGTCTTGTAGGAACCCCTCCTTGGCTAAAAATAACAACACGGTCGAATTTTTGGGAAGCCTTTACAAACCCAATGTATAGTATAATATAACCTGTATATATAATTCAATTTTCTTAATATAGCTGTAACAACCACACGTTCTGAATACGAAACGCTAGCATTGAAAAGACAGCTATTTCATAGCACAATTATGAAGACATTTACGCAACAAACGATATGCAGACAAATAAGAATATACAATGTAATTTTTTTATTAATATGTATGCTGACCTTTACGCGTAACTGATACTGTTAAGCTTTAGTTGTAATTATGAAAAAAAAAACATAAACTTATTTATAGTCCTGAGTCAGTCTAAGTATTATTATTCAATTATTATGTTATTTAAATTGATTTTTAGGGTGTTTTTAAACTATACCGCGTTATTCTTAAGCGCTCGATAAGCTAAGTGGTTGCATATTTGTTTATCTTCTGAAGTTGACTGCAGATTATATGGCACAGTTAGTTTATAAAGCGTTTATGAATAAAAATATAAAATTGTACATTTGCCGGTAGTTGGGAGTTTCTTTTACCTGCTATTGGGTTTATTTGATAGGCATTCAGTACGCTCTGTATGGACCAAGATACATGGCCAGATAAAACAAATAAACGCGGATATTAAATTAAAAATATATAAGTTAGTTCAAAAAATCTATTCTAAATGTTGATACACAACGAATACCCCCTCTTATGACATTATAAGCCTTAAGCCCTATGTACCTATTGATCCAATGAATAAATCGCTTTACTGTTTAGATAACTGTCAATTTTTGAGTAAACATAAGTACCTTAAAGCAATGTCATTGCCACCCAATATAAAGACATATACACCCACAACGCCAACTGTCTTACCACAAAGAATTAACTAAGCAGCAAAACATTCAAGTTTAACCTTTATCTGCCTGAAGCGAGAGTTACAAATGGCTAATTGGACGAGCTAACGATTTGACAGTTTTAAGCAGTATCAAGTATTTGACCCCTACGGTATATACTAAACTTTGACCAATATAAGATTAACCGTGTCACTTAACATCAGGTGAACGACTTGCTCGTCACGTCATTCATTAAAAAAAAAACCTATGTACCTTTACTGGTATACAAGTATACAATGAAGCTTTTGCTTACGTTTAACAGAACAAGTGTTTGACGCGTGCGCAATCGGTTGTGGTAAGACGGCATTTGTTTTTATAAAACAATTTTATACCCCTAGTACTAGTACGAGTTTATACTGTACTCGAACTCAAGTATCGTTAAATATGTGTATGAAATTCTTAGTTTCATAGTTGTCGCTAGGGGCGGTGTGCCACAGAATAGATATAATAGTACTACATATAGAAGGCTCACTCAGCAAATTCATTTAAATAAATAGCGACTCTTTCTAATACGCATTAAAGCTCAATTCCGGTCGCACAGCGCTTATTACAAACCTTTATACATATATACATAGAAGTTACCTCTCTTTCTATCGTATAGCTCTTATCTCTTCTGACGACGCCATGGTGTCTTCTTTAGAACGATTAATCTGAGTTTATACTTACCGGTGCCTATTACTCTACTTTTGTGAACTGTATTTATGACTTGTATGTATGTAGGGCAGAAAACTGTTTAATTTTTTAATATCTGCATAGGTACCTAAGTAGTAGCGAATACTTTAGGGTATGAAAGTACCCATCAATAAGAACTACTTTTACTTCGAGACCAAACTCGAAATCACGAAAGAATAATAAAGCCGCTTCATACATTTTGCGTAACTGGCCAGCGGCAGCCTGCTGAGGATTTAAAACCCGTCCAGACGGACCACCCGGGTGCTTGTAGCTTTATACCTAAACTGCGAAGTGAACCAGGTGGTCTAGCAATGATGCTAACGGAAATTAGCGGATTGGAATTACCGTGAGGCGTTTCTCAATATGTATGGGAAATGACATTGCCTGCAGAAAACTTTTCCGCAGCTAATGTCATCGTTAATGTCATTCCCATACATTTTGGTGTTAGCGTGAGCCGTTAACGCCTCGCGCTGGCATCTTTGCTAAAGCCCAAGGCCTGGTTGTGCTAGATTTCATATAAATATTATACGGTACCGGATATTGAGTGACAGTATGTGGTGTCTAATAAAACTCGGTCTCGTGCTAAAGGGGCAAGGCTTCAATATTTGTTAGTGTTAAATATTAGTTATAAAATAAGCATTTGTATCCCCATAGCATGTACTGTATAACCTACTTGTAGTTCTACGTTTTGAAGGGAAATTATTATAGATCTGTGTTTATTGACATTATAACAGCGTACTTGGTACCTGAATACAAATTAACGAAATCTGCCTTTCTTGTAAGCAATATAAAATTCAATGTTATCCCAAAATAGCTTAAAATGTTTTAGCGTAACTTGATAAAGGTACAAAGATATAGCTGTTAGCCAATCCTTAACATGTTCTAAGTAAAAAGTCTAATAATAATAATAATGCACTGTCAAGCATGTACGTACGCTTTTCACACGTTTCCATGGTTTTTCTTCTAGATGCTCTCACAGTTGACTTTGAATGATGTCTGGGTGATGTCTCAGGATGACGTGCGCAGTGCAGTGTCACGCAAAACTTTATCGTTTTAAAGTTCCGGGTGACACTGCAACTGTTATGGGTGGCCGTGTCACTTAACATCAGGTGAACGACTTGCTCGTCACGTCATTCAATCACATTAAAAAAATGAATGCAGTGAGATGAAACGTATCGTACCCATAAGTTTAGCTCGAATACGCAGATTCATAAAGTAGATTATTCCAGAGGCCGATCAATTATTTCATTTTGAGTCTTAATATAAACGCCATAAGGTCATAACACAAAACTTTGAAATATATGAATACTTCAATTTGAATTAAATGCAACATTAAGGCCTGAAATTTTATTCCGGTACATTATGATGATGATTCACGGATATATCAATATTTAAATTAGTAAACTTACTAATTTTCTTTTGGTTATCGATATGACATTTTGTTCTTTATGCTTTAATTTTTCGGTTGTACTTTTTGTGTAATATTTTTTTGAATAACATATTGTAGGGTTCAGTGTTCCCCATTTCTAATTACGCTATATATATTTATACCTAGTGGCTAATAGATGAAAGTTTGGAATGTTTCTGTTTATTATTTTTGGTTAGTGTGGCAATGGCGCTAGTTATAAACGCTCACAATGATGGCTGGATGATTACGTAACTCGCAACAAGTTTGCAACAGCCGTAAATTTCGCAATCATTGCTGTCAAACATCACTTTGGCAGAGAAGTGAGGTTTGACAGCAATTTCGGTCTGTTGCTAGTGGCGCTAGTATCAAAGGCCAAGTGCATTCAGCGAGAGGCGAGCAACAGGCGGACATTTTGCGACCGATTGCTAAGTGTTTCCTGTTGCTTTGCTTGTTGTAATTTTTACGTAATACGGGGGCGGGGCTTACGAAGGAAGAATACGAACGCAAAGTTCCAGTTTTATAATATTTACGTTGAATTTCGGTACCGTTTTGCGGGCGTTTATATTACCTAGTGGTGGTTTATTTCATATACTTAAAGTACAAAATGCCACAACGTAGAAACGTTACTGCTATTTATGTGCTTAGTGGACAAGCCTATCATACTTGCAAGGTAATGTAAGGTAATACAAGACTGAAAGATTTTAGTATTTGTTGTCTCTGTCTTACAACACTTCCGATAGAGTGGTGGAAGTGAGAAAACCAGAATTCTTATCAATAGCTTTTATCGGATCCTATTCGCAGTAGCAATAGTAAATCTTGCATCGCCTTGCAAAGCTTATAAATCCAATATGGCACGTATCGACCTTTTTTATCATTCACTTGTCTGACATTTTATCTGCTAATGTAATTTTTATACTAACTCTTAGTTGTGACTATTGTTTTTACGCTGAATTACTAATACTAATATTAAGCACGCTTTAACATAGTTTTCAATTAATTTTGTTATTGTTTTCACAATCGCTTTCCATTTCGATGTATTATGATTGAAATCTCATTTTTATTATATATCGTCATTTATTCATTGATATTTTATTTCGCTTCTCTTAGCTGGCTAGATAACAAACGGGATATCGAATCAAATGCACAGTAATTACTATTGCTAATTTTAATTAGTCGCACAACCATGTGATCGTCTGTTGGAATTGATGGCTTATTTATATGTACTTACAGTTTGTATTTGTAAAGCTGATATAACACCTATATACCTACGTGTATCTAATACACTTTGCAAAGTAAATCTCACAGGGCTTCCCCTCCCCGTATTCGATGTCTAATATTAAACTTTTCAGTCTTGGATAAGTCTATACTTAGTTACATTTCTAATGTTTGTTTGCACTAAAGTTTGAAAGCTCTTAAGTTCGCACCTATCTCTCCAGGACGTACCCAAATGCATTGCAGTAGGTACGTCAAGGGGATAACTTAGCTGTCAAACTTTAGTGCAGACCGGCATAAGTGATTTTTGCTGTCTTAGTACAACAAACTGATTCCATAGTTAACAATTAGTTTATCTCCTTGTATACAAAGAAAACCCTTGCATATCGCTAGCCTAAAGCTTGTACTCGAATAGCTGTCTTTTAGTCTTAAATCTCCCGCAATAATCGAATAATTCTAAAAACATAGAATATAATTGTGTGAAACGATATTTTTAATATTTTCAGTATAAATTTATGTAAGTATACAAAATGTTAGATGTTCGTCAAATTTTATAATAACACTCTGTGGATTATACGAAAGTTATGATAATTCGATAATTTCTTAGTCGTGTTACGTGTGACGGCTGTTTCTTTAGGGTACCTCAAATCTGTGTCCAGTACCTACCCCTAGTATTCGAATGTGCATTACCGTACCGTATCAATCGGTATCGCTAAATATTTGTATGAAACCCTAAGATACGTATAGTTGCCGCTAGGGGCGCTGTGCTGGATTTCATACAAATATTTAACTATACTCGATATCGTATACAGTAATGTACATTATAATAAACTCTGAACGCGTTTCAATAAAGAAAAGACCAGAAAATAGTAGACATTTCTATTGTTCTCTCGCTCCCTTTGCCCTTCCCTTACTTAATGGTAGAAGTGGGAAAACAATATTTCCTTGCTTTCGTCAGAATCTTTTTCAATGACACGACACGGGCTGAAATTAAATTTATACCCTCTTACTAATAAACACTGCATAACAAAAGACCCTTTAGCTACTCACTGTTTTATCTTTTTTCATCTTAGGCCAGGTCGAATTGGATAGACAGACACAAAACACAAAATAATTATTCCTCTGCTACACAACGTTTATTGGTAGGGGACAGTTCTATATCACTTGGCACTTGTTTCAGACTGTATAGTCCCCTTGTATTGGTCGAGTATGTTACATTTCCTTAAAAACTCATCTGCAATCGAACGAAGTGCAGTTGATTCCATAATCAGTTCAATTTGAATTTGTATTCGAATAAGAAGTGAAGTGGTTTGCTAAGCAATACAAAACATTGAGCGTTCAAATTCATGTCAATAAGTGTGCTTAAAGAATTTGCATACGCATTAAACGAACCCCAAAATTGTTTTATAAGCGGTTGCTTATTGTTACTTTCTAATAATATAAGTTCAGAACTAAATATAATATAATTTATGAAGGCAATTTCCATAAACAAAAGGAACTAATATATGGAAAGTTTTTAAACCTTTCGCTTTTAAAATAATACAAAGTAACCGCATAACAGACAAGTGTATTAGGTACCTAGTTTTATAAAAATCATTTTATGTGGAAAAAGCCCATGAATAGCGGCAAAGTTGCACATCTAAACGCAGAGCTTCCACGAACTTTATAATTATTATTTGAGTAGCAATAAAACATGAATTCTTGTAATAGAATGAGCATGTTTTAATAGTTCTGTGGAACTTGACGCGTAGGAGACCATTTTGTCCCGATTATTTGATCGACAACACGTCAAGTACGATATAGCTTTCCGCTGTTCTATTACTAATATAAATAAGTATAAATATTGCGTGTGAGCAGATCACCTGACATCAAAGTTTTATAGATAGATTTATAGTAATATTAGATAGATTCCAGGTGTTAAAAAAATCGCCGAAGTATCCGCGTCCTAGTCAGTATCGCCGATTTTCCGATTGACCAGAAGTTAAACGATTATTTTACAGTCTTCCAGTATGTTAAGCTGTAACGTACTAAAACTAGCCGTCGCCTTTATTTAAGACACCAAATGTTTGTTTGAAGTAACCATTTTTAAAGTTTACATAGGTACGTGTTTAGTCTCGTACTTGTTATTGCTAGAGTAGCATTATCTCGGTGCTAAATATAATACAATACGTTACACATTTATTATAAAATTGCGACGCTTACATCGTACATTGAGAATTTAGGTACCACGATTGCTAGCTTCCCGAAAACTTTCGCTCTTTTCACTTAAGCTTAAGTGCCTACGTAATATTTAAGTTTATTCATTTATTGATATTCAATTTTTGTAATACCAGTGATTATATATTATAATGGTGCGTACAACTATAAGATTAAAGGAATTTTAGAAATATTGTAATGTTGTGATGTCCGTGGCAGTTGTTTACTTGTGACCTTATTAACAGCTCCCCAAGGCAATACACCGATACTAGCTGCTAAAAACGTCCGTAAATACTAATAATTACAAAATAGGTATCTTCGACTGTAATCTTCATGATGTAATAAGAACTCAGCGTTAACTATCGCCACGGAATCTAAATTAAACTGGATTTATTTAGGTACCAATTTGGCGCCGGTACCAACATAGCGGTTATATTCTCATTGGTACCCACACCTTTGAATTACTATTGTTTTACTTCTTATGTTTAGCATGCTATTTGCTCGATGCGTAAACAACGTGCGGTATTGCATTCTATATGTAAATATCAGGGTGCTATTGAATTCATTGAGCGTCGGGCAAAACGGTAACACATTTTAGTTTGTGATTTTAATTATAGGTAAAGGAAAGTAGAGGAAACCCTGGTGCGCAACCAAGAGATGGCGCTTTTAAAATAGTGTATATTACTAGTTATAGTGATATCATTATCTGTGGTATTTTGAAACCGCTATCTGCTTATCAAAAGGCAACTTTAAGTTACTAAACGCGTTTTTTTTTAAAGTATGATCTACATAATATTATATATCGATTTAGTTATTAACTCATTCGTAGTATCTCCGAATATACCTACTACTGCTTGTATGAACACCTCAAAAACTTAACCGCTGACGATTGGTAAGAGAATATCTCTCAGAAAACTTTCTGTAGTTGATTTTTAGGTTTGCCCGACGCAACTGAAAAACAATGCGTGAATGAAAAGCTCTAGAAGCGTCAAGGACCAAATGTACAAGAGTATTACCTTTAGCTATGTTGAGAAAAATTCCCAGCGTCATAATAGTTATTTTAGAACGCGTATTTAAATATCTAAATGTTGTGTAAAACATATCAAATGTATGTTCTCGGTGTTACGTGGTACTATTTTCAATCGTGCTATATTCACTACTGAAACTGATATTCTTCACATCATAATATCATAATAGCACCCTGCTCTTAAATATACAATTAACTATAAAATATACTATGACTTCTGGATGTTAAGCGTTTCACTTTATTGATAAATCGACGCGTATTCGATACTTATGTACCTACCTACTGTAGTCGATACGTGATTCCTAAAATCGTTTTCTTTGAACATTTTGACCTTCTAGTTCTGATAATTACTACTGTTTTAGACTTAAAATTATATCTATTTATTAAATCTTTCTTCTCTCAATAATTGTCATTTCATTTCTATTAATTGTCCTTCATTTAATTATTTATTTCAGGTAGGTAGTAGTTGTGTCGTATTATAAAAAAATAATAAGGTGGGTTGTCTAGGCTGATTCGTCAAAGGTTGATTTAACTTTTTTTATTGATTGATAGCTTTGATAGGCTTGCGCTTGACCACTATCTCACCTGATAGTAAGTGACGCTGTGGTCTAGGATGTAACGCGCTTGCCTAGAAGATGATGGCATCAGGATAAAAAGAGGTACCTACCTAGTCAAAACTCTTAAGTATCTCCAAACCGCGAGCTTAGCTGCTTAGAACCTACTATCACAATATACTATTACTAGCTATAGGTACAGAGGTTTAGTACCGGCGCCGGCGCTGGCGGTGTAAGAATATGACGACAGCATTCCCGTGGGTGCCGTAAGAGCCAGCTAAGAGACCATCCAAGTAATGGCAAACCCCTCTATGATAAGCGTTCAAAGTGCCTTGGTGGCCTTCTTCCGGTCGGATGTGATACATAATATGAACTAGTGCGATTAGCGTTGCATAATTTAAATAATTATGAAATCCAGATAGCTTAAGAAGGACGCAGAATCGATACCTTCGTAAATATTACTACGCCGTTTGTAGTAATCAGGAAAGCAGGCAGGCTACAGGTACCTGGGTGCTTACTGTGAGCTCTTAGCACGATTCAAAACAGAGCCTACACTGGATCGCTTGTCAAAATCCTCATACAAAAAAAAAACAAAGCAATCCAATAATTTTGCGCAGTTTTGAATCGCGCTAAGAGCTCACAGTATGCCCCCTGTTATATTATGGTGTATGTAGATTTTGTTCCTTGTCCAACCTAATTAATGATCATGCAGCTTACAAGTAAAAGAGCGGCGGACAATAATTACTGTTACCTTCAGCTATATAGCTAACAAATTGGATATAATTTTGTCTAAAATAAATGAAATTGAATTGAATTACATTTATTTAAAAAAAATTGTTAGGCAAGTTTCTAGCGTTTTTTTTAGACTAGGGTAGGGTAGCGTTTGATGGCATTGTTATCAGTTTAGCTATTATACAAGGCATAAGCAGAAGTCTTAAAATACTTATGTTATGCCCCCGTACGGAAACTTACAGCTCTAAGTTCGCACTTATCCTTCTATGATGTAGGTACCTACCGCAACGCATTTGGCTAGGTAGGTATATAAACGTTCTAGCCTAGAAAACTTAGGAGCAGACTTAGAGCATTGTTGTTCAAAAACCTTTATAATTATTATTGCTTAATTGGTGACTGCAATGAATACCTGCGCTTTAGTGAAAAAAACTGTAAAATAGTTAAATTTAAGGTACCCAACCCAAAGATATTATGATTTATGTGCCGGGTTTCCAACGACCTGCTGAAAACTCAGGGAGCCGATGGATGCAGGAGGCGAGCAGCCACTCAAAATGGCGATCTGTGGGGGAGGCCTATGTTCAGCATCCGTCGTCTTCAGGCTGTTGATGATGATGATGTGTCGAGTTAGCCGAATGTTTTTTTTTATTCTTCCGTGCTCTGGTATGACCTTCCCTATCGCCCCGTGCCCGCTTGACGTTGAGTTTCGGGACACCCTGTATAAGTAATATATGTTATAAAAAAGAAGTTGCTTTTCCCACCTAAGCTATCCGGTAGTACAACGCAGGTAAGAAAACTCCGATCTGGAGCTTCCATTATACTAGCGATCGAGCATATGTTAAAAAAAATAATCTTATAGGTCCCTACAGCAGCTTTGTTACAGGAGTGTATAACTGTATACGTAACTAAGGATTTCATACCCCGGATCATAACCCGGATGCGGCGGGTTCGATTCCCGCGACAGGACAACTAAGTATTTGTGCACAGGAAAAAAACCGCAAATAATTGTTCTGAGTCTGGGTGTTGTGGGAGGCATGGTCCTCGTAGTTCCTGGGTCCCTAGATACAGGGAATCCTAGTTAGGGTCCAGGATCTATGTATGTGATTGTTGGGCGTTATTATTATTATTTTCCTATTTCTTATTAACACTCTCTGGTCTAGCCCGGACATTTGGGAGGCATTGGTTGGGCCGAAGCTAACACCCAGAGGCCCTGTTGAATATAAAAATAAATAACTATGACAAGGCGTGGTATGGCATATTTTAAACTATTTTGTATAAGTACCTATATACAGGTTAAAAATAAATCTGGGCTATTGTGGTGAACTTTTGATGGTTTTTGATATTGGTTTATGGAATGAGATAACGGCACCTGCCAATTTTGTCTCATATCAAAATGTTTGAGGCAGGTGATGACTTGCCACCCACTAAATCGGTCTCCTATAGTGGCTACTGCATATTGGTGGCGAGGAAGCAACATTGATATGGGTGGCTTAGGGTGTCGAGAGGTGTGCTGCACTTTCACTGAACGCTACTCGCGGCGTTACGCCCTTTAACATACTTCCACCCTGGAGTTTAAGTATTTAGCTCTTGCGACGTCCATCCCCAGACGGCCGGTTAAGGGGGGTTAGGGGTCACATTTAGCCCCTTGGAATCAGGGTACGCGGTGTCGCCATTCAACGACGGCTCGTCAGAAGCTGAAAACAAAGGTTTTTAATCAGTGTGTTTAGCCATTGTGCAATGAGGGATGACTTATGGCATTGAAACGTGGTCTCTTACTGTTAGCCTCATTAGTAAGCTCGAAGTTGCGCAACGAACTATGGAGATGCTCTGTGTTTCCCTGCAACATAAGATCCAATATGAGGAGATCCGATGGGGAAGAAAGGTTCTCAAGTGGCTCCCACGAACCGGAAGATGCGACGTAGGCCAACCCCTCACTAGGTGGATTGACGATCTGGTTAAAACCGCGGGGAGCCGATGTGACGCTCAAAGTGGTGTTTTGTGGGAGAGGCCTACGTTTAGCAGTGGACGTCTTCAGGAGGTTGGATGATGATGACGGTTTTATTACACGTACAGATATAGGTAGTATCTACCTACTTAAGTACCTAACTACCTACGACACTAAGTGTGGGTTTTTCGACCCGTACAGGTGACCAAACCGATGGTTAAATATTCTAGCAATTTTTTTTCATTTCGGTGAGTGTGCTGCTGAGCTACAAAACCTAATTCCACCATCTCCATTTCACCATCGGACGACAAAACGTACAGCTACACTCCATCCATTTATGGTTGATATTCCTTTGATACGCACAAAGCGGTTTGACTCTACATTTATAATCCGAGCAACGAAGTAATGGAACACTACTAGCGTCGTTGTTTTTCGATAAGTAACCTCCAGTAATAAAGTATTTTTTAGGCAAGCATGTACCATCGTAGACAGCGTCGTCACTTTCCATCAGGTAAGATTGCGGTCAAATGCGGGCCTATTAGTTATTAAAAAAAATTCTTAGAGTTTTTAACCATTGGTTACCTTAACCACGGATCAAAAAACCTACCCTAAGCCTCCTTCTCTTCCATTTTACTTCATCTTTTCGTTTATTCCTGCTTTCATTCTTTTTAGGTCTTTTAGCAAACAGTCCTTCCATAGCTTCCAGGGCCGGCCCTAGAACGTTTTTGTTTGGGGATTCACTGAAAAGCTGACATATTTTGTATTACTTCATAATCTATGCTGAAAAGGCTCTTACGCACACTATAATAATACCTATCTTTTTCAAAAAGTAATAAAATGATAAATCGTGAAGTCTCCTTAAAAAGTAAGCGGATTGAATTTCCGTCGTTAATTGAACGTTATTCTAGTAGAACCTTCAGCAAACTTCATTAGCTATTCTCATACAAATTAAACTAGTTAAGCAAGCCAAATAAAATTACAGGCCAAATTGATTTATGTAACTGGCAGCACCTGCGTATACGTATAGGTGGGCCTAAATTGCGTATTTAAATAAGTATCTATAGAGGAATACATGAGTCTATAGATGTTGGCATCGAGTTAGTTCTCTGTATGGTGTATACTATAAGGTGGGTCCGAGGGGGAAGGCCCCGCCACCCCAGGGGGGCGAACGCGCCTAAGGGGCCTCGTCCAGAGAAAGTAAAATATCCTGGTATGAGGGAGGCTAGTATTGTCAAGCCGTATAGGTATAGCTTTAAACTATATATCGGCCCTCTATACTACGGACGTACTTATTTACATACGTATATAAGTTTATCTATTATGCAGACATGGGAAATGGAGCAGGCTGGGCGGACGAGAAATTTGCGTATATTGGACGAGCACCAACTCAACTCAACGTGTACATTGATTTGGATATTTCTGACGCTGTGTGATTGAGGGTAGGTATATCGCTCCTTCGGAATTAGGTGAGAAGGTTATATATATACTTATGTATATATACTTATACTGACTCGCATGTAGTGTAGTACCTTGGTTGTAATGTATACCTACAATGTAGGTACTATAGCTATGACCGAATAAAATATGCTTTTTGTAAAAGCGCAGCCACATTACATTATTATGTAATCCAAGGAAAATGATCTCCAACAAACAAACAGATGCCAGTATCATCCACATCATAGCTTTTAACTAAGTAAGTACCTATAATAATCAGCAAAACCGTTGACTGGTTAAAACTAAGGTATAAGCTACATACAGGACAGAGTACCTGTAAAGATAATAACGTTCTCTGCGCTTATCACTTGGATGGGTGACCACTACAAAAAGTGGTATTTACAACTGTTGAACAACACCGTGCTTCGTAGGAAACGTTAGGCCGTCGGTCCCGGCCGTTGCTGTAAGACAACAGACAACCCAGTCGTTACGCTAAGTCAGAATCCTTTAGGCGGCCTAAGTTGACATCAGGGTAGCCCACTTGTAATGCGGATACGAAAAGTAAGTGAGATCGGGGGACGATGTAAACGCTGCACAGAAGCTCGGGCACCCCTGGGAAGTTCGGATAATATTTCACACCAGGATACATCTTAGAACTTTATTATTGAGCACAAGTCCGGTCAAAATCAAAAAGCTCATTGGCGGAGGCTAAACTTTAAAATTTTGAACACGGACATAAGTTAGTCAGCCCTACGTTTTTTTACAAGCACCACACTAAAAATTTATGCATAAAAATGACTCCTTATTGCTTTGTGCAAAAAACAGGTGGCTGATTTTGAAAAAAAAAAAAAACTAATTTTAAAATTTTATTTCAAAAATTTTGCGTTAATCTTACCAAGTTTCTCAAGTCAGAAACTTGGTATGTTCTTGGACTGGAAAGGATCTGGCATCATTATAAATGGCGAGTACATCACTAACCTTCGGTTTCTGAATTTGGCGATGATCAGAATGCCGGAGTCCCTCGGGACCTTAGAATCATGCTCAACGACCTCAGTAGAGTCTCCCAACAGGTTGGTCGTAAGATGAACATGGACTAGCTCAAAATCTTGTCTAATGCCCATGTTCCACCTTAACTGGTAATTATAAAATATCGCAGAGCCTGAAAACAAGGTTTTCAATCAGTGTGTAATGTGTATTGCCTGATCACTTTAACACTGAGATGTGTCTCTTACTGATGGCCTCATTAGTAAGCTCAAAGTCGCGCAATGAGTTAAGGAAACAGCTATGCTCGGTGTTTCTCTGTGAGATAAGATTCAAAATGAGGAGATCCGCAGGTGAACTAAGGTGACCGATCCGATATAGCTCTTAGAATCAGCAAGCTGCAATAGTAATGGACTGGCCACATCACTCGTAGAACTGACAACCGGTGGGGAAGAAAGCCGTTAGCCTATATACGCCGTTCATGGTCACTTGAGAATGGTCTCAAGTGACCATGAACGGCGTATATAGGCCGGCCCCATACCTACTAGGTGGATCGAAGATCTGGTAAAATCTGCGGGGAGCTGATGGATGCAGGAAGCAAGCAGCTGCTCGAAATGACGCTTTTTGGGAGAGTCGTCTTATGTTCAGCAGTGGATGACGATGATGATAATGATAATATCAAATATTTAGTCTTGACGTTTGACCACGATCTCACCTGATGGTAAGTGACTATGAGGTAAAAGATGAAGCACGCTTGTCTTGTAAATTTCTATTCACTGATTTGAACGACCGGATGACAATAAATAATATCTCAAAACAGTAGGAATACATTATTTTCATACATTAAAGACTTGCGCACTATGCTTAAAGCTACGCGTTGAATTAGGTACAATGAGTGGATATGAGGCAACTGCAATCTAGGTACGACTAGCGCATCACGTCATTCGATTACATAAAAAAATCTTGGGTTCCTCTAGATAAGTACAGGTCAGGGAATCCTAGTTAGGGTCCAGGATCTAATAAATTATGCAATACTTACATACATAACTGAAACATATGACTCATTAAAGCCTTTCTTTTACTAACTGGTAGGACTTTTCTGGCAAAGTTCTTCTAGGTAGGTAACATTTTGCAGTTATTCTGCCGCCAAGCAGTAGTGTGCAAGCACTACTGTGTATTACTATATCTTACTAATAGTAATAGGTACTATGTATTACTAGAAGTCTCAGGATGACGCGCGCAGTGCAGTGTCACGCAAAACTATATTAATTATAATTTCGAGTGATACTGCAATTTGTTATGGGCAGCCGTGACGCTTAACATCAGACAAACGACTAGCACGTCACGTCATTAATTTACATTTAAAAAAAACAAAATTTAAATAAAACAATGTGCCTGCACTTTTTTTATGATGGTGATACTTTACGTAGAAACTTAAATAACATAATAACGAGTTTGGTAACTAAAACTATAAAAAAAATGCATCTATCGATTGATGTTTATGTATTATGATATTGATTTCAGTTATTCAAGAGATATGAGGGAACATAATATATACATAGGCTGTAAATCATGACCCTCCTTTTTGTACTACCTACCTAGTCGAGTAATAAACAGGTGTGTAAGTGTGTGAGTAGTAAGTAGTAGTAGTGAGTAGTAAGTAAGAACACAGTGTGCAAGCACTACCTACTGTGTTCCAGTTTGAAGGGCATTGTAGCTAGTGAAATTACTGGGCAAATGAAACTTTATGATCTGATCACTCAGTCTAGTAATCTGATTACAAGACTGTGTGATGTCTCAGGATGACGTGCGCAGTGCAATGTCACGCGAAACTTTATTGTTTTAAAGTTCCGAGTGACACTGCAACTGTTATGGGCGGCCGTGTTGCTTAACATCAGATGAACGACTAGCTCGTCACGTCATTCAATCGAATAAAAAAGGTGATTTCACTACTGATTGTTGGAACATCAAGCTGAGTATTGTTGGGGATGTGAAAATGTAAAATACGCCCTTGATTTTGTATTTGTGTAGGTAGGGTTTTCCTACTAAGTTTTACTGTGATGCAAATGACACAAAGATGAAAAACACGCATAATATTTGCGTTCTCTCAAAAATGTCCAGGTAAGACATAATAAAAGTACCTATAGCTACCTACACTTTCTAGTAAATTTCTAGTACTTCTACATCATCATAATCGTTTTTATTATCATCGAAATTCACAGGCCCATTGTTTTTTTCTTATACTGGGTGTAGGTACCTATTCCTGACACCGGTCACCTGACGACCTAAATTTGTAAAATGTAACGCATCGATTTGGTATTGATAATAAGTCCCTAATAAACTGCTACAATACATAATTAAATTAATATAATTCAGTACTGTCTTTAATTATAACATACAATACAAAATCATTTAAAAGTATCAAATATCATTCGACTACATTTATAGGCTTAGGGTTGGCCTCATTAGTAAGCCCAAAGTCGTGCAACGAGCTATGGAGAGAGCTATGCACGGTGTTGCCCTACGAGATAAGCTCCGGAATGAGGAAATCTGCAAGAGAACTAAAGTGACCGATATAGCTCTCAGAAATAGCAAGTTGAAATGGCAATGGGCAGGCCACATCGCTCGTAGAACTGATAACCGATAGGGAACAAAGGTTCTCGAGCGTAGGCCGGGCCCCCACTAGGTGGACCGACGATCTGGTGAAAACCGCGGGGAGCAGATGGATGCAGGAGGAGAGCTGCCGCTCAAAGTGGCACTCTCTGGGGGAATCCTATGTTCAGCAGTGGACGTCTTCAGGTTGTTGATGACGATGATGACGTTAGGCACCAGCAATATTAATAATTTTTATTAAGAAATATTTCTATTAGCACTCTTTAATAGTCATCAATAAATGATGTAATATAGGTACCTACTATCAAGTACTCAATTTATAATAATATAATAATAATAATAATGCTAATTAATTCAATTTTACCCTGTAGAATCAGTATGACTAGTAACTTAACTAAAGGTTGCTACAAACTGGTGCGGCCAGCCGCGTGGCTATATGTAACAACCCTAACTTTAGTAGTTGGCTGATGTCACATGGGTTCGCAGGCATGTAAGGTTAATATTCTTAACAATTTTGTCTGATTACCTATGTATTCGAATTTAGAAAATTTATTAGGTCAAGTCGATTTTCAGTGGTACCTTGCAGAAGTCCTAACACCCTGACGTGAAAGTACCAACAGTAAAATTTCCTTAGTATCTGAATACCAAACCAAACCACCTATAGTAACCAAATCGACTTTTTGCCCATGACATAAAGCTCAAATCGGAATAGTTGAGACTGAATGTAGGTTATCTACCTACAAATTTATTTTGCCGAGCATAAGAGTACAATAGGCAACTATTTCAGCTACTCTAGACTAGAGTAGTTGATATTGATGGACATTCAATGGTTCCGTGTAGTGGTGGTATAATGATGAGCATCGAGCGTATATATAGAATGAGGCGGGCGCTTGTACGAAGATTGTGCTGCGGGCGATGACTCGGAGGGTCAAGGGGTGAATGCGAAGAGATTTTTAATGAATTTTGATCGAAATACGCTTGCGATATCGGCAGTGGAGCGATGTCAGCGGGCGGTCGCCATCGCCACATGTAAATAACGCACCACCGCTGGCCGGAACCTACAGCCGCAGCAGCCTACATCGGGAGGAATGGAAAATATATATCAAGCCGAGCGAAAAGTCCACTACACACCCCGAGGGTGGCGGGGTCCGGACGTGCGTTCGATTCAAACGAGCCGTGGCCTCCCGCCTGCGGCCCGCGCGGCCGCGTGCCGTGCACGCTCGCCCCCGCTCGCTGCTCACCGTGCGCGCTGCTCGCGCTCGACGCTCTCCACTAGCCGCCTCGCAAGCTCGCTACTGCCCACGCGAATCCCAGACCTCTCCCTAAATCAGATGTAATTTCAGATTTTCCTCGAGAAATTCCCGACAAAAATAAATATGCTTAAACCCGACCCTACGCAGAAAGGAGGAAAAAATATTAAAAATTAAGAAAATATTTGTTTTACAGTTATGTAAACATCTCTAATTACGACCTGTTCAAATTATTATTTTTTTCTTTGCAGCCGGTGTGCCGGGCGGCGCTCTAATTAACATCTATTACAGGTATTTCGGGAAGAGAGGAGTATCATTCGGCGAGGGCGCTGAGTACACTCAATTAAACGAGCCTGCGCCCCCTGCGCCGCCTGCCGCCGCCGGTGTCGGACCGCTCGCACGTTCTCCTTTCAACCAACCGTCCATGCGATGTTTAACAAAGCTGAGTAATTAGATCTGCTTGTTCCTAGCTTTCGGGGTTTAGGCTTCAGCGTGCGGAACTTGCGACAGATACCAACCTGTTGCACAGACGATGCGGTGTGTTGCAGGCTGCAGGCCAGGGCTCGCACGGTGGCGATGCTGCTGAAGGCTGTAGCCGATAGCGGCACGTCAAGTCCGGCCATCCGACACGCCGGCCCGCCTCCCGTGGTCACCCGCTTGGAACGGCTCCCGGCCCACCGCCCGCCACCCTCTTTAAAAGCCAGTGGCGAGCTTCAAGAGAAAGTGCCGCGTGTGTGCGCTCACATGCGTAGAGCCATCTTTGAGGCAGGGAGCGGATTATGTGGAGGCGAAGCCCGCGCCCGTGCCCGCCGCCTCGTATGCGTAAGTGCGTTCACACAAAGCCTTCCCACATACATTTGCATAGTGACATTGTACGGTAATAATGTATGTGACCACTCGCCCTACTCGTTCCGACTTCCAATAGATTGCTCTGAGCCGTTTAAAGCTTCTCCCTACTAAGATTACTGAAACCAATTTCAGGTATAATAATACGTAGTTGTACGTATAGTACTGAGACACGCTGACAAATTATACTGCATGAACAACAAAGGTTTAAGGAGGTTTATGAGTTTGATAAAGTAGAAGGCGATATGAGAGATTAAACTACAGCAAATGTGCTATTTTAAATAAATTACACAGTACAAGGGAGTAATTGTTGCCGAGATAATGCGAATTCGTGTTTCATACATATAACATATGTAACTTAAAATCTTCAAGTATTTAAGTTTCGTAGCACCATTGAGTGCTACGACCGCGATCTCAGTTTGCTAGCGCTACGGCGCGGCGCGATGCTAGCTAGGGCTCGTCCAACTCACTAGCGCTCAGCCCTGTAGGTAGGTACCATCCTATAAATACGAGGAGAAGAAATTGAATGTATAATTTTGATTTACATATGTGAGTAGGTACACATGTGCGTATAAGAGGATTTCTTGAAGTTTCGTCGATATAATAGAAGGGCGGGGGTGGCCGCTCGGACGCACCCCGCGTGCGGCTGTGTGCGTATGTCTCGGACATGCACGTTACGCAGATTTCTCTAACGATTTTCCCGGAGTGTGAAATGTAAAATAAGGGGTTAGACGAGGCTCTCGCCCGCTCCGCCCGCACACCCCCGCGTACCCCTCAGCTCGCCAAATTGATGACCGCCCACCCTCAGGGAGATCTGTTCAAATTTAACACATATCGTATTTAAAAGTAAAACGCTTGGCAACCTTATCCCCTCTCATTAATATTCCCTTGCAAATTGTTAGAATACTTCGTCCGAAGCTGAGTTTATTTTTTTTAATTTTACACAAAACATTTAGTGAGGCTGAGAGTCCATAACGTTTAATAATGTGTTATGTAATAAGTTACAAGTTAGCATAGTTAGTTGTTTATCAAATCTTTTTTACTGTGTAAAATAGTCGAATGATTCTCAAATTTCTTCTGTGATACGAGGTAAGCAAATAATTGTATATGCGACAATAGCGTCCTGATTGTCACATATCACTGCCGGAAGACTGCTGAACACTGGCCTCCCCCATTGCATAAAACGCCACTTTGAACTCTTATCATAGGGGGACATTTGACATAATCACCATGCTTGGCAGGCGATTTGGTGATCGCAGATGTTTACGTTCCGAAAAGAATGCTCATTCTCTGGATATTCCCTTAGACGGCTCTTACGGCACCCACGGGAAGAGATGGGGTGGTCTAATTCTCACGCCGCCGGGACCACACAGCTACCGTTTTCCTTTTCTATATAGGTAGGTATATTATCGGCTAACAAAGCTGATCAATGCTGGCAGTGGTCAAAATGCATATAAGCAGCAATAAAAAATCGCCGATTTATTTCCTTATTCAAGTCAAATTTTCTTGTTAGGTTTTCTCAAAAGAAAATAAAACTAATAGCAATAACGCATAACGATTACATCTACTACTATGGTTCCAGCTCCCAAGTACTACGAGGATCACGGTCTCCCAAAGACTTAGAACAATTATTAGTATGTATTATGCGCTTTTCTCTAAATAATTTTTTTTGTGCAATATGTATCTGGGTTGTCTGGAAGAGATCGCTTTAAGCGATAAGACCGCCCATTGTGACACCTAGTTATAAGATTTCCCTCTAAATGTTCGTGTAATATGGTGTTTTCAATAAAGAGTTTATCTATCTATCTATCTATTTGTCGCGGAAATCGTACCCACAGTAGGTACCTACAGACTACTCAATAATGTTACCTACGTAAGCCACAGTCCGCACCCTCCACTTGTGAGTCGATATAACGCTCAATGCACATCCATCCCACCATCCACATCGCTCGTAGAACTGACCACCGATGGGGAAGAAAGGTTCTCGAGTGGCGACCACGAACCGGAAGACGCAGCGTAGGCCGGCCCCCCCACTCGGTGGACCGACGACCTGGTGGAAACCGCGGGGAGCAGCCAAAGTGGCGCTCTGTGGGGGAGGCCTATGTTCAGCAGTGGACGTCTTCAGGCTGTTGATGATGATGAGGCACATCCACCACACCATATAGTTCGTAAAAAGTATACGCACATTAAATAATTTTGTAATGAAGAATTAACTGTTCGTAATTTGATATTTTTCTATTTATTGCATTTGACATTTTTGTATATACCTGTCTACGTGTACATTAGCGCAGAATAAATAGAATCTAATAAATAAATATTCTTCATTCTTCAATATAAGTGGTTCGTAGTTCTTCATGTTAGGTGCGTACTTATGTTAATACAAAGAACGCCTTTATAAAAAACCTTGCAGGTATAAAAAAATATTAATTTCTGCATACTATGTTATATTTCAAAGGCCGCTCATATGGGCGGCCTTTAAAATATAACTAAATAAAATAGCTCAATACTTAGTCAAGCCAATTCCAAATTATTTAAAATTGTTATCCTGGTTGAAATAACAGTGGTTGTTCGACACAAGGGTTGGCAGAACCGGTTCTGCGCCGACGCATCTAACTGTTTATTATCAGTTTTTATGGAGCATTCCGATTAAACATACCCTTGGAAGCTTTCAAGGTTCTGTTAAAAGGGCATGAATTTAATTCCATGCCCTTAAACCGTGTATAGAACATTGGCAAGTAGGCACTTAATGATTGAATTGATAGGTTCATATATTAACAATATTCATTTATTTATTTATTCAATCATCAATATCGAGTACACCGATATATTCTATTATTATTATTATACTAAGTAGGACAAATACAATAATGCGAAGAGCAGATGACAGTTTGGAAAAGCTGGTCATAGTTGGCAACGTTGAAGGCAAAAGACCGCTCGCCAACACGTTGGTCTGACCTATTAAAAGAAGTCATCACTTTTAGCATATTTTCCCAGGCCGTGAGGACGACTGTGGACCGAAGTCGATGGAAGCATCGGATATATCCTGTGACCACGATCCTCAGCAATGAGGAGCCGACCAGAGAGAGAAGTAGTACAAGTCAAATGCCACGACAATAAGAGATGATGACAACATGCTAAAAAACGGTTAAAACCACAGGATTCGCCCTAATGTACATAGATCATTAAAACCAAACCTTCTTTATATAAAACCATATTAAAATGTTAACTTATTATGTATGAGATTTATTTTTTTATTAATAGTAATCCTTCCTTTAAATACATTTTTGGTGCTCCAATTATAATAATAAACATAAGTTATTTTTTGCTCAGCCGCCTATACGAATTATGAAAAATTGGGTTTTCAGCCGTTAGTATTTTGTAAGTTTATTTTTAAAGAAATATTTAAAAAAATGTAAATCACACATCAACACCAATAGCTGCAAGATGTTTACTGCTGAAGACAGGGCTCTCATGGGGCTCTTCATAAAGCGCCACTTTGGACGCTATTCATATAGGTTTCCCGTAATCACCACGGTTTTAGGATGTTTTCGTGTTTTAGGTTAATAAATTTATAATACAATAGATACTTATACAGGTAAGTACCTCCTTACTTACCTACAACCTTAGAATAACTCCTGAAACGTAATCCATTCAATTATTTTCCATAAAGAAAGGATTAAGGGATTACGATAATCTTACGGGGTTCCCAGTTATCTAAATAAATATTTATTTTCTCTTAATAGGTTCCTAGGTACTAATTACTAAGGATTTTTTAAATTCCTTTTATTTATTCATATTTCCATAGGAACTGATGGTCGATAGAGCTTTAGTATAACTTGTATCTCGAACTGAATATAAATAATTCAAATAGTAACTATTTAATAATCTAATTACCTTGTGACTTTGATTTGTCTTAACTTACCTTCAAAACAGAATGATAAATCCAAGGCAAGAGAAAGCACCCCCGAAATTGCATGACAAAGTCTACGGCCAAAGCGTATCGGATGCTCTCGCGCATTGTTTCCACGACGCCATGTTGTTGCACCGAGCTAGGATTTTTTTCGTGATCGCACACTAATGCACTTACCTATGTGTGCGTTGAAATTCTTGGAAATTTCCGGGTGCTGAAGGCTTGCGCGCTTGCGTGTGTGCGTGGAACTTCCATGCTACACCTGTTCACGGCCTGTGCGTGAAGCGGGGGTGCGTGCGACGTTGCTAGTTCGTAGATGCATTTTTAAGAGCGCTGCGCCTCGGGTATATTTGGCAACGTCGCGTAATTTAGACGCCCCAACAGTTGTAAGGTGTGCCTTTTTTCAACTTGACTTTGTAACCGATATTCAAACTAAAATTTAAGATTATATGATTACCAGTTGCTTGTTTCTTTCATGTGACTTCGAGTCAAAATAGTTGCACCAACCTAATGAATTTTTGCACTCATGTTGCTGTGCTTAGTGCCAGCACTACCGAGGTTGGCATGGATAATAGATTAGGTACATCCTGGTAAATTAAGAACTTTTGCAAGAAAATGGGTAAATTGTAGTAATAGTGTGGTTCTACTGAATAGAAAATAAAGATTTGCTCGTAAAAACAAGAATTAGTAGAGTAGGTAATATTGACAATCAATAAATTAATAAATATTTTATTAGCTAGTAATAAGCAGCGGCATATATAGTAGGTATAATTGGAGGTATGTTAAGTTTAAGAGACACGGTAAGACACAATATAGAAATCATCTGTAGGTAGGTATTAGTCAGTCATAGTAGAAAACACCCTTACACCCTTATGGTACTTACTTTCAAAGAACTAGGTCGGTGTAAACTTCGTCTGATTTCCATACTTAAAGCGCAAGGTAAGTACTAAGTACCTATGGTAAGAGGTACTTAAGTTTAAGCTTCGAAAATGTAGCGAGAGCTTAGTCTGTACCTACTTAACTGTTTTTTAAAAATTTCAGTCCATGGATAACAAAAACACCATGTGATGGTATGAATAAGAAAGACAATACTAATAGGTAGTAAATAAAAATTGTCACACGACAAACACGATATTAACAGCCGGAAGACGTCCACTGCTGAACATAGGCCTCCGCCATAAAACGCCACTTTGGACGCCATTTATCATATGGAGGGTTTGCCATAACTACCACAGTTCGCAGGCGGCTCAGTGATCGCAGTAGATTTTAATGCACCGGAGAGGATGCTGCTACCCATTCTCTGGATTCCCATAGCCGGCACTTACGGCACCCGTGAGAACAGAATATGGGATGAGGTCCTTATTCTTAGCCTGGACCACACGGAGGAAATTATTTTCAATTTAACATCATATTTTAGTGAATGTCATCATCATCATCATCATCATCATCATCTGATGTTTGCCACTGCTGAACATAGGCATCCACAGAGCGCGCCACCTTGAGCGGCTTCTCGCCTCCTGCATCCATCGGCTTCCCGCAGCTTTTACCAGAACGTTGGGGCCGGCCTACACTGCGTCTTCCGGTTCGTGGTCGCCACTCGAGAACCTTTCTTCCCCATCGGTTGTCAGTTCTACGAGCGATGTGGCCTGCCCATTGCCATTTCAACTTGCTAATTCTGAGCTATAACGGTCACTTTAGTTCTCCTACGGATCTCCTCACTCCGGTGCTTATCACGCTTAGCTTAGTGAATGTATTATACGTAAATTAATCTGTTAAAGGAACAATAATGTCAAGAATGACATCCGACGGATTCGGCGAACACTGCATGGTTTTTCCATTCAAGACTTTTTGGGTCCGTCGTATACCCCACATTGTACTTAAACTACTATTTATTCAAGATATTGTGATTTATACCTACGTTATTAGGGAATAAGACTTCAAATGGCATGGTTCCATTCGCGCGGATGACTCTCAAAACGCAATACATTGCTTGTATGAAAAGAAAAGCCAGTTCTTACCACATTTACATATACAGCAATGGATGCGTAGCAAGTGCTCACAGTATCACAAACAAGGTTTGGCTATTGTAATTTCATTCACCGTATAACCAAATTAGCACGTGGTTGGCGACTAGCGGTAGGTAGCCATAGGCATCTCTGTCTACATCTCAATAATATTATAAATACGGAAGTTCGTGTGTTTGTTCTTTTCTTTTGATTCACCGTAATGGCTGGACGGATTCCATAAAATTTTGGTATGGACACAGCTTATAAATGCTGGACTGGAATAATGCGGTAAAAACGGCAGGGCACATTTAGTTTGTAATAATTGTGTTCGGTGTACAGACAAAATTCACTTTTAAAAGTGCTACGATTCGTACTTCGTACTAAAGTGAACTCTGTAACTTAAGTAATAAGACACATGACTTTTCTATAACGACCCTGAACTTACATGAAACTCCATACATACTAAATCGTGAGTTTGTGCAGTTTTGGGAATAAATATGAATGATATTTTCAATTATGGAAGAGCACTGATATTTTTTATCGGTGCTCTTTTGGCCATTGGTCTAAATTTTGGTTGCACTTTAGAAAATTTATTTCCTTTTCTGTGAAAACATAAATAACATAATATTTAATCAACTAAACTCGACCTAAAAACTAAACTATACCTAAAACCTTTAACACTAAGATATAAAACTTAAAATAAACCGTCGGTGAAGGGAAAAGTACCCAGAATGCTGGCAGCATTACCACGTTGAATGGCAATGCTTATTTTGTGTGAAAAATAAAAGCCAGCATTGTGGTCACCTAGTGCCTCTACCAAACGTTTGGCCAAGTCCCGGTAGGTCTCCATGGCAGCGGCAGTATGAATGCTGCCGCTGCCATGGAAACGTAATTAATATTAGATAGGATTGCGTTTCACCATACTTGTCATCTTTATTAGTACGCAGGTCATTTGTGGTCACCATCCCATCGTCGCCACCCAAGACACGTCTTGAGCGACCTAGATGATCCTATAGCCATTGTTTCGGCTGCGTTAAGATCACCAGACCAGTCTAGCCAATTCTGGCTTAGGTACCACTTTCGGCACCGGTAAAGGATACCAGCGTAACACAATCAGACACCAACCCCGCCGGCGAGGACGACGTACCCCCCGTAGGTAAGCTAGAACGGTCGCGATTTTCCATAGGGACTCTTCCAGTGGACGTAGCCTTCTCGATCCTCTTTATTCCGGCAATGACCCAAGCCGAGGCTCGCACCTCAGGGGTGCCCTTGAGCTAGTTGCGTCCCACTTTTGACGGCTGGGCGCCTTAGGGTCAATTCAGACAGAGCAGCAAAATGCTCGAGCAGTTTTTAAGTGCTATCGGAATATCAACCTTATTTCATTTAGACAAAGCTGAAAATAGTATGCAACAATAAAATCTTACCTATTTTAATGTTGCATACTATTTTCAGCTTTGTCTAAATAGATTAAGGTTGATATTCATGTAGCACTTAAAAACTGCTCGAGCATTTTGCTGCTCTGTCTGAATTGAGCCTTAAGCGCGTGCTCTCCCGCCCGGTGACGCTGTAAAGGTCGGTAGAGACCAACAGCATTAGCCCGTTCAAAAAAAAATCATTTTTGGTGACCTCGCCTGGACTAAATGACTTAACTGATTTACCCCAACCTAGACACCTCATCAGCCGGAAGACGTCCACTGCTGAACATAAACCTCCCCCATAAAACTATATCGGTCACTTTAGTTCTCCTGCGGATCTCCTCATTCCGGAGCTTATCTCGTAGGTACACCGAGCATAGCTCTCTCTTTAACTCCTTGCGTGACTTACACACACTTATATCCATCACATATATTACGCGACTTCTATCACAGGTAAGCATAAGCAATGCATTACCGGCACGTCTAGTGCTAGATGACCATAGCTACGGTGAACTCTTCCTACCAGGAAGGCCCTATGGTTGTTTGCTGTAAGTACCTACATAACACATCTATATCTATAGCATAAAATAATACTAGGAGGAGTCATATCATACACAATAATAGTACAATCAGGATAATCAGGATGACGTGCGCATTGCAGTGTCACGCTTAACTATATTAATTTAAGGTTCCAAGTGATCCTGCAATCTGTTATGGGCAGCCATGATAAACATAAGGTGAACGATTAGCTTGTCACTTCATGAATGTACATAAAAAACGCGAAAGGATAGGTATACTCACAATATTAACGAAACCTTACAGTAAGTGTTAATTATCAAATGAAATCAGAACGTTGCTTGAGTTAAGCGTAAAAACAAACATATTTTACTGACTTCCTAGAGCCACGAAACAAAGATAAGCACGGCCCGGCTGACTATTCACTGTTATATAGATACGTAGAATATTTTTTCCCCGAAAAGCGCCAGTTAAGAGCCAATACAACGCCAAAATGCTTAAAATGGCTTAGCTTGAAGGAGTGTCCTGTCAACAATATTGCAACAATGACTTTGAAATTAATATATGGTAAAGTTCAAGACTAATGCTACTGCAAATGTATAGTGAAAACACGAATTAATAAAATTTACTCGATAGAAAAAAATTACAAAGTTACCTCCAAACCGTACAAATAAACAGCGATTATTCAATGAATACTTTAAATAAGATCATGAAACTTCGTGTAGTAGTTGAACTAAATATAATGGAGGGCTTATATATAGTGGATTTTTAAAATACCCATTATATTCAGTGTAATAATAAATCACCTAAACTATTGCGCTGGCCTTGCACAAGCCCTTAAGTATTTTCACTAGTCATAGACCTAAAAATATTGTAATACAATAATGCAGTCTCTTAACTGCCTATTGTTCATTGTGTTAACGGTAGTCAGACTTTAAAAAAAAGAACCTTATATATTTCGTTTTAGTACTTTTGTTTACGGCCAGGTAAATACTCAGAAATAGATGTTCCAGTTATTAAACCTCTATTGTTTTACACGTAAGTATTAGGAGTAGGACTGGTAAAATCTCACAGATTAGAGAAAAACCATTTGACTATATAAAATCTATAGGTATATAGGTACAATGAGGTACAAGCTTTTATTTGGTGTAAATGTAGTTTTATTTCTTTAACGAAAGTTGTTGTACGTATAATTATAAATCTTAAGAATTATAGACGCTTGCTTTCTTCTTCTTCTTGCTCATTTTTAGTTTCATACGTCCACTGGAAAACATTAATTAATTATTAGCAAGTTGAAATGGCAATGGGCAAGCCACATTGATGAGGAAGAAAGGTTTTCGAGTGGCAACCATGAACTGGAAGGTGCAGTGTAGGCTAGCCCCCCACTAGGTAGACCAACGGTCTGGTTAAAACTATGGGAAGCCAAAGGAAGCAACCACGGATCAAATACCCACCCTTACCAGGTGGCTGATTTCCGCTTCCGAAGTATCTTAGTGGATCACAGCAGACCTCCGTGAATTGGATTTTCATTTGTAACACTATAATACCTACTGCAAATATCAACATAACATTATGGCATTCTTCCCCAGAGTATCTAAACAGAGATAGCTTAGCAGTTGAAGCCCATCATCATCCTCTTTGCCTTTTCGCATTTGTTATTAGAGTCGGCTTCCCAATCTAACCTGTAGCGGTGAGCTACCAGAATTAAACGAGAAACTGTCATCTGACCTCGCAACCCATAAGGAACCAGTAACAGTGATGATTAGACCAGGTGTCAGATTCTATCGGGCGTCTGACTACCCGTGACGACTGCCATAGATTTTCTTATGACGTCCGAGTCTGATGACGTGCTCTCCGAGGCATGGAGCGATGGCACCCAGGTGAAACCCATAACAATTAATTAATAATTAAAATAGATCCTATCATCCGTTCCGACAATCCATAAATTCCGTACATGGTAGAAGTTCCTCGAATCCAGACAAAGCGATTTGATTCTACATTTAAAATTCAGACAGCAGAGAAATGGGATCCTCCAACATCATTATTTCCTGACAAATGTACCTTATATGGGAATTTTTAAGGGCTGAACTAGTATCTTCTCTACAAGCATCTTCCTTCGTAGGGCGCGTCATTACTTTCAGTGGTCAAAGTACATTATACCTCTTTGGTCAGATGTTAGTTGGTTTATCTCTGCAAACGTATGGTCGAAGCAACGCGTGACCAAAATGCTGGCCTCTACTTGGACCGAAGGAGCATCGCCATTTGACGTAGCAATGCTGCCAGCATTCTGGGCACTTTGCCCACTGGTAGTGGTTTGTTAGATTAGTTTTGTTTTATATTGTTAGTTTTATAGCTTTAGTTTTGTAGTATGTAGTTAAGTTTTATAGAATATCTAGTATTACAGAATAATTTAGTTTTTAGGTTTAGTTTAGAATTGTTTTTTGTGTCTTAATAAGATAAATAAATACCTAATGAAACTAACACATAATAGAGAAACCACAAAAAACAGACGCAATCACAAGAGTCTTTTGCTTTTGGAAGTACCTGGTCTGTCTAATGTTAAACTCGCGGCCCCCGGGCCGCATGCGGCCCTCAACGCATTTATTTCCGGCCAGGTCCAATTTTAAGAACGGTCAGGAATAGTGAGCGTTCCAGATTCAAATAACAATATATCAATAAAATGAGAAGACTTTTAAGTTCCCACTTGCTTCCAAATAGATGTCATAGAATTATTTGTTGAGTTTTGCGGCCCACTGTTTCTTGGTCCATTATGGATGCAGCCTATCAATGAATTTCAGTTTAGTGTTTATTTATCTATAAACAATTAACACAACTTCCGTTCACCTGACCTTTTTCCGAGCTCTCCCACTCATCCTGAAATCCCGTTCTCGCGCGAAAGTTGTTGATCTCAACTTTGTTTGTCGCCGTGTGTTTATTGCGCTCGTCCCTCATAAAATGTTATGAATGATACAGTTCGCGAGCTGGGATTAACCGTTTAGTGGGTCCGCTCGGTATCCATTATGCTTCAGCCGCCGCGCCACACCGTGTTGTTGTTTTTGCAAGATTTATTACAAGCGATGTTTACAAAAGTTAACTCTGGATCGTAAACCGACTATTTCAAGTTTAAGCGACTTTTTCACTATTTCGACTTCGGCGAATTCATTTGGTATATAAGTGACGTTACTTGGGAAGTAACTTCGGTACCTAGAATTATTGATGACTGGCCTGTTAGCTCAGTTGGTAAGTAGCTCTGCCTTCTGAACTATAGGTTGTGGGTTTGATTCCCACCTGGGACAAACATTTGTGTGATGAACATCGATTTTTGTCCTGTGTCTGGGCGTTACATATTGTATTCTAAGTATGTATAGTATAGTAAGTATTATATCAGTTATCTGGTTCCCATAGTACAAGCTATGCTTAGTTTGATTTGAGGCTAGATAGCGCTGGGTGGAAAAAAACCTGTCTATGCTGTCGTATTACTATTATTACTGTAATATATTTGAACAACACTTTTGTCAATAGTTTTATTTAAAAAGAAAGGATCGATTACTAATAAAATTGAATTAACTATAGATATGTATTTTACTGCAGAAGTAATACTTAGGTACTCAAGGTTGGTAAGAAACGAAAGTTTAATTAAAAATGTTTAATTATGCTGTTTTAGTAATCAAAAAAGTAATTGCATTCGACTTACTGTAATTTTGTAGCAAATAAAGTATTTTGTATTTTTCGTTTGTATTCTATTTATTTTTTATTGAAGAGACGATCAACAGCTAGTACAATTGTTTTAAGTTAAATTACAAAAATAGGCCAATAAAAGAACTTCCTTATTACATAGGTACTTATAATATATGCTATAAATTATGTAACTGTCTTTTATTTTGTTATTATTCTAATTTTCCTGATGAGTCGACAATTTAGGACGCTTAGAAGAAACTTGTTCACTCTTCTCTTGAAAACATCCGGATTATAGTTATTCAGAAACACAGACGCTGGTAAAGAATTCCACTCCTCAGCCGTTCCAATTATAAAGGTCGAATCCAACCGCTTGGTACGAGAAGTTGGAAATTGGGATGGCAACTATGACGTGATACCGTACGTCTGGTTGTCAGATGGTGGAAGAAACCTAAGAGGACGATAGAGGGATATTTATGTTCTTAATTAATTAACTTAATAATTAATAATTAAAAAATCCAACTAATTAAGTTTAGTGTTTCCTAGTGGTCAGATGGGTGGTTAGACAAGTTCAATCAATATCGACTATAGTACAGTTCTATACAGTCATAATATACAGTTACCGTTAAAATCTAGCGTGCATTTAGGTAGGTACCACCGCTTTGCCAGTTATTCTGCCGCCAAGCAGTAGTGTGCAAGCACTACTGTGTTCCGGTTTGAAGGGCATTGTAGCTAGTGAAATTACTGGGCAAATGAGACTTTATGATCTGATCACTCAGTCTAGTAATCTGATTACTAGACTGTGTGATGTCTCAGGATGACGTGCGCAGTGCAGTGTCACGCGAAACTTTATTGTTTTAAAGTTCCGAGTGACACTGCAACTGTTATGGGCGGCCGTGTCGCTTAACATCTGGTGAACGACTAGCTCGTCACGTCATTCAATCGCATAAAAAAAAAAAAAAAATTAAAATATTAATAAATAAAACCTAATACGTAACAGTAGGTACTCTACCAAATGACAATGAGATAAAGATTTAATAGAGTCTTGTCATTATAATAATGTATCTATTATTTTTTATCTATAAACCTTTCACCTGCTTAAGTAAGGTCTAGTAGGTGTAAGTAGGGTGTTTTTGTAACAAAAAAGTTTAATATCAACAAAGCTAACCATTTCTAAATGTAGGTTATAATTTATAAAACTAGGTCAACGAAGCTGGCGTATTATGACGACTACTTATTTCTTCTCTTAAGCCTTCCAGTTTAAAATAACTAAAAACTTTCAGTAGAACAAAAATGTAAACCAACGAAACAAGTGTGAGATTCTGCGCTACCCGAAGGAAGCTATTGGCATCGGCACAGTCCGAGAAAATCGATGGTTTCCCCCTCATAGTTTGCATGGACCGTGTCCGGCAGACCCCCGCGTAATCTTGCCGCCCTACCTTGCTACCAACATGACGCAACTACATTTTATGCTGGTTGGATATTGTAATTTTTAGTATAGTATAAATGAAAGAATAGGCAGCTGTAATTCGCAATTTCATTTTCCGTTTTCAAACTTCGCCGCACCTCTTTGCGTCCACGATGCAAAATTTTCTGAGTGCTGCGCAGAACTTGGGTATCTCAGTTATATTATACTACGAGTGCGTGCTGGATTGGCGCTTTTTGAATCTATAAATAAGAACTATAAATTATTTTGTATAATGAAGTATGTAGATTATTATAATATCTGAAAGTAAAATGCTAGCCTACAATTAGTACATTTTGTTGTATTGAAATCGGAGCGCATCTAAATGTGCATTTGGTTTTACGAGTGTGCTAGAGTAAAGTTGAACCGAACCGGTTTTCGTCCCTAGCCCGCTCTGACGTCATGGCGTGTAGTATGTGGCGATTTTAGAACACTGCAGACAAAACAACTTTTTAGATATAATTGATAATGCCAGATAAATCAACTGGTAATTTCCATAATGATTCATGTCTCACTAACCACATTTTGCTTGTGTAGACTATAATATTTTATTCGTAGCTGTAGTGTAGACGTGTTTCTCTACTATAAGTAGGTACCTACGTACAATCTAAAAAGTTAATATTTAATTTACCTTTACGAAGATAAATATCACCTTTTTTGTACATTTTACAATTCGCATTTTTGTTCCTAATCGTATCATATTTATTTCGGTTATTGACTTCGTACAGGGAAACAACACTGGCTCGTCATGCAGTAAGTAGGTATTTCGAGTTAGCATTAATAAGCGAGTAATCTGAAACAAGTCGACTGGTTTTCTAGATGCACCAAACGATAAAAAGGTTAATATTATTTTAATTTGAAGGTGACCTGGATCGCCTGCAATAAACAACAATCTTGTCAAAATTAAATTTATTTAACGAGTTACTTAATTGTAGTTTTAAGGCATTATTTTTATAAACTCTACCCAAATCACACTTCTTCGATAAAATAAAACGAGATTTAAAATTTAGAGAATTTCGTCGCAGGGCTCTGTCCGCCCGCATTGTAAGGGTGGGTGCTATCGCCGTCCTACTCGGACGCAGCATCACCGGACATTTCGACCGGGCATTTCAATTTTGAGAAAGAGTAGGACCAGCCTCGCCGCCCGCGCCCCTTGTTCCCCTGAGCGCTGCCATCTCGCTCGCACCAAGGACACACAAAAGGACGCAGGAGCGATAACTTCATCACCGCTTGAGTGTCTCGCTCGCACGCACGCCTCGGTGGGGGACGACGTTGCGAATTGTTATTGAAGTCATGCCCCCGAAGGCGACTTCGGGAAGGCTGTCAGTCGCTCTCTAGTAAACGTCCGCAGCGTCCGTACCCGGGTGAATCGCATCACTCGCGCGCTGCACTTCTCGCTTCTCACAAACTATACCGCCGGGTTACAAACAAGTGCCAAGTTTTTTTGACGATAATATTTATGTGATTTTTTAGTACAAGACTTTTTAAGATTGATTGTCCGTGGACTTGTTAAAGTTTAAAGTGTCGCGGTGAGTGGTCGAGCCACCGCCAGTGTCCGGTGTCCGGTGTCCGGCGGCCGGCAGACAAGCTCGGGGTGCAGCGCGGGCGGCACGCACCCTGTGTTTACACGCGCACGTGGCTGCGCCGCGATAACGCGCGCGGAAATGCCGCGAAAAACTTTCTTAGAAAACATAACTGTGGCATAAAGTTGAGCCGCGAGGGGAGTGCGCCGTGATCATGACTTTAACCTGTAGCGTCTGACTCGCGTGGACTACATGTACGTCGAGACGAGAAGTGCTGTTTTTTTGTTATTTTTTTTTCGTTGGAGGAGACGGTGCTCGCCGTGGGATTGATGGTTTAAATGGATAACAGCAGTGCCGTATCGTCAACATTGCCGCCGAGGGACTATCATTGTAAGGTTTGCGATCTATACTTAGACTCCGTCGACTCATTGGAGGTGCATTTGCAATATCATAAAGAAAACTTGTACGTGAAGTGGGGCACGCAAAACTCACAGAATGATACCGAGAACAATAACGGAACAAAAGTGAAGATAGAGACTACGATATCGGCCCCGGCCGATTCGAGCGACAACATGATCACCAAGCCTAGTCCAGAGTTCCAGCAGCGAGCTACGCCGGACACTTCGACGCAATTCCCGCACCCTGCCACGCCGCAGAGCTACCATTCGGCGCCTTCGCCCTACCAGAACCCGGACCAGACGAATTTTTCGCCAGGAGCACAGTTCGGAAACAACTTCTCGCACTCGAGCTTTCCGCAGAACCAGCATTCTGACCAGATTAACTGGGAACAGTCGCAGTATGGGCAGGAGTACCACCATCACAAGCCCAACCGCTTCCATCCTTACACTATGCAAGAGCGCGCGTCAAGAGTGTCATCATCGAGTCCGCTGTACGGACAACCACTGAACCAGCCGACTCCATCACCATCGCCGAACCAATGCGACAAGTGTGGCTTCGTGTGTGACTCGGCGGTGCAGCTGAACGAGCACTGCAACTCTGCTCATGCCGGCAGTGCTGCGCCTTCCTCCACTTCGCTGCCATTTCAACAGTTTCCTGGTAAACAATACAATAATTCCGCCTATCAAAATGAAAATCCTAAAATTAAAGATGAGCAAGAAGAGTCGTCCGATATTTTAGACCTAGATTCGCAAAAAGTAGTCTATCAAGGAAACGAAGGTGATCAACCGAGTGCTTCTTATGAAGAATCTCCATCTCAAGGGCGTGATGTGAACAGCCGCTCAGTCCCCATGATGCCATGGGAAGCTCAAAAACTATATGGTAGTTCTCAACTCAACGGAGATGTGGCGCTGTTTAAAGAACAAAAAATGTTTTCAGAACAGAAGGTTTATCCTTCTGAGGCTAAGATGTTCCACCCGGATCAAAAGTTTCCATATCCACAAGAAAAATTTCTCGGCGTCCATCATGAACAGAAACCATTTATGCATGTGGAACAAAAGATTTATCCAGGAGTGCAGATGCCTCCGCTCACTGATTATGCGGGTCCTGTAGCTTCTTCCAATCCAGACATGAAACCGCCATATCGACCGTATGACTCACCGGCTCCACCACAAATAACAAACTCACAGCAATCAAATCCTACATCTTCAACACTACCGCCGATTGGTGGGAAAGGTGCCAACTGGAAATCTAACGAAGCCAGGAGACCAAAGACGTACAATTGCACTGCCTGCAATAAATGGTTCACAAGCTCTGGCCATTTAAAAAGACACTACAATACGACATTACACAAAAATGCCGTGCGGTCGTCTGGCCAACCAGATCCAGCCACCATGCCCATCTCCAGTCACCACCATCCAAGCCGCGATGCCATCCAGCGCAGCCAGCAACATAGCGCCGACTCAAATACGCAGAGCCCCGTGCCATCCGAGGACGTGCGCAGCGTCGACGAAGCCGCGCTGCAGTCGCCCTACGCGTCACACCGGGTCGTAGCCATGCAGTCCAAGTCACCGTACACACATCTACAACAGGGTAACTTAGATAATAATTTCAGTAATAATCCTTTAGCTAATCACCCTTTACAGCATCAGGTCGGTTCTCATCCACTTAATATAGGTAGTCAGCCGCCGGGGTTAGGGATAGCGAATGACAGTAGCCATCAGGGGAGTAAAGGTGTAACAATTTCAACGGCTGGGAATCCCCCAAACGGGGAAGCAGGTCCCTCTGTTTCGCAAAATCACCATATGAGGGGCCTGCTATCAGTGTCAACCAGCAATATTTCAACTCCACCCCTAACGCAGAGTACGCCAGCGCTTACGCCGCACACCCTGCCTCCGTTCAGTCACTTGGGTGTCAACCCGTACAGCCCGAGGTCTACGGATCCTTTGGGGCCTTCGGTGCCGGACCCCACGCACACCCCATTATATTTGGGTCAGAATTTTCAACAGACTATAGCACCGAGTTACCCAAACGGGATGGCCCCCCACGTTATGGATATGGCTATCAACAATCTGCCTATAGCCAGTCCGGCTACTTTTGGTGAAACCGCACCAGAAGAAGCCGATATGGAACCAGAAACGTCGAATCATTCTGCGGGCGGACGCTTGCCGAGCTTCGCGCAACTCCAAACGCAGAGTTTCAGCGTTTATGTTTCCAATTACATCACTCAACCTAACGTGGGGGGTCAAGTCGTCGCCGACGAGGCGGCTGCCGGCTACATTATCGTTGATCCGGTCCACTCGCCTCTGCAGTACGCTAATACCGATATTAGCGGCCAGAGTGTGGATTACGAATTTAACGCGTCACCCAAGAGTATTAAAGAAGGCATCGTAACTTACAGTCCAGAACATGTAAAGTTGTACCCGTACGGTTACGCGGTTGGGGGTAAAACGATAAAACGTGAAATTGACATTATGCAAAATACGGAAGCAAGCGAGCTCCAGATTTTGGAGATAGAAGATATTATGGATTATGCAAATAAAGAAAACTATGGGTCCCAGATGAAATCCCCAGCTAGCCCGGAAAGTGCAAAAGCTGAGTGTGAAAGCCGCAGCGTGGTTTCATCGACATCTGTGTCGTCACCATCAGCGGTAACCTCCACAGTGCCAAGCTCTCCGCTCACCGAGAGGAATCAGCTCAAGAAATCTGTTCCGAACACTGTGCACAAATGCTACGAATGCGACAAGCTCTTCAATAAAGCTTGCTACTTGACGCAACACAACAAAACTTTTCACTCGGGAGCCAAACCATTCAAATGTGATCGGTGCGGCAAGCGGTTTTCCGATGACGTTTCATACGAAGGTCATTACTTCAAACACACTGATAATAAGCCGTTCAAGTGCAGCGAATGTCCTAAATCGTTTAATCATAAAACGGACCTGCGCCGGCATATGTGTCTGCACTCTGGATGCAAGCCTTTCGCTTGTGACCACTGCGGCAAAGGATTCATCAGAAAAGACCACATGGTAAAACACTTTGACACGCATTTCAAAAAGAATTCGCGGTCTAACTCGTCATCATCGTCCGCGTCATTAGTGTCGTCGACCTCGGCCATTTCAACTTCGTCGACGGTCAACCTTACATGAAGGGTTCCACTCTCGCCACGGTCCGTAGTTTTCGCGTGCAGTGAAACATTTTGATTTAACAACACAAATCGAATTGTTTTACTGCAGATAACTTGCTATGTCTTTAAGGAGCGGCATCGGGTGCTCCATTGCGCGCGTTTTGTTCGCATATTTTTTTATTGTTCATTCAACTTAACCTTGTCCGTTGCAAGGTGACTTTACATGCCTGGGTGTCTGGGCGATGAGCATATAATTGCATGACGTTAGAGTAACTTTGCGATATCATTTATATCGAACCATATCATTTTTGCATATTATTGACGTACGAATAAACGTGAAGTTTATTAAAATTAGGTAAAAATTAGGTCGTTATTCGATGAACTATCGATCGTTATTCGGCGTATTCTACATATCTTAATTTCTATTGTAAATTTAAAGAGAACATGGGATGTTTGTCTTATTTTAGTTGAATTTCTTGTTTTCTTTTATTATTGTTAACGTTAAGATTGATCTTTTATTGTATTTGACACCGATAAGATTATTTTTGTGAAAATCAAAAGAGGTGGAAAAATTTTACAAAGTTGCCTCCACTAATTGTCAAAAACAATGTTTAGTATTTTCTATTATAGTCACATGTGTTATTTTTCTTAAAACTTAGTTACTTAAGTATAATTTTTTGAGATAAATTGATTAATACTTGTTGCGGTAATGATTTTATAATGATAATGCTTCTAATGACACATAATTTTCTCGGAAATGAAGTAAATAAAGTGCTTATTCTTTTCACCTTCTGTGGGACAAAGCAAAGACTACCAGAAATAAGTAATCGTAGACAAAATAAAATGTACCGAAGGAAAGTAAATAGGCAAAACGTGCGTAAAATACATAGTTTATTTAAAGTTTATCATTGATTTAAATCTAGTTTTAGGTAGTTGCAGAACGGTGCCCCGGGCAGTCTTGGTTAAATATTACGTTTTATAGTTTTTTTTTTCATTTCAATTAGTTATTATGCAAAGTTCTACTAGTAACACTACAAATACTGCATAATAGTAGAATAGCTACTTGTTGTTTTATCTTGTTTTTTCTTAGGCCATTTCGAATTGGATAGACAGAAACAAAACACAAAATAACCATCCCCCTGCCACACAACGTTCATTGGCAAGGGGTACGTGTGACGACGACCTCTTACGTCTGTCTAAAAACTTACAATGTAGTTACTTAGCGGCTTTGTTCTTAGATTATTAAATTTAATCATTATGACTCTTATTAATATTTTCCCGGTGCTTCCTATTATTATTTTGTCTGTTAACATTTGTTTTAATAATTAAGGTAGTTGAAATTGTTTAAAATTCGGAACGTTTTCCTATGATAACTAATTTATGCCCATTTAAGTTACCAGTATGTTATTTGAACGAATTTAGTTTGTACATTCCTGTTTCGTTAGTGGTAGGAAAATAGTCTTCCTAAACGTTGCCAAATTTATTCCGCCAACCGTCTGTTGCGAAACAATTTTAATTTTTAATTATCTTAGGCTAAAATAATGAAATTCTCTAGCAATAATTTAAAATAATAATAATAATGTAAATGTTTTTGTATAGTATAAAAAAGAAAGGTCTTGGAAATTGATTTATGAATTTAATCAATCCTAAGGAAAATAGGTATTTGTAAATATTTATGTGAGAATCTAAACCATTTTGTAGGTACTTACATATCAAGATTATCAAGACCGCGGCGCATGCGCAGCCAGGCGTGGCAGGATACTCTTCGTTTATCATAAATGACTTGTATAATAAAATAAAAACGTAACAGCAGCAAAATGTTTTCTTGTATTTCTATTTTACTAAAAACAAGATTATTTTGACACGTTCCAGCTGCGCAATGTCATTGGCCAATAACATTTTACTGAAAATAAACCATTTACTTACAATTAAATTTGAAATATGTGCAATACCTATATTAACATGACGTCGACTTAATTTTTGATAATATTTGTATTTGAATGTTGATTATACTGCGGAAATATTTTTATACACATAGATTAACAGTTACAATTCTAACAATAATGATCTACCTCAGCAGTGTCTATAGATTAATTAATTCAACGTGAAATGATGTTCTTAAATTAATAAAGAAAGTTTAAATATATGTATAATTATTTATAAAATAATAACTAACAGAGAGCAATAAATGTGAAACAGTTTGGACCGAAATGGCCTACCTCTTATGAATATAAATCGTAATAATATTTAGGAGTTTGTTGTTGTTCACCTGTGTTCATCTACATCTTGCCACGTTATACATTATGGATACAGTAATGAACGCAAGCTCAATGGCACATCAAATATAAATTATTTATACTATATTTTATCTATACGAAATGTTTGTGCGTACTACGTATAATGTTATTGTTGACAAGTATAATTATTGTATAACAGACGTGTTGTCTTCATAGCAGTAATGTGACAGTGACACAATACGCGGAACTTAACTACCTCAAGTATCGAGTATAGGTTAGAAAGAGGTGGCTGCGCCCCGCAACCCCGCCCGTATCTAACAGAATTACCTCAAAATGCCTTCCATTTTTAATTTTAAAAATGTTGCTATTGTTAAATCCAGCGAGTGGGCCTGCGGGGCACGTGCTACCTTATCATATCATATATATATATTTTAGACGGCATATTTGTCTTTCTCAAGTTTAAAGCACAGATTATTAGGATCCATTAGATATTAACATTATGTAAATATAACAGTTACGATAATTTGTTATTTATCATATTCTATTATCGTAATTATCGATAAACTTATTTTGGAATAAGTTAAACGTAGACATTTCAAGTTTATAAACAATAGATGTTAAGGACGTAAATAAGATTTCTTGTGATGATTTATATGTGTATAATGTATTAATTTAATATCAGTTACCAGATGATTTCTGTTACATTGAGTTGAGTAAAGTTGGAAGAGTTAAAAGTACGATGAGATGTTGTTTTTTTTAAATGAAGTTGTTCCCTCGTCCGTTAGAGAACAGATTGCATGTTAATATGATTTCATATTCATATTGTTTTATTATAGGGGTAGCACAAATTAAAAGAGCCATGGACGGCAGTCGGTTGAGGAAATCTACCAATTGTCGCTCTCAAGCATCTGACTCGGTAGCCTCAAGAGTAGGTATTTTCACCTGACTGTTGTCTCAATTTGTACTAGAGTAAGGTCTTGATTTAGGTATCCTAGGATAAGCAGAAGATCTGTCACACCGCTACGGCGAAATGTTTCACTGCTACGCGATGCGATTTGTTTATGTGTGTACCTTTATTTTGTAGTTGTTCAAGTATACAAATTATGTACTTAATACACTTCCTTCGTAACATACTTGTCAAAGTGGTACACACTTGAACAAAACGTAATCTTTTACAATTGCGAAATTTTATTTATTAAGCTATGCGATTTATTATTATGCATTTTCTTGCCTATTTCCAATTTTTTATGGGTTTTCAGTATGGTGGTCTGTTGGGTATGGGCAGGATTTGCTACCGCCGAAACTTCACAGTGGATGCTTTGAAAAGAAATATTAAAATTAACCAGCGCGCTAAATATAAAAAAATTACATTTTTCGATGTTTATTTTACACGTTTATGTTAATTTTCTGCAATTTCTTTGAGCATCTATTTTGAAGTGTACGCTATGAATACCTCAAACGAAGCTGTAGCCGTTGTTATCAGATCTGAGTTATCTAATATAAATTTAATGTGAAATTATTGTTGTTTTATTTCTCATTCCCTTATTGCCGAAGCGAATTTGGTAGCCTTATTAGTGTAAGTCTAACTAACAGGTGCTTATGAAAATGTTTTATCTTTTACATAGGTTAGGAATTAGGATACCTATGTAGGTACGTACATTTTTGTAGTATCATAATATTTAAGTTGTTAGCAGTTCCTTTTTTCTTATGTCACAAATAAACTCGAAAAATTAGATAATGTAGGAGGGTAGATACTCGGGTATTTAAGAATCTTTATATACAGATTTGAAAATCACAATATTTAGTTAGATAGGTAAACAAAATAATTAGTCATAGAACAAGTGGGCAAAGGTCAAGGAAGGTGAGAAGGAAGACAGCACGAAATCACAGACAAAAATGACAGCGCAGGCGCAGCGCAAGCGTTATCAGCGTGCGGGACGTTCTAGGAAGGCGAGAAACAGGGTGGACTGGTACTAGTCTGCAGCTGGGAGTAGGAACTGGACAGGACGGTGAAATAAAGAAGGACCTTTGCCCATACTTGTAATGTGTAAGTTTGAATTGATTCACGACCAAATGGATTTCGGGTCTACACACTTGCATTCAGCCGGCCTGTGGTGTGGTCTACGAAAGGTATACAAGTTCGTAGCTACTAGCCGAATCCACGTAGCAGCAGCAAGCGACGACGTATCGCGGCACTAATCGTTTTATTGTATTTCTTATGAGTTACCTTCCGTAGCTAGCGACATGTAGCCTGAGGTATTTCATAGATAAACTTAGCAACAAGTAGTGCCGCGGCGACACGTAGGTAGCTGTTGCGTGGAGTCGGCTATTTTTTTATACGAACTTGTGCCTTACGTAGACTGCGTCGCGAAGCCCGCTTCATACTACGTCAGTTTTATAACCTCAATAGATCTAAAAAAAATACAATACTATAGATTCGACCGAACACACTATATTGATTAAATTATTTTTTATAAATTTTTATTACTATAATATTACTACATTTACAAAGACCCTTTTTACATTTGGTAGTTAATCATTACATAGGATACTAGGGAACTAGAACCTACATAAAAAGTATGAGGTTATTTAAAATTTTAGCACAAAACAAGAAAATAGGTAAACTGTAATGTTTAGTATACTGTAAAATAGGAAAGCACCTCAAGAAAGAAATAAAAGTGGATAAAATAGAAACTGCTGGCGGCGTGTCCTCATCTTCTCGGCCTGACGATGCGAAGGAGTGGTAAGTTAAGTAAGTATAACAAGTAAATGTATCTAAAATTGATATAGTAGCCAGGAACAAGTGATACTTACGCCTTGAGAGTCGAGCCGTTGTTCCTTGCCCGGTAAATTTCATGGAGTCAATAATTACCTGACAAACTGTACTTGCTAATTTTTCGCTTGTTTTGTAAATACTACAAACGAAGCGGCTTTGTTTTAGGTATTATACCTATTAAGTCTGCATAAAAAATTAACTTATTTATTTTTGGGATTTATCCCTTTACTCGTGCTGAGTATAAACCCTTTATTGATGGTACTTTTCAAGATAGATAAAAACTTTTTATTGATCGTCAAATATACTTATAACACAAAAAAACGTAGTCGACATTACTCATTATCAGCCGGAAGACGTCCATTGCTGAACATAAGCCTCCCATAAAACGCCACGTTGGACGCTTAACATAGGGGGGAATTTGCCCTAATTACCGCGCTAAGCAGGTGGCTTGGTGATCGCAGAAGATTTTAATGTACCGAGGAGAATGTTGCTGCCCATTTCCTGGATATTCCCTTTGCCAGCTCTTACGGCACCCACGAGAGGAGATGGGGTGGCCCTATTCACAAACCGGAGCCACACAGTAAAATTGACTTATGCTACTGTATAATATAATAGGCAGTCTTATTGATATGGACTAAGGGTCTACGTGAACGGGAAGTATCTACTTACCTTATTACACTTTTGATGATATATAAAATTATTAAGTAAATGATCCAAATAGAAAAAAAAACTTCATTTTTATTTTAATACGTCCTTCCATTCCTCGTAAAATGTTCAAACCTATTGATAGATAGACAATTGACGGCAGTTTTCAAGAACTTACCACCATTGAAAATTTGACAGGTAGTTAGAATATACCGTTAATATGCCTACTATGGGCATTTAAATAAACAATGATATATTGTAAGGTACCTACGCTGTTTCAACTGACTTACACAAAGTGAGGGGTTCCACATACGTCAGTTAGGCCCTATTTCACCAAACTAAAATAAATTTTATTCCAGGTATAACTTTCCGAGAACAACCGAGTTACGCGGATATAGCCCTTATATCACCAATTTTGTGAAGGAATAAGACTTATTCCTTGGATACAATCAAAATGGCGTCTTTTTGTGTAATTTCATTTGTCAATTAGCCTTGTCCAGGAGTAAGGAATAGCCGCATACTTGGAATAAACGTTGGTGAAATCGGGCCTAATAAACTGATTTAAAAAAAAACTTATCTAGAGACCGTCTCACGAAAGATGATCCGCAGACGCGCGTCGCTACAGTCGCGTGACGAAATTAATGTTGCTCAGCTCTACTATTTTGGACTCACCAAAATTTTAAAATAAAATAATTGGTGAATATCGATTTTATTTTGTAAATTAAATAAAACAATATACTTACATTATACATACAGAAAATTATTGTATGTTTGTTATTATTGACAATTAGTTCCAATTATGGTCGCGGGACTTTTTTCGTGAGACGAACTCTATTTATATGTCACCGGAAATGTATGAAACCTAGGAATGAGGAGTTTTATTTAAAAAAAACCTAGTTGCGCTTCTTTTCTAGATGGCGCAGTAAGTAATAGTTTAAACCTTTCAAACCACAGAGTAGTTCAAACATAAGAAAATGCCTAGACTATTTACAAGGAAATGTCAAATTCCGTTGAGTGGATCACGAGTACATTGCCTGTAGTATCTCCTAAGTAGTCTGTGGTGCAAACTTATTAAGTAAATTGAAGTAAAGTAGATCTGCGAGATAGATAAACGTTAATATTATGATCCAAAATAAAGCCAAGCTATCCCACAACGAAACTAAAAAAACGAAAGAGTTTAGGAGTTGTCAGTCAGTATCGGACACATTTCCTCTAACCTGTGGTCTATGCTTGAAACAGTGACAGTGACAGATTTTGGTAAAACCACAACTGGCGCCATCTATTGGGTCATATATAAAATACAATTTCTTTTTTTTAAATAAAAAGCCTCATTGAAATGCATACAACTCCGAGGCTATTTAGGAAATGTGTAAAATTTTGTTTAAATGATTTTTTAACACACACATCCTGGGAAATGTACACATTTCCTAGAATTGTATAAAATTCCGATATTGTACTAGGAAATGTATGAAACTAATGCTTTCTGTAAACAAAATGAACAAAACACGTTAGTAAACTGAGAATCGCAGTTATTTGTGATTAAAATAAATAATACACAAAATTAATGAACTGGGAATGTAAAAATTATTGCCGAGAACAGAGGTAAGGTTAGGTTTATTTTATTCACAAAAATATATAAGTGGACATATTTTGGTCAATGTAACAAATCTGTTAAATAATGAATGTCTGTTTAATATTGACATTCATTTCAGTTTTATAGAGAAAAAAAAAACACTGATCAAAGCAAGTTACATCATTTATAGTTTACAATTACATTAAACAAATACAAACACACGAGTCTTAAAAGTTATTACTAAACGTTTTTTTATTTAAACTAATTTAATTACTTAATTTTGTTGTGGAAGAATATTTAAACCAACAGAACTTTATCTATGCTTAAACTTCTTTATTTTTAATTACCGTATTTGAAATAAAGCACATAAATTACCATGCTATATAAAATACGTGATTATACGCGTAGCATATTCATACCTACTTTGATGTATTCCCCATACAAAAGACATCAACGGGCCTCCGTTTTGGTATGCTATCAAGTTTTATTCCAAATGCTTTGTTAGCATAGATGGATTCTATGTTATTAGTAATATTATAGAATTTGCACTAGTCTACACTAGCCTACTCTAGTCTACGCTAGCCTACATCTAGTCAACACTAGTATGTATCCTGTCCTACTTCCTATCCTATTAATATTATAAATACGAAAGTATGTGTGTGTGTGTGTGTAAATGTTTGATACTATTAATCTCTGTAACTACTGATCCAATTTTGATGGAATTTGGAACGCAAATAGCGTATACGATGGATTAACACATAGGTGGACTGATTTTGATGACATGTGGAAAAGAGATAGAACCCTGGAGTAGCATAATATATACTAAAATACAGTTTACAGTCAACTTTAATAAAGAGCGGGTACTAAAATAGGTTGTTATTTTTTTAAATATTTGTTACCCCAGAACTTTGTCATTTATAAACCGATTCGGGAAATCATTTTTAATTTGAAATGATATACTTGTGTACTTTCAATTTAGTCCTATAGAAACTTTATCAAAATCGGTCAGTAGTTTTTTATTTATTTATTATCCTCCAAATATGCCCTCAGTATGAAATTAAGGCGATTGAAGTCGGTTTTAGCCCTTTTATAAAAGGGATATTAATATGACTTATGGACCTAAGACATAGTCTCCAACCAATGACGCCAACGAGGTTGGCCTCATTAGTAAGCTCAAAGTCACCCGGCAAGCTATGGAGAGAGCTATTCCCTGCAAGATAAGATCCGGAATGAGGAGATCCGCAGAACTAAAGTGACCGATATAGCTCTTAGAATTAGCAAGTTGAAATGGCAATGGGCCGGCCCCCCCTACTTGGTGAACCGATGATCTGGTGAAAGCCGCGGGGAGCCGATGGATGCTGGAAGCGAGCAGCCGCTCAAAGTGGCGCTCTCTGGTAGAAGCCTATGTCCAGCAGTGGAAGTCTTCAGGCTGTTAATGATAATGATGATAAATATGACTAAATCTATAGTATACTGTTCTGTCGCGGGAAATCGAACCCACTCGCCGCATCCGGGTTACAAGCTACCACACCACAGAGGCTGTCGAATGTACGGAACCCTAAATATTGGAAACGAAGCGAAACCTTGAGTTTGATATATTCTAAACATTCAAATTCGGAAATAGCTATTCACAAAACGTTCATTCACTTCTAACCACATAATGAGTTCCCACACGCAAGAAAACTTATTCTACGTTCAACATTATTTGTGGTAAATTAATCACAATCACTTTCTTGGACTTACCACAACATACAATCAACCTTCAGCACAAGATGCAGTAATACGTAGTTTTGGTTTCCTGCCATTGGAAAGTTAGGTACTACTAACAACTACCTATCGATGGCAGGACTTTTCTGCAAAGTTCGTCTAGGTAGGTACCACCGCTTTGCTAGTTATTCTGCTGCCAAGCAGTACTGTGCAAGCACTACTGTGTTCCGGTTTGCAGGGCATTGTAGCTAGTGCAATTACTGAGCAAATGTGACTTTATGATCTGATCACACAGTCTAATAATCTTATTACTAGACTGTGTGAAGTCTCAGGATGATGTGCGCAGTGCAGTGTCTCTACTGTGTTCCGGTTTGAAGGGCATTGTAGTTAGTGAAATTACTGGGAAAATGAGACTTTGTGACCTGATCTTACGGTACTGATTACTAGACTGTGCTGATGTCTCAGGATGACGTGCGTAGTGCAGTATCACCCGAAATGTTATTAGGTCCGAGTGCCACAGCAACTATAATATGCTGTTTATGAGCAGCCGTATCGCTTAACATCAGGTGAACGACTAGCTCGTCACGTTATAAATTATAATAAAAAAAATATGGCTGTCTCAGCTGGAAAAAGGCTTCGCAAACTGTTTTTAAAAAGTAAATAAAATTATATGATGCTATTACTTGTAAGTACTTGCTAGTATTCATAGTTACATTTTCAAGTCGAAAATGTAACTATGTAAATCTGTCATTATCATCATCATCAACAGCCTGAAGACGTCCACTGCTGACCATAGGCCTCCCCCAGAGCGCACCACCTTGAGCGGCTGCTCGCCGCAAATCTATACATAAATTAAAACTGTAGATAACTAGGCTAAATCAGTACATTGAATATTTTTTGAAAATTTTGATTGTATTTCTCTTTATCGATATTTTATTAGACAACATTTTTTTTTTGTCTGTCTGCCCCTTTGAACACGCAATACGCATCACGCTGGAACTACTGAAAAGATTTCGCTGCAGTTTTGTATGGTTTTAGCAATAATAGAGATCATAATAGAGTCATAGACGTCTCCAACTAGTACCGTTATTTGTGCCACATAATCCTATAAATTATCGGGGGTTTACCAATTATATTTTCCAATTCCCTATACTTATTTAATCCTATATTCCCTATAGGTGTTTAAGAGTTTTGACAGCTTAACGACTGGTGTCTTTCGATCAAGCAGTGGCAGCGCTCAATTGTAGGTAAAAATGTCACAACTGTCCCACATATCAAACCAAACAATGGTTTACTGCCAAAATGAAACGTTACGTAGCGCACCGCACACAAGGAAACTAGTAGGTAAGTAGTCTGGCTGTATCACAGATAGGGCTTGTAATTATTCGAACATTTTAGATATTCGAATATTCGGGTTTTTTTTCAGGAAGTATTCGAATAATTCGAATATTATTCGAATATTTTGAATTATTACAGAATCATACTGCATAAACTTCGTAACAGACCAAAAACTTCGTAATAGACCAATCTGGAGTTGCATGAGGCCTGATTTGCGTGCTATTAATACTTCACTGTCTCAAATGAGCGGAAGGCTCTAAAGTGTTTAGAAGTATATTAGGAAAAACCAAATGACAAAACTGAAGACCGGAAATGGCAGTAATTTCACCCAAGCCTCAAATTCTGAGGGAGGTCGAGAACTTCCATGGACAGCTCGTACATAGACCTCGATACGTAATTCCACTACAAACATAACTCAGAACACCAGAGCCAAGTTAGTCTTACACAATATCGAAGATATCCTGAGCATCAGCCTGTACGAGATTAGAATGGCCGCAAATAAATTAATAAAACAACAAAGCGACAGATGTAGAATTGTGGATAGAACTACAGCATCTCGCTCTTGAGACATTATATTATTATTATTATAGAGCCACAGATTTCATGGTAAAAGTGGTTTTCTAGAGTCTTTACGAATCGCCTCTTGGTCTGATGAACTGCAGCCTCCCGAAATGTCACGTCACACTGGTGAAGTCTATGCACCGTCCAAATCTAAAACCCTGAAGGCTTTCAGCTGGAACTCCAAAGTACCTTCCAGTGCCTAGCCGAATACAACACAGTGGACGAGTTGAACAACGGGTTGGTGGAAACTGTCCAAGCTGTTCAAGCCCAGCCAAGCTGTTGAGCCACGCTCTTCAAGACCCAACGCCGAAAAAAGACGCAGAAACTATCAGAACAAACTCTTGAATGGCAGACTGGAGCGAAATGAAACTGCAGTTTTCAGTTGTAATGGTAGCCTACGGTAAACTCAATAGACAAATCTGAAGTTCCATGCGACACGACTTGCATTTTCTTGCTTTAGTACTTCACGTATTGAGGCCGTAATTGAGCGGAACCAAGGCTCTAAAATGTTCGCAAAGGATACGTCTATTGGGCAAAGCCAAATAACAAAACTATCACTTATCACTTACTGTCGCTTATTGACTGTAGAGTGCTGTCTGTCATTTTTTACTCCATTTAACTTACTTTCAAGGTTAATTGAAAATTATTCGAATATTCGAACTTTACCTCCCTGATTATTCGAATAGTGAAAATGACCGAATATTCGCACTATTCGAACATTCGAATATTCGAATTACAAGCCCTAATCACAGAGCGTACCACTAAATATCTAGGTATCTGGTGTATACGAAAGGGAACGCTTTTCGTGTCTGTCGGATGACCGGCTGGAGGCACGATGACCTACACCGGTTTCGCTTTCGTTCGAAGGTTATGAGTGAATCAGAACTGCCGCGGGATGAGACAGGGCTTTGAGAATATCGATATCGATAAATTTCTCATTGGAACAACGTAAACTCAAACTAAAGGCTTTTACCAAAAAAATTGTTAGGTATCTAAAACTTTTTATTAACCCGAACAAGTTGAGTTTCGACTAGGCACCACTAAGATTTACCTTGTACTATTGGTATTTTTGCTTGATATGAGTCCCTACGTATGTTTTACGTTAATATGCTTTGTGCGTGAAAGTTAATGTAAAACCATCGTTTGAGATCTTAGGTAAATGATAAACAATATCAACGTTATTGTATAGTTAGGTAGAGTAAAGGCCTTAAAAAAAAAACAATGAATAATATTATATAAACAGATTTGCCCTTTCGTTATTTAAATTTTTCCTTTTACATTAAACTTAGTTTACGTAGAACACAATGTACTAACTTCAAATCAAAAGCCAATTAATATTGAACAATGTTTCATCGTTGTAAATATCGATAAAAACTTGCATGTTTTATGAAAACAATGTCTACCTACATTGTTTTGATTGGGAGTCGTAATAACAACATTATTTAATTGAATTTTTTTTTGTGATGAACTCTCGGCACAATTTTGTCCTGTAATACTATTTTTGTTCCAAATGTGCATTAGACGAGAGAGTTGACAGGAAATTGAAATGATTAAATTGTATTAGTTACTTATACCCCCTTAATAATAAACATTGTGTTAGTGATGGAGTTATAGTTATTTTGTATTATAAATTCTCTTTATAGAGTTTGCAATTAAAGAATATATAAAATATAATTATGTTTATCATCATTTTTATGTAATATAATTTTATTATATGTGCAAAATAAATCCATAGATAAACAAACAAATCGTATACATACCATACCATACATAAATAAGTGACGTAACGAGATAGTCGTTCACCTGATGTTAAGCGTCACGGCCGCGCGTAACAGTAGTACTACTAGTAGGTACTAGAAATAGGAAAAGTATTTTATTATTAGACACCATAATTTCCATAGAATAAAGTAAAATAAATTCCACACAAAGTAGAGCAAACCATTCAATTCACTTTCATGCTCTGTTCAAGACTAGAGGAATAAGTTTTTCATTTCACTACAAAAAAGGTCATTTTTCCTGTCTCCAATTTTGCTTATAAGTAAGTAGGTATATATAGTTCTTGAGCATTGAAATATAGTGGCGCTTGGATCCATTATGACCCGTTTGTGAATATGCGAATAAGCCATAAATGACTTGTTGACAAAACTATGGCAAGTAAGGCATTTGCATGCCTTACTTGCATGGCATTTGTGCAATATTTCAATCAAATTATATATTTAAAAAAAACCTTTTCTTGCCTCCGAAGCCGCCAGCGTCACTTTGATATTCTATAAAAATAATCAACGTAACCATTGGATATTATGCTAACTTTATGTATGTATTAAGCAGGCTATATCGTTTTTGCCGGCGGGTATTCGAAGTTCTTGTTTAAAAAACCACAAATTGGTTTCAAAGAAGCGGCATTATTGATTTCAAATAAAGGATCACGAGAGAATCGCGATATATGATACACCTTATTTGAACATGCGAAATGTTTTGAGTGTTAGGCACCATGAAGCCAAGCATAATATAAGCTCTAAGTCACGCGCTATGCTTAGGTTTCCCTGCGAGATAAGATCCGAAATGAGGAGATCCTCAAGAGAACCATAAGTACAAGGTAACTGGTATAACTCTTAGAATTAGCAAGTTGAAATGGCAGTGGGCAGGCCACATCGTTCGTAGAACCGACAACCCATGGGAACGAAAGGTTTTCAAGTGGCGACCACGAACCGGAAGACGCAGCGTAGGGCCACCCCTCACTAGGTGAACCGACGGTTTGGTCAAAACCCCGGGGAGCCGTTGGATGCAGAACCAAGTCATAGGCGTTCAAAGTATCTATTATTAATTCTTATATTCAGCAATAGACGTCAGCTGATGATGATGATGATGATGATGATGATGAAGAATCAATCTCACTCTTTTATATACAAAACTAAGCAAAGCTTGTACTATAAGGAACCAGATAACTGAATAAACACTTACTTACTTTATTTTTGTAACCCTAGCATAGAAATACGACCAGACACAGAACAAACACCTATGTTCATTACACAGATGTTTACTCAGGAATCGAACCCGCAACCTACGGTTTCAGAAAGCAGAGCTACTACCAACCGAGCAATCGCAGGCCAGTCATCTCTTGTTTTGATGATTCCATTTTAAATAACGTATCAATTAGCTGTTTACAAAGTGGCGAGGACATTCGGACAAAGTCAACGATCAGTTTTATAAACTGCTCCCAATTATACAATAAATGAGGGGCGACGTTAATTGTACTAATAAAACGGCTTTATAAAAGGTAGGTGTTTAGATTTCATCAAGTGTAAAATAAACATAGGCAGTGTGGTACCGGTTTGCGAATAGAACCAATCCATCTATTCCCGTGGGTGCCGTAAGGGAAGGGAATATCCAAGGGCAGCAACATTCTCCTGGGTACATCAAAATCTTCTGCGATCACCATTACCCGCCTGCCAAGAGTGGTGATTATGGCAAATCCCCCCTACGATAAGCGGGGTGCTGTATGGGAAAGCCTGTACTCAGCAGTAAAGAAAAAAAATATACCTATAGGTATATGATATGATAAATACAAAAGTTTGTGTGTATGTCTAACTGTCTATGTCGAATAACATGAAAACATCTAACCAGGCTTTGATCTTTGATACCTAAGGTAGGTATGTGTTTTTATACCAAATTATAAAGGTAGGTAACCTTTATTCTCTTATCTAACACGTTAGGAGCAAGACTTACCCCCGGATTTTCGGACGTTTCTTAAAGTTAAACTCAAGTCAACTCAAAAATACTGAACGCTCATTGGTTGAAGACAACCGATGATCAACAGGCAACCAATGACCGCTCCGTGTTTTTAAGTTGACATGTGTTTAACTTTAACAAACGTACGAGACTGGGTGTAAAAAAATACTTTTTATCCCAGAAAACAGTAACTGCAGGTGAAAGCGCTGGGTGCAGACAGTCGTAAGATAAATTACTTTCATTGACCTAACTGCTCATTAATTGCCAATAAACAAAAAAAAGTAGGAACCTACAACCGAATTGAGAACCTAACTTTTTTAAAGTTGGGAAAATAACGATTAACGATTGTTCAGTTCAAAATCTGGTTATCTGGTGTAGTAAGAGTAATTTATTTGGAATTTAACCAATTTCCGGTGTGGCTTTACACGTATTTGATAACATAAATTAAGTTCTTCGTGGGCGGATGAAAGCTTTGGTTTGGTTAGTTCTTTTTTTATTGTGGATGCTTTATTAACCTTCGAGCTTTTTCACACGGATAAAACAGAAACATTTTTTAAGTGCCACCTAATTACAAAAGGACACTGTCGGTGCACACAAATTACACACGTAGGTATCGTTCCCTATTCTATTTAGCATAAATTCAGTACATGATAGTACGGTCTACATCATTTATTGATGATTATTAAAGAGTAAAGAGTGCAAATAAACTAATTATACTTCTCAAAAATTACGAAGAATGCCGCAGCGCCTAACGTTGAAGGCACGATTGATTTTGATACTTTTAAAAGTTTTTTTACCTTATATCGTCGCTCGTATGACTAAAGGTCCTATCTCACTTTTTGGCTGTTTTGAGTTAGGACCGCTATGTTAGTCTACGCAAAATTCTCTATCCATCTCACTAATCGTTGTACCTCTTAACATTTTAGATCACAAGATAATTAAATTATAATTAATTAATTAATTAATTAATTTTTATTACAATTAAACTTCATAATATTCAATTACCTATTGCAACCTCAAAATGAGGCTGATTAAGTAGTTTTTTATTGTTAGGTACTTGGTAAAGTTATGGTGTTGTGTTGAATTAAATGCAGTATTGTAGCATTAAACTTACTAAAAGTAACTAAAAAAACACACTAATAAAGCGTTAACAACATAAATTTTGTATATTTATTTCCATACTTAGTCTAAAAAAAGTCGTAACTAAAAACAGACAGCTTATTTTAAATAAAACAAAGTTTTCACGAAGTGACCTAACTGTTTTGATTAATCAAAACAGGTATTTAGAATGCAAACAGGTTAAAAGTTTCAACGTGTAATTAAAGTACTTGAAATTATCTACAAAAGCATATAAAAATAAATATGCTGGACTTGCGAGGAACGAAACTATCTGAAAGTTAGAAATGTCAAAACCTTAAAACGCGTTTTCTGAACAATGGACAAAAATGAGATAGGACCTTTAGTCATACGAGCGACGATATGTCATAATTAAAAGCACCACTTAATTATGTAAATTTAATTTTGTACTGCAGCAGTTGGTTAAAAAATTATTCAATTTTTTAGAGTTATCACCAATACCAATCGATGCTAAATTTCATAAATTTTGGTCTACATGTAACCGGTGTCAAGAGTATGTACCTAGTTTAAAAGGATACTAATTAAATTACACCCAGTATACAGCAAGCATGCAGTTATACATTGAAAAAGTAGTGTGAAACCTTGTATATACGTTTGTCTTTTCCGCGCCATAACAAGTATCAACAGTCAGAAGCGCCCACTGCTGAACACTGGCGCTTCCCTCATAAAACTCCACTTTGGACGACATAAGCGCCGGCGAGAGTACCTAGTGAGTCTTAACGCCGTCTAGCGACCCTTGGTGCTAGCATGAGCCGCCTTTGCGCCGGCTAGCAAGCCTCAGAGCCGGCTAACGAGCCTGGAACTGGCTTTGCGTGAATGGCTCTATCCATAGTGATACTATACAACATCAGCGGGCGTGGCGGTCGGATAGAAAACGTACCCTGTTGAAACCGCCTCGAGTATAGAGGCTCCTCTATGGTGGATGGAAAGTACGGGTTCTTGCAGGGTACCTTACAGATTTTATCGAAACTTTATAACACAATCTGTTGCAATGAATTCACAGTTATGCGGAGGTCAGTGTTCTAATGTACGTTCGTATTGATTCGTTTTGTTCTTGATCATTGCATCTCAATTAGGCCAATAAAATAGAGAACAGCGCGATGGAATTTATATATGATTAGTTTGCGAGCTACTACTTCGTTTCTCGTCAATAAATATAAACATAAGTAATCAATGAAAAAAAACGATATGGATATCTTCTTCTTCTTCTCGTGTAGGCAAGTGGTAAGCCCTGGTGTCAGAATTTTTAGGCCGCCCAAAGGCTTCTGGCTTGACTTAACGACTATTGTCTTCCGACAACAGCCAGGACCGACGGCTTAACGTGCTCTCCGAAGCACGGTAGCGCTACAATATGGATATAACTTTAGATCAATCATCAAAAGTCGCACCCGTTACGTACGTCCCTATTTATTTTTTTATTTTAATGAATTACGTGACGTTCTAGTCATTCACCTGATGTTGAGCGACACGGCTGCCCAATAACAGTTGCAGTACTGTCACTTGTAACTCTAACATATAGAGTTACGCGTGACCCTGCACTGTTGCGCACGTCATCCTGAATCCACAGACTTTGTATGAAGTCCCATTTGCCCAGTAATTTCACTAGCTACAGTGCCTTTCAAACCAGAACACAGTAATGCTTGCACACTACTGCTTGGTCACAGAATAACTAACAAAGCGGTGGTACCTACCTAGACGAACTTTGCAGAAAAATCCTACCACTTAGTAGTTATAGGTGCATTCGTTTAGTACAAAGTAAAGCAATTTATATTCAAAGTTAGACATCATCATCAGCTCGAAGATGTCGACTGCTGAACATAGGCGTCCCCCATAAAACGTCAGATCTTTGAGCGGCAGCACGCCTCCTGCATCTATCGGCTCATTACCGCTGATCACAGTGAGGATTTGCCAGAATCACCACGCTTGACAGGTGGCTTGGTGATCGCAAAAGATTTTAGTGTACCAAGGAAAATTCTGCTGCCGATTCCCTGGATGCTGTCTCTTACACCAACCACAGGAAAAGATGGGGTGGCCTTATTTGCAAACCACCACATAGGACCACACGGCGCAAAGTTAGATACGCTGACCTATTTAGGTATTATTTTGTTTAACGAAGCATCAGATCATCTAAGTTATAATTGCAGCATATAAAGGCGTCAGAGGCGACACTGACCTCCGTTTCAAGTACGAACGGTCGTTAACATCATACAGCGTCGCGCCATTCCGCATAAAATGAATGTATTTTTTAAAAAACAAATGTGTATAAAACGGAAACACGACTCGGATTATAGGTACGTACCTATGTAAATTGGTTTCTGAAGAACCTTGTAGATCTGAAGAAATCTGTTCATTCCTTCGTTGCGAAGCGGTAGCGCGTGCGGTTTACACAGTTCTCACCCATTCTACACTGATCTGCTTCAGCACCACCTGCTCGTCAAGGCTTCAACGATGCGTCAGCATCGGCCGTTCGGTACTCATCGCTGCCCGTGGTCATGGACGGCCACGCCAGGATCGCCGCAGGCAGCAATGGGTACCGTGTAGTATCGGGTTGTTTGCTGCCGCTTCGCAGACGCGCAGCTATGGCTGGAGATTTAACATTGATGACCAAGCGAGCGCGAATCGCGAGCGAAGTGTCTCGGTTTCAGCTTGGGAAAAAATGATTACCATATGTCTGTAGGGTTAGCACGGCCGGTAGACACAACTGTCTTTTCTCTGTTTTACTCCAAGCAAGTATGAAGAAAGTGACGTAAAACGGGGAAAGACAATTTTGTCTACCGTCCATGCTAATCCAGCTGGTCGGCGAATGTTCGGCTATTCTCTTGTACAAGTCAAATTTACTCAGTCGACTCTCGAGAAATTTTGTGAGCACCACGCTTGGCAGGTGTCTCGGTGATCATTATAGAAGTATAGATCATATGCAGACCAAGGAAAGTACTGCTTCTCATTCCCTGGATATTACTTTACCAGGTGGTAGGACTTATCTGCAAAGTTCGTGTAGGTAGGTACCACCGCTTTGCCAGTTATTCTGCCGGCAAGCAGTACTGTGCAAGCGCTACTGTGTTCCGGTTTGCAGGGCATTGTAGCTAGTGCAATTACTGCGCAAATGTGACTTTATTATCTGATCTTATTACTAGACTGTGTGTGTCGATCACACAGTCTAGTAATCTTATTACTATACTGTGTGAAGTCTCAGGATGATGTGCGCAGTGCAGTGTCGCGCAGAACTATTATATATTAATTTAGAGTTCTGAGTGATACTGCAATCTGTTATGGGCAGCCGTGATGCTTAACATCAGGCGAACGACTAGCTCTTCCCGTCATTAATTTACATTTTTAACAACCCTTAGCAGGCTCGTAAGAGATGTGGTCCTATTCTTGCGGTGCCGCCGCCAGCGGGAGCATTACCGAGCATAATAAACGAAAGTTCTAGAGCACGTGCCTTTTACCTTTCCAATGGTATATTACAGCTTGGGTAAAATTTTAGATCAAGGACTGCAGTGGAAAATTCAAAGTAACATACTTTCAGTACCAGTACCAATTTGTTAAGTTTGTCCTGACGTTCGTGGTGCCGTCGGTTCCGGCTGAAAAGTAAATAGGGTCTTGCTTAGAACCTTAATTGTATGCTGAGTCGGAGCCTATTTGTGACAGGGCGCAGCATTGCACTGCTTGTGTTTGCATGTTTATCGTTTTACTTTTGTTGTTATTGTATGTAACAGGGTATTTTAATGTCATGTAGTGTAATGTTGTATTGTGTGTTATGAATAAATGTATTTTTTTATTCTTTTCTTTTACGACAGGCTAAATAGGTCAGGATTACGAGTGCATCGAGTCCAATCTACTTTCACCTTCGATAAGCTTACGGGAGGAATCGGGGCCGCGCCATCCCATCGCCATTTAACATTTTACGAGCCTTTAAATTCCTTTTTGTAATGGTTCTTTTTGTTGAACGTCAAACTTTCTGTACCTATGTGTTTGTGATGTTTCTTGACTCAGAGAAAGGATTAATTTGGAATGGAATACAGAAAATGGAAAAAAACAGTTCAAGAGAAAAAAAAATAATTTCGTAATTAATCTACTTCATTACGCTACGGCAAAGGTAACTAACAATATTTTACCTAATGTTTAAAATTAGGTAAAAGTTGTAAAATCCAAAATGCGGAGATTCACAGGAGAAAAGTCATGGCTTTTAATATCAGTATAGGTTGAAACGGCAATGGGTAGCCCATATCGCTCGCGGAACGGACAACCGATGGGGAAGTAAGGTTCTAGTGTGGCGACCGCACAAACCGGAAGACGCAGCGTGGACCAACGACCTGGTCAACACCGCGGGGAGCCGTCGTTGGAAGCAAGAGGCAAGTAGCTATACTTTTAGTTCACGTCATTCGGCTGATTTTAATGATGATGATGATGACTGATGAGGCGAAGGGTAGGGCAAACATGTGTTTTTTGGCACGTTTCCTGGCGAAATTGGAGCATGTGGAGCTTTGAATTTAATATATCATGTAATGCATGTCTTTAAGTATGCCGTGATGACCGCAAATACAAGATAAGTAAATTTAGCTCTATAGGAAAAAATCGCAAACCTCCCTCGAAAAGCTTGAATGTACCAATTTTACTCAGTTTCTACCGAAAATATTTTTTACAAAAAAAATTGAGTGTATTCCCAACAAACATTCAGATGCTTTGATAACTTTATAATTTCGAAAAAAAACTATATATAAATATACAAACATAGATATTAATTAAAAACCGTCAAAATCAGTCATTGCGTGCGCTGTCTTTGTCGTAAGTGCCGCGCCGAAGTTCACACTGAATTGATATTTAAAACTGCGATGTAAAGGTCGATGTTTCTTTGAACGGATTTTGACCTGCTTATCTGGTCCTACCCGGCGCCTTAAGGTGTACCTAAAATGTAATAGTTTCGCTAAACTGAAATGAAAATATTCTACACACAGAATAAATAATAAATAAATAAATAACGCCCAACGATCACACACATAGATCCTGGACCCTAACTAGGATTCCCTTTATATTCCCAGGAACTACGAGGACCATGGTCCTACAAACACCCAGACACAGAACAAGTATTTGCACGTATTTTTCCTTGTGTACAAATACTTGCCCTATCGCCCCCGCCGAATCGAACCCGCCGCCTCCAGGTTATGAACCAACCTGCTCAACCACTACACCACAGAAGCTGTCAAAATACATAGTACAATAATTCATATAGTCATAATAAGAATGTTATAGTGCAATTTGGCAGCCAATTCTTTCGTGTTTATAACATTTTCCACCAACGCAACTTAAAAACACTAATTTTCTTATTCAAATCGGCAATATTTAAATTTGTCCTTGTTGATGGCCAGATAACCCCTGACGGGTGGTCAAGCAATACCTACACGTAAATAAAAATGATTTGATTCAGAATAAAAAAAGTAATATGCAAGCGGTGGTGACTGGCCGTGCGATTCAAGGAGGCTGCAAGGGGACCCGGTCCTTGACCTATATTGAGATGTTTTTTAAAGTAGACTTCATAAATCTACCTTTTGTCGCATTTGTATTAAGTTCAGCTAATTTATTTGCTGTTTCGATTTTAATATATGCGCATTTTCAACTGGAGCTAAATAACTGATAAAATCGGTTTTCAGTGCAGTAAGTAGAACTTGGCAAACCTATGGTGCCACGAAAGATGAAGCTCGCAAACAAACAGGCCTCGAGCCTAATTTGGGAAGCTATTAGCATTTTTTGTGTTTTATAAAGATCATTTTGTACATGTAAGATTATTTTTGTTGACTACCTTCATTGTAAACGACAAGGAATGGAATACTTTAACAGCGTCTTTGTTTCCCGATAAATACAATCTGGAGCTCTTCAAGTCGCGAGTCTACTAGGCAAGCATGTACCATTGTAGATCGCATCGTCACTTCCCATCAGGTGAGATAGCGGTCAAATGCGGGCTTTTATTTAGTAATATAAAGAGAAAAAAATGTTCTAAGATATTACCTATAGCTAGTAGATAATGTATACTATTACTTTTAAATCCCGCTGGTTGCTACAGTTTTAAGGAACCATAATACCTATCTTTGTAATATAGGTATACCTTAAGACGGCACCCGGTAGGTATTTGTAGAAACTATTGCCGACGCACTGTGCCACGTCTCGCCCGTAGAGTGTGATAGAGACAGCTACAAAAATCTTGACCAAATCGATGTTTCGTATTCCCGTTTCCTCTATCTGAACTTTTGCATTAAAATTTAAGGAATCAGTATGACTAGGTTCCTCTTATTATTTTAATGTTAAAAACTTTTAATTTTTTTTCTGGTAGTCCTTTGATCACGGCGGTAATAACAGGGCCATTTTTCGATATTTTTGAAGGGTCCATATTTCATTTTGTAATTAGTTTCTGAAAAAAAAAACAAGTGACAAGGACGTGCCTACAGTAGACCAAGATTTTACGAAGAAATAAAAATAGTGTAGATGCGTCATTCAGGAAGGAAATAGGGGAATACGTTTGGACATATTTGTATGGAGAATTGCAGCCTGTCTTTCGGCGTATACTTTAAAATCCATTCCATGTAAAATGTTATTGGGAAATAAATATTTTTCATTATTCAGTATAAATGTGAACTGATAAAAGTTGTATATAGTCTTCAAGTATTTTTCATTATGTGAAGCCAAATCTACCGACACGACTGTGGGTGCCTTGCTTTGCCATGTTGGGTTTATGTACTTACTAGGCACTATGTTGATGTGTTATTTAGCACTCCGACGCGATATTCGGCTGCCGCTTTTTGTCGTATGCGCACGAGTTGATTCATAATATGTTTAGACCGGCCTCAATCTTTAAAATGCTTTGTAATATTCCAAAATACACTAGTGTTTTATTATATTATTCTGATGAACTCAAGACGCAGTATAGTTATATTTTTTTTTTTTATGTGATTGAATGACGTGACGAGCTAGTCGTTCACCTGATGTTAAGTGACACGGCCGCCCATAACAGTTGCAGTGTCACCCGGAACTTTAAAACAATAGTTTCGCGCGACACTGCACTGCGCACGTCATCCTGAGACATCACCCAGTCTAATAATCAGATTACTAGACTGAGTGATCAGATCATAAAGTCTCATTTGCCCAGTAATTTCACTAGCTACAATGCCCTTCAAACCGGAACACAGTAGTGCTTGCACACTACTGCTTGGCGGCAGAATAACTGGCAAAGCGGTGGTACCTACCTAGACGAACTTTGCAGAAAAGTCCTACCACCTAGTGTGTATATCCTATATGATGTTTCTTAAGTTATATATCCTATATGATGTTTCTTAAGTTTTTTTTTAACGGGCAAATTGCCTTTATTACTCAAGCTAACTACTACAATAATAAAAACTAAACTAATCTAAACTAAACTAAACTAAACTAGCTACACTACCTACTACAAAGAACACTTATGGACTGTATAATAGCCGCGATGGCCTATAGACAGTCCAAGTGCTCCAGCCCACTACCGGTAGGTAGCGTACCCAACATGCTGGCCGCATTGCCACGTTGAATTGCAATGCTGATGCGATGATGATGTTTCTTAAGTTGTTATGAATATAATTACCAATATATCAGTCACTTTAGTATCCGCAGGAAGACTAAAGTTACCGATATATCTCTTATAATTCATCATCATCATCATTAACAGCCTGAAGACATCCACTGCTGAACATAGGCCTCCCCCAGAGCACGCCACCTTGAGCGGCTGCTCGCCTCCTGCATCCATCGGCTCCCCACGGCCTTCACCAGGTCGTCGGTCCACCGAGTGGGGGGCCGGCCTACGCTGCGTCTTCCGGTTCGTGGTCGCCACTCGAGAACCTTTCTTCCCCATCGGTTGTCAGTTCTACGAGCGATGTGGCCTGCCCATTGCACTGGAAGACGCAGCGTAGGCCGGCCCCCCACTCGGTGGACCGACGATCTGGTGATAGCCGCGGGGAGCCGATGGATGCAGGAGGCGAGCAGCCGCTCAAGGTGGCGCGCTCTACATATAGGTAGATATCTCTCTGTAGATACCTACCTATATGTATTTAATCCTACAAACCACTGATCAGGAATCATTTTGCCGGTTGATTAAGCCACTATACAAAACTATCTAATAGAAACTTATTCAGCTATTACACTACCTGTTAGGGATGCACCGAACATAGGTTTTGGAACCGAACCGAATAACGAATATTACTCGGTTCAGCGCTTACTTCACTTGCGCTTCAGTTGCAATAAAACTTCAGCAAACCTCCACTGCAATGGAAATAATTTTTATTTTATTTTTTATGCTTTCTAACAATATGAACATTTGCTATGAAAATGCTCTTACCGCTAAATGCTATACCTACTGTAAATGTCTTTCACTATGAATCTGCCGTTATTCATAAAATAACTTACCATTTTTTTCTAAACTTTTTATGTCTGTTTCATTTATTTTGCACGAATTGATTTAACGATAGATTGATTCAAAGTTATGATAACAGAAACCTTAGAAACAAGTAAAACGTTGTATTTCGCGCGTAATTGTATTGTAAATGCAATTACATAAAACTTTTTACACAATACCGTAGCCTTAGTGTATTATAATTTAAAAAAAAACTATTTTTAAGTGCTAAGTGTACTGATTATCTTAGATTGAGTTTCCATTAAAGATAATTTTGGAAGTATTTATAAGGAATTATTTATTAAAATATTCGCTTATCATTCGGCACTTCGACCGAATATTCGGCTAAATACCGAACATCAAAAAACATGCCAAATATGCCGAATACGAATAATTACCGAATATTCGGCGCACCCCTACTACCTATTCATATCGGTCACTCATTCAGTTATCAGTTCATTGGTTATATTAGTGATCGTTAGGACTTTCCTGCATTACTATACGATTATCTTTGAGGCAGACGAGTTCTTCAGTTGGAACGCAAACTCATTAAATATAAATGCTATATGCTACATTTTCTTATTGTGAAGCAAGAAGACAAAGAAGTATAATATCCTAGAAACTAACGTGAGTAGTATTCATAACTACTACTAGTAAACGGCTAGCACTCACGTAATTTTAGTCGAATAACTTGACCAGTGTTCATTGTTCAGGCAATAAAGATGCATCTACATGGGGTATGCGCGGCCACGACGGTGACTCTGCGGGTCAGCGCGGAGTAGCCGTTTACTAGCTGTAGTTAAGAAAAAGAAGGTCATTAGTTAGGAGAGGCTCAAATATTCCTCTAATTTTTCATCTAGGTAGACGCACAACTCGAGCTAACCCACAGACCTAGAATTTTTTCGTACACCCTAAGGCTATGAACTAACCACTCGCCTGACGGCTGCCCATACCAGTTTGTAGTGCCAGTCGGAACTCTACCTATATGGTATGTTCATTTATTTGGTACCAGAAGTACAGGTCAAGAATTGTCATTTTTGTAAACTTCGTATTTATGAGACTGCATTGCGTATGTTATCCCGAAACATCAGCACAGTCTAGTAATAAAATTTTTAGACTATGAGATCAGGTCATAAAGTCTCATTTGCCCAGTAATTTCACTAACTACAGAGCCCTGAGCACCACTACTAAAGAATGTTTAGGTGCTCTAAAACTGGTTGCCTTTCTGGGACAATCTTTACGCAACACCAAGTTAAATAAATATTATATTGTTTCTGTTTTTAGATTCTATCAAAATATACACCCATACACATTATAATGAATTCTATAATAAATTGATCCGGTCTCAATAACTAAATAAATTTGTTTTAAGTATTTTATGTTTATATGTACCTACTAAATACTAAATTTTGAATGTTATTTGCTTGTAAAAAATGTTTGGTGGAAGCCGGAGTGATCCTTTGCCGTGCCGGGTTGCTTGTATTGCATCATATTGGGTAAGAGAAAGATAAGGGCAAAGGGAGGCAGGCGCCGCCTGTCTAACATCCATACCTTACATCATTGTCCCCAATCTTTTTCCCTCTCACTTTCCTCTTCAGAGTTATAAAACTAAATTACTGGTGCGAAGCCGGGGCGGGTCATCTAGTAAGTAATAATAGCCTATTTACAATAACTTATTTGACTCTGACTTTTTAATAATAATTTTCAAACGGCTTAACCTTAGAAATTGTAACGAAAAATATGAAGATAGTTTGAACCCCAGGGAATGATACACAGGGTACATTTATAGCAATTAAATTATTTTATTAATACATTTTCAAAGTCGCCCAGCGAGCTATGCAGAGAGCTATGCTCATGCTCGGTGTTTACCTTCGAGATAAGATCTGAAACGAGGAGATCCTAAGGAGAACTAGTGACCGATATAGCTCTTAGAATTAGCAAGTTGAAATGGCAATGGGCAGGCCACATCGCTCGTAGAACTGATAACCGATGGGGAAGAAAGGTTCTCGACTGGCGACCATGAACTGGAAAATGTAGCGTAGGCTGGCACCCCACTCAGTGGACCCACAACCTGGTGAAAACTGCCGATGGATGCAGGAGGCAAGCAGCCGTTTAAAGAGGCGCTCTGTGGGGGAGGCCTATGTTTAGCAGTGAACGTCTTCAACTGTTGATGATGATGATGAACTGTAAGGAAGCCCCGATAGGCAGCTATAGCCTAAATATAATACATATCCAACATTAAATTCCCAACCTCTTCGCGCATTATTTGCACGAGCTGATTGAATTTATTAAACTTTTTAGTCGTTTCGTGAGCTCAACATATAAATATCACGGGCCAGCAATTAAAGCGCTTGTCCTTGGATGTCAGACGACCTTAGTTAGGACTCGCGAGCTATGCATAAAGAATCAAACACTAAATCTGGTGCCAGACAAAAACTGGTTGGGCAAGTCCTGTGGTGACGTCACCGCTCCGAATCGCCCGCTTCCGAGCTGTAGAAATTGAGAGGGTATAACTGTAGATGGCTAAAAATCTTGCAGATATGTGCCTCCGTGATCTAACTGGCACAAGGTTATGTCTAGTTACCATGCGAGTTTCACTTTCGGTTTGTTTTTTTGGTCTAGGTCTTGGGGCTTCGTCTAGACTATAAAGGCCAACTGGATGGAAACGAGCATAATTAATTTACCAACCTAACAGTTCTTTATGTTTCACGGTTTTATCCGAGTTCTTTTTTAGGGTTGCGTATCCAAAGGGTTAAACGGACCCTATTACTAAGGCTCCACTGTCCATCCGTCTGTCTGCCTGTCTGCCAGTCTGTCACCAGGCTGTATCTCATGAACCGTGATAGTTAGACAGTTGGAATTTTCACAGATGATGTATTTCTGTTGCCGCTATAACAACAAAGTATTTTAATTAACAGAAAAAAAAATCATTTTATGGGGGCTCCTATACAACAAACGTGATTTTTTGCTCGTTTTTATAGATAATGGTACGGAACCCTTTGTGCGCAAGTTCGACTTGCACTTGGCCGGTTATTTACTGCATACCAGCCAGCCGGCTTTTAACCGGAAACCAATTTTTTTGTTGCAATTACGTAGTCTGCACTTTCTAGATTCGAGCGCCGCCGTCTAGTATTTATTCCTCTATTTTCAGTTTAAAATGTATAAGAATTAGTAAATCAAAAATATCAAACGATATTATGAATTATCACGTAACTTAACATTACAGTCTTAGTCTGAGGATGACGTGAGCAGTGCAGTGTCGCGCATTTAGAGTTCCGAGTGATACACCAATCTGTTATGGTTATGGGCAGCCGTGACGCTTAACACCAGGCGAACGACTAGCTTGTTACGTCATTCATTAACATAAAAAATTGCAACACGGGAAAATATTAAACAAATCACACATCAACAGCCGGACGACGTCCATCCACATAGGCCTCCCCAATAAAACGCCACTTTGGACGCTTATCACAGGGGGGCTTGCCATAATCACTAGATCACCACGCTTTGGCAGTTAGGGCTTTTGACCGCAGATTTTATTGTACCGAGGAGAATGCTGCTGCCCATTCCCTAGATATTCCTTTAGCCGGCTGTTACGGTACCCACGGGAAGAGATGGGGTGGTCTTATTATATTTTTGCGCCGGGACCACACGCCTAATCACATGTAACTATTAAACAATGCGCGCAATCTACGGGGAGCCGATGGATTCAGGAGGCCTGCAGTAGCTCAAAGCGGTGCTTTTTTATGAGATGAGTGGCAAATAAGCAGGCGGCCCACCTGATAGTAAGTGGTCACCGCCGCCGTTGGACATCTGCAATACCGAAGGCATTGCCGGTGCGTTGCCTACCCTTAGAGAGGACTCTTTTAACATTTTTCTTGCAGCTCCCCATACTGTAGTTATGCGGAAAAACCTCAGGAGGAAGATCATTTCACATCTTGCAGGTTCGTGGAAGAAACGAGCGCAAGAATCACGTCGTATGAGATTTCCACGTGTATACAATATGTGGATGCGCTTTTTCACGTTGCTGAAAAGTTCGATAATAAAATCGAGAATATGGGATGAGGTTAAAGATGCTCTATGGAAGGAGGCCTATGTTCAGCAGTGGACATCTGGAAGCCTTGAGGCTGTTAATTATGAACTAATAAAAACGCGCGTTAAAACGGTCAAATACGTACTTTTAATAAAATTTCAATATGTTGCTATAGTTATAATTTATAACCTAGCTGTACACTCAAGACCTAGAACTTTTTCGTTAGTACATCCTAAGTCTATGCTAAAGACGTTAAAAATGACATCGTTATATCAATTAAGTGTGGGAGTTAACAAAATGTTAATTCATTTAATAATATTCCATTTAAATTCCACTACTTCCGGAGTGGTTAAACTATAAAGGTGCGTTGACGCAATATTCGCAGTATTGAGTAGCATGACTATAATTCTATATAATCCATAACTATGCTGATGATGATGATGATGAAATTATTCTGAGATAAAAATTATTTTACAATTAAAGGTCATTTAATATTTTGGGTATTTTGCATATTTATACATTATTTTTTCATTTTATCACTTTGATATGCATGTCCCAGTTTTAGGCTATGGAGATTCAAAACATTACTCCAAGTCTACATCAGAATTCGTTCAGCAATTTCAACGTTGTCACGTAATATTGGTAACATAGAATATAATAGAAAAACCACAGAATACTGAATAGGTTATATAAGCAGTCAAAATAATTTAAAATACTAAGGTAGTTAACTAACTTTTGCATTAATAATAATTGTTTTTTTTTCTTATGTTTAATGTAAATGAATGGCGTGACGAGCTAGTCGTTCGCCTGATTGTTATTATTTGTTTTTTTTTTACAACTTAGAAAATCAAAAACGACTATTAAAAGTGTGTATGAATAAAATTGTATAGTATAGATACCTATAAAGAAATGCCAAGCTACAACCTTTCAAATCACATTTATTGACGGGCCCATCTTTATAGAAACCTTTCAAAAGAACTCATCATCATCATCATCATCATTATCATCATCAACAACCTTAAGACGTCCACTGCTGAACATAGGCCTCCCCCAGAGAGCACCACTATGAGCAGCTACTCACCTTCAGAATCCATCGGCTCTTCGCGGTTTTCACCAGATCATCGGTCCTAGTAGGAGGCCGGTCTACGCTGCGTCTTCCGGTTCGTGGTCGCCACTCGAGAACCTTACTTCCCCATCGGTTGTCAGTTCTACGAGCGATGTGGCCTGCCCATTGCCATTTCAACTTGCTAATTCTAAGAGCTATATCGGTCACTAAAGTGACCCACAGAAAGACTAGTCTTTCTGCGGATCTCCTCATTTTGGAACTAGAACGTTCTATTAAAATATTTAGTTATGTTTTACTTGTTACATTATTTAATTGCAGGAGGCGAGCAGCCGCTCAAGGTGGCGCGCTCTGGGGGAGGCCTATGTTCAGCAGTGGACGTCTTCAGGCTGTTGATGATGATTATTTTCTTGACCACATTGCTCGACATGGAGTCATCGAGATGGGGAGTACAAAATAACATAATTATGATGTTGTTTTATGTATTTATAACTTTATGTACCATTTACATTTTAAAACTCGTCTCAGTGTTAGCAGATCGGGTAGTGACCCTAGCCGAGTCATTTTTTCCTTTTGTTATATAAAATCGAAGTTACTCATAGGTCAATGATGCGAAGAGACCGGCTTCTTTGTTGATTTTTTACATGAAAATAATTCATTTATATGTAGTTATTATCGGTGGGGATAAATCTTTCCATTTCTTAGTATTTTGTTAAAATAATTGACATTTATTTTTGTATTAATTAAGTGTAGAGTTTAGGCTACATAATATTTAGAAACATTGCCGTCAAAACCAATTTAATGGGCGATGTGCCTTTATTCTTTAAACTAACTACTACAATAATAAAAACTAATAAACTAGCTACACTATCCACTACAAAGAACATTTTGACTATATACTAGCCGCGATGGCCTATAGTAGACCAGATAGCGCGTCTTTGAGCTCGCCACCTGCATCCATCGGCTCCCCGCGGCTTTCACCAGATCGTCGGTCCACCGAGTGGGAGGCTGGCCTACGCTGCGTCTTCCGGTCCGTGGTCGCCACTCGAGAACCTTTCTTCCCCATCGGTTGTCAGTTCTACGAGCGATGTCGCCATTGCCATTTCAACTTGCTCATTCTACGAGCTATATCGGTCATTTTAGTTCTCCTGCGGATCTTCTTATTCCGGAGCTTATCCCGCAGGGAAGCACTGAGCATTGCTCTCTCCATAGCTCGTTGCGCAACGTAATAATCTAATAATGCATAGTGAATAATAATTATAATACTTATGTGTTGCCAATCTTTTGTCTCTAAACGCCAACATATGATTCTTACCTTTCAAGCACCTCGGTAACGTATAACCGCCGTGTATCTTATTCCTGGGTGTCAGAGTTTGATTTTGAAAGACCGCATAAATATACAAGCCAAGAGGAAGGAGCTCGGACTCGTTAGATACAATTAACTAATAATACCTTGCACAAGGATCTACCTAAATTGGACCTCGGACCTACCTCAATAACTTTCACTTTACAATAAACCGGAATGTTCTTGACATGTATTTTAATTTTCTGAATAGTCAAAGGCGTTATCTTGTTTATAAGTCGAAGGATAAGTGCAACCTACGGGTGTTTTTTTTTATTTAGAATGGGCTAATGCTGTTGGGTTAGCTACGGGATCTTTAGTACAATAGTTTATTCCGCTTCATAAGCTGTTTACTAATTACTACATTATGCCTATATATTATTTATTTATTATTATTGCTTATATTAATATATAGGATTATACTTTTACTTACCTATCTCCGAAGCTCATGGTTTTGCTGTAATCTTCAACTCAACACCTTAATTAGGTACTACGAGATGTTTGTTATTGAAGTATTCCGTTGGGTGGGTAACCAACAAAACCCATAGTTTCATCAACTAACAAGTAGAGTGTGATCCAAACTTAATGGCAGCTGTGATGTCGGTGCGAAACGCTAAAAATTAGATGTGCATGGGCAGCGGATAGCGGTGGAGTGCAGCGTGCGGGAGGCTTGCAGTGCACTTCATAGCCGCCATTAAATTTGAATTACAATCTGACAGCAATGGCCTATGATTTCAAACACAATACGTTAATCCCGCTACATGAGCTACTTTTCGTTCAGGAGTTCCATCGCCGACATTATAAAACTCAAACCACCTTTGTTGCATTTTCCTTAGATTATGTATTGTTTAATTTTACGTAAGTATATATGTATATGACAGTGGATGACGGCAACGACGCGACGCGTCGGGTCGACGATCTTGTTAGAACGCAGTTTACTGATCACAAGGTTGTGAAAGGAAGTTTTTGGTTTTTGACGTATAGGTAAAATTTGGTGTAGGTATACTGGCTGCTAGTAACCAACCAATCAAACCAATATAATATAGGCTTTGTGGTCCTGGTTTACGAATAGGACCACCCCATCTCTCATTCCTCTCAGACCCCGTCTCTTGCCCCGTGCGTGCTTGTCGTTGAGTTTTGAGACATCCTGTATATATATACGCTCTGCTGAATTCATAATTTTAACGACAAATAAAAACGAATTCACTAAACGTTAGGTTTAGTTGCTATGTACCATTTGAGTCTTATGCTCGTATTATAGCAATACGCTACAGTTGTGGATCGGTGCTCAAGACAAGATTCCATTCTCCGTATGATCAAGTAGCTGACCCGCCTCAGCTTCGCACGGGTTAATTAGTTTTACGCCTTATCTCATTCTAAAGGAAGAGAGGAAAGAGGATAAAAGAAGAAGATGAAATGGCGAATGGAGGCAGGTGCACCAGCACCTGCCCCCTTCCACCTTTATCCATTCAATCCTTCCCCTTATATTTTCATCCCTCCCTTCTCTCTTTCCCATAGTACAGGATAGGAGTGGCTTTGGACCTAATACTGAAGGTTGGATGTCGAACCACAAAACTGACGACCATGAAATATTTATGGGACAATATTTAAAGTAGTTCCTTTTTAATAAACAAATATTGAATGAAATCGGAGCACGCGTGAATGAATTACAACTAAGTACATATCTCTACTTTTATCCGCTCTCCCGAGAGAACCGTGCTTGATTTCGGGATTAAAAGTATCCTATAGCCTATAGCCCTCGTAATATGAACACAAATCATGCCAAGTTCCATTTAAATCCATTCAATAGTTTCGATGCGATGCTCAACCAAGATACAGACAGATAGACAGACAAACAGACAGACAAAAATGAAAAAAAATATAGTTTTGGCTACAGAATGGATAATAGGGAGCCCTCCAAAAAACATTTTCAAAATATCTTCAATGTACAGAATTGGACCTGTTACAGTTTAATGGCAAATTGCCTTTATTACTAAAGCTAACTACTATAATAATGAAAACTAAACTAAACTAAACTAAGCTAAACTAAACTAGCTACACTACCTACTACAAAGAACACTTATGGACTGTATAATAGCCGCGATGGCCTATAGACAGTCCAAGTGCTCCAGCCCACTACCGGTAGGTAGCGTACCCAACATGCTGGCCGCATTGCCACGTTGAATTGCAATGCTGATGCGTTGGGCCAAATAAGTGCCAGCATTTTGGTCACGCGTCGCATCGACCAGGCGCTCTGATAGACTTTGGAAAACGCGATGAGCTCCGGCCCCCTAATTACCTAACTCGCAACAGGTTTGCGACAGGCGTAAATCTCGCGGTGATTGCTATCATACATCATTAGTGGTGTCGAGAATGTATGCTTCGCTACTGCTGTCGCATTGCTACTGCTGTCGCATTGCTGTTGCAAATTTTACGTAATTACCCCGCCGGTCCCCACGGACCCAAGGTCTCAACACCAAACGGCTCAAATAATATGTAACCGCTGTAAATATTTAATTATATGTATAGATTTGTGAATAAAATCTCAACTTGATCACCGATTGACGACTGTGCACAGACACTGACAGGTGACAACAGTCGAATGCTCGTCCCCTGAACTAAAGTTTGACAGCTCCTAAGTTCGCACTTATCTCTCAAGGCCCAGGTATCTCGTACGTTTGTCAAACTCGTGTCAAGTTAACACACCAAATACTGTACGCTCATTGGTTGAAGACAGCCGATGATCAACAGACAACCAATGTGCGTTCAGTATTTGGTGTGCCAAGTTGATACGAATTTCACAAATGTACGATATCCTGAGGGAAAGTGACACTTTTAAAACTTTCGCGACTTAAAAAATAAGAGAGAAAGCAGTGCTGCTTAGCTAAGTTGTGTTTTAAATCAACGTTAGTGCAGATGGGCATAAATACTAGATACTTAACTTACTTACTTTAAATTATAATAAAACCTACCTAACTACATCAAAATTATTCTTCGAAACAATTTAATTTAATCCGTTGAATATCTACCGCCCCAGACCACACAGACTCAATTATGTCGGCGTTTTTGATATATCACCTTCAAGTATCCTTTAGTATGAGCAGTCTAGAATCATTATGATTAACTAGACTGTGGTATTAGTTTATTTTTTAATAATGCTTGCATATTTATGTGACTGATCTACCGCAACGTGATTTTTACCGACCGTGATAGGACGTAAATATTTATAGTGACAACAAAGACCTCTATGTATACTAGACAGGACATATCTAACTGGCACTTGACTGTCGACTACATTATGCCAACATACTTTCGCTCAAAAGAAGCTGTTAAATCTAACGCATCGATTTGGTACTGATAATACGTAACTCTAAAAAATGTAATAACTTAATCAACTGCTACAGTCCAAAATTAAATTAAAATAATTAAGATCGTCATCAACATCCTGAAAACGTTCATTGCTGAACATAGGCCTCCCCCAGAGAGCGCAACTTTCAGCGGCTGCTCGACTCTGCAGCCATCGGCTCCCGGTGGGTTTCACCAGATCGTCGGTCCACCCAGTGGGGGGTACGCTGCGTGCGTCTTCCGGTTCGTGGTCACCACTCGCGAACCTTTTTTCCGCTTTTTTTTGCCATTTTTTATTAAGTACAATCAAAATCGTTCGTGCCAACTATGTTAGGCGCTAGTAATCTTCGTTATTTTATTATATAAATTATATTCTTTTGCACTCTTTACTCATTAATAATAACAATTAATTATTTAATGATGTTCTATCATGCACTCAATTTATGGTAATGAATTCAATTGCACCCTGTATACCTATATTTTAACTTGCAACATAATTATGCACTTACCTATACAAGGTATACAAAGGTAGGTTTTATGTTAGGCTACTATTATAAGTAATCTATGTTTACAAACGTATAATTATTTCATCGTAAAAGAAACTAATGACTAATTTGCTTAAAGGTCACAATGAGATCAGATTTTAGAAAAAAAACAAGAAACGCCTTGGAGCTCTACATTCTGATATTGGCCGCTGCATGACTGCAAGCAGACTATGAGAAACGTTTTTGCTCTTTGTAGTCCCAATTTAGTGTATCATACGTTTTACGAGGACCGTCCTGGTATATGAAAATGTTATTGCCGTCTCACTTTTCTATCCGCACGTATGATAGAGACAATATATTTATAAATCCTAAATGAAATTACCTACGTTTTAGCGTTTCGGGCGAAAACGGTTTTCACCCTCTAAATGTTAATAAAATCTTTTGATTTTGATGTCAATCGTTCGGGTAGGTTATAATCTAAGCTTGCACGTCTTGTTTATTTTGAAAATATGTTTTGTTTTCTAATTACAACTACTTTAAAAAATTAAGACGTACGAGCATATTTTTTTACTGTTTAGTCAACTTAAATGTACAAATAATCGAAATCAGATATTATTTAGGAGTAGAAAAGCATTGGCGCTTTTTGTGTGAAAAAGAGGGGGTATACTCTTTTTTAAGCTTCAGCCCCACCGCCGCGCCGGCCGGCGTGTCTGCGAAGCGGTAGCGTCAGCAACGCGAAACTATTCGGTACCCATCGCTGCCGGCTGGGATCACAGCGCAGCCGTCTTTCTTTTTCTTTGAACAGGCTTATGCTGTTGTGCTCTATCGACCTTTACAGTGTCACTATCCGGGAAGGCAGGCGCTAAGGCGCCCAACCGTCAAAAGTGGGAGGCAACTAGCTCAAGAGCACCCTGGGGTACGAACCTCGGGTGGGCCGTTGCCGGCATAAGAGGATCGAGAAGACTACGTCCACTGGAAGAGTGGACCCTATGGAAAGTCGCGACGTGACCTACGGGGGGTACGTCGACCTCGCCGGTGGGGTCGGTGTCTGATTGGGTTACGCTGGTATCCTATACAGGTGCCGAAAGTGGTACCTGATCCAGAAGGGCTAGACTGGTCTGGTGATCCTAGCGCAGCCGAAACAACGGCTGTTATAGGATCACCTAGGTCGCTCAAGACATGTATTGGGTTGTATCCAAACTTTAACAACACTTTATATCCATTCAAAATAGTCAGCATAATTGAGCACTTCAAATAGTTATTAAATATGTACTTGTTTTTATTTATTTGATATAGATTTGTAATATATATATACATATATTTATATATATATATATCATATAACTTTATGTAAGTAAATAAAATATGTAAGATATTGTATGTATTATATTGTATTATTATTTAAAAACCTTATAATATCTAAACTATTAATGTTATCTACCTCTTATTATTATTTTTTATTTTGGGTAATCTTTTCCTTTTTCAACCAGCACTACCACTCGTTCCACATTACACAAAGGTTAACTGGAAGAAAATGCTACTTAGCATTAAGTTCGCCTATGTACTTGATTATCTTGTGCAATAAAGCATTTTCTATCTATCTATCTATTGGGCGACGACGACGGGGTGACAACGTGGCCGTCTACGAACACGGGCAGCAATGGGTGCCTAATAACCGATTTTGACGCTTCACTGACGCCACTTGGCAAGCCATTGTGGCCACAGCTTTAGGTTGCCCAGTCGCTAGTTTTGATGACAAGTAATTTAGATCTTAACTTGATACGCACTGAACTGTATTTAGAATACACAACGCTACACCATCAGCTGGAAGACTGCTCAATACATGCCTCCCCCAAAAACGCCCCTTTGGATGCTTATCATAGTCACCATAATCACCACACTTGGCAGGCGGCTTGGTGATCGCAGAAGATTTTAGCACCGAGTGTGACGAATCCTGGATAATACGGCAGATGTTAGTCGATCAGTGCAAGTAGGTTATTTTCAACTGATTTCAAACAGCAGGAGGTTTTCAATTCGTTTTTTTAAATGTTGGTTTGAATGTCTGGCCGATTGTCCGGTTAGATGTCCGTTTTTCTAGGCAAGCATGCACCACATTCACCACCGGTGAGACAGTGGTCAAATACTATGCCTTGCCTATAAATTATTTAAAAAAACCGAATACTCAGAATTGGTCACAGAAATTTCAAAAATATCGGTTTAATAGTTTGGGTTTTTAATCAAAATATATAATGATAATTATATAAAATGTAAATTATTTATTTATAGTAAATATATACAATTATAAATAATTATAAATAAATAATATGACATCCAAGAATTTCTGAGTATAAAATTATATCTTGAAAAATATATTTTAGGTATCCATTAAAAAAGGGTTAAACCGACTTCAATCGGCTTAAAATTTTATACTCAGAAATTTTTGGATGTGATATAAAATGTAGGTAGGTAAATTTTTTATAAGTAAAAATAAATCTACGTACATTTTATATCTTTATATCCACATGAGTAAGTATACTATTATTTTATTTTACCAAACAAATACAGTTAGGTACATATATTATTCAGAATAAGCATTTCAAGTAGGTATAATTAGTATCATACAAATGAAAGAAAAAAGTAATATAAATTAAATATAATACAGTATAATAAATTAAATTGCGTCAATACGTACGCAGTTCCGTGCTTTAATAAATAATAATGTATTTATACCTACATAGGAGTAACATTACATTTAGCATTATAAATTTAACTTATTGTAATGTGTAACTTTACGTACCACGGAACGGAACGCATTTCGAACCAACAACAGCTTCAGTCGTATAACAATAGTCGTTTAGCAAAGTCAGAATCAGAACCCTTCGGGCAGATAGATGAAGATGATTAGGAAAAAATACTGTCCCAATTTAATTTATTATTTACTATGAACCGTTTTATGACGATGGTGACTGGTCACCCCATGGAAAAATGGTATCCTAATTTTCATTTACTATAAACCGTTTATTTGATGATGGCGACTGGTCATCCCAACGCAGCGAAAAATATACTCTCCTGATTTTTGATTTACCTGTCCCAGGCCTGGTTCAATTCGCACTTTAGGTAAGCTACAAGTAAGTATAAGTACCCGTGAGTGCATCTGGACGGGTTTATCCTCTTCGAGCTGCCGCTGGGCAGTTAGACAAAATGTATGGAGTGGTTGTAGGTAGTGGACTTCGAGTTTGGTTTCGAAGTAAAAGTAGTTCATATTAATGGGTACCTTCATCTTCATACCCAATAGTTTTCTGATCTACATACATACTACTAAGTAAGTCATAAATACAGCTCACAAAGGTAGAAAATAGGCACTGGTAAGTATATACTCAGATTAATCATTATAAAGAAGACACCATGGCGTCGTCAGAAGAGATAAGAGCTACGCGATAACGCAACTTCGCGCAACTTCTAGGTAAATATAACAGTTTGTAATAAGCGCTGTGCAACCGGAATTGAACTTTATTATGTCTTACGCAAGAGACGCTATTTATTTAAATGATTTTGCGGAGTGATGATTTTACTATATTATATCTATTCTGTGGCAATACTACGAACCATTTTATGACGATGAAGAAAATAGTCATCCCATCGAAAAAAAATACTGTCCGATTTTTTATACTATGTACCGTTTATTCGACGGCAGTGACTGGTCACCCTATCGAAAATGGTGTCCTAATTTTAATTTACCGTTTATTTGATGATGGTGAATGGTCACCCCATCGCGATAGAAACGCGATATCGCGTGGTACGAGCTGCACCGGTGCAGTAATTACTGCCTGGGGTAGACAGACGAGTGACGTCACCGCGACTTTGATTAATCGCGCGACCTAACAAATGGATGCAATTTTTTTTATCACGAACTTATGATGGCGTTCCTTGCTTGTTTTGTGCTAAGCTTATTCTTTATTATTGTGTATTCCTTCTTGAAAATATCAGAATTGTTAAATCACTGGCTTTGGAAGTTACTTATCAACATGATAAGATGATAAACATTAGTATGGTATCTTCATTTTTGGGATTCCATACCCAATTGGTAAAACGGACCCTATTGCTAAGGCTCCGCTGTCCGTCCGTCTGCTTGTCTGTCTGTCTATCTGTCCGTCTGTCACCAGGCTGTATCTCATGAACCGTGATAGTTAGACAGTTGAAATTTTCACAGATGATATACTTCTGTTGCCGCTATAACAACAAATACTAAAAAACAGAATAAAATAAATATTTAAGGGTGCTACCATACAACAAACGTGATTTGTTTGCTCGTTTTATATATAATGGTACGGAACCATTCGTGCGCGAGTCCGACTCGCACTTGGCCGGTTATTCTTCCATCTAGTACCTTCTATAGGCTTACGTGCTCCATCTGCAGCCACATCGTGTCGCCTAGCATCAGGCGAGTTGGAGGACAAGCGTACATTTACAGCTAAAATGTGATAGAGGCACTATTGGTGCATTTAAATTCATTAATTACCATTTATGAACACAACTTTCACATGAACTTAATTAATTCAATAATGAACAATAACTTGATATTAAAACGTGTCACCTTTAATTTATTCTAAAGCAAAGAAAACATTACTCGTAAAAAAGGACCACCCCAAAACAGCAACGTTATTAATAGACAAACAAATGAGAGACAGAGACGTCTAGCATTCGTATTGTAAACCGAGAGAGAAGGGGATAGCATAAGAATGCCACGGTTTGGGTGGTCGTTTTTTTTCTTGCAATTTACTTTTACAATCCATTTGAAAAAGTCCTTCGTGAAGTTAGTTATTTTTGGTGATATTATGTTGATATTTTAGTTGTACTTAAAAGTAGCTAGTGCTTGCTTCTTTTTTCCTTCTAGGCTATGGTAAGCATTGCCCGAAGAGAATAGGCTAGTTGCCTGCATTTTTTTAATTGCATAAACCAAATTTATTCCTCAAAAAAATCGTGAACGCAGTATTAAATATCTCAAAAAATGACAAAGTTACAAGCATTTTAAAATACAGGAATAGAAAGAGACTGCTCAAACATGCAGCGACGTCAGTTCTTGGTCCGTCATAGTACCTTATTACTAAGCTGTGGTAGCTTTATATACAATCGCTTTGTCATGTGACGTCACAACGTGTATTTTCATAGCTGTGGGAAAGCTCCACACAGAACACTTTTTTAAATTCTTTATAGTTAAAGCATTTGACCACTGTCTCACCTGATGGAAAGCGATGACACAGTCTACGGCCACCACCAGGACCGATCATCTTGATGTACCCCCAAAGTGGCGCTCAGAGTATCAGTCACCCATCTAAGTAAAGGCCAGTGGACATTGCTTAGGTATGCTAGTATTATTACTAGTTATTCTGCGTTTAGGCACAGAATAGGTAACCGTTACCTACTAGATTTAGGGTAAGTTTTTTCACCATTGGTTACCTTAACTATCGATGAAAAAACCCACCCTTTATGTAGATTTACCGATTAATTAACAGATAGTTAGAGCTATAGGGATTTAGTTATGTGCCGTCTTGCGTTTACAAGTTTAATCCAAGATTAAGGGTGGCTTAAGGGTAATCAATGGTTAAAATCTCTAACAAACTCCGACCATTGGTTACAATTTGGTAGAGTTTTTAACCATTAGTTAACCTTAACTACTGAAAAACCTACCCAAAGAGAAGAAGCTTCAAAATTTAAAGTAGCCTACATCTAGGCCTAAACTCGACCCATATGACCTCTATGAAAAAAACTAATAAAAACTGTTGAAGCCATACGTAAAAATGGACATAACAACAAACACGCTTTCGTATTTAGCATAATAATTGTTGGACATATCGAAGGAACCTTTCATCACAGATTGGTTTGGATGCAAAACTAAGTTTTACAATACTGACTGGCTCTATGCACAACAGTAATCGGCAACAGTAAGTTCTGGGAAAGCAAACTGTGATATATTAATATCACGGTTGATATTGACCGTAATCTATATTCTATACATATATAGATGAACCCATTTTTCTCCTAGTCACGCTATAACTTGAGAACGGCTTTACCGATTTCATTCATCTTTTTTTATATGTATTCTACATTGTAGAAAGTTATTAGATTAAAAAAAAATTATACTCATGCTGTCGAAGGAAAGATGGAAGGGAAAGGGGAAAAGCCTGCCTTCCTTCGCCGGGCCATCCATTCAACCTTTTCCCCTATCTTTTTCCTTTTCGCTTCCCTCTTACCCATAAACAGGGTTTAGGCGTAAAACTAATTAACCCGTGCGAAACCGGGGCGGGTCAAGTAGTACTATAATATACATAAACTATGATTCTTAACAAGTCATAGGTATACCTATGCTTACAATAAAACTGTTCTCAAGGTTCCAAATTTGGGAGGAATCTATTTATTCAAAAACTACGATATACTTTGTTTTTGGAGAATACTAATCAAAATAATAATAACCAAAAATATACTGTTTAGAATGTTTGACTGTTTGTATGAAAATTCATCACACTAAACCTTTTAAATGAATTTTGATGTCACGTGCTGTTATGTGTCATCTTTGGAGTTCTGAGGAGGCGATTCCGTTTGTTTCAACAAAATCAATCTATCCAAGGAGTTACGGACATTTTTTAGATAAGAACTTCCACAGCGTACCAAACTTGAAGGGTTGAATAACAAATCATTATATTTGTTAACAAAAAGAAAGTTGAAGTGGCAATGGGCAGGCCACATCGCACGTAGAACTGATGACAACCGATGCAGAAGAAAGGTTCTCGAGTGGCATCCACGAGCCAGAAGACGCAGCGTAGGCCGGCCTCCCACTAGGTGGACTGACAACCTGGTCAGAACCGCGGGGAGCCGATGGATGCAAGAGCCAAGCAGTCGCTCAAAGTGGCGTTCTTTGGAGGAGACCTATGTTCAGCAGTGGACGTCTTCAGGCAGATGATGATGATGATGATGTTTGTAAAAGGGAAAGGGTAGAAATAAAGATGAAAGTTCATGAGAAGGATGAGGTGCTTGCACGAGTAGTAGGAAAGAAAACTTCTTTTTTTTTCAAACTCACATGTTGTAATAGGTGTGCTATGTAATATTTTTCATAATGCACTTTGTAATGTTACCTATAACTATGTTAAATCATCTTGACTTGTAAAAGTGCTAAAAAAGCCTATTTACAATAAAAAAATTGACTTTAACTTTGATGGGGGATATTGTAGACATAAGGCAAATAGAGTGGGGGATGGATACGGGCAGTTAATTAACCCGTTCCAAAAAAAACCCCAGTAGTAAAAAAAAGGGTTCGCTAGTCAGAAATAATTTGACTTCCATAAGTTAAGGTCTTCTAGATGAAAACTGTAAACTTGGTTCCACGTTTCCATCCTACAGTACCCTAAAGCCATTTAAGCACAAACTGCCTAATAACACACCATAGTAAAAATAACAGCAGTTCACGGCATCGAAACGGTTTTATAGCTCAAATAAATCACAGTTATGACGTCACATGACAGATCTCTAGATCAAGTTCAGCCTAGCACGGGTAGTTATAGGCATAAAAACGGGGCTGATACGAAAGTAGGACACCTTTAGTCGGCACACGAGCTTGCATGCTATACGGCCGCGTACACACGGAATAAAATCACTAAGCGCGATTTTTCCATAACCAGATAAACTTTATTTCATTGGAAACAAAAGACAGTGAAATTAAGAAGACAATTTCAAACGAATACTGAAATAAAAAATTTAAATCTGAAATTCGACAACTGAAAAATAACGCTCTAAAAAGTATGAAACAAAATATATGCCCTGTTTATGGGTAAGAGGGAAGCGAAAGGGATAATAGGGATGAATGGATCGGCCGGCGAAGGAAGGCCACTGAAAAACCACTTCTTAACAAAATATGCTTTTCACATGGTTTTAAGCACACAAGTAGTAGATTTTGTCACAAGGGACCATAATGTATTTAGGGCGAGAGAGGTTGTTTGAATCCAGAGCGAAGTGAAGGATTCTAGAGTAGAATCATAAGCATAACGAGGGATTCAAAGTACGCCGCTAGAGGTTAAATAATTTTGATACCATATGGCACAGTCTACTTTTCATTCCCCTGGAGAAAAGTAATTTTGTTACTGTTTTGATTGCGCCTAAATGACCCAGTTTAGACGCACTTATCGAGGAACCCTTGTCCTCTTTTGAACAGATGGGATGAAAAAGCAGTTTTTTGTCGACTTTAACGAATTTCAGATATTTTCATATTTCAAAAACTATACAAGCCTCAAACTTGGTATATATGGAAAAAATATATACAAAAAAATACTAGAAACCAGCGAAGTGTATGTTAGACTCTGTGTCAGATAAAATTACATGAATACGGAACCCTCGGTGCGCAAGGCCGACTCGCACTTCGCCGGTTTTATTGTGGTGGTACTACAAAATTAATTTCCGTTACTTTCATGCAGATAGTTCTGCTATATCAAACCAATTTCCCGTCGCTGAAACTATTTTTACACCGCCATTTTAATCCAATGAAAATGCAAATTTTGGATAACGTCATGCAATTTGGGTATTCTTTTATAAATTTAAAGGTTTATGCAATTTAGTTTTTGAAATGTTTCTATTTTGCTTGTTCAAAAACAATGTAAAATTTTACTAAGTACTTATTCCAGCCCTTATCTTCTATTTATTATTCGCTAGCTCCTGCCCTTAGCTTCACACGCGTAATCTGCAGTCTATGGCAATGTCCATCCCTCAAACTATCCCTGTTACAATTTCTATCAAGATCAGTATAGCCGTTTAGTACACATACCGTGAGGACAAGAAGGTGACAAAGATAAAATTTATCATTTCCATCTCTGCTTTTTATGATTTTATTTTATTTACTAGAGATAAACATTGATAATAATTAATAACACAGATTTAATATCTATTTCAATAACGAATTTAATTACAATACACAATACAATACACAATACAAAATTCTTTATTGTACACCAGACATGAAAACAGATACATATAAATACAGAAAGTTACATACATAGAGCTAAAGTACAATGGGCGGACTTATCGCTAAAAGCGATCTCTTCCAGTCAACCTTTGGATGGATAAAAATTATTGGAGAGATAGAAGTCGGTGGTGTAAACAAATTATGTAAATTGAGTTAAATAAAAATTAATAAAACATTACTAATAATTATTATGAAAAAAAAATTTGAAAGCCCTGTCAAGTCGTATTTTTTTCGGCCTATTTTTCGATAGGGTTTTTCAGGTTTTTTTGCTGCTTTTTGGACAATTTCTGTCCACCAACTAGCCGTCTACAACACGGGATTCTCGAGGTACTATTTGTAGAGCTGGCGACAGTCTCTACTTATTTTCCATATTCTTATTTTATCACGGTCTACTGCTAATTTGTTATTTTTGTTTCCATGTCAACGCCGCCTGGCGTCGGCACGACGGGCCTCGACGTCGCTCCTGACGGACGTCAAATCTATACAGACCCTAAGTTGATTTATTTACTTACTTTGTAAACACAGCATCTTTTGGAAAAAATGAGTACCCAAAACAACGTGGTGTCGCTGGAAAACAGGATACAGTGTCCCGACTGTCCCCAGGTACGTTTATTCAAGGGCCAAAAGGGCCTTAAAATTCATCAATCGAAATGCCACAGAGTGATCCAAATTCCTCTATCAGCCCCCGTTTCAGGTTCGTTAGTAGCCAGTAGCAGCCCTACGAGCGCTGCTACTCCTTCCAAACCGTTTTGGGAGGTTTTGAGCTCGTACAAAAGATTTATTCCGGTTCTAAAACGCATCCCGCGTGGTGCTCGCATTTCGGTTGCTCAATCATTATCATCATCCATTAGGAACGTTATATCTAAAAACACGAAACATGCCTGGGAGCATCTCCTAACTTTTCCGTACCATGTACTTTACGTAAAATTAGACCCTACAAACAAATCTTCCCTTACTAAAAGAGTAAAGGAAAACTGCGTAAGGTACAAAGTACTGGAAGAGCAATGTTTGGATCATGAAATTATTGTTCCGCTTAACAGGCGAAACAATATTATAAATTCAAAACAAAATAACGATTCGGCCACCTTTAAAATCGTAGAGAGCAAAATTAGTGACGGCGACATTAAGGGCGCCGCCCGCGTCCTGTTCTCTAGCGACACAATAGCCCCATATTGTTCTGAGACAATTCAATCACTGCAGGACAAACATCCACCTGCAGCAGCAAATCTCCACCTTCCTGAACCACCCCTACCAAATGACGTCACTGTTGAAGTGACCCCACAGGAAGTAGCTGCAGCCGTTACTTCTTTCCAGAGTGGTTCAGCCGGAGGTCTTGATGGCCTTACCCCTCAAATTCTAAAAGATCTTTTATCGGGCATTTCCGGCGAAATTGGCGAGGCCCTCTTGAGAGACTTAACGGCTTTAGTAAACCTGATGCTGTCAGGGCAAGTCAACAGTGACGTCATCGAAATTTTGTATGGCGCAAACTTGTGTGCCCTTATCAAAAAAGACGGTGGTATCAGACCTATTGCGGTAGGCACCACATACCGCCGTCTCGCTGCCAAGGTCGGCTGTAGGAAAAAGGTTGCTTTTTTAAGCAACCTTTTTCAGCCAATACAGCTGGGCTTTGGTTCGCGGGGTGGCTGTGAGGCCGCTGTTCATTCACTTAGAACCTTTCTCAAACTAAATTGTGGTGAAGTGTTGCTAAAGGTGGATGTTAAAAACGCTTTTAATTCTGTCGACAGAGGCGCTCTTTTGACACAAGTCAAGGATAAAATTCCCGAACTATATAAATTCCTTTATCAATGTTATGGCAATCCAACAAAATTAAATTACCAAAATAACGCGATCCTATCCTCAGTCGGATGTCAACAGGGCGACCCTCTAGGTCCGGCCATTTTTAGCCTTGCCATCCATCCAATTATTCAACGTCTTCAGTCCAAACTTAATGTTTGGTACTTGGATGACGGAACCCTAGGAGGCGACGTGAACACTGTTTTTAATGATCTAGGTATCATTATTAACGAATTTCGCGACATTGGTTTGGATTTAAATTTTTCTAAATGCGAACTTTTTGTTTGCGATACTTGTCCTGATAAAGATTTGGTTTTTGAAAAGTTTAATAGTCTTGCTCCGAATATCAAATTAGTAGACAAGCGTTCTCTTCGCCTTTTGGGTTCGCCGATTCTGGATGAGTCTATCTCACCTTTTGTAGAAGAAAAAATTCAAAAGTTCAATAACGCATCAGACAGGTTACTCAAAATTAACGCCCACATGGCTTTTACAATTATTCGTTTTTGTCTATTTGTCCCTAAATTTACTTATATTTTACGATGTTGTCAACTGTGGAAACACAGTGAGCTCCTTATGGGCTTAGACAACATTGTAAAAAACACTCTGGTTTCGGTCTTGAATGTTGATATGGATGACAGGACGTGGTCGCAAGCCTCTCTACCTGTGCGCTTAGGAGGTTTAGGGATACGCAAAATTTCGAGTGTTGCATTACCGGCATTTTTGTCCTCTGTACATGGTACACATAAATTAATAGAAAAAATTCTTGCTCCATCTTTAGGTACTTTCGAAGTAGCCCATTTGTCTGAGGCCAAGAATGCCTGGGGGTTGGCTTGTCCCAATTCTGATTTCCCGGTGGTTCTTTCCTCACAGAGGCTGTGGGACCGACCGCTCTGCGAACTAGCACGGAAAAATCTTTTAGATACGTGTCCTAGCGTCGCTGATCGTGCTCGGCTTCTCGCAGTCTCTGTGTGGGAGTCAGGACTTTGGTTACAGGCCATGCCTTCTTTCAACACTGGTAACCTTTTAGATCCGACTACTTTTCGTTTAGCTATCAGCTTACGTTTGGGCGCAAGATGCTGTGTGGCCCATCGCTGCCAGTGCGGTACCGCAGTTGACCAGCTCGGTCATCACGGTCTCTCGTGTTCAAAAAGCGCTGGTCGAATTTCGCGCCACGCTAGTCTTAATGACATCATTCGCCGGGCTTTTACCACCGCCAATGTTGCAGCCATTCTCGAACCGAATGGTCTCATGCGTGACGATGGTAAAAGACCCGACGGAATGACTCTGGTTCCCTGGAAGATGGGGCGGCCTTTAGTGTGGGACGCTACTTGCGTCGATACTATGGCGCCGTCACACCTTCCCGAGACACACGTTAGGGCCGGCGCCGCGGCTAATTCTGCTGAGCAGCTAAAACGGCGCAAATATAGTAATCTCGGTAGCGGTTACATATTTGAGCCGTTTGGTGTTGAGACCCTGGGTCCGTGGGGACCGGGAGCTCATCGCGTTTTCCAAAGTCTATCAGAGCGCCTGGTCGATGCGACGCGTGACCAAAATGCTGGCACTTATTTGGCCCAACGCATCAGCATTGCAATTCAACGTGGCAATGCGGCCAGCATGTTGGGTACGCTACCTACCGGTAGTGGGCTGGAGCACTTGGACTGTCTATAGGCCATCGCGGCTATTATACAGTCCATAAGTGTTCTTTGTAGTAGGTAGTGTAGCTAGTTTAGTTTAGTTTAGCTTAGTTATGCTTAGTTTAGTTTAGTTTTTATTATTGTAGTAGTTAGCTTGAGTAATAAAGGCAATTTGCCCGTTAAAAAAAAATTATTATAATACATATACAACATAATAAATAAATATTTAATAAAATATAACTACATATATACTAGCTAATATAATAAATAAATATATACATACATTATACATCCTTACATAACAATATAATTCACATGGTTGAAACAAATAATAGCATTACAACTGCGAAAGATAAAAACTTTTTACTCTGGTAATTATGAACTAGCAAAACGAAACGAACTATTTAAAACGTTTTGTTACCCACTTTTTTTTTTTTTTTAGCTTTAGTGTGTACATAGATATAGTATACGTACTATATAGATTTAAGTGCTAAATTTATCAGAAATATAATAAAAGTATATTTAGCATGCATGAAAGTTTTGGAATAAAAAAATATAAAACTAGTAAAAAAATATGCATACAAAACAAATAGATAATAGTATCAATTATCCAAGTTATTTAAATAAGTAAGCTACAAGCTACGCGCTGCACCGTAGCGGTCTACGGCATCGACAAGCCGGGACTATGAAATAGATAAATAAACTTACGACGCCAACGCGACGTTGCTCGAACCACGATAATTTTCCATATTTTCCGGTAATTTCGTATTCAGCCCAATCATGAACGAGCCTTAGTTCTAAGGCAGATATTACACGATATTCTCACCGTAGTCGAGCTGACACCGGCGTGGCGGCCGGGTGGTATCCACCCGCGGGAAACTTACCTAGGTATTTGTTATTCGTATGTGATTGTTTTGTTTTTGTTTCGCTAAGTAGGCAGTGTCACTTGGATCCTCGTTTACCTCTGTAACTTTTGTTTGCATGGCGCTTCGAGCTTAGTACTAACGGGTGTTTTTATATTTCGAACCGTAGTGTTTTGTTTACGTATGTATCACTCATAGTTTTTTAATAATCAGATAAATGTTATTCGTTAGATAAAACAAAACACTGTAAAAATAAAAAGCGAATTTCTTAAGTGGAATACTGAAAATTTAAATGTTTTTGTTTTAGCTGGTTTATAATTTATTAGTTGAATAACCTTTATCCAGCCATTGAAAAATCACCCCTTTAAGTATTTAGACACTCAGAAGCTAGTTATAATTTTTAACTATTTTCTCACACACTCACTCTGTTATGGGCAGCCGTGGCGCTTAACATCAGACGAATGACTCGCTCGTCACGTCATTTGTTCACATAAAAAAAAATTAATAACTTTGTTATAAAAATTCGTTGGTTTTGATAGTCGTAAAACATTATTAGCCTGTGTAATAAAACAATAAAATCTTTCTATAAATTTATTATACATGTTTTTTTTTATAGCACATAGCCATACTTGCCAGTTAACAGTTCTAGTGTGCATTTATTAACCTCCCGACCAAATTAACGGAGAGTCTTATAAATTTAACGCGGTCTGTCTGCTTGTGGCATCGTAGCTCCCAAACAGATGAACTGAGTTTGTTTTTTTTTATTGTCTTTAAAAGGCATTTGATTGAGAGATTCTTTAGCTCGTCAATGTCAATGATAGGAGATTTTTATATCTTAAATAAAATTACTTGCTATCGAGATCTTAACTTTGTACTCAGATTAAAAAAATCGAATGATCAAAGCAAACTTAGGGTAGGGGGGGGGGGGGGGGTTGTGTTGTTCCGGATGGCTTGCACCAGTAGTGACACAGAGTACTACATTTATAAACTATAACTTAAATCAAATTTAAATATTCTGATTTTGAGATTTAAGTGTTAAAATTAACTGCAACACTAGTAGCTAACAACTAGCTCCCACGGCTAGCACTTGGGTGTAATTTTTTTTTATGTAAACGCATGACGTGACGAGCTAGTCGTTCGCCTGGTGTTAAGCGACATGGCCGCCCATAACAGATTGCAGTGTCACTCGGAACTCTAACTTAAAGTTTCACGTGACACCGCGCGCTGCGCACGTCATACTGAGACATCACACAGCCTAAAAAGTTTTCTACACTGTGAGATCAATTCGTAGTCTCATTTGCCCAGTAATTTCACTAGCTAAAATGCCCTTCAAACCGGAACACGGAAGTGTTTGCACACTACTGCTTGGCGGCAGAATAACTGGCAAAGCGGTGGTACCTACCTAGACGAACTTTGCAGAAAAGTCCTACCACCTAGTAAAGTACAAGTTTAGTTCCACTTCAGGCCATGCAAAAGGCGTTACCTATAGTGTAGGTACTAAAACTTTGCAGAATTATTGCCTTTGCTGTCTGTGCTGTAGGTTTTATAAATATTTTAACTAAATGTAATTCGCGGAAATCTACAAAGTTCTAGGAAAGGGCCGCTCAATGAATTGAGTACTGTTTTAAGGAAATTAAGTGAACCATACGCATTTTATTATACACCTATATACATATTTACCAATAAAACTATAAAATTGCAACCAATGTTTTCACGTAAAATCGATTTTTAATGCCCCACAGACAAACACGCGTAACGTCGGCCCCTTTGATGAAAACAAAGACACCGACAAAGGTGCCGATAACTGCAGCTTTCTGCCAGTGACTATTGTTCAATTTGACTTTACTGCTTAGAGAAGTAAAGAAGAAAACGCAGTTACTGCAAATTTAAATTGTTTTATAAATGTTTATTGACAGTTATCAGTCGTACAGCAGTTATGTTTAAACGCTTAGAGGAATTTATATTTGCCTACAAGTTAAAACCATTAATTGATTTTAACTTATGTTATTACTTTAACATGAACTTTCATTTTTTTTTAATTACAAGGCATAAAGTATAATACTTTAATACATCAAAGTCAAATAAGTCATTTTAGCACTTTTACAAGTCAAAATGATATTATATACTCGATATAAGTTACAATTATAAATTGTGGCAAGCATATAAAGTTACAAAGTGTTTAATGTAAAATATTATAATTATTATTACAGCAAGGCTATTAACATAAATATAAGAGTTCTCTCTGGGCGTGTAAGCAATCCGGCAGAAAAGGAATCTCGGATCCTAATCTTCGATTACATTAGCTGTAAGATATAAAAATCGATGTAATATTTATACATTATATATTATATTAGAAATTATACATTATATTAGAAAGAAAGAAACAAAGAAAGAAAATCTGTTTATTTGTAAACAAAAATTACTAAAAGAGATACATGATAATTATATTAACACAGTCAAAAAAGTAAAACTAGCCATTAAGCGTAGATAAGCTGAAGCTGAAGTGCCTATGAGGGTGGCATGATCATGTATGATCACACCCTCCATAAATAAATAAAGATTAAAAAATATATATATTAACACAGTCATAACACATTACTTTATATGTGTTACGGCTAACAGCCGAAGTACAAGTTGCACCTATACCTAGTTTTAGCCGGCTAGAACTAGGTGCAGCCGGTCACAGATGGTTAAAGTTAGATCTATCCTACTAAGCTTATTTTTAGTTAGAACCAGGTCCAGTCTGTGATTTCTGATGATTTGTGTTACATAATGTTATGTATAGGCGCTTCGCCGACATCTCCCGGCTCTCTATTCGTTAATAAAAAAAAACTAAAAAACCAAAGAGGTATATGTACTACGTACTAGAGAAGCTATTCAAAGCACAAATAGTTGTCACTTTTTGTATAATGAAACTAAAATCCGGTACAGCACTTTACGAGATTAAATCGTCTAACCAACGATCACAACACGCAGCGCTAGTGCCATGGCACATTCGGATCATAATTATTACTGCTATTCACTGCTGCACGTGCAGTCGCTTTGAGTGCTGAGCATCGTATGAGCGAGAAGATGCTTATTGGCATATTTGCAGTGGTTGACAATGCAAGTTAGAGATGTCCTGTCTAGTGTATACATAGAAGTCTTTGTAAAAAACGAAGATAAGGTTACCCAGCCATACCTAGTGCCAGCTGCCTAAAACGAGATGTTAACATGTCGGCGTTTGGCCGTAACATAATATACCTACTATAATAATTATTTATATACTATTGACTGGCCTGTTATTGTGCAGCGCAGTTACTCAGTTAGTATAAGTAGCTCAGCCTTCTGAGCTGTACGTAGGTCATGGTTCGATATCCTTCCCTTCCCGAGTTTAAAGTAAAAATTAATTTATTTTATTTTATTGAAAATTTACGTTATCATTTTTAGAAGTAGTCTATTAATGTGCTTGACACAATTATAATTAGTAGACATGCACCCTTTTTCATTGATAGTAGTTGGATTCATTCTCAGTCCTATCATACGTAGCCCTATATTTATTATTATTTATATCAAGTATCAAAATTCATTCAATCGTCTATCACATTCACTTCAAGATTGTCTGCCGAACAATTTAAGAAAGGGACAGATACATTTTTTGTTAGCTACAAACTTAATAGTTCCCACAACGATTACCTTCACCTGAGTGATAAGGGATGGAAATTAAAATATATCGATATCGATTGCCTATACTATTATTGACCTACAATAAAAATTAACTATTATTTGTTTGTATTATATAACATACTTAGTTAAAATTAAACTGAGGATATTACTTAACTGTATTACAAAGCCTCTGTCGTGTAGTAGCTAAGCAGTTCAGCTCATAAACTGAATGCGGTGGCGGGTTCGATTCCCGCAACTGGACAAGAATACTTGAGTACAGAAAAAAGAGGAAATACTTGTTCATACTTGTTCTGTGTCTGGGTGTTGTGGGAGCGTGGTCCTCGTAGTTCTGGGTCCCTAGATAAAGGGAATCTTAGTTAGGGTCTAGGATTTATGTGTGTGATTAGTGGGCGTTATTTATTCTTAGATGATGTTATAAATCTTATAGCCAGAGAGTTACAACAGACGATACATAAACTTGTATTTATTTGCAAATTTATTTTTTTATATAGGTACTAATACAAAATGATTATAATAATGTATACCATAAAATTAACTTTTTATATTATATCAACCAGTTCACGTGACGCGCCTCCTTTGAACGAACCTTATCGACAAAGTTATATCGACAAATCACTTCCTTAACCCAAATGCACCTTGACAGGACTATGGGGTATAGTTTTTTTAATCACATCGTCGTACAATATATCATACCTTTATTTACACTGCTACATATTCGCGCAGACGGCTTTGTCTGCTATAACACTATAGCTTCTTCAAAGGGAGTTTCGGAAGCCACCATACAAAATCGTTAGCTTGAAAGGGGTCGCTTCGAAGCGCTATAGAAAATAGTGCCATCGATTTATGCAATGTCAGATGTCATTAACTGGTTCATTATTCGCTATGGGAATTTTACGGAAATAGCTGTAATAATAGAAGAAATGATTGCTTGTTAATAAAACGGGTTCAAGTAAATCTACTCAATTTTAGTAATAATGAACAGCTGTATTTAAGTTTGGTTGTTTTTTTGGGCTAGGTGTAGTATCACTTGGAATTCTTCAAACCAGAACACAGTCGTGATTGCACACTACTGCTAGGCGGCAGAATATATAGCAAAATGGTGACCTACCTAGACCAACTTTGCAGAAATGTCCTACCACCTAGTTAGGTGGTAGTAGGTTTAGGATACCTATATTTTAAGGATCGCATTAGTGGTACATCTACAGATGTCTATATATGAGATGTCTATAGGCTCTTCACATCATGAGGGCCGTATGCTTGTTTGATTGCTACCTATACGTGGTGCTTACAATATTATTGGTATTATTACACCATACACTAAAACGCGATTCGACTTTTAGCATTATGTCTAGGAAAGAGAACATAAAACAGCCAATTTTAAACCATTTTAAAACCATCGAAACAATAATGAAAAGCAATAAAAATAAATCAGTCATAATCGCTAATAGAAGACACCGTCGGGGCGTGGTTCTAAAGGTACATTTTGTTCATCCCGAATCCCGGGGGGTCAGTTATTGTGATGGTAATATAAGAACGGTCTCCAAGATTAGGATGTGGTAGTGTAATCAATAGCTCAATACTTCAGCCTCGCTTTTGTACGGTTTGACCTGAAGACAGGTTGTATTGTGGCTTAGTTGAACTCCCGGATGGTCAGGTACGGGTCAGGGGTCAGGTCAGCCCGTTCGACAAGTGCATGTGGATTGTACAAAGAATGTACTGACTTGTGAAATGTTAGAACGAAGTAGGTAGTGTAGCTAGTTTATTATTGTAGTAGTTAGTTTAAAGAATAAAGGCACATTGCCCGTTGAAAAAAAGTGGATAACGTGTTACGTTTTATCAAATATAAACACAATATGACACTAATTGAATGTGATACAGATAACGTATTTTTTTTGAAAAGACTTCTTATTACGCACATTACACTTAACTAAACTTAACTTATTAGCTATGTAGGTAATTCAATTTTTTTTTGTAATGACAAGTTTATTCCGCAAATGCCTGGGTGAGTACTAACTATAATCTGTCGCAAGCAGCCGTGACGCCTAACACCAGCCGAACGACTAGCTCGTCACGTCATTCATTTACGAAGACAGTATTTTACGACAATTTTGGGGGAGGAATTCTTTTTTCTAGGTTTAATTAAACATATTGAAGCACTTCCCCCGGAGAAGCTATTTCATAACTAACCTTACAGATAAAATAACGTATTTTAAAAATATTTTAACATACGTATTTAAAACTTGTTTGTCTGTCTGTTAGATAGACAGTCACTCAGGCAGGAGGAATTTTCATTACTATAAAAGTTAATGGCTTTGGTGGATAAGACTACTTAACTAATTATTTAACGAGAAAACTATAAACACTCAATAACAATACTAGCTAGAACAATAATTAAATAAGTCAATTCGTTAAAAATACGAGTTAACACTAAATTACCTTTTGTCCGTCACTCTGAGCCTTTATTGTTTCACCATTCAAAACAAACGAGTTAGTAGGAACGGCAAGAACAAAACTGAGCCATAATAAGCTAGCCAGCCTTTTGTTTGAGTTTCAAGATCCGCCGCTGAAGTTTGTTTCCCGAAGTTTCTTTACGCAGATTACCTTAGTCGTGCTCATTCATAGGGATCGATGACAAATCTCAGCTATTTTAATAATAACCTCTCAATTATCACACTTATATCATCACATTACACTATATATATAATATTATAAAGGCGAAAGTTTGTATGTGCGTATGTTTGTTACTCTTTCACGCTCAAACGGCTGGACGGATTTGGATGAAATTTGGAATATATATAGCTTATGCACTGGATTAACACATAGGCTTCTTTTTATCCGCGGGTGAAACCGCCGGGTGCAGCTAGTTACCTATAAATGCTACAGTTTGTATGTGTGTATGTGTGTATGTTTGTTACTCTTTCACGCTCTAGTCGCCTGACGGATTTGCATAAAATTTGGTATGGAAGTAGCTACACTGGATTAAAACATAGGCTAATTTTTATCCCAAAACCGGGAACGCTTCCTGTAGGAACGCGGGTGAAACCGCGGGGCACTGCCAGTTGGAAATATTACAGACTTAGGATAACGAAAAAATTCTAGGTCTGTGGGAAATAAGCACTTTACAAAACGTTATTTATCTTAGTTCTTACGTGTAATTTATTAAGAATAGCATCACGCCTTTTATTCCAGGCAAGTAAGGACCGATCTATGTTACGTAAAACCCTTAATCGCTAGGTTTCTATTTCAGACTTTACAAACTAAACAGCTCCCATGAATCTAGGCAACCTCAGCTATGCTATAATCATTCAGCTGATTTACAATTTAATTAATTACTTTAGCCTGGCTAAAGCATTATTATTCTAAACGGAGCATCTAACGCGCATCCATTTGCTCACAAATTCTCCAAAATTCGAATTACGAAGACGCACTGCAACGTGCATTTGGCGCCTAGCGAGATACGTAACTTTTTTTGGACAATTATTAAACTTAAATTCCTCAACGCTACCACAGAGAAAATCAAACCTGATTCCAACCATATACGGCATATTTTCTAATGTGCAGTTTACAAGTTCAAACTAAAATCTAAGTTAATCGTTTAGCTGACAAGTTTTTCAGAGATTCAACCCCTATAAAGGAAGTTATAGAGTCGAAATTCGTGTCCGGCTCCGATGTCCTTCCAGCAGGATAATAATAATGCATTTTTTGTTATCCAAGATGTCGGTGTGCGATGCACCAAAGTGTATATGTGTGCTGCTCTAGTCGTGTAGCAGCTGTGCCTATTATTTTGACGTTGTGTGCGATTTTGTACCGCGACCTAACACATTTGATACGTTCATAAATAAATGCTGAAGGGAGCGATTATGTCGTACCAAATTGCGTGACAGGCTGACGTTCAACTCGAAAAGTAGGTATATTCACTGTGGTAGGTAAATCAAGGGGAAATGTGTTTTTATTCTGCTGAGGTAATTATGCAAAGCGATAATGATTCTGTCGAGTCACGATTGAGCTATTTTTTCAGTTAACGAGTTTTCAGGCCATTGTGTTGTTTGTGTAGTAGATTTACTTATTTTACGACAGGTACATTAGTGAGATAGGTAAACCAAACAAATGTCAACGAAGTCAATAATGAGTATAGGTACATGTATGTATGTCTAATTTTAATCTTCTATTTTATATACAGTATAAAAGAGCTAATTTAAGTATATCCTGTGACAGACTAGCCAACTGTGATATTAACCAAAATCTAAACTACAGAAACGTAAACTTTGGGAGGTCCGTTCTTTTTATAATGTAGTAAAATTAAACCCCTTAATGACGTCATCGCCAGGATTTGATATTGAGAATATTATAGAGAAACACAAATTATTTTGTAATTGCGGAGCACATCAGCAAGAATAAGAAGAAGGAAACTGACTGACCACCCAAATTGATGGGCCAACTACCAAGTTGGCCCATCAATTTGCCCATCAGTTGCTGTAATATTATAATATACCAATATTATAATATTACAGCATATTGATCATATTTACTGCACAAATAAAGTAAAACGTCAATATCACAGTGAATATACATAGTTAATTTTCGTTTTAGTTCTATCACTGACAACTTAAAAACTCCGCTTTCATATGTAAGCCAACAGATCAAAACTACTTCATCTCCTACGAACAGAATAGAGAAACTTTTTTTGCATCAGCAGTGAAGCGATTCCCAAGAACATGTGGACCGCTACGTTCGTCGCTAGATCAAATACACCATCCTGCCACCATTGTTGTTTCTTTATCAATACTTTCCGAAAAAAATCTTTGTTCACCATCTGTCTCCCTCTAACCGTGGGATATTGTAGCGTCAGAAAGGGACAGGTGTAGAGAACATCTTTACATATAATTGCTTTGAAAATGAATAGCTGATAAACAATAGGCCTAAGAAGCTATGACAATACTCCGCGAAGTTCGTGCAGTAAAATTGGCAATTTTAGATGAGCGAGTTGTATATAATTTGTAAAAATATTTTATCCTGAGTAATTTTTATTTTTTGCCATTCATGGGCATTGGGCAATGCTACCAGCATGTTGGGCATCTAGGTAGTGGGGTAGACTATCTGAATCATCATCATCTTCATCATAATCATCAACAGCCTGAAGATGTCCACTGCTGAATATAGGCCTCCCCTACGGAGCGCCACTTTGAGCGGCTGCTCGCCACCTGCATCCATCGGCCACTATTTGACTATGGATATAGTATATGGATATGGACTAGATATTGTATTATCTGTGATATGGACATGAATATAGGGGTTGCAAGACTTTTGGTGCCAGGTTCCAGGGCCCGCGGGTCCAAATTCCGCCATATAATAATACTTTGCCCGTCAAAAAATTATCGACATGATCACACTAACTTGATACTAAAGGTTTTGGTTAACACTGTGCAGCCATGGTGCTAAACACCGGCGACTCTAGCCCCAACATTAAAAAAAAATAACCTAGTGCCGTTCATGAATGCAACAAGTATCTATTTATATATAAAATTTAAACCATTTTTTTAAAATATTTCGTATATTTTTAGAAGCAGGGAATCAAAAGCTCTTATTAACTATTTGTTACAAAACAACGTGTGTAGGTGGTATAGACATTATGTGAAATAAAACGTAACAAGCTGTGTACGTTACAGTACAATTACAACCAAAGAATACCTACCTACTTTCTACGAGTTAGCAGTAAATAATGTAGGTACACTTTAAATGAAAAATGTAGCCAAAAATTATAATAAAAATATTATTGCTATGGTCATGTTTCGTTTGGTCCTACAACAAGATATGTTTATGAGAGATATGATAGGTTTACTAACATAACCTCAAATATAATATTTTTCCCAGCTTCTGCAACCTACATTCAATTTTCTTGTTTGTTGCGTTATGGATGTAAACTGTAGCGTAAAATACATCTGTACCTATACCTACTGTACGCCGCGCCGTCTGAAAGACGCCATCCTTCTTTATCCGTTTTTTCCAGAAACAGTCTCTGTCATTGTTTAAACTATGCTCAGCAATTTTTGCATAAATGAACAACCAAAGAATCATACAAATAATTTCATTTTTAAATATTACTAATGAATCCTTATAATGTTTTGGAACCTGAAATGATTGCTAAAATATTGTTTATTATCGGGATTTAATTTATTAGTGACAATGAAAGTTAAAAATCTGAAATGATAGTGATAATGAAAATATTTAGGTTCCTAAATATACATAAATATAACGTCACAATAACAAATGACAAAAAAGCGAATAAACTTTAGACATGATACCCAAGTTGAATAAGTGTAACTTTACGTGACTAACCTTGAAATTCGGGTAAGGACATCAAATCTGGGTATAAGGGTGATTTGCTATTACTCAGGCGAAGCAATATGAGATTTCCTCGCATATTCGTAATTCTGGTTATACCCACGGTGAAGGCAAGGGGGGGGGGGGAGGTAACTGGTATCCCATCAAGAGACAGAAGACGTCCACTGCTAAACACATCCTCCCACATAAAACGCCACTGTAATTATGCATGTCAGGCATAATGCTTTTAAGGCTTTTTGATTTTTAGGCAAAATGCTTCTAAGACATATTACGCCATAGTCAATTTGCAAGTTAGAACATCGTTTTTAGGCAATTTGCTTTTTAGTAATTTTGCTTTGTAGGCAGTCTGATCATAAAGACTTCAAACGCTTACCATAAGGGGGAGGGGGGGGGGGGGGGGGGGCCTATAACGGCACCCACGGGAAGAGATGGTGGGAACACATGGCCTATCGGTATCGGTTTGCTCTCCAAAACACCAACGCCAAAAACTTCATTAAAATGTCATACTTATAAAAGTTCTGAAAACTTGTTAAAACTTCTAGATATTTTCAAGAAACCTATTATCTATTTATCTATTCTTATGTTGTTATTTCATGCATTTGTAAACCTCATTAACCAATATTTAATTTTTTGCGTAGGTACAATCACGTAGGTAGGCTAAGTATAACGGAGTATTAGACGTGGTTTAGTAATCTGTGGTATTAGTAAATCTAACCTGCAAAAACTATAAAGTATCTTGTACTTAAAGCGTTTTGTACGCTAAAACTTTAAAACAATAAATCTCCAAATGCCATGAAAATAAAAAAATTAAGATGAGTTTTCGAACTGATGACCCATCAACAAATATTTTCGAACAGTTTAATAAATTATTATAAATATATCGTTTTGTCCTATGACCACCTATAGGTCATATATAGGTAATCATTGGTTTTGACTATCCAGCCATTATGCAACCAAGTTGAATTGTACGTAGTACTTATATATTTATTATGTGCCCAGACTTTGACCCTAATGTGTTATCCATTTCTGGAAGACTAACGACCTACAGACTATAATAATAAACGAAACCTTGATATTTGTAGCAAACGCCGTCATTAAAATCTAAAGTAAATTAATTCAAATGATCGCTACGTCCTTGGCGCAGCGTAATCCTATTAATTTTGGGTTTATACTCAATAGTCGAAGTTTCAAAGGTATGGTCGCGTGTCGCATTGCCGGAACTTTCCGAAGGTGAATATGCTGCTTTGGAATCCGCAAACTACATATAAAAACTTTCGAAAGTTTTCACGCAACTTTGTTTAGTCGTGAGGGTCATTGACCTATTCAATAAATAATTGATCAAAGTAATCCTAAAGTAATAAAAAATGTATTTTGTTGTTTGTTTACACAGGACTTGTGTGGGTTTTTGATCTGCAGTTAAATTAACCCATGGTTAAACTAACGAATTTCAACCAATGGGGTTTATTAGAATTTTCAACCATTGGTGACCTTACTATGGATCAAAAAACTAATCCTTAATCGCGACAATCGATGTCTAGGTAAATACGGCGTTTCGACCAAATTGCATTGGCCGTGGTCACGAGTAGACTCCCTCCTATCCTTGATCGAAACATCATCGAAGTTCAAATCATGAGAGTATAAGAAATATTAAAGAATGTACATAACACATAGTTTATTCATTGTAGCATTTTTTGTTACAGTTTTGATTAAGTAGACTATAACACTAGAAGATTAATTTAAGTACGGCATGTTGGAACCCATTTGGTGAAACCATAGAAATCACAAAGTTATACCACTACAGAACAGTATTCTTGGGCAGCGATTGGGAACTAACCTTTTTTTTTTTTTTTATGTGATTGAATGACGTGACGAGCTAGTCGTTCACCTGATGTTAAGTGACACGGCCGCCCATAACAGTTGCAGTGTCACCCGGAACTTTAAAACAATAGTTTCGCGCGACACTGCACTGCGCACGTCATCCTGAGACATCACCCAGTCTAATAATCAGATTACTAGACTGAGTGATCAGATCATAAAGTCTCATTTGCCCAGTAATTTCACTAGCTACAATGCCCTTCAAACCGGAACACAGCAGTGCTTGCACACTACTGCTTGGCGGCAGAATAACTGGCAAAGCGGTGGTAACCTACTTGTATCCTTAGATTAGACAACCACGTGTTATTAAAATAAATGACGGCGTCCCGTATTCCTTATACCTACTACTTTCCAGTTGTTGACTGCAGACCTTTATTATTCTTCCCATTTTATACGAATAGAAAGCTTAGCCAAAGCCCCAAGCAAACAATAGATACTTACTAAATTCTCCGGAAGTTGTAGCGCGTTTTTAAAGGTATATAGCAACACTACCATTGGTTTCTTTGGTTGTCTTGTTCAGCACGTACCGGTTGTATTACCTTTAACTTATCACAAAATACATACTTGTCTTTCTTATTTCAGATACACAATGAAATGCGCCAAAGTTCAGCTACAGGAAAGGTTAAAGCCTAAAGTGAAGTCGGAACTATGCCCGACTGTGGAAAAGCCGCGGAGGTATTGCCAAAAGCGCATGGTGAACCCTGACCACGAAGAGGACCCTCGGTGGGCTGATGTCTACAAAAGGTTATCATGTTTTAAAAAAAGTGGAGATATTGGGTCAATTTAAGAGTGGCATTTATTGAGTATTTAGGAAAGAAGTCTTTTTGGGAAAATAGGTACACGCAAGATTATATGTATTTTAAGGGACATAACAATGATATACGTAAAAAATAATTGACGTCAGCCACTGTTAGCGAACATTTTCTTTTTCTAATACTAGTGACTCAAAGAAAGAAAGGCATTGACATTGGTTTACCATTATGTTAATTTATTCATCTTGTTCACAGATTTTATTGCAACGCTGAAACTGATAGGCTCAACGCACTCGAAAGCGCAAGAGGAAATTCTGATACTGAAGACCTATTCCTTACAGTTCAAACTTTACGATTCCAAGGGGACGTTGATAAAACGAAAAAATCACGATCAAGTTTCAAGTACAAAAAAGCTAAAGATGGCGCCAAACACCGAATGTTTGTGAAACAAGTAGTTGAAGACGAGTACAGCGACGAAGACCGGTCATCGCAGCTAACATGCTACTATTTCGACGACTACGTCAAATATTTGTTCAATAACGACAAATCGAGACCCGCTTCGGGAAAATCCAGTATATTTCTCCAAGGGTTGAGTAATAAAAGAGAAAATAAAGCGACACAAGTCGACGCCGAGCAAACGGGTGGAGGTCATAAAATATCACAAAAACACGACTCTAAAGTCAAGAGTTTATTTAAAAAGTGCGATAAACAAGAGATCAAAGACGAGATGAAAAGCGAGGATGGTGACATGGATGATACGAAAATTACTTACAGAAAGTCTGGCAAAAGAAAAAGTTTGACTATCTCAAGGACTCAGAGCCCAGAGACTGTGCAAGTAATCAGAGTGGATGTTGTCTGCAATTACAGTACTAGCTCAGCTCTATCTGAATCCGAAGATAAAAAACTCGAATGCAACTCTGACATTGACATTGAAAATATAAACATGAAAGGCTCCCATTTCACCAACAAATATTTGTTGACTAACACAATTAAAAAACTAGACGAGAATCTCTCTGGCGCAAAGGTAACCCTACTATGTAAAACTTTCAAACTGTCGGAAAGAGAGAAGGCGTTTTCAACGAATAGTAGTACAAATTCAAACGATATCAAACCTAACAAGACAAAAAAATCAACAGCAAAAAATAAAAACAGCATACGAGCAAAAATCAGAAAACAGATTCAATTTTTTTAATTTTTCTTTTAAACAGGTTTTAATGTAAGCGAGAGATGCACTTTTCCATTTTTGCATTTTTTTTATTCCATGTCGTCGTAGCGTATTGGCAAGGAATCTCATGTGGCATAGCGAATAAGACTTCTGATGATAAGTGATGATGAGAGCGAAGGTGGAGCAACGCTTACTCAGAAATAACCTATTTAAGTCCCCTACTTTAAAATGTATAATTTATGATAATATCAATAGGTTCAATGTACTTATCTTACAAATTTAATTTAAGTATTTTAAATACCATTTCGACTTGTAAAATTACTAAAAATAATCTATTTGAAGTAAAATATTTTTTCTTTGACTTCATCAATAGTATCTATAGAATTGTATGTTGTAAGTGAAGCTAATATCTGAAATGAAGATTAATTAATTTATTTATTGTTTTAATTGATCGAACCAACAAAGGGAGCGAGTCTGCTTCAATTCGGCAAAATTTACTCTCGTCTGTCCTACGTACTCACGTAGGTAGGTACAGGTCGCATTTTAAAAAAAAAATTGTTAAACCTTGGTATAAAGGTTCTACGAGTTCCAGAGGTTTTTTTTGTAGTTGGCGATTTTTGTTAAAGGTGTATTTCTCCCAATAGGACGGAAGGTTGCTGTGGCGCCATCTATCAGCCAAGTAAAATAATATTTGGCAGGAAAAATGAGTATTCGACTCTACACAAGTGTTTTAAATACTAATAAAATCGGTCAAGAGGTTGTCGAGATATGAGGCCATAAGGTCTGAGTTCGGGACATAATTAGTATATATAGTTATACCTACTATAAATATAAAATCTTACTGTGTGGCCCCGGTGGTGTCAGAATAGGACCACAGACTCTTTCCATGGATGCCGTAAAAGCTAGCTAAGGCCCGATTTTACCAAAGTAGAATAAATTTAATCCAAGTATAACTTTCCGAGAATAACTGAGTTACACGAGTATAACCCTTATACCACCAATTTTGAAGGAATAAGAAGCTTATTCCTTGGATACAATCAAAATGGCGTCTTTTTAATTGTCATTTCATTTGTCATCAGCTGTATCCGATAGTAACCAGTAGCTGTATTTATCCTTGGAATAAAATTTATTCTACTTTGGTAAAATCAGGCCTAAGTGGTGTATCCAGAGAATGGTCAGCAGCATTCTCCTCGGTAGGTACATGAAAGGCTGCGATCACCAAGCCACCTGCCAAGCGTGGTGATTATGGTAAACCCGCCCTATGATAAGCAAAGTGACGTTTTATTAGGTAGGCCTGTGTTCAACAGTGGACGTCTTCACGCTGATGATGTGATTATGCACAGACTGAACACAACTATTGTTTCAAAAACGGTTGTGCTCGCGAGGCCTACCGTTCGTAGATCTACAAACAACTTAGGTTGTTCGAATGGGTAATGGGGCGTTTCACAACGCGCTTGGTTCATGCACTAGACTTCTAAAAAAAACATTGCATATTTTGTTACCTTGGTTTTAAAAGAAGCTGTTTAGTGGTAAACGTTACGGAAACAAGCAGACATGCAGTGATCACTGCAGTTGTCTTTATGTTATAATGGTAGTTAATAAGTTAAGGCTGCTGTATACGCAGATCCACTATCTCGCATTACATTCACCACATCACATTATCTAGTTTTGACTTGTAAAAGTGCTAAAAATAGCCTATTTGCAATAAATTTTTTTGATTTGATTTGATTTGATTTGCTCGCACATTGCAACATTTATGAAGATGTTAAATAACTGAATTTACTTACGAAAAATCTGGCTATTTCTCCTGGATATTTTTGTTAAATATATGTAATGTTATATGAATAACATTACATATATTTAACAAAAATATCATATTGATCCAAACAAGGTTTCATAAATATAACGGTACTTATCAGTTTTTATTCATTCGTAATGTTATTCACGAGATTATAGTTTAGCCAGATTTTTCGTAAGTATTTTCAGTTATAAGTAGTTAGTTATTTTAATATCTTCAAAAATGTCGCAATGCGCGAGCGAGATGGTTGTTCCGCGTATATAGCAGCCTCAAGTATTTGACTGTTTGTCTGTGACGACAATGCAGACTGACACAGATACCTGGCACCCCCGGGGCGTCACCCTGATGGCGCCACCCTTCGACAAATAACGGCTCTCAAACTTTTCATTCGCATATATCATCATCATCATCAGCCTGTATCAGTCCACTGCTGGACATAGGCCTCTCCTAATGCACGCCACTGAGCCCGATCCTCGGCTAATCTCATCCAGCTGCCGCCAGCCACTCTGCGTATATCGTCGCTCCACCTAGTCGGAGGACGCCCTACACTACGTTTGCCAAGCCGCGGTCTCCACTCAAGAACACGTCTACCCCAACGGTCGTCGGTTCTGCGGCAAATGTGACCAGCCCACTGCCACTTCAGTTTGCTAATTCTATGGGCTATGTCGGTTACCTTAGTTCTCTGTCGGATCACCTCATTTCTGATTCGGTCCCTGAGAGAAACTCCAAGCATAGCCCTTTCCATAGCTCTCTGAGCAACTTTAAATTGGTGGACTAGTCGTACCGTAAGTGTCCACGACTCGGCTCCGTATGTCATGACTGGTAGGACGCACTGATTATAGACTTTGGTCTTCAAGCATTGCGGTATACGCGACGAGAAAACTCGATGAAGTTTCCGAAACGCTGCCCAGCCCAGCTGTATTCTTCTATTGGCTTCTTTTTCGAAGTTGTTCTTACCTAGTTGGAGCAGCTGCCCTAGGTAAATGTATTGCGGAACAACTTCAAGAGCAACTCCCTGAACTGCGATCGGTTCCGGAGTGACATGTTCATTGAACATAATCTTGGTTTTATCCAAGTTCATCCGGAGACCGATGCGTTGAGAAGAATCAGCTAGGCCGTCCAGCATTTGTTGGAGGTCCTGCAAGGTTTCAGCCATTATGACGATGTCATCTGCAAATCTCAAGTGTGAGATGTATTCGCCGTTAATGTTAATACCTCGCCCACGCCAGTCCAGAGTCTTAAACATATCTTCCAGCGCATTTGAGAACAATTTCGGGGATATAACGTCCCCTTGTCTCACACCACGACGCAAGTGAATATGTTCAGACTGCTGGTTCTGTATGTGGACGGTCATTATGGCATCGTCATATAGACATCTCAACACTTGGATATATCGCCAATCAACTTGGCACCGTTGCAAGGACTCCAGAACAGACCAGATTTCAATAGAGTCAAAAGCCTTCTCATAGTCCACAAACGCTAAACACAGGGGCTGATTATACTCTTCGGACTTCTGTATAATCTGCCGTACAGTATGGATGTGGTCTATGGTGCTATATCCTCCTCGAAACCCGGCCTGTTCCGGGGGTTGAAATTCATCGAGTCTTCGCGCGAGACGATTTGTGATAACTCTTGAAAACAGCTTGTAGACATGGCTTAAGAGGGAAATGGGTCGATAGTTCTTCAATAGGCTCTTATCTCCTTTTTTGAAGAACAGTACGACTACACTCTTATTCCACATCTTTGGAGTTCTTCCGGAAAAGAGGACAAAACTAAATATGCGCTGGAGCTCTCTAAGCACTGGCGTACCACCTGCTTTTAGGAGCTCCGTCGTAATTCCATCCTCTCCCGGGGCTTTTCCATTCTTCAGCTGTCGAAGAGCCATCACAATTTCATCTAGGCTGACTTCTGGCAGGTCTTCGGTGTAGTGGCGAGTCAAAGTGGCTCGGGAATCCTCGGTGGAATCTAGAGGTTGAGGCGCATGCGACGCATATAACTGGCTGTAGAAGTCTTTAACTTCTGCCAGAATCTCCGACTTCGAAACGACGACCATCCCGTTTGACGTGGTCAACTTCGTCAGATGGCTTCGGCCCAGCTGTTGTACGAAGACTTTCGACCCCCGATTCTGCTCTATTGCTTCCTCTATGGAGCGCGTGTTGGAGCTTCGGAGGTCTCGTCTTACCAGCTTTGTGATGGATTTGCTCAAACACCGTTGTTCTGACGAAGTGACTGCTGGGTCTTCACGTCGCTTTTCCATAAGCTGCAGAGATTCCTTTGAAAGTTTAGACTTCTTGCCTTTGCGTCGCATCTCACAAAACCTTGTCCCCTCCTCTCGGAGGATTCCCACCACCTGGTCGAGCGTCTGGTCCACGTCAAGATCTATTGTGCTTTCCAAGGCAGCGAATCGGTTCTCCAGCTTGAGCTGGAACGTTTCAGATCCAACGACTGTTTGGAGCATATTAGGTCGGAGCGTGGCCTTCATCAAACGGACACGTTCAAGCTTGCAGTCAATATCCAGAGTGCCTCGCACAAGTCGGTGGTCACTTCCAGTTTTAAACCTTGTGACCACTGAGACATCCCTGAATATACGCTTCTTGTCCGTTATGATGAAGTCAATCTCATTTTTTGTCATAGCATCGGGGCTTTGCCACGTCCACTTCCGTTGGGGCTGTTTCTTAAAGAAAGAGTTCATCAAGAAAAGCCCCTCTTTCTCTAAGAAGTTAACAAGCATTTGCCCCCTATGATTTCTGCTGCCAAATCCGTGTGGTCCTACTACCGATTCACTGCATGTCTGTACTCCCACTTTGGCGTTGAAATCTCCCATGACAACGTTAAAGTGGGCCTTAGGGGTGTAATGTAAGGCCCTCGATATGTCTTCGTACATACCTTCAACGACATCGTCCGAGTATGTCGACGTTGGCGCGTAAACCTGAATAACCTTGAGGCTATACCTCTCGGTTAGCCTAATTATAAGGTACGCAACCCGCGCCGACACACTAGACATCTCGACAACGTTGTCAGTAAGGAGCTTATGAACCAGGAACCCGACGCCACCTTGGGATGGATTGTCTCCCTCTCTGAAATACATAAGATGCCCTGACTCCAAAGTTACGGTATCCTCCCCCTCTCTTCGGATTTCGCATAACCCGAGAATGTGCCATCTTATGTTTTTCAGTTCTTCCTCCAGTTGTACCAGATGTTCGTCTAGCCGTAGCGTGCGTCCATTAAACGTAGCCAGTGTCAGTCGGGTTGGGCGGCCTTCCGTAACCCGGAGATTCCTAGCACCCCCTGCCCCACCGTTACCATGACCGCCGCCTTGGTCAGGAATAGCAGAGCGACCGGGAACTGGGGGCCATTTCTTTGTTGTGCCGTTCATTAAAAGGTTTTGCCCATAATCGCCACGCTGGGCATGCGGGTTGGCGATCGCAGAGCATAGCTCTTCGCACCGACGACGCTGCAGCCCGTCATCGGTCAGTCATTTGGCTACGCTTTTCGGATGGATATACCGCCATCTGTCGGTCACTAAGGGGAACTCTGCTGATAATTCCCCCCTCCTCCCTTTCCCTTAGCCGGCTCCTACGGCACCCGCGGGAAGAAATGGGGTGGTCCTATTCGTAAGCCGGGACCACACGGCCATATATTTACGGAATATTATGTTATTTCTATTTTCTACAAATACCAACTGATCACTGCTTACCGCAAAGCTCTTCATGCTAGTATACTGGAACAATACCCAAACCTATCACACCTGACAGAACAACGTGTAGCTGATCAACGTCGAGTCATCATCAACAATAAACTTGTAACAGAGGAAAGACTTCAAGAAATTAGGCTAGAAGTAGAACAGAGTTTAAACAGACAGACACATGAAGAATCAGTTAACAACAATAGCTTACATGAGTTACACGAAACACTAATTGCTACAAATGATACACTTTCTGACTTAAGAATCGAACCGACTGAAATTGAAAATAGTTCATTAACTCCTGATACTCAGGTAACAAATACACAAAACCAAATAAACACAGAACAACATTACGACGAGCATTTAAATAATAAAATAATTGAATCATTCAGAACAGCTTACGACAACTTTATAGATACGGAACCTACGCAGAGACCTTATATACCTAAACAAAAACCATCCAAACGACTGTCATACATAATTACTTTTATAGATACACAGATACTACCCAAGTACATATTAACAGAAGACAACTTTAACACTACACATACTCTGATCTATTGTGCGGCATATACAACAGCAATTTGTAACGGATCCAAAATCAAACAACTTGAAGAAAATAACCAACGCATGGCTGGACAAGTAGTAAAACCACATTGGCAAATTAGGCTCGAAAATAAGATACAAAAACTTAGAGAAGATATAGGAAGAATGACCCAATATAATAGAGGAAATAGAAGCTCTAGGCTTGTTTTACACATAGACCATATAAAAGAAAAATACCAAATTCACTCGCGACATGAAAATCCTAATGAAACTAACGAAGAATTTCTTGACAGTCTTAAACAGAAACTAAATGCTACGTGTAGCCGACTACGTAGGTACACTAATTGCACTCTAAGAAAAAACCAAAACATTCAATTCAATAATAATGAAAAACAGTTCTACCGGAACCTTACAATAGAAACAGCAAACTTACGCGAAAACAATGATAATAATAGTGAGGCTGTCCTACCATCAGCTGAAATATTTCATCAATTTTGGTCAAATATTTGGGCCACACCGGTCTCATATAACGATAAAGCAGACTGGATTACGGAAGAAACCAAAAAATTAGACACAGTGCCCCAAATGCAGTACCAACATTTGCCTGTAGAGACTTTTATAAATGTTCTTAAAAAAACCCACAACTGGAAAACCCCTGGGTCAGATCACATTCACAACTACTTCTATAAAAAATTAAAAACTATGCACCCAATGTTACACAATCACATTTGTGAATTTATTCAGTCCCCAGAGAACATGCCCGGTTTTATTACACAAGGAATAACTTTTATGATCCCTAAAGACAAAAACATAGATAACGTCTCAAAATATCGGCCAATCACATGCCTGCAAACAATTTACAAAATAATAACAGCCTCTATAGCACAACTCATCAATAATCACATTATAACCAACAACATTCTCGCACAGGAACAAAAAGGCTGCCGCAAAGGTAGCCAGGGCTGTAAAGAACAGCTCTTAAGAGTTTAACATGCGCCAATGACCTTGAGCGTTGGACACAAAGTTATTAAAAAGAGCCACCTGGGGCGCCACACTCGTAGGTTTGACAATGAGCTAGAGTTTGTCAAAGATTAAAACAATTCCTGATGAAACTACGTGAAAAATATATCTACCTATTATAATAATATTATGGTGCCCGGTTTATTACGTATATAATATATCTATCTATATTACTTATAATAAAACTGTAACAGGTCCAAATCTGTACATTGTAGATAATGTATAGAAATTTTTTTTTGAGGGCTCCATTTTGATGGCCTTGATAGCTCAGTTGGTAATGGCTCTGCCTTCTGAACTATAGGTTGTGGGTTCAATTCCCACCTGGGAATGAACATCGATGTTTGTTCTGGTGCTGGGTGTTGTATTGTATTCTGTGTATGTATTTACAATCAAAAAAAGTATCTAAGTATACATAAAAAAATATTATTTTGGAGGCTTGCATTAAATAAAATTAAGCAACATGTTTTTAAAATATATTTTACAAAATACAATCAATCGTAACACTTTTTAAACTTTTGTGACTTTAACTCATATTATTAGGTTGGGGAAAAAGTCTTTTCGCATTATAGTAAGTATGAACTTGTAATAAAATTTCTTTGGCTGTACTATTTGTATCTGGCTGGTTTTATCATTAAAAGTTTAAATTTTAAAGAAGATAATTCCATATTCAAATTAGGAAAATGTGTGATTTTTATTTGTTTTTCGTACTGTGAAGATGAGTGAATCTAATGAAGAAACTCCATACATTTTAAAATTTTACTACAAAAAACATGGACCTAATAAAAAAAGAAGGACGGAGTCCCTATTGATCCCGAACCGAGGTACCCTTAGGAAGTCGGAACGCTAATAAGTACAAGCGGACACGCACACACTCACATCATAGGAAGTCTATCGCCTGCCATTACTGCTACGGACGTCGCCCAAGACGCTTAGAAAAAAAATTATAAAATGCTGTCTTGCGTTGTGAAAAGTTGTCGGAATCATAGTAGTTTGATAAAAAAAACTCAAGGGATCACTTTTCACAAGTAAGCTTGTTATTATTCCACCAATTTTTTGCTTTATCGATAAAATTATTGAGATGCAACCAATACACAAAACCAGCTTAGTGTTGCCAACAATCTCAATCAAACTTGCAAATTACCCGGAAGTATGGGAGACTGACGAAATTGTGTTCGAATACAAGTTATTCACATATATTGATCATAATTAGAGAACTGACTATATGCAAATGCATATTTCCATTATGCATATTATGCATGTGTTGGCCTTTTTCAGGTTCATAAATATTTTACCTGTAATGGACCTACTAATCGTGCATATTTGGGCAGGTTTTCTTTAACGTAAAAAAAGTAAAGTGTCGTGAAATTTATTAATAGATACTTACTTTTAAAAATTAAGACGTGTTTTTGACTTTTTTGGCTGGCAAACTGTCAGAAGAGCCATGATTGGTTGATACTTGATAGGTTGGTAGTGTTGGTACCATCAGCCAATCATGGATTGTCCCTTCAAAAAAAATTGAGTTTGCTGGGGAGTCCAGCCATTACGAAAATGTCGAAAAAGCAGTTAATTCCCGTTGAGCAGCAGTGGCGTCAAGACATATGACACTTACTAGTATTGGAAGTTTGTATAAGAAATAACAAATATACATAATGGAAGATGCAAGTTTCATTTCAAAAGTAAAGTAGAAAAATACGATAGTGATGTGTTCATAAAACATTTTCAGCAAAAGCCTGGCTATAATTCTTTGTGCGAAATAAACAGTTTTATTGACTGACTAGCAGACCCGACCCGGTTAGTTAGTTTTACGCCCTAGCCCTGTCCAAAGGAAGAAAGAAATGGGAGAGGAAAAGCCTGAATGGAGGCAGGTGCGCCTCTGTTTACCATCATACATTCATCCTTTTCCCCTATCTTTTTCGCTCTCCCTTCCTCTTCCCTATAGCATAAAGGATAATATGGAGTGGCGTCAACTTCGTTGCTGACGATGTTTTATCGTAGTGTATGGTTTACATCGCGCAGGTATAACTGTTACTACAAGGGCTGCACTGCCGAAGCTCACCGTACTATCGTACACCATGAAATTACCGCTAGGATTAAAAATTTAGTAATCTTTTGGCAACATCTGACTCTAAGCCTATACGATAAATAATGCACACCAGCTCTAGGTCATCGTAAAGTAGGTAGGTACCCTATAAGTTGCATCTAATATGGACAGACTGATACACAACAAACTAATCCTATACGGGTTCCATTTTCATACTGAAACGGAGCAAATATAGCATTAATAGCGTATAAAAGGATATATATATTTATGTCGTATTAGTTTTTTACAAATTCAGATAGGACTAACCCTGAGGGATGAAAAATAAAATGACATAAGTTATTAAATTTTGACTACCCTGTTACAAGATCGCGTAGCTTTTTGGTCATACAAAAAGTCACACCAACGTCAGATCTTTTTTTGTCGGTTTCGGGTAATTTTCTTACATGGCAATTCTTTAATCCGTCACACATGTTTAGGTGTCCGCCATTGCTGTACGTCAGTTCGATGTCAATCAAAACTCATTCCTGTTTTTTTTAATTCTATGACAAAAACGGAAAAAATGCAAAGCAAGCCGCGAAAAAAAATTGCGATGTTTATGGACCTAGTGCAGTGTCTGTGAGAGTAGCACAAATTTGGTTTAAGCGTTTTCAATCCGGAAATTTTGATGTCAAAGATGCACCTCGCTCTGGTCGCCCTATTACGGATAAAATGGATGCCATTTTTTTTAAAAAGTGGAGCAAGATCGGCATATCAGTAGTTACGACGTAGCTGAAGAACTGGGAATTGACCACAAAACAGTTTTGGCGCATTTGAAAAAAAATGGGTAGGTACACAAAAAAGCTCGATATTTGGGTCCCTCACGAGCTCACTGAAGGAAACCTAATGACCCGTGTACTCATCTGTGATTATTTATTACGACGTAATGAAACCGAACCATTTTTGAAGAAGCTGATAACTGGTGATGGTAACACGTTCAATTTTATAGATCAATAAAATTGACGAGACCACTTATATCAATGTTTTCTCCATACTGTAAACCGAAGAACATTGACCAATACTAACCCTAAACGATCAATAAAATTGATCAATCACAAAGATTGATCAATAAAATGTAACGTGTATGGGGCCTAACGCTAATTTAGTTCGACTGGAACCCTACCCTGCCAAAAGAGTTTAAAATACCTATACTGACCTTCTGTGCTAACGATCTATTATTGTTCCAAATACTTTTACTGACATTAAAGTCACTAAGAACTAATCAAATGGCTCTAAAACCGACTTTTTCGTATAGTCAATACCTATTTATTGGCTGTTTAATTGATAATTTTCATACAAATAAGAAAAACATGTAAAATATTTTATGAAAAACAGCAGCGCGTCCACCCGTTGGCACATGCCGGGGCAGACTAACTCACGCCCCGCCAAGGGCTTCGCCCTTGGCTCGCCGCAAAATAACGCAAAATATTACTAAACAGACTTAATTTTGGCTCTAAAAATAAAATGATCAATTGAGCTTGTATATTTTTAAATTTCCTATCCGAGGGTGTAAAAATATTTAATGACGCAATCTTCCTTTACGCGGCATTGTACACTGTGTGACTGGAAAGGCGTTCTAAAAGTATTTTTTTTATTCATAATGTACCTAGTAATCGAATATTTTGTTCAATTGATAAGTACAGGTGCAGAATGATCTTATTGGTGATATTTTTTTCATGTCTGTAGAATTCATAGGTTCTTCAGTATGATTAGTTAAAAAGACGCGTTTGGCCTATGTTAAAGGCTTAATAGACTCAATAGCTATGAAACATAACATCACCAATAAAAGAGACATCTGTACCATGTACATCGATTACCGCAAAGCATTCGACTCGATTCCACACACTTGGCTCACTTACATTCTTCGCCACTATAAAATACACCCAACCATTGTAACTTTCTTATCAAACGCAATGCAGAACTGGCAAACAAGGCTCGAAATTAGGAATAAAGACCACCCAATACAAACCGATTTCATACCCATAAAACGCGGCATTTTCCAAGGAGATGCTTTAAGCCCTCTTTGGTTCTGCTTGGCGTTAAACCCACTGTCGAATCTGCTCAATAACACAAACAATGGCCTTGCCATTACAACCAACGACTCCAACTTTAAATTAACTCACCTGATGTATATGGACGATATCAAGCTTTACAGCAACACCACATCATCTCTACACGATCTTGCAGACATCACACAGAGATTCTCCAGAGACATTAATATGGAATTTGGTATAGACAAATGTAAAACTTTTACACTACACAAGGGTAGAATAATTAAATCTGATGACTACGTGCTTGATTCAGGAGAACATGTTGATCCGCTAGACTACAACGAAACATACAAATATCTAGGATTCCAACAATCACGACAAATTCACCAAAAACAAACAAAAACCGATATTACACGAAAATTTAAACATAGACTTAATGTAATTGCAAAATCTCAGTTAAACTCAAGAAATCTGTTCAAAGCTATTAACTCATTTGCTATCCCTATCCTAACATACTCATTTGGTATAATAAAGTGGTCAACAACTGATTTAAAAAAACTACAATGCTTAATCAACAAAACATTAACTACACACAGAAAGCACCATCCCCGCTCATGTACACAAAGATTGACACTTCCAAGGAGTGAAGGAGGTAGAGGCCTAATAGATGCCGTAAATCTTCATAACAGTCAAATAACTACACTAAGAAATTTTTTTTATGAACAGGCAGAACATTCACAATTACATAAAACAATGGTAGATTCTGATAAAAAGTTCACACCTCTTAACCTCCATGACAAAAACATACAGCGTAACCAACACATCACTGACATAAAAGATAAAATTCGAACCTGGGAGCAGAAGTCTTTGCATGGGAGACATCGCCACGCCCTACAACAAGAACACATCGACAAAAGTGCTTCAAACGCATGGCTTAAACGTGGCGAGCTTTTCCCAGAAACTGAAGGTTTTATGCTAGGAATCCAGGATCAGGTTATAGACACAGGGAATTACCAACGCTACATCATCCGTCGACCAAACTACAATGACAAATGCCGACACTGTCATAGCACTTCTGAGACCATCCAACATATAACAGGTGCATGTAAATCAATAGCCCAGACCGACTACAAACACCGACATGACCAGGTAGCTGCTATAATTCACCAGTTTCTAGCACTGAAATATAAATTAATAACCGAAAAACTTCCCTATTATAAATATACACCACAGACAGTCTTGGAAAACACTAATTATAAACTATACTGGGACCGCACAATCATTACTGACAAAACTGTACACTATAACCGACCAGACATAACAGTCCTAAACAAACAAATGAAAACAGTATATCTCATAGATGTAGCTATATGCAATACCCATAACCTTAACGCAACTCATACCGAAAAAATAGCGAAATATACCGATCTATCAATAGAAATCAAAACTCAATGGCGCGTTAACGCAACAAGAACCATCCCAATCATCATCTCCACCACAGGCGTTATACCAAAAACACTCCACACTAGTCTAAGCACGCTTTGCATTCCTCCAACTAGTTACATTCTCCTTCAAAAAGCTGTAATCCTTAACACCTGCCGTATAGTACGCAAATTCTTAACGAACTGCTGAACTGATTTCCGTGGCATATTTTCTATAAAATTGTATTGTATTTAAGCACTTGGCTTCGGCCCGTGCCAAGTTGACCTCCTGTTGTGGGAGAGAAACGTAAACGTTTAAAAAAAGTAATAATAATAATAATAATAATAAATCTTTATTGCAGACACAGAGATCCATAGCTACACTTTAACCTTATGAATATACACACACAGAACATAATAAAAAACAAATAATATCAAGTCACTCTTTTAGGTGGCAATAGCCACCCAACGTTTATACGTTGCAGTCAGCAGCATTCTATCCACCAGACTTCTAACAATTGTATTTTTACACGTGTCGACCCTGGACATAAAAGACGCTATGCGTTTACGTTGTATGGCGTTAAAGGAATCTACTCGTCATTCAGTGAACATCCCTGAAGCGCTAAAATAGCGCTTCAGACCCATCAAATGCCTAAAGATGTTATTATAAGCTACCCTGACAGCGTTGTGCGCCTTCAAGGTGTATTCAGTCCAGAGTTGTAATAGGTATCAATCAATTAAATGTTAATTTACACAAAGTTTGTCAGAAAGAATAATTAAATGCGCCAGTTATTGATTAAATAAAAGTGTTGCTTTTATTTTAATACCCAATCTGAGATTATTTATTTTGTAAAACAACTTATATGTTTCTTAAAATAAAACAAAATATAATAGAAAACCTTTTTATTGCATGCTTTTATAAAACGTTATAAAGATTATTCATTTATTAGTAGTATTTACTATTTACCGCAAGCAGCTTTACATAGTTTTAGCGAAGTGTTTGTACAGTGAGGCCACTATGTCAGTCCGACTGCAGGATTACAGAACAAATCCCATTGTAAAGAGGCGTAAGACAGGGAGACGTTATTTCTCCGAAACTTTTCACAAACGCGTTGGCGGACGTTTTCAAGACGCAGCGTAGGCCAGCCCCCCAATCGGTGGACCGACGACCTGGTGAAAGCCGCGGGGAGCCGATGGATGCAGGAGGCGAGCAGCCACTCAAGGTAACGCTCTCTGGGGAGGCCTTTGTTCAGCAGTGGACGTCTTCAGGCTGTTAAAATGATGATGATGATGAGTTTTACTTAAGAAAATGCTTAATTATGAGGATTAGTGCCATTGGCGGGCCTAATACCAATTATGATAATATTCATAAACATTTCAGGAGTAAAAATCATTGCCGCAGCTTCTGGTGCAGCTGTCCCTGTCTCCATCCCAGTCGCTAAATCAGCAGGCGTATTTGGTTCCCGATTGCTTTGCGAATCCTGAGGTGGCATTGTTGTCCCCGTCTCATCAGTCACAACTATGGAGGGTACAGTTGGCTCAGTTTGGTTTAACTCTACCATCTCCCTGACCGCCTGCAGTATCTCCTCTCTCGTCATTTGCTCTCCTTCGGCTTCTGAAACTATGAAAATACACTGATTCATTTTTACTATACAAATAAATGATATCTCTAACGAAACAAATGGTTTCTGAACTGCTTGAGATAGTCAATTGAATTGTACAATACAGACAGACAGGCCGGGCAAGATTTTCACTGTTAGAATTTTTTTGGATTTTTTTTGTAGCCGAGGAAGTTCTATAGATTTATATTATACTTTAATATAGAACTTTTATAGTATAATCTGTAGACTATAACTACTTTAGAACTTCTGTAATCTATTAGATTGTATCACTTTCAAAATTCAAGTTAATTGAATCCACGGATGTACAGAATTGAATCATAGTTAGTGGCTCCTGCAGCAACGTTTTCGTGACAGGGAGTGTCAGAACTCAAACACATCAATGTGTCAGATTTGTTGTGAACTACCGCTCATAAAGTTTCATTACACTCAAAAATGTCGGATTGTCGCGACAATCTGACGTTTTTGATTTGCTAATTTCCGCCATGACAAGTTTAAGCCTAGCCTCTTTACAATGGGATAGCCTGTAAGTTTTATTAAACGGAAAAATTGATGAATTGCCACTTTTTGCCATATTTTATGTTGAGCTTGTCTGATTTTTAGGTTATCAAGTATCGCTAGTTTGAAGAAGTCACTAACAAAAATATCAAAATACCACAGCATTTGCCCTATTTACATTGTCAAGATATATAATTAGGCATGAAAATGATTGCTACTTTACAATCATTGTCATTTCATCATCGGATTTATTTTAGTCACTGTGATTTCACCTGCGATTTTTCATAAAATATGACTAATGAATTTATGATCAATGGTGCTGCAATGGTGATGATTGGCTGTGCTTTATGAAATAGAACAGAGATGTGATTTAGGAGCAACCTAGTGAAGTTGCGACCTGCTACAGATGATTACAAGTAATCTAAAGCTACTCTCTTACTTCAAAGTTCACCGCTACACCACAATGTTAATAAAATTATACTCTTTAGGTCTCAGTTTGTTTACTAAAGCATAAATAAAATTATATGTTTTGATATTCACCGCTTATGCTATTCTTGTATTATGAAATCCAAAGCCACGATTTAATTAAGTGTGATTATCACACTGTGATTAGTAGCAGAGTGATTTATGAAAAATGAAATGATATGATTTTTCGCCTGCTCCTTGTGATTTGATCCATGCCTATATATAATATATTACGTAGGTATAGGTACATACCGTTTTTGGCTGGGTCAGACACATCGAGATCACAGGTCGGCCACTGGAATGGTTGTTCCTGAAAGAAAAAATGCTTTTAGATAAACTAGATATGGTATTACTATTAGATATAACATGGATATAAAAAACCCAAATGTATTTCGGAACGTTTCAGAACATCTTACGATCACCTAAGGTTTCCTTAGATCATCTAAATCAAGCGTCTCATTTATTAGTAAAGTCAGTAAGTGGGTCAGCCATCAAAAATTTTTTTTTAGTTTTAGTTTTACCCTACCTATCAAAACTAAAAAAAAGTATGAATGAAGACTGAAGGCATTTCATTGAGGTGGAGAGTGGAGACCCACCTCATCAGTCAAATCTATGGAAGGAACAGTCGGTTCAGTTTGTTTTAACTCTGCCATCTCACTGGCCGCCTGCAGTATCTCCTCGCTCGTCATTTGCTCTTCTTCGGCTTCTGAAACTATGAAAATACACTGACTCATTTTTACTGTATAAAAAAATTATATCTCTAACGAAACAAATGGTTTCTGAACCGCTTGAGATAGTCAATTGCATTGTACAATACAGACAGACGCGGGGCAAGAATGACAGCGTTCATGCTTTATATAATCTATACCTACTATACCTACTATAGAACTTCTGTAATCTACTAGATTATATCACTTTCAAAATTCAAAATAATTGAATCATAGTTAGTGACTTCTGCCGCAATGATTTCATGACAGAGGGTGGCAGAAGTTCTGACACCCTCTGTCACGAAATCGTTCTGACTCAGAACTCAAATACATCAATGTGTCAGATTTGTTGTTAACTATCGCTCATAAAGTTTCATTACACTCAAACTTGTTGCCTTGTCGCAACAATCTGAATTAGCTAATTTTCCACCATGACAAGTTTATCGCCTGTAAGTTTTATTGACGAATAGCCAGTTTTTGACATATTTTATGTTGAGCTTGTCCGACTGTCAGGTTATCAAGTATCGCAAGTTTGAAGAAGTCACTAAACAAATATATCAAAATACCACAGCATTTGCCCTATTTACATTGGTCAAGATATATAATATATTACGTAGGTATAGGTACGTACCGTTTTTCGCTGGGTCAGACATATCGAGACAACAAGTTGGCCACTGGAATGGTTGATTCTGAAAGAAGAAAAACTAGATAATGAAAAAAAAACTGCTTTTAGATAAACTAGATATAAAAAACCCATATTTATTTCGGAACGTTTCATCCTTATGATTAGGTACCTAAGGTCTCATTTGAGGTCGTCTAAATTAAGCGTCTCATTTATTAGTGAAGTAAGGATGAGGGTCAGTCTATAAAAATATTTAAAAAAAGGGTACCTACCAAAGCTTAAATAAAAGATGGGGATGGGACTACAGCGATAGTCCACATCGTTCTTGTTTACAGCGAACAATAGTGAGCAAGAGTGTCTTCAAGGCAAGAGTGAACAGTAGGCAAGCATATGACGCGGCCTATACCGGGTCTAACTGAATTCATTAAGGTATCATGAAGGTATTTAAATAATTAAATATTCAGAGGCTAAAAAAGATTAACTACAAAACTACTTAAAACTAAAATAAATATTGATTAGCACAAACTGCAAAAGCACTCCATATGATGATGGGGCCTGATGTGTATAACAACATTCCTAAGTTAATCGTAGATTCTCCAAGCTTTATGACCTTTAAACATAAGTTAAAAGAGTGGCTTACAAGGCGGGCATTTTATCCTTATCAAGAATTTATTAATTACAAATAAAATCTTAGACTTATTATTTATATTTACACAATGTAAATCCCTAAAGGTGTAAAGGTTCTCGAGTGGCGACCACGAACCGGAAGACGCAGCGTAGGCCGGCCCCCTACTCGGTGGACCGACGACCTGGTGAAAGCCGCGGGGAGCCGATGGATGCAGGATGCGAGCAGCCGCTCAAGGTGGCGTGCTCTGGGGGAGGCCTATGTTCAGCAGTGGACGTCTTCAGGCTGTTAATGATGATGATGAATGTAAATCCCATATTTGATTATTATGTGTTAAAATTAATGATATCAAATTATAATAACGAAAGTTGACTGCAATAATTTTATTAATATTACTGTACCTAATATTATTTTTGATGTGTAATGTATATCATCACACTAATATTATAAAGCCGAAAGTTTGTATGTGTGTATGTGTGTTTGTGTGTATGTGTGTATGTTTGTTACTCCTTCACGCTCAAACGGCTGGACGGGTTTGGATGAAACTTGGAATATAGATAGCTAATGTACTGGATTAACACATAGGCTACTTTTTATCCGCGGGTGAAACCGCGGGGCGCAGCTAGTTATGAATAAATGATGTCGATGTCTAGTCAACTGCTACAGTATACACAATTAAATTAAAATAATTATGTCCCTACTGTTTTGAATTATTACATACAATGTAAAATGACTATAGAAACTGTTCGTGACAACGACGTTAGGCACCGCAGCAATGTTCACAACTTTCAACAAAACATATTTTCATTTGCACTCTTTACCCTTTGATATCATGTACTCAATTTATGCTAATGGATTAAATTGCATCCTGTATATATGGATATACGCCACATCACCACTTACCATCTGGTGTGACAGTGGTACAATGCTTGGAAAAAAATTACTTTCATGAATTTGATGATTTCTATTTTTGGTGCGTTTGAAAAGTTTTGTATAATAGTCTCGACCTTTAAAACGTACCAAAAGCAGACAACAAATGAAAAGGAAGAACACGTCGGACTACCCCATAATAATAAAAAAAAACGCAACGTAATATTTAATAGATAAAAAACGTTTTAGTGTAAAGTGCCTACGTTTTGCTTTCTGCCGTCTTAATCTTTATTTGATTTTAGGGGTTCCAGAAAAAGTGACCCAGTGTTTTATATAAAATAATAAGACTATTGTGCCGAAGCACTTATTATTGTAAAATGGTATCGCTTTTACATAATAGACACTAATTTACATAAAAGAAACCTCCTCCCCCACAGAACGCCACTTTGAGTGGCTGTTCGCCTCCTGCATCCATCGGCTCCACGTGGTTTTCACCAGGTCGTCAGTCCACCTAATGGGGGGCCGGCCTACTCAGAATTTCTCACAATGTTTTAGTAAAATACTTCAAATTACATTACATAACATCATAATAATTACAATAATAATAAAATACTCACTCAGAAGTAAATTTAACACTGATTTGCAAATATCAAAAGCCGGTGACTGAACAGAATGGCGGAACACACAACCAATGATAATGATTGAAAAAAAGTCTACCCTCATTTTTGTCTTGATATGTTTTTCTTGATACATTTCAATTTATTTGGTTGGCATTCTTGAATCAGCAGCAGTGTTCACACGTCAGCCATCTCTTTCTAAAAGGTGATTTCATGTATTATTAGAAAGAGAGAACGAATAGTCTATCTGAACTGTTTTATTGGTGCCAAAGACTTTATTACGTCTATGTTGGTGGCATTGAATATATCATAAAAGATATAAGTTTTTCTAGGGTAGTTTTGCAGAAAACTTAGCGGCACAATATTATGGCAGTAAGTATAAGTAGGTACAACTTCTTCGCATTCTCAAATTTACTATAAATAAAAAGGAGTCCATTGACTGGCATTCGATTACATATAGGCCATCTTCTAAATATCGATTATAGACCATCTCAAATAAAAATAGACGCTGACAACTTTGCTACACATACTTAATCATTATTACAGTGTTATTACAGTATAATGTGAGTGTGTGAGTATAATAGTCTACTTGTAAGTGTCATAATCAAATGACAGCTTTAATTTGAATCTGACGTTTCTTATTTTAGCCGGTCAATTTAACTTACAGTTGGGCCACAGATTAGAGAAAAAAACAATGTGAGTTGGGCATCCTATCGCTATTTTAAGCGTGTTGTTTTACGTGGTTTAGAAACATCAATCCTAAATTAGCTAATTTTAGTAAATTTCGTACAAGTAGTTCCCCCATGGTTACCAGTGTTGCCAGATCCGTGGGTTCAGAGTTATCCTAGATGTAGTGTTATTTTTTCATTTAATTGTAACTATGTAACTGTAACTATTAATTTAAGGGGGCTTTTACATTTTGGCGAGCTCAGAACCGCGCGCGCGGTACTCAGCTCGCAGCGTCCGTCGGTTTGACCAAATATATCTTGTCTGTTTCATTTATTGATCTATACTTATAATAATATATAAATTATAAGAGCATTAATTTATAATTATTAAATAATTTGCAGTAATTTAGAAAAATGATGCACTTTATTTTGGTAACAATATTTTGTCGATGTAATACAAAACTCCGGGGATATTAGAACTTTTGTTGAAGTCTTTTTGATTAAAAAACAAATTTAATTTAATATTTTTTTAATCGCTTGAAAGGTAGAAATCAAAAATGTGTTCTGACATTATGGAAGTACGGGATGTATTTAATGAAATATAATTCAGCTTGGAGACTTAAGTTACACAGAATTGTAAAGCTCTCAAATCGGGTCTTTGTGTGTTTTTGATAAAACGAAAATCAGGAGAATGATGATTACTAAATAAATAGGTGAACTACCGAAAATGTTGCTGTGTCATTATCGAAGAAGATGAAATGAAGGGTATATTTCATATAATGGCTAAGTATAGACATTAAAGCTATGCATCAAATATTGACGACGAAAACCTTGCAACTACGCATAATTCTGTTAAAGCACCCTTCAACTATAATATCTAATATAGGTCATTACGGCTAGTACACAGTCCAAATGTTTTTTTCGTAGTAGGCAGTGTAGCTTAGTATTTAGTAGTAATTGTGATTATTGAAGTAGTTATTTAAATGAATAAAGGTACTTTTCCATACAAAATAATTAAAAACAAATTGTAGCCTAATTTTAAAATGCTAACTGTTCCCTAACTTACCAATGTATTTCATAAAAGGCGAATAAGGGAGAAGCTGCGCTGTTGGAATTTTTGTTTTTTTTTATTCTTGTCTTCGTGTAGACGCGGGGACAAACAGGAACAACCCTGAATAAGGGATATAATATCACTGCTCATGTCTATTGTGGGTAGGTCCAAGATAGTTCTTGGTACACTTGTCGAATAGCAGCGGGTAGGTATATGGCATTCCCAAGCAGTTACGGTCACAAACACGCGCCTAAAGAAGTATTCACTTCATAACTGTAGTGGATTTCAATGAATCATAGTGCGGTAAGTAATACCATTCACCCATGATGCTCAAATATATCGTGGAGCTATGATAACTATCGAATGTCTAGGAACACTGACAATCACGTTAAAACTGTCAGAATTTTAAGTGACGATGGCAGCCCCACAGATCTAGAATATTTTCGTTAATAGACCACAGTTTTTAGCGTACCGTACCCAAAGGGTAAAGTGGACCCTATTACTAAGGCTCTGCTGACTGTCTGTCTGTCCGTCTATCACCAGGCTGTATATCATGAGCCATGATAGACAGTTTAAATTTTCACAGATGATGTATTTCTGTTGCCGCTATAACAACAAATATTAAAAAACGGAATTATATCAATATTTAAGGGGCTCCCATACAACAAACGTGATTTTTTGCTCGTTTACCAGATGAGTCATAGATGGCGCTGCTTTAAATAGTACTGCTACTCAACACTAGATGGCAGGCATTTATTGTTGCCATAATATATATGAATAATGTACGTACCTAAAGTAAACTCAAATCTTTGACTTTATTAATTGTTTCTGTTTTGGACATGCTACCCGCAGATAGTGACCTAAATTCTGTTTTCTATTTATAACTTTTTATTACTCACTTATTTTGTTTTCTTAGGCTTAGTGTACATAGATATACTTAGTATAATTTAGATGTAGTCTGTAAATAAACAATCAAATATTGTTTCTAATTGTCGTTTGTGTTGTTTGAAAATGTGGAGTAGGTAAATAACTTGGAGCACTTGGACTGTCTATAGGCCATCGCGGCTATTATACAGTCCATAAGTGTTCTTTGTAGTAGGTAGTGTAGCTAGTTTAGTTTAGCTTAGTTTAGTTTAGTTTAGTTTTTATTATTGTAGTAGTTAGCTTTGGTAAATAACTAGATACGACGTCGTAATTTTTCTGATATTATTCCGGATGCAAAGTAAATAAATAAATATGTGTGGACATTTCACACAGCGCCATCTACCCAAAGTAAGCTTGTACTCGTACTATGGGAACCAGATAAATGTATCGACTGGACAATGTGCTTGGAAAGTTTGAGAAAGCCTGAACTACAAAAAATCTACAAATCTTATAATTTTTTACACACTTGATTTGTGACTAAAGAGACTCATGGTCAATCTTGCTAAAAACATTTAATTTGGTAAGTGGTCGAAAATGCGTTTTGTAATCTATCTTTTATTAGGTTGTAAATCCCTTTCATAATGTATAGACCTCTATAAAATCAATATAAACGGTATAGAATACTATGATTATCCGAGTTCCGTTCAATTTACTTTTTTTTAATGAGATTAGTGGCAAACAAGCAGGCGGCCGACCTGATGGTAAGTGGTCACCGCCGCCTATGGACATCTGCAAGACCGAAGGCACTGCCGGTGCGTTGCCTACCCTTAGTGAGGACTCTTTTAACACTTTTCTTGAAGCTCCCCATACCTACTGTAGTTATGCAGAAAACCCCCAGGAGGAAGATCATTCCACATCTTGCAGATTCGTGGAATAAACGAGCTCAAGAATCGCGTCGTATGAGGTTTTTGAATTTTATAGATTATCAAAATCGATTCCTTATTTCAGTTGTAAAAGCAAAATAATTTTCGATTTATTATTGAAAAAAAGAAGTATTTTTTCGAGTTATTCATCATCCAAAATTATCATCTCATTAAAGTTCTGAGAGGCGCTTCATTTGCTATGGGCGGGCCGTATCGCTCAACATCAGGCGGACGACTAGCTCGGCACGTCGTTCATCAACACAAAACTTAGGTCAGTTGAGTTTTAATATAATCTAGATACCTATTAGCCAATTTTGAAGGTTTTAGTTTTAGAAACTCGCTAAAACAAGTGACAGTTTATTTTCAACTGATTTAGGTAACATTATTTTTTCCTGTATCTAAGTAAAGTTTATTTTTGTTTATGGTATTCACCACCGCGAGGGACCAAGTTTTATGCAAGCTTTAACTTAATTACTGGTAGATCGCGTGCTAACGTTTATTTGGCGGCATGATTCCGCTACGTAAAAACAGTATGGACCTTTACCCCATATATACCAAATATTTATAAGTAAGTAATAAATAACTTACAAAACAAAAAGCAGTTATCTGGTTTCCATATTACAATCTTTGCTTAGTTCGGGACTAGATGGCACTGTGTCGAATGCCCACGATTTTATTTTAATTGTACAGAATTTGGTTTCAGGATCTTTGGAACATTACCTTTATTCAACGAAGATAGTAATTAACACGGTGTCACTAATTGCAAAAGAAAGTGTGTAATAAAGCCTCGCGTAAAAACACTGGATTTATTTTAAATAGCCAGTAGAATAACACACCGATATTAAAAAAACTGGTTAATATTTACAACGAAATAATCTACCTACCACTGCTTAAGAGATTATTGGCAGTGCAATAGCAACCAAAAATACACGGAAAAAAGGGATTTGTAGGTAGGCTCAGCGTTTTTTCAAACATTGTCATTAGATTGTCATTGTCATTTGAGCGTAGTTGTTTCATCATCATCATCAACAGCCCGAAGACGTCCACTGCTGATCATAGGCCTACCCCACAGAGCGCCACTTTGAGCGGCTGCTTGCCCTGCATCCATCGGCTCCCCGCGGTTTTCACCAAATGGGGGGCTGGCCTACGCTGCGTCTTCTGGTTCGTGGTTGCCACTCGAGAACCCTTTCTTCCCCATCCGTCATCAGTTCTACGAGCGATGTAGCCTGCCCATTGCCATTTCAACTTGATAATTCCAAGAGCTATATCGGTCACTTAAAACATGGTCGTAGTCATTTAAAACATGCCAATTTTAAAATTTTATTAATATTGTTAGGCCATACTGTTACTACTGAGCAAGATTACCGTTTCTGATCCTCGGTATTTATAGTTAACACAGTTTCATATTGTGTGCATCGCATGCCGTGCATGAATTAAAGCTGTAGCAGTAAATCATCGTAGTTCAAGCTATCCTAGATAACGTAACTATACTATTTCGGTTTATCTAGATGAATAGTAAGTTGTACCTATTGTTATTATTTACGAATTGACCCGCCCCGGCTTCGCACGGGTAAATTAGTTTTACGTCCTAACCCCGTTTATGGATAACAGAGCCGGTGGCTTCTATTGCGGTCCCATCCGTTTATCCTTTTCCCCTATCTTTTTTCCTTTCCCTTCCATCTTCCCTTCGACAGGATGAGTACAAATAAAAAAATAATATACAAACAAAACAGTCTTGAAAAAAAATTACATTCTCATTGCTTCGTGCAACCCGCACTTGGCCGTTTTAGAAAACATGAAGTATTCTAAATGTTTTTCGAAAAAAATAGCTATAAGCATATCAAATTTCACGTAAATCCGTTCAGTAGTTTCATCGTGATGCGTGTTCAAATGGACAGACAGACAGACAGACTAAAAATTAAAAAAAAATGTTTTTCTTCTGTATCGATAAAGAAGTGTAATGCAATCAAAACTTTCAAAAAATATTCAATGTACAGTTACAGTTTTAATATATATATATGTATAGATTAGACAACTTCGTAGTACAAGTTATAGGGTTGGAGTATTTGGACTGTCATCGCGGGTAGTATACAGTTCAAATGTTCTTTGCAGTGGGTAGTGTAGCTAGTAGCTTTTAGTACATAGTATAGTTTTTATTATTGTAGTAGTTAGTTTGTAAAGTTTCTTGTAGCTTCTTCTTTACAGATGTAATCGAAGCTACGGTTCGGAGTGTTCTATTCTACATTGTGCCGGATTGCTTGCACCTGTAGTGAGAAAGAGAACTTTTTTTTCTTCAAACTTGTAATGTAATAGATATAGTTGTTTTTAATATAAGCATAATGTTAAATACGTTATAGCTAATCTCTTTTTTATATAGATAGTTGTAATAGCACCAACCGCAATTACTTAGATTGATTATTCTTGTCCATCCAAAGGTAGCCTGGAAGAAATCGCTTTATGCGATAAGGCCGCCCGTTGTTCCACCATCCTTTGTTTTTGTATCATGTGTATTGTTGTACTTTGGTGTTCAATAAAGTATTTTTGTATTGTATTGTATTGTATTGTAATAGGCTTGTTATAATTTTAACATTTATTTTGACATTTTTGACATTAAGCACTGTGATTTTGTTTAATTATGCTTGCTTAATATGTACAATAATTTAATTTTTATTATTTATAAATACATTATCTAGTTTTGACTAGTAAAAGTGCTAAAAATAGCCTATTTCAGTTTGAGTTTGAGTTTGAAAGATATCATAATGAATGTAATATTCATTGCTAAATGAAACTTATTTCTAATATAACACAAAGTATAAATATATATAAGTAGATAGTTATCTATATATATATAAAAATCAATTGCTGTTCGTTAGTCTCGCTAGAACTCGAGAACGGCTGAACGGATTTATCTTATCTTGGTCTTGAAATGTTCGTGGAGATCTAAGAAAGGTTTAAAAGGTGAGAAAAATTCGAATAATTGCCGGGAAAACCCTTAAAACCCGTGTGAAGCCGGGGCGGGTCAGATAGTATTATATAGATAAAAACATTCGAGGACATTTCCCACGGTCCTAACAATTTTGTCTATTGCAACCAGTATACTAGATAGATTACTTATATATTTTAGTATTAAAATTCTCAACAACATACACAACAACAACTCAACAACAACAACAACAACAACTCATTTTTTTCTTATTCATTTTCAATTGTGCCGCTTTGTCAGTTATTCTGCCGCCAAGCAGTAGTGTGCAAGCACTACTGTGTTCCGGTTTGAAGGGCATTGTAGCTAGTGAAATTACTGGGCAACTGAGACTTTATGATCTGATCACTCAGTCTAGTAATCTGATTACTAAACTGGGTGATGTCTCAGGATGACGTGCGCAGTGTAGTGTCGCGCGAAACTTTATTGCTGTAAAGTTCCGGGTGCCACTGCAACTGTTATGGGCGGCCTGTCACTCAGGTGAACGACTAGCTCGTCACGTCATTCAATCACATAAAAAAAAATTGTATATAAATTCTTTCGTATTTCTTTGTTTTTTTTTTGTTTTTAATAAGAATACTTAAGTAGTCATGTTTTGTTTGTGATACTTATAATACAATATAACATAACACCCAGCAGAAAGATCGATGGTACTCACACCACACAAATGTTTTTCCTAGGTGGGAATCGAACCGGCAACCTACAGTTCAACTAGAAACTTAGCGATGAGGTCAAAAAATGTTATTTCCAGTCTATCATTGAAAAGGTAACCAAAAAGGTTCTAAGTAGTTTCTGAGAAAGTTTAAATTTTGCAGACTTCTTTACTGTGTTACTAATTTTCTTTTTATTTTATAATTAATGAATGTCAAAGAGGATGTACGCTTAAAATATCAACTGGGACAAAAAAATCTTTCGTGTCTTGGGACGTAACTACCTAATATTATCTTCCTTTTGACCGGGGCTGAAGTTGCTGGAAAAAATGAAGGAAGGGTTGTTCTAATTTCTGTTTGACTCTTTTTGCTGGTTTCAATTTTGTTGTCATTTATTTGGAGACTTGATGGTTGGTATGCTCATAGGTACATAGGTACTAACAGTAACTATGTGTATTTGATTTTATTATGATTTCTCATAAAAACCTCTAACTTTGAAGAAACTTCCTAGTTTTTTGTATGATGTGTATGCTCGTAGTCGTTCAGCACGGGACGGTAGACATATTTGCCGATAATCTGACTACAGTTATAAGACTTTAAATTATCTATTCTTAATGTTAGTTTTAATTTGTGCTTATAATTATTTCCATAACCATGCACTTTTTGACGATGATAACTTTTTATTTTATCTTTATTTAGTTATTTATTTGATCATAATTATTGTAATTTTCATTATTTGTTTATGACATGTTATATGTAATTATATAATTAAAATATCTAATGTAAGTATTTTATTCGTGAAGTTTATTTTTTGCGTTTTGGCTTAGTCTGTAAGCATTAATTTGTTCATAAATATAAATAAATAAATGCGTTTCCACAGCGGAACGCAGGTCTACTCTCACAGGGAAAGTATACCATATCCACCACGCTATCCAGCAGATAGCGGATAACATAATGTTTTAAAATTCGGTAGGTACTACCCAAATGTAATTATAAATTTACTGCGAAAATTGTTAAGTTTTGTATGATAACTAAAGGTACCAAGTAAACAAAAAAACAGTGATTTCGGCAGTTTAACTTGCTGCTTAGAACTACTTTTTCTTCTCGTATAGGCGAGTGGTCAGCCCTGGTGTCAGAATTTTTAAGCCTCCCAAAAGCTTCTGACTTGGCTTAACGACTATTGTCTTAAGACAACAGCCGGGACCGACGACTTAACGTGCCCTCCGAAGCACGGTAGTGCTCACGATACTGTTTACAACTGTAATGTAAGTATGGATTTTGTTATGATAATGGTAGGCAGTATGCAAACGGCGCTCATTGTAGCATGCGCGTGTGGAGCCAGCAGGGTTCGGGTACCCGGCAGCAGTGGGCAAGATCACAGGCAGGAACCGCTATGATTAACGACCCGAACGGAAGCGTTTCCGAATATTAATTTGTAGTGGAGGTCACCAGCCACCGCTGCTTGGTAAGTGTGACACGCGGCGAAAGGATTGGCACCCCATAGCCCTCCAACCCCCGCGATGGGGTGAAATGTGTGTGCCGAATTTATAGGTGTGAGAGATGGAACTTCAGGGTAGCTAAAGGGTGAGGAGGACTTCGGACCTCCCTCACTTGGGGGGTTTACAACCCCCCAATCTGCCCTAGTCCGGCAACCCCGCCCGCGGCGCCCGGTCCTGTCCAAGCGATAAGAGGGAAGAGGGGAGAGCGTCAAATGGACGTTTTACGCATAATTTAGAGAAGCAAATGGATTCGAACAGTCTCCATACAGCATAGGTACGTATATCGTAGCATTAATGTGTTGATTCGCCCGGAATATCGGCTCGGTTACTTTGAATTTGCGAGCGTACAATACGGCCCAAGTTTAGTTTTCAAATTGGAATTGTTATCTTAGCTTCCGACTTATTAATATTGGACTCAGTTTGTATATACAGAGATTTTAAGTAAGCGCTTTAGATCTTCTTGGAATAGTAGTTCGGAACTTTATTCGCTTTTAGGGTTGGTATAAGTACTTATATTAAAGGTATATAGGTGCCCCTTTAGAAAATCTAACCACTGCAATTGTAGTCTGCTATGTAATACAATTTTCATTTAAACAATTGTTAACAATTAAATGGTTTTGTGTCGAATACTTACGCACAATACTTGTACTACCAATTTAGTGTTTTATACCGCAATTAGGTCGCAAATAACATCCAAAATAATCCGATCGGAAAGTACGCAAGGGTTTTGTTCGACGTATGAATAAAACAATCTGTTTATTACTTCTGTATTTGTGAAACTAAAAACACTGTAATAATTGCGACTTTCAGATCTGTTTTATAAGGTTCATATTATAAGGAAATTTCGACTCTATAACAAACACTGTAAGAGTAAAATTCATGTACTTTCTTGTTATATCTTCTTGAAAATAATTATGTTGTGTGGATTTTCCACAGTACGATAGTGTATAGTGTTCTACTATGTCCATGTTATGGTGAAATGGTTGATTTAGGATGTTTCCAGAATAATTCGTGATTCAAAAATTATAAATTCAGGAACGTGTGTTTTTAATCCTTAACCCGGGTGCCGTAGGGTGCAAAGTCGTAAACTTCTTGAGGTCTATTACGATATGAAAATTCTTCATAGTGTTTGAAGATGTATTCAAACAAAGTTGTATTTTTATTCTTTTATGCTACATATTTTACGAAGAAATAGGATTCTATAAAACTGCTAATAACAAGGTATGATAAGGTGCAAAATGCGTATTACCTACGTATTGTACTCCTCCGGTTTGAAGGTAACGTACCTATGCATTCTCTGTGATGTGATGGTTGAGTAGGTCAGCTCATATCCTGTAGGCGGTGGATTCGATTCCCGCGACAAGTATTTGTGTACGGAAAAAAGGCGCAAATACTTGTTCTGTGTCTGGGTGTTGTGGGACCATCGTCCTCGTAGCTCCTGGGCTCTCATCATCATCATCATCATCATCAACAGCCTGAAGACGTCCACTGCTGAACATAGGCCTCCCCCAGAGCACGCCACCTTGAGCGGCTGCTCGCCTCCTGCATCCATCGGCTCCCCGCGGCTTTCACCAGGTCGTCGGTCCACCGAGTGGGGGGCCGGCCTACGCTGCGTCTTCCGGTTCGTGGTCGCCACTCGAGAACCTTTCTTCCCCATCGGTTGTCAGTTCTACGAGCGATGTGGCCTGCCCATTGCCACTTCAACTTATTAACTCTAAGAGCTATATCGGTCACTTTAGTTCTCCTGCGGATCTCCTCGTTCCGGAGCTTATCTCGCAGGGAAACACCGAGCATAGCTCGCTCCATAGCTCGCTGCGCGACTTTGAGCTTACTAATGAGGCCAACAGTAAGAGACCATGTCTCAGTTCCATAAGTCATCACTGGCAACACACACTGATTGAAAACTTTCGTTTTCAGGCTCTGCGGTATTTTGGACGAAAAGATAGGACGAAGCTTCCCGAACGCTGCCCAGCCGAGTTGGATTCTTCGCGCCACCTCTTTGTCGAAGTTGGACCTACCTAATTGGACAATCTGTCCTAGGTCCTGGGCTCTAGATGCAGGGAATCCTAGTAGATAGTTCCATGTACGTGATCGCTTAAAAAAATCTTAGAGATATAATTTACTATAGCTAAAGAGACTGTATGACCAGAGGTCGCAGAATGACGTGCAATGCAGTGTAGTGTTATAAGAGTTTCGATAAGCATTTAATACATTAATTCACAAGGCTTCTACAAGCTCTCAGCGGAAAAGCTCAACAGCTTGACAGGCTCCGTGGTATGGTGGTTGAGCAGGGCGGCTCATAACCCGGAGGCGGAGCCTCGATTCCCGTGACAGGACAAGTATTTGTGCACATGAAAAAAAAAGCGCAAATACTTGTTCTGTGTCAGGGCGTTGTGGGACCATGGTCTTCGTAGTTCCTGGGTCCCTAGATACAGGGAATCTTATTTAGGGTCCAGGATTTATATATGTGATCGTTGGGCCTTATATAAAAAAAAACTGTGTGCTACGAGTGGGTATTGATGAAAGAAATATACATATTTTTAGGTTCTGTTTATTCTACGTATTCATCACCATCAACAGCCTGAAGATGTTCACTGCTGAACATATGCCTCCCCAGAGAGCGTCACTTTGAGCGACTGCTTAACCTCCTGCATCCATCGGCTCCCCGCAGTTTTCACCAGGTCATCGGTCCACCGAGTGGGGCGGCCTACGATGCATCTTCCGATTCGTGGTCGCCACTTTAGAACCTTTCTTCCCTATCGGTTGTCAGTTCTACGAGCGATATGGCCTGCCCATTGCCATTTCAACTTGCTAATTCTAAGAGCTGTATGATCACTTTAGTTCTCCTGCGGATTAATTACAACTAATTAGTGGAATCACTGAACGTTTTTTTTGTTTCATAAAAATTACTCATATATTCGTCATTTTCAATCTTTTCTGTTCATATTATACTGTTATTTCGTAATCGATTTTATCGATACGACTTTAGAGAAGTGTATAGCGAAAATAAGCTCCAATCGATTCACAGAGATGTCGATATGATTCGCTCGATTAGAGAACTTTATTATTTGAAGTATGGTGGTAAGTATTATTTATTCTGTGTCCGAAGTAACGTAGACGTCCATAGGCGTCGCCACAAGAAACCCAATGCGTGACGTCAGAAGTTATCAACCCGCTGAATTTTTAACATCACGCTACCCTTTTCAATTACGCATTGAAAATGGGGTTACTTTGCTGTCCAACCTCGGTTGACAATCCTTTTTGCGTCGTTTAATTATTCAAGTAAATTTCTTAATTTAGATTTTAGAGTAAAAATTCCGCTACAAGTGGCAGGCATCTGCACTAAAGTTTGACAGCTCCTAAGTTCGTACTTATCTTTCTAGGACGTACTTAACAGGAATAAGAGAGATAAGTGCGAATTTAGAACCTGTTAAACTTTAGTGCAGTCGGATATTACACGTAGAAAATAATAATAATGATCACGTAGGTACCTACGTAGAACATGCACCGTAACTAGGATTCCCTGTATCTATTGACCCCCGAACTATACGAGGACCCCTGGGGGCGTACTGTGAGCTCTTAGCGCGATTCAAAACTGAGCCTATATTGGATCGCTTTGTTTTTTTTTGTATGGCAATTTTGACAAGCGAGCCAGTGTAGGCTCTGTTTTGAATCGCGCTAAGAGCTCACGGTACGGCCCCTGGTTCCAAATGTGAAACTAATTTTTTTTTGTTACATATTCGTCGCTAAAAACTGTTAATTAAAGTAGATGAGTTTTTAGAAACTATTCCATCCAAAACTACAATAGCGAAGGGAAAGGGCAATTGTTGACTTTATTACATAGTCATAACGTCTAGTTTACGAAAGCTAGAAATAAATAAGTTTCTCACACAATTATATAGATCTCATCGAGAGAAAACCAACTGTATACTTAGGCGTACTTAGGGTGGGTTGTTTGACCTGATCCATAGTTAAGATAACCAATGGTTAAAAAACTCTGACACATTTTGACTATTGGTTAGAATTTAGTGACTTTTTTGAGTTCTTGCAGTACGTCGAGAATATGATAGAATAAACACTGGTTAGTAAACTAGGTCGTAGGACTTTTCTGCAAAGTTCGTCTAGGTAGGTACCACCGCTTTGCCAGTTATTCTGCCGCCAAGCAGTAGTGTGCAAACACTACTGTGTTCTGGTTTAAAAGGGCATTGTAGCTAGTGAAATTACTGGGCAAATGAGACTTAACAAACTGATCTCACAGCCTAGAAACCTTTTTTGGACTGTGGGATGTCTCAGGATGACGTGCGCAGTGCGCGGTGTCACGCGAAACTTTAATTCAGAGTTCCGAGTGACACTGCAATTTGTTATGGGCGGCCGTGTCACTTAACACCAGGCGAACGACCAGCTCGTCACGTCATTCGATTACATAAAAAAAAATCTAAGGGTTAAGGGTGGGTTTTTTGAACCGTAGTTAAGGTAACTAATGGGCGAAAATTGTATCTAATTCACTGCATTTTTGACCATTGGTTAGAATTTGTTAAAGTTTTTAATCATTGGTTACCCTAACTACGTATGAAACCTACCCTTAGTGGCTTTTTCCAGTTGACAACTTTTTGAGTTCTTGCAGTAAGACAATATTATAGATAAATACCTAAGTTGGAGTTTTGGCGGGAACGTGAAAAAGTTCACGTCGTTGCATTGTATTATTTCACAAAACCTATGCTTTTTCTAGTGTTAATGTTTAAAATTAGTGACATTTTACGCATTAAGTGCTGAATTACGAGTATAAGTGTGGGCAAGTGGTATAATGTAGTGAAACGTGGTTTTTCGTGTTACTTCCAAAATTCCATAGAAGCCTCGTATAGTACAGTTGCCACTACTTTACTAGGACATGACTTAGACTGGATTATGACTACCTGACTTAGACTGGACTATGACTACCCTGACTGACTGTGACTAAGACTTGACTTTACATAAAATATTTCATAATACGATGAAAAACTACAATACTTGACACTGGCTAAATACACAATGTGTGGAGCCAAAATATAAGAAAAAAAAAAACCTAAGTTTATAGACTGGTTAGTTTGATAAAAACTAGTTAAAGTAGTGCAGTGTTGATCAACACTTCTCAAGAATGGTGTAATGCCACATGCACACCTTCGTGCTCGCTACGCCAATTTTTTTTATGTAAATGTTTGACGTGAAGAGCTAGTCGTTCGCCTGATGTTAAGCGCCACGGCTGCTCATAACAGATTGCAGTATCACTCGGAACTCTAAATTAATATAGTTTTGTGTGACAGCACTGCGCATGTCATCCTGAGACTTCACACAGTCGAGTAATAAGATTACTAGACCGTGTGATCAGATCATAAAGTCTCATTTGCCCAGTAATTTCACTAGCTACGATGCCCTTAAACCGGCCCCCTAATTACCTAATTTGCGACAGGCGTAAATCTCGCGGTGGTTGCTGTCATACATCATTAGTGGTGTAGCCTAGCATACATGCTCGACACCACTAATGATGTGTGACAGCAATCACCGCGAGATTTACGCCTGTCGCAAATTTGGTAATTAGGGGGCGGAACACAGTAAAGCGTGGACACTACTGCTTGGCGGCAGAATAACTGGCAAAGCGGTGGTACCTACCTAGACGAACTTTGCAGAAAAGTCCTGCCACCTAGTAAAAAATTAAAAATTATAAAAAAAAAAATTGTTCACGATAAACAAAGAACAAAGATAGGCGCTCAAATTATAGTCTAACACCATTGTAGGCAGTGTAACATAAAACAGAGTGCACGAAACCAATGCCCCTCGGAGGGATAGTACCCAATATATTATCGAAGATAGCAAATTTTTGTTAAAAGAAATATAATGATGGGTATAACGATTTTATTTTAAACTAGTTGAGCCGCCCTGGTTTCACACGGGTAACACGGGTTAATTAGTTTTACGTCCTAACCCTGTTCATGGAAAGAGGGAAGCGAAAGGGAAAAAGATAGGGGAAAAGGATGAATGGATGGGACGCGAAGGGAGGCAGGCGAAGCCCTTCCATTGCCGTCCCAAACATTTATCCTTTTCCCCTATCTTTTTCCCTTTCCCTTCTCTCTTCCCTTTGACATGGTGAGTATTAATAATATTACAAACAAAAAATTCTTGCCATAAAGTTACATTATTATTGCTTCGCGCAACCCGCATTTGGTCGTTTTAGAAAACATAAAATGCTCTAAATGTTATTCTGCATAATTAGCTATAACCGTGTCAAATTTTAGCGAAATTCGTTCAGTATTTCCAGCGTAATGCGTGTTCAAAGGAACAGACAAACCACAAACAAAAAACAAAAAAAAAAATTTTTTTCTCTCGATAAAAAGTGTAATACAATCAAAAGTCATGTTTTGTGTATGTAATAAATAAACTAAAGTACCTAAGTACTTAACTTTTTTTCATTACACCGCGCCTTAACGCTAGCGTGTGTGTAGCGAGGTGTATCTAGATACACCTCTCTAATTGATAACAGCCTTCAATGAATGCTACACCATTAAAATTTCAAAATTCCAAACCTCAAATCCCAGATTGTAAGGTCACCTTAACTAAGGGTCCAAAAAGCCACCCTTATTACCTACCACATAAGTTACAGGAAAGTTAACCTTATAGCAAAAAAATTGTTCAAAATTTATTATCTTTGAACTGAATCTTACTTTTCTGTTTCATGTTCACTTTCGAAAGCACCTAAAACAATACAGTTTGTTTCAACTTTCAATACAACCCCACGGGGCTCCAAAACACTTCCTGCAACAGCATTTTACCCTTCGGTATTAAAAAACCCCTGCTCGCCGCATAATTACTGGCATCGGAGGCCAAATCCACGCGTATAAGAGATACATATTAATACGAAAATTTAAGCCGGGCCGAGCATCGCAAGTATTCTGCCTCCCCCGCCCTCGGCCGCCTAAGTCCGAGTGGGTTACTCGCGCGCGTGTGTGTGTGTCCAGTTGCATGTGTGCTCAAATTTCATAATAGGTGTGCGCTGTGTTGTACTCCGTTCAAATTTTACATCTCACATCTCTTGTATACGGGATGTTGCCGAAGTTTTTGAAAGGGGTAGTAACATTTTTCTATGGAACCTGACATAGTGGTCATGAAATAATACAATTTTGGGCATATTGTTTTTGTAATCACGTGGTTATACAGGGCTTGGTCTCATCGTCCCCGGTGGCGCTGCCCCGGTACCGGGGACGATGAGACAAAATGTGTCATCCTCCCCGGTAGCCTCAATAATGCCACTCACCGGGGCCGATGAAACAAAAAAAGTGTCATCTGCCCCGTTATAGTCGGATCAATGTATTCATCTCGGTGACAGCGGGGCCGATAGGGAGTTATAGTCTGATCATCCCCGGTACGGCCAGTGCTGGTGCTTTTGACGGGGAGGATTACACAATTCTAGTTTCATCAAGCCCAGCATGGAAGGTAGGGTGCTATGATAAAGAATTTGCCTAATGATTTATAAATGAAATGAGTCTGTTTATAATGAATATAAATGTAATAGAGCAATATAAATATACTACGGTTAAAATTAAAATAATGATTATTTAGTAGAGAGATATCGTAAGACACAGAACAAAACGATAACTAAATAGCTTTTATTAAAATAAACGTGTTATTTACCTCTTACTTTTATAATTACAAATAAATAATAAATAATAATAAATAAATAGGTGTGGACATTTCACACAGCGCCATCTAGCCCCAAACTAAGCATTATAGCTTGTACTATGGAAACCAGATAACTGATACAATACTTATATACTTTTATTTGTAAATACATACATAGAATACAATATGACACCCAGACACAGAATAATAAATAATTATTATATACCTATCTATATTGACCCTTCTTTATTCAACATTATTTACATTCAATAACACAGACAGTTGTTTTTTGTAAATACATACATAGAATACAATATGACACCCAGACACAGAATAATAAATAATTATAATGTACCTATCTACATTGACCCTTCTTTATTCAACATTATTTACATTCAATAACACAGACAGTTGTTTTTGTGGTAGCTGTTAGGTAGTAGTAAAACTCGTATTAACTTTGAAAGTAAGTAGAAAATAGAATTTCTGTATGATATTTGCTATGCTCTGCTAAAAATAATAAACTCAGACGGAATTTATAATTTGTGGTCTACATATAAAATCTTTTCGGGTGTTTATATTTATACCCGCACTGTACAAAATTTATTATCGGATTAAACAATTATACCATACAGTTATGTAATAAGTGTATCTAAGTATGGTGCTCCTTTGTTTCTATTGTTATTCTTTCGTTGTTCCATAAAAACTTGTTTGTCAGTGCGGCATTTAAAAAAGGGAATAAGTACCCAGGTGCTTCACAATACAGTCATAAAAGTTCGTTTTGCATTTGTTTTTAGCACGTCACTATAGGTGAGTAATATTTAAATGGAAAAAGATGAAAAAATTGTTATATTTCAAGAATCGTAAGCTAAATATATATATATGAGTTTCGACTACTAAAAGCTACCAAAAAAAACAACTGGCTGTGTTATTGAATGTAAATAATGATGGGTCAGTGTAGATAGGTACAAAAAAGGTAAGGTAATAATTATTTGTAATTGCTTGCTTAATATGTACAGTAATTTATTTTTATTATTTATTCACATTATCTAGTTTTGACTTGTAAAAGTGCTAAAAATAGCCTATTTGCAATAAAAAATTTGAGTTTGAGTTTGAGTTTGAATTATAAAAGTGAGAGGTAAATAACACGTTTATTTTACTAGAAGCTATTTTAGTTATCGTTTTGTTCTGTGAACTACGATGTCTGGTTCTATCTACTAAATCATCGTTATTTTAATTTTAACCTTAGTATATTTTTATGGCTCTATTACATTTATATTCTTTATAAACAGACTCATTTCATTTATAAATCATTAGGCAAATTCTATTTCCCTACCTTCCATGCTGGGCTTGATGAAACTAGAATTGTGTAATCCTCCCCGTTAAAAGCACCAGCACTGGCCGTACCGGGGATGATGAGACTTTAATTCTCATCGGTCCCGCTGTCACCGAGATGAATTCATCGATCCGACTATAACGGGGCAGATGACACTTTTACTGTTTCATCGGCCCCGGTGAGCACCATTGTTGAGGCTACCGGGGAGGATGACACTTTTTGTCTCATCGTCCCCGGTACCGGGGCAGCGCCACCGGGGACGATGAGACCAAGCCGTTATACAGTACCTATGTACCTATGTCAATGAATACCTAGTATCAATACAAACAACAAATCTTACAAAAAAAATCCCATTGTCAGATTTTTCTGTTACCTACTATGTCCTACATAAAATGATTGTTATTTTATTTTAAAATAAGAATGTCACATCTCACGAGGTTTCGTTGCTGGACATTCGTTGTTTGTATTGGTACCTATATCACTATACCATTATGTTTCAATGTAGGTACATTGAAACATAAAAGTGGCTTCCCAAAAAAACAAAAAATAAAGTGGTAGGTACCTCCAACCTAAACTATGCCAAAATATCCCAACCCTTAGAGTATACATAAGCAAGCTCCTTTACAAAAAGATATTTCATTTAGTTGCTTACTATAATAGTAACTAGCGCCATCTATTATGTATGAGCAGCGTCAAGTTCTGCCTTTAAACGGTTTGTTACTACAATCTTCTAAGATTAAAAAATTGTTTTTGAATGTTTTTTTTTATTAGTCAGTCATTGTGCCTACTTGTTAAATGAGTCCTAAATAATGTCATCATCATCATCAACAGCCTGAAGACGTCCACTGACGAACATAAGCCTCCCTGTTATGTCATATCCCTACAAGCGATCTCATGTCCAAAATCCTTTACCTTTTACCAAACAAATTCGGGGTTGGTAGCGCCATCTATTGAGAGATTCTTGAGAATCATCCCATCCAGCATTTGCAGATATAAAGTTATTACAGTCTTTAAGACTGTCTTAAAATATTTTGCAACGATATCATTTCAAGATAGGTTTTACAAACAGTAGGTATTTAATATAGAGAGAATCACAGCGTGGGTACTTCATTTGATAGGCAAAGGATAAAACGTGGTGTTCGATCATGAAAGGGTCATGCTTAATAAACCATGTAGGTATGATGCGATTAATCAGTGAACCCAATTCTGATGCCTGTTTAAGAAAAACGAGCATAGCTACCTACATGTATACCTAGTTACACAACTTCAAAGAAATTAGTTCTCAATACGGTTGAGTACGATGTAACGTCAGATCTCCGACATTTTTAAAGTTCGTCTACTGCTCGTACATACATAGAACATAGATCTCCCTCACAGAGCGCCACTTTGAGCAGCTGCTTGCCTCCTGCATCCATCGGCTCCCTGCAGTTATTAAAAATTGTCGGTCCATCATAGCGGGAGGCTGGCCTATGCTGCGTCTTCCGGTTCGTCGTCGCCCCTTTCTTCCCCATCGGTTACCATTTCACCCTGGCTAATTCTATGATCTGAGCTGAGCTCCTTTTGACACAACTCTTTAGTGTTCCTACTATATAAGGTCTTTTTTTCATATTATAATTAGCTATTGTTATAAGATTGCACCTTTTTAATGTTAGTGTTGAATAAATGCTTTTTTTTCTTTCTTTATCTATATCGGTCAACGTGGGTAGTCTAAGAAAATTAGGAAGATCGATACACTTGAAACAAATCGGATCACCCTGCGTCCTGCGTACCTATGGACATGCGTGCGCTACCTACCCATAGCAATAGCTACACCCGCACGTTATTAATTTATCTCCACAGAACTAACCATCGCCCAAGAGGGGCCGCCACCCCAAGGTACCTCGCTGTTTAAACACTGCCAAATGAGTATGCAGAAGATTCTACCTAATACATATGGCCGTACACACCCAGCCCTCTAAATTACTTCAGCCTTAATTAAAAGCGTAGCATTCTGTTCATGACAAGTATTCCAAGTGCGGACCCTGTTGTGACCTCTGATAGTGCCGCGCCAACTGAATTTAGCTGGTGACGTTTCGCAATTACTGCTGGATTTCATTTGAATTACTGACGTGTATTAGTTTCGAGGTTGGACGGCTTTCGAGTTACAAATTGGATTTTGACCAGTTTCTAGAAGAATCTTATAACTACTTAGGTACTTCTTCATTGCTTTTTAGGGTTCCGTACCCAAAGGGTAAAAACGGTCCCTATTATTAAGGCTCCGCTGTCTGTCTGTCTGTCTGTCACCAGGCTGTGTTTCATGAACCGCGATAGTTAGACAGTTGAATTTTTCACAGACGAAGTATTTCTGTTGCCGCTATAACAACAAATACTAAAAATAGAATAAAGTAAATATTTAAGGGGGCTCCCATACAACAAACGTGATTTTTGCTCGTTTACCAGATGAGTCATAGATGGCGCTGCTCTAAATAGTACTGCTACTCAACACTAGATGGCAGGGATAGATAATGGTACGGAACCCGTCGTGCGCGAGTCCGACTCGCACTTGACCGGTTATTTATTTAAGTTTTAACTAAAACGACCTCGGGTTAGGGGCAGCCCGAGGTCGCACCTGCACTCTTCATACAATATTCCACCCATAGATTTTATACAACATCATTTTTTAGTATGGCACAAACCTGAAAGTAGTTTGTTATTTTACAATTATTAGGAGAATCGATTGATATAACTTTTACACCTTGTTACATTTTGTCCCAAAATTGTTTGAGATTCGCGTTGCTAACTATGGTGTCCAAGATTAATTTGTAAAAGAAAAATTGGCATCATGGATGCGGGTTCAAGTCCCGTTCGTGATTCAAATTTTTCCTTTACAAATTAATCTGTAGGTTACGCTAAGCAGGCGATACTGCTATAATAATTTTAAATATCGTGTCCAACTTCCACTAATTTGTACACAATAGCCAGCAACGCAAATAAATGAGTCTATTTTCTTTCACTCAGTGAAAACTTTATTGTACTTGTACCTACACGCAAATATCCTAGGTCTGTGGTACCCACTCATTTCTTTGCTTAGGCCTGCCTAATGTCTTCAAATTAAAACATGCCACTTAGGCCTCTCAACAAACAGTGCACACGGGTTTCCTATGATTCCAATTAATAGTGACTGATTGTGCTTTTTAAAATGACTCTCATTTTTCTAGTCAGCAATACACCGAAATAGTAAGAACACTCGATGTGTGTAGTGATGACGATTCCGAGCTAGGCCGTACGGCGCGCGGGCCTTTCAAAGAACGATTCCTGGTGGTTTAGCAAAGATGCCTTTTCATTAGCGTTAACGCCAAACGCTAACCCTAAATGTATTGGAATGACATTAGCTATGACATTAGCTGCCCAAACGTTTTCCACAGCATAGTGTGCCAGGGGGTCTAGCAAAGATGCCTTTGGCAGGGGGTCTAGCAAAGGCATCTTTGCTAGACCCCCTGGCACACTATGCTGGCAACAACACAACAAACTCACTGCGTGTGTAAGCAGTAGGTAGTTCCTAAACAGCTTGCGTTGCGATGACCATAATTTTGAGACAACAACCCATCTCGTAAGAGCATAGCTTTCTGGGTATTAACTTTTAAATACTCATGGCTTAATTTTTGGATCTACTTTATTTGAATTATTAATCTTTTTGGGGGAGTTTCACCTTCGCACCATGCCAAAAATAAAAAAAAGCCTCTAAGTGGTTTGGGCTGTACGATGTCTGTCAGCCAGTCGCCCAGGATAAAGCTTTTTATTATAATTCTCTCTATTAGTTTCTTGTAGCTTCTTCTTTACAGATGTAATCGACGCTACGGATCGGAGTTTTCTATTCTACATTGTGCCAGATTGCTTGCGCCTGTAGTGGGAAAGTACCACCTTTTTTTTCAATCTCTTATTGTAATGGGCTTGCTATATAAAATTTGACGTTGAGCACTTTGTAATGTTACCTATAATTAGGCTTAGAATCTACAATACTAAATTTAATATTTTAAGTACCTAATATCATCTTGACTTGTAAAAGTGCTAAAATAGTATATTTGCAATAAATTTGACTTTTGACTAGTTGCGCCCTGTGGTTTCACTCGCGTATGAAAAGCATCATATGTGTCAATAGCGTATAAGCTAGCAAATCGGTTCAGTAGTTACAGAGATTAATGGTAACAAACGTTTGCACGCACACAAAGTTTCGCATTTATAATATTAGTAGGATATTAGGTAGGTTACGATAGATGTATCAAGATGTACCTATCATATAATATACCATTAGATGACCAGGGGGTAGTAAATACCTTTCATCACTTTCTTTTCTCGGTTTTCGGGGTATCATACAATGATTCTTTTTTCACTATTCTGTGCTTCCATACCATCCTAAAAAAGTAGAAGAAACATTCATTGTGATGGATGGAAATAGCTCTTTTAATGTATAGTTCTTCTAAGTTTTAGAAACAAAACTGAACTACTGAACTGACTTCGGGCATTGCCCGTGGTCTACCTGCTCAGCTCACGACCTGGACCACGGCACGGGGACTTTTTCTTGTCCGTGATCCACCCTAACGATAAATAACAGAAATTTAAAAATATATATTGCCCTTGGTCCACCTACATAAGTTCCTATATGAAATTTCTATGAGACCGTTATGAAAAACAATATCATTTCAAAAAGCCTGTAAAAGACTACCAATCTAAAACTGTAAAACTAACAATATACTTAATACATCTGTTATGGGCAGCCGTGATGCTTAACATCAGGCGAACGACTAGCTCGTCACGTCATTCAATTACATAAAAAAAATACAACACTAATCTATCAAACCACTACCAGTAGGCAAAGTGCCCAAAACGCTGGCAGCATTGCCACGTTGAATGGCAATGCCCAAGTAGAGGCCAGCATTTAGGTAACATGTTGCTTCGGCCAGACGTTTGGAAAGATCTTTAAAAACTTGGTGACTAATATAAAAGAATTTTCAAAATCAGGTTGTAGATGGGCTTCTCAACCTAGATGTAACATCACCAAGCCACCAACCAAGCGTGGTGATATTTCTGTGATGGTGATTATGGCAAACCCCTATGATAAGCATCCAAAGTTGTGTTTTATGGGGGAGGCCTGTGTTCAGCAGTGGACGGACGTTTTTCGACTGATGATATTTTGAGAGTAGGGTACAGTGGTATACATATATAATAAAACTGTAACTGGGCTAAATCTGTACAATGAATATTTTTTGAAAACTTTGATTGTATTACTACTACCAATCGATATAATTAAGTAGAAAAAGAAACATTTTTTTGTCTATCTGTCTGTCTGTCCCTTTGTACACGCATCACACTGGAATTACTGAATGGATTTCGCTGAAATTTGGTATGGTTATAGCTAATCTTTCAGAATAACATTTAAGATACTTTTTATTTTCTAAAACGGCCAAATGCGGGTTGCACGAAGAAACGGGTTGAACGATATTGGTCAAGTCTGATATTCGTCAAATCAGCAATTTGTCAAATTTAGGATGTACCTAATTTTTATACAAGATTTTTCTTGTTTGTATGTTATTATTTTTTTATTTACCTATTTATTTATCTCATCCTGTCGTAGCCGAACGGAGGAGAAGGGAAAGGAATAAAGATAGGGGAAAAGGATGAATGGATGGGACGGGAATAGCCCATCCATTCACCATTTACCGCTATCTTTTCCCTTACGCTTCCCTCTTCCCATGAACAAGGTTAGAACGTAAAACTAATTAACCCGTGCGAAGCCGCGGCGGGTCAACTCGTAGTTAATATAACTGTAGTGGTTGAGAAAACGCAACATTACTCAATGCAAACATAACAAACAGTATCACCTTACAAATAAAGTAGCAACACAACAGTTATTAAGTTATTAGGTATCATCGGGTGTAACTTTCGAGGTAGGTACTAGAGAACTTTGGTTGAATGAAACGAAGTCAACGTTCGCGGGAAACGATTACAAAACAAACCTTAATAAGTTGGGTGGCCGTTCAGGAGTTTGCTTTAATCTTGACGTAATGAGACGATGAGAACTCATATGCAGTAATTTTTCTCTGTCTTAGCTTAGCTTTTTTTTATGCTAAAATGGGCATACGTTTGACAACTCATCTGATGGTAAGTGGCGAAGTTGTCTAAGGTGGAGTGGGTGTTTGTCCATGAGATGCCCATTCACTCTTGACTCGTAAAGACCCAGGCTATATCCAGGAGAAAACACTGTTGCTGGGAGAGCATTCCATTCCTTAGCCGTTCGGACTATGAATGACTCGGTAAAACGCTTAGTGCGGACTTGTGGTACACTAACGACTTAAGCATGTGAAGAATCACCAAGCCTTGTAGTTCTATGACATTATTGCAACAGAATCATTTATGGACGAACTTAACAATGTTGGCTGCAGCGTAGCCGCACAAACATAAGTCCTAACATAAAAATAAATAAGAGTTCAAATTGGATCAACACAGCGTTATGTTTATCAAATCTCAAGCATTGCGTGGGAATTCTATCATTATTGTAAATTCATAAATCAAAGAAAACAATATGAATAATAATTTATTGGAAGAGCATTCCATTTCTTGGCCGTTCGGACTATGACTTATACTTATTTGTTATTACTTGCGAACTAACAGGAACTTATATAGTTTTTCTGACTGTCTGTCCATCTGTCGGTCTATCCGTTTACCCGTCTGTCTGTATTGACATATATATAGATGCATATAAACAAAACCCAAAAACTACTGACTAAAATAAACGGGTTTTCTTTTTTTTTCAAGATCGATTTTTACTTAATAAAAAGTACAATATTAATATTTTTTTTGATTTTATTAAATAGTAAGGATGCATACCTACCCTACTAAATTGTAGTTTACTGAATTGGACGCTTATAGGAAGCACTCACAACCACCAATAGACTGACGATGGGGTAGAAAGGTTCTCAAGTGGCGATCACGAACCGGAAGATGCAGCGTAGGCCCACCCCCCACTCAGTGGACCAACGACCTGGTCAGAACCGTGGGGAGCCGATGGATGCAGGAAGCAAGCAGCCGCTGAAAGCAGGCCTTTTGGCTATTTTGGTTCTGAAGCCATGGCTAAAGGTGAAAAATGCTGCAGTAAATGTAAAACTTATGAAGTAATACGTATAGGGATATGCCATAACCTTTAGTATTCTATCTTGCAGTTTGAGAAAGACTTCGTTAGGTTAACTTACCCTTCTAGGTCCTTAACTTACTGATTAACTTACCCGCATCTATAAAAAACCCATCCAGTGATAGCTGAAATCGTTGATACTAATAGTGTTCTTTTTATGTAAATGAATGACGTGACGAGCCAGTCGACAGCCTGATGTTAAGCGTTACGGCTGCCCATAACAGATTGCAGTATCACTTGGTACTGTAAATTAATATAGTTTTGCGTGACACTGCACTTTGCAGGTCATCCTGAGCCTTCACACAGTCTAGTAATCAGGTTACCAGACTGTGTGATCAGATCATATAGTCTCATTTGCTCAGTAGTTGCACTAGCTACAATGCTCTTCAAACCGAAACACAGTAGTGCTTGCACACTACTGCTTGGCGGGAGAATAACTGGCATAGCGGTACCGGTAAAGACGAACTTTGTAGAAAAGTCCTACCACTTAGTACGTATTAGTAGGTAGGCACTTAGCTATTGTACTCGTATATGGGCCTATGTTTATTTTATAAGCTTATTGCCTGAAATTAATGGTTTATTATTATTATTAAATTGTTTAATAAAGTAATAGATAGAACCTTAGATAATTTTAGGGATTGACTTCTAAGGTTCTATCCATTCGTTTTAAGGTCGACCTTTCAATACTCATATTATAATGTTCTTATCCCAAGATTAATGAGTAAAGAATAACTGGTAGTTAACTGATTATTATTGTAATTATTTACTTATTTATTTACATGACCCATTTACGTTTTTTTTACAATATGACTATAAAAATATATTACAAAAATATTATGAAGAATATAAACCCAGTGTCCCGCCGGCAGCGGGGCCAGACCCAAGCTACCGGTGGTCAAGGCTGCAGAGTGAGGAACCTTAGAACTTAGAACTTAGAATTATTTATTAGCCTTATAACTGTGTTTGTTACACTTGGCACGTCAATTTTACAATCAATTTTATAAAAGAAAGGATAAAAAACAATACAATGTCATAATGAGTAATTAATAGAATTATACATTATACATACTTGCTAAATTTGATTCTCATACCTGATTGAAGATTCTGTGAGACGCATTTCCATGAATTCATTTAAGGAATAGAACGGTGTTGTTTCAAAGAATATTTGTTAATATAATATTAATTAAAAGTTTAGGTTTAAATTCGTTAGTAGGTAACTGAGTAACAGTTAACGGTAATTTATTGTACATGCAGATTTTATTGTATATTCCTTGCTTTTGGACCTTAGTTAATCTTATTTTTGGTTGGAACCTCCTGACAATACGTGCCGTGTCGAGGAGTACTGCCTTCTGAGTCTGACCCTTGATCCAACCGTCTAGCGAGAGCCTCTCGAGGTGTTGATTGAAGCTATTCGCTATAAGGCCGTTCGCCGAAACGACTATCGGGACAATGCTTGTTGAGTCAACATTCCACATGGCGGTTACCTCGTGAGCCAAGTCACTACTTGGCTCACGAGGTACTTGCTGAGTTTGTCCTTCTCAGCCTTCACGAGGTTCTCGTCATGCGGAGCACTGCCCGGCGTTGGGACCGGTCTATCAGCACGATATCAGGCTTATTGGCTACAATAGTCCTGTCCGTGATGATAGAGCGATCCCGATTATTATCCTGCAATTGAAACATCAGCCCTTTGGATAGAATAGATAAGAAGTTATTTAATGAAATCATATTTCAATGCAACAGGGTTTCAATAAGGTTTCAGTTTTTCGCTAGCTCTGTAAGCAATGGTGGGACCACAGTCCTCATAGTTCCTGGGTCCCTAGATACAGGGAATCCGAGTTAGGGTCCAGGATCTATTTATGTGATCGTGGGGCATTATTATTATCATATTATTATCGTCAATGGCCAGTACAAAACTAGCCTCAGTTTCGGTAACAACTTAACTAAGTTACCGGTATTAGTTACCTTATGATGTAATAATTATAAACGGTAGTTAATTATTTTTAATTATGTACTGCAGTTTGATTAAGTAAGTTGTTCCATTTTTGATTTTTCCTAACATTATCAGAAGTATAAGGAACGAAAACCACTCGTTTCAACATGTCCACTGAGTACAGAGCCGGCCAGAAATTGTATAAAACGTGGTCGAACACAATTTCCATCGCCCAGGGAATTTGCACAAGGAGGAACAAGGAAGACGTGGGGGCACCCCTTTCTCTGAGGGGTCAGGCGGGTGGGGACTAAGGGGGCATGGGACGGACCCTACATACGTAGGGTAGCCTGTTTACAGCCAGGCACGCACGCCGCTCTGTTCTACAGAATCAGGGCTGAGCCGGACACCCAGGGCTGCCACCGCTCGGTTGAGAAAATTTAAGAAAATTTAAAAAACAATCACTTTTAGTTTTTAGCGTAATTTTGTATGAACTTCAGTTTATTTTAAAACTGTCTTCGTGGGGAGATATCATTTAAAAAATATATAACTTTTAAGATTATAGTTTATATTAAGTTTGCCTAAAGTTATACAAATTTAATTATAATTAACAACATACTTTAAAATACATCTTATTTATACTACATATATCTATGTAGGTACACTAAACCTAGAGATGTTTGTAATAATTATGATTGCAGTGCCGGTAAGTATGTCAATTTAAGATCATTAGATATTTCAATTATTTTTTTTTGGACAATGTGACTTTATTACTCAAGCTAACTACTATAATACTAAAAACGAAACTAAACTAAGCTAAACTAGCTACACTACCTACTACAAAGAACACTTATGGACAGTATAAAGGCCGCGATGATCTATAGGCAGTCCAAGTGCTCCAGCCCACTATCGGTAGGTAGCGTACCCAACATGCTGGCAGCATTGCCTCGTCGTGGGCCAAATAAGTGCCAGCATTTTGATCAATAAAAATGGGAAGAATTCACGAGTTTGATCCACCTACGGGGCCCTACTAACTAACCTATCTTTAATTAAACATTTTTTTATCAATATAACAACAATTAAGTGGGTATTACGCTAAAACTAAAACTGAAATCACAAAACAACGTAATGTATATATTAAAATGTTATTTTAAACAACTTCAAAAAAATAAGGTTCGCAGCTTGAAAATATTTTTTTGTTAATTTTATGCTTGATACCTCAGAATTCTATCATTTGGAAAATTCTTTTTTTATTTAAATAGTTAGGTTACTTTCAGATTGCTCCCAAAATAATCGGTTCAGTAGTTTGGTTTTTTAATCAAAATAACTGGAAAAAGTATGTTTTAAAATACAATATTATCTATATGATCAAAGTCAGTTTAAACTCCTTTTCAAAAAAAGTTATGATATAAAAGGACATTATGATAATTGAAATATTTTTTTTGTAATTTAATGTAAGTAAGCGTTGTTGTTGACTTATTTAACAACAAAATATTTTTTTTGTTTATGTAAATTAATGACGAGACGAGCTAGTCATTCGTCTGATGTTAAACGTCACGGCTGCCCATAACAGATTGCAGTAATATAGTTACCAGTAATAAGTATTAAACTTAAATAAAAGTTCTTATAGTTGTCTGCTAAACACGACAAGACCTAAATATAAAAAAAACTAACTATATATACTAACTCAAGAACCTCGAGACCCAGCGCTCCATAACACCTCCAACAGCGTTTCTACATTTCCTACCAGCAGATTAAAAAAATAATAATTTTAAATTTGAATTTAAAATATTCAAATAGTCTTGAATAGTTCGAATTAACCCTAGCGGGCTAGTCGGCGTAGTAGATGACGCAGGGTGGCAAGGGGGCCTCCCACCCCAAGCGGGAGGGGGTTGGTAACCCCCCTCCCGCCGGCCAGGACGCGGCCGGTAACACGAGTGCCTATGCGAGGCATGTATCTTGGACCAGATATAACAGAGAAGTAGCCCTGGTACCAAGCTTGGGAGAAATGTTGGTATGGTTGCTCTACTTTAAAACTTTCATTTTCATTCTGGTTATTGATCGGGTCTTGATTCACGGTCAGTGTGTATTTTTGATGCCTAGGGGAAGAAGAAATTGCAATGCATCTGCTGAAGGAGTGCAGAAGCGTGGCATCAAAGCAAACGGCGTTCCTGAGGACCTGGAAGGCATGCGCCGACATTTTTGGCTTGCATGTCAACCTTTGAGGACATTGGGTAGACTATGATGTGATACAGCAGTAACACACAGCCTGTGGACCAAGTAACAAGTACCTTTTACGGTACGTCTATTCTCAGTAGTTCAATAAACAGTTCAATTGATTGAATCGTCATTGTTTCCTGACAAATATAATCTGGGAGTTTTAAGGCTAGAATGAACGACGAGGTCGACGATGGAGCATGCTTGCCTAGAAGATATCGGCTTCTTCTTACCATCAGGTGAGACCGTGGTCAAATGTTAGCCTATTGTTGATTAAAAAAACTACTGGGATTTTTGATTCTCACTAGTTCAATCGGTATCTCTACTAATTTGAAACTGAAGTTGCATTTGGATGATTCTTTCTTTTATTCTGTAGAGTAGATATAGTTTCAGAGTACTAGCATAATATTGTAACTTCAAGATTTTTGCAAAATAAATTACTATAAAAAAGAGCAGTTCCCATATACAAGCATGCACCATCGTAGACTGCAACATCACTTTCCATCAGGTGAGACAGTGGTCAAAAGCTTTGCCTATAAACTATAAAAAAAACTTACATTTGGTGATAATCTGATGATGAAGTACCTACGAGGTAAAAACCAGAAGCTTCTCAACGGATGACAGCAAATGCGTCGATAGTTGGTTCTTTAGATTAATTTGTAAAGGAAAAATTTGAATCACGAGCGGGACTTGAACCCGCATCCATCCGTCCCTAAAGCCGGGACATGCTTTACTTAAGCTACCGTGACAAGTGGTCTCGTGTCCGAATTTATCCTTCACCTTTTTACAACCAACTTACGGGGTTGGCAGCGCCATCTATTGAGAAATTCTTAAGAATTATCCCAACCAGCACGGTCAAGTTACATCAACACAAATGCTGTAAAGATAACGCCTCCCAAATCAAAAGGTGAAGGATAAATTCGGACACGAGACCACTTGTCACGGTAGCTTAAGTAAAGCATGTCCCGGCTTTAGGGACGGATGGATGCGGGTTCAAGTCCCGCTCGTGATTCAAATTTTTCCTTTACAAATTAATCTGTAGATTACGCTGAGCAGGCGATACTGCTATAAAAATCATAAATATTGATTTGGGAGGCGTTATCTTTACAGCATTTGTGTTGATGTAACTTGACCGTGCTGGTTGGGATAATTCTTAAGAATTTCTCAATAGATGGCGCTGCCAACCCCGTAAGTTGGTTGTAAAAAGGTGAAGGATAAATTCGGACACGAGACCACTTGTCACGGTAGCTTAAGTAAAGCATGTCCCGGCTTTAGGGACGGATGGATGCGGGTTCAAGTCCCGCTCGTGATTCAAATTTTTCCTTTACAAATTAATCTGTAGATTACGCTGAGCAGGCGATACTGCTATAAAAATCATAAATATTGATTTGGGAGGCGTTATCTTTACAGCATTTGTGTTGATGTAACTTGACCGTGCTGGTTGGGATAATTCTTAAGAATTTCTCAATAGATGGCGCTGCCAACCCCGTAAGTTGGTTGTAAAAAGGTGAAGGATAAATTCGGACACGAGACCACTTGTCACGGTAGCTTAAGTAAAGCATGTCCCGGCTTTAGGGACGGATGGATGCGGGTTCAAGTCCCGCTCGTGATTCAAATTTTTCCTTTACAAATTAATCTGTAGATTACGCTGAGCAGGCGATACTGCTATAAAAATCATAAATATTGATTTGGGAGGCGTTATCTTTACAGCATTTGTGTTGATGTAACTTGACCGTGCTGGTTGGGATAATTCTTAAGAATTTCTCAATAGATGGCGCTGCCAACCCCGTAAGTTGGTTGTAAAAAGGTGAAGGATAAATTCGGACACGAGACCACTTGTCACGGTAGCTTAAGTAAAGCATGTCCCGGCTTTAGGGACGGATGGATGCGGGTTCAAGTCCCGCTCGTGATTCAAATTTTTCCTTTACAAATTAATCTGTAGATTACGCTGAGCAGGCGATACTGCTATAAAAATCATAAATATTGATTTGGGAGGCGTTATCTTTACAGCATTTGTGTTGATGTAACTTGACCGTGCTGGTTGGGATAATTCTTAAGAATTTCTCAATAGATGGCGCTGCCAACCCCGTAAGTTGGTTGTAAAAAGGTGAAGGATAAATTCGGACACGAGACCACTTGTCACGGTAGCTTAAGTAAAGCATGTCCCGGCTTTAGGGACGGATGGATGCGGGTTCAAGTCCCGCTCGTGATTCAAATTTTTCCTTTACAAATTAATCTGTAGATTACGCTGAGCAGGCGATACTGCTATAAAAATCATAAATATTAGTTGGTTCTTTTTTTTTTAACGGGTAAAATGTCATTACTCTGATGACTATACGTGTACTGCACAGCAATAACAACCACCACTAAATTGAATACGACAAGCTACACTACCAACAAAAAAAATGGACTGTATACTAGCCGCGATGACCTAATACACTGTCCAAACGCTCCAAGACTCCAACCCACTTCCAGGCATTGCCCCGTTAAATTGCAATTGCTAATTGGTTCTCATCCCCGGTAGCAAATATTCGTCATAAACATGTCTTTATCAGGTCATTCTGCGATGTAAAGATGTCCTACAATGACGTCTGGGAGTACCAGAAAAAAACCTACATTTGTCAAAGCCTCAAGACGTCATCCTTACGTCCCTAGGAAAAGTTCACGTCATTGCATTGTATTATTTTTCAAAACTTGTACTTTTCCAGTGTTTGTTTAAAATTGGTGGCGTTTTGTATATTAAGTGCTGAATTATGAGCATAAGTGTGGGCAAGTGATATAACGTGGTGAAACGTGGTTTTTCGTGTTGCTTCCAAAATTCCATAGAAGCTTATAGTAAAGTTGCCACTACTTACTAGGGCATGACTTAGACTGCACTGTAACTACCAAACCTAGACTAGACAATGACTAGCCAGACTGACGAAGACTTGAATTTACGCGAAATATTCTATAACCCGATGAAAAATTACAATAACTGACACTGGCTAAATAAACTATGTGTGGAGCCAAAATATAAGCAAAAAAGACCTTAAAATGACGACATTGAACGGGCACATGCGCCGAATTCCGTACCGACCCTAAAATGACCTTAAAATATCGTCTTTTTTAAGTCATTGACGACATTTTGCTACCTGGTTTATTGGGAATCGCTAGGGAGGATCGTACCAGTGGTCAACTGAACTAACCAAGTGACCATGTGCTTTATGAAACCTCATAATATGAAATTACGGCGATTAGTGACCCCTTTATAAAAAAACATTATTGCATAAACTTTTCGATAGACCGTCGACCAATTTCAAAATTAAAATGAAAGTAGAGCATACTTCCTGCCTAACCGTAGCTATTTTACATGTGCGCTGTGGACTATAGCCGGCCACCCTACGTATCGGTAGGTAGGGCGCCGTCGAAATAGGTTTCCGACGAATACATTTTCACCGGCTCGTGTGCCTTAGAATACGAACTTTCTATTTCTACGGGAAAATCGAACTTGACTTAACGTGTGCGCTTTTTTTTGCATGGTTTTCATATGCTTTAGACAGTCTAAAATATATGTATATATCAATGTTCATAACATTAGGTATTTTCTACTTGTATTTTGTATTACTATCTTTCTAATATTCCTATTCCACTGGTGTGTAATGTATGTACCTAGTTACCTACTTTGTAGTATGTCTAATTATGTTGTAACAAACTATAAGTGTTGTAAACAATTTAAAAAAAATGGATCAAAAAATGACACTGTGAAGTTTCTTGTAGCTTCTTCTTTACAGATGTAACCGAAGCTACGGTTCGGAGTGTTCTATTCTACATTGTGCCGGATTGCTTGCACCTGATGTGGGGAAGAGAACTTTTTTTTTCAAACTCGTATTGTAATGGGCTTGTTATAATTATAATATTTTGTCATATTTGACATTAAGCACTGTGTAAGTTTGTTTAATTATGCTTGCTTAGAATGTACAAAAATTTAATTTTTATTATTGTTAAATACATTATCTAGTTTTGACTTATAAAAGTGCTAAAAGTAGCCTATTTGCAATAAAAAAAAATTGATTTTGTTTTTGGTTTTTTATGTTCCCTCACATTAACAGCCCGAAGACGTCCACTGCTGAGCATAGGCCCTCTATAGTGGTGATTATGGCAAAGCACGCTTGACAAGCGTGACCCACCCACGACAAGAGATTGGGTTGCCCTATTCTCACACAGCACCGGGACCCCATGGCCAAAGCCCCCTCTTCTAAATTCCTTCTTTTTATGTGAATAAATGACGTAATGGCTTGTCAGGAAGTCACAGCTGCCCATAACGGTTGCAGTGCCGATTGGAACTCTAAAATATAAAGCTTGGCTTGACACTGCACTGCACACGTCATACTGAGACATTAGCTCAGCCTAGCAATAAGATTACTACACTGTGACATCTGATCATAAAGCCTCATTTGCCCAGTAATTTCAGTAGCTTCATTGCCCTTCAAACCAGAGCACATCAGCTGGGTTAGTACGGACTGTAGACAAAATGGTCTTTCCTCTGTTTCACTCCACTTTACGTGTAAGCAAGTATGAAGAAATAGGCATAAAACGGGAAAAGACACTTTCTATGGGCAGCAGCTGGGTTAGCACGGACGGTAGATAAAATTGTCTTTCCCCTATTTCACTCCACTTTCCGTGTAAGCAAGTATGAAGAAATTGACATAAAACGGGGAAAAACACTTTCTATGGGCAGCAGCTGGGTTAGCACGGACGGTAGATAAATTGTCTTTCCCCTGTTTCACTCCACTTTACGTGTAAGCAAGTATGAAGAAAGTGACATAAAGCGGGGAAAGACACTTTCCATGGGCAGCAGCTGGGTTAGCACGGACGGTAGACAAAATTGTCTTTCCCCTGTTTTACTCCACTTGACAAGTAAGCAAGTATGAAGAAAGTGACATAAAGCGGGGAAAGACAATTTTGTCTACCGTTCATGCTAACCCAGAGTGCTTACACATTACTGCTTGTCGGCAGAATAACTGGCAAAGTGATGGTACCTACCTAGACGAACTTTGCAAAAAGTCCTACCACCTATTATTAGGTACATGCGGAGTACATTGCTCGCGCAACCTGCTTATTCAGTGCAACGTGACTTTACCTGACTGCACCACCCGTCACGTGGAAACGAAGGTGACGCGACGCAAGGTTTCTATCGGTGCAACGTAGGACAGTGACACTCCTGTTTCTAACATCGAACAAATTGCCGCGTTTTCCATTTAAAATGCAAATTTATAAAATTTGAATTATTGTCTGCACTGAAGTTTGGCAAGTCTTAAGTTCTCACTTATCCCGCTATTATAAGAGCATACAAACTGATGGTCATCAACAGCCTGAAGACGTCACTGATGAACATAGGCCTCCCCCATAGAGCTCCACTTTAAGCGGCTGCTTGCCTCGTGCATCCATCGGCTTCCCGCGGTTGATGGGCGGATTAGTCCCTTGTAATAAATGTATTGGTTTGAATCCTTCGGCTGTAGCCTTAGCTAAATGAAATGTTTAAAAAACAGAAATTTTCGCAAACAAATACAAAATTGATCACTGGTATTTTTTTTTCAATTCAGCTGTTTTTTGACCAGACGATATTTCACTATTGATGGTTGGATGAGATCTATAAATTGATACCTACACATCTGGAGCTACAATCTGAGCTTTACTGTAGTACCTACTTAATAACAATCATATTAATTATAAACGTACGTAATTTATAGCTCAGTTGGTAGTAGCCCTCTGAACTGTAGGTTATGGGTTCGGTTTCTACCCAGGTCAAGCATTTGTGTGATGAACATAGGTGTTTGTTCTGTGTCTGAGTGTTTTATTGTATTATATGTATGTGTTTACAAACAAAAAGTATCTAAGTATTCTATCAGTTATATTTATGGTTCCCACATAGTACAAGCTCTGCTTAGTTTGGGGCTAGATTGCGCTGTGCAAGACATCTCCACATGAAAAAAAATTATAGGATAAGTACTTTAGGTTTGTAATACCAAAGTCGCAAGAATTTACCGTGCTGCTATAGGAATTGTAATTAGTCCGTATCGAAAAAAGACTTAATTAATTATTAGTTCTTAGAAAAACTTAGAATAAACTCTTAGGAAATTATGTTATAATAGAAAATACATATATTATACTAGCATGACAGGTGAATTTTTATGCAATCAGGATTCAGCGCTATTATTATAAGTAGCTTAAGGCCAAGGTAAGTACTATAGCTCTTAAATATAATGTCAGCACCAATTTGATATGGTAGACTGTGTTTGGCTACTCTGGCTTAGCGGCTGTGCGACTTATAAACCAAGGCATTCAAATTCCACTCGTGCTCGGCCCTGTGCTAATGATTTTTCAAATTAGGTGCGTTCAAGTTTTTTTAAATACATTCTAGGCAAACATTTGACCACTGTCTCACCTGATGGAAAGTGATGACTCAGTCTACGATGGATCTATTATCCTCTAACCGAAGAGCTCACACAAAATATAATCAGAATTTTATATGTAAGTCGTAATAAGTCATTGTTAAAAAGTAAAGTGAGGCTACATGATAATCGACATCTTAAGCCTAATTTGTGCTAAAGACAGCCACAAAAAAGACTAAAGCAAAGGCGTTGAATTTTTGTTCCTTCTGGCGTCACGTAAAGTCTTCTTTTAGCCGAACAAAAAGAAATTATTTTATTTTTTTCTTTCTCATAGACTATATAAAAAATACGTATCTGTTATTTTTTAAGTACCAAAAATGGGGGGGGGGGGGGTCAAACTTTGAAATGTTGTCCACGTTTTATCAACAGGGAAGGGAAACGTCATTAGAAATCCATTAAATGACGCGTGTGTCACCAACCCGCACTACGCCATCATCGTGTTGAATTATCCCCAACACCACAGAATAGATGCATAGTACCACGCACAGATTGCTCACTCCGCGAAGTCACTTAAATAAATAGCGACTCTTGCTGCAACGTTATAAAGTCTAGTTCAGCTCGCACAGCGCTACAAGGCTTCCTTAAACACACACAGTTGCCTCTCGCTCTATCGCTATAACGCTGCTCTGACGCGTTACAACGGACCGACCGAACAGTCTAGATGTCCAGTTCCACGTACTTGCAGCTTCATACCTAAAGCGCGGAGTGAGGCAGACCTGCCTGCACTGGCTCACTGTGAAAGAAGTTTGTAGTATGTTTCATTGTGATGTTTCAATTGTAATAATTTAAGTAAAAATAATGTAAAACACACTTAGTTAAAAAAAAATTACACCACTGTAAAGTTTCCTAACTTCTTTACAGGTGCAATCGAAGCTACGGATCGGAGTTGTCTATTCTGCATTGTGCTGGATTGCTTGCACCTGTAGTGGAAAAGAGAACATACTTTTTTTCAAACTCACATTATTGTATATGGCTTGCTATTATGTATAATATTAGACATGCCCACTTTGTGATTTTATATGCTCGCTCAGTATTTACAATAATTTAATTTAAGTATTTTAAGGAAGTACCTAATCTCATTTGATTTGTAAAAGTGCTATGAATAGCCTATTTGCAATAAAACACTTTGATTGATTTGTTTTGATTTGATTTTAAAGCCCGTGTTCCAGCAGTGAGAACCAAGGAAGTTCCACAGTATAAATACTAATTGGAAGGCAAGGTCTTTATCTCCCTCGGACCGCGTTTCTCCTTAGCACGATACAGTATAATACCGACTTTACAGACTTACAATTAAGGTTTATTTTTGTATCATTTACGATTATACGTTCGCACACTAGTAGGTATAGGTGGAACTACTTTGGTACATATTGGACAGAATATAACGACTACCAAATTTTACCGTACCATGTACCGCTTTGCGAGTGAGTCTGTCGCCAAGCAGTAGTGTGCAAGCACTATTGTTCCGGTTTGAAGGGTAGTGTAGCTAGTGAAATTACTGGACGAATGAGACTGACCTCGCAGTCTAGTTAAACCTATTACTAGACTGTGCTGATGTGTTAGGATGACGAGCGCAGTGCAGTGTAACGCGAATACAAATTTTAGAGTTCCGAGTGAACTGATATGGACCGCCATGTCGCTTAACATGCAGGCGAATGACTAACTCATCACGTCATTCATTAGCCTTAAAATAAAAATCCTAGCTACAAGATGATCTTGAAACCGAAAGTTTTATGGGTTCCGTATCCTAAGGGTAAAAAAGATACCCTTATAATATTACTAAGCGTCTTTCTATCTACCCTAATACTAAACGAACTGTAATAGGTAGGTAGTCGGCTGAATTTTTCGCAAAATATTTGTTGTTACGCCGGATTACCTAACAAATATTCTATATCTTTAAAAATAAATTGCTTAACTTTTTCGTGACGAAAGCCTATTACTTATACAATTAACGAATATTTAACTGACAAAAACATGTAATTACAATACATTTAGTTTTAATTATTGTAGTAGTTAGCTAAAGTAATAAAGGCAATTTGCCCGTAAAAAAAAATCTGGAGATATTTTATTATTGTTAATGGCTTTATATTTTTTATTTAACATTTTTATGTAGGTAGGTGCTTAAAGATGATATGTGTTTGGTTCTAAATTTTGATTGTTGAAAAGTTATTTCGGAGAATGTGGAGAGCTAAATTATTGTTATTTACCATCTTTGTATGTACCCATATTCAGGCAACTAAAATGAATTGAAATAATTGAGATTTTGAAAAGTTTCAATTTATTAAATTTTAAAAACTGGATTTAATATTCTTATAAGGCTCAATCTTAATATGATTATAGTATACATACTCAACAAATTGTAAAATCCAGTCAAGTGCAAGTTATCCTTGCAAGAAAGGTTTTCAAAAGCTATTTTATTTGGTCTTTTCACAAAATGTATTTTTCTGTGTACGAAACCCTCGCTAGCCGAGCCCGACTCGCACTTGGCCGGAGTAGTTAGTTTTCCATCAAACTAACATTTATTTACGTTTTATTAAAAATCGATCAGTTGAAATGGCAAGGGCAGGCCATATCGCGATGGGGAAGAAAGGTTCTCGAGTGGCGACCACGAACCGGACGCAGCGTAGGCCAGCCCCCTACTGAGTAGACCGACGATCTGCTGAAAATCACGGGGAGCCGATGGATGCAGGAGGCGAGCAGCCGCTCAATGTGGTGCTCTGTGGGGGAAGTCTATGTTCAACAGTGGACAACTTCACGCTGTTGATCATGATGATAATAATTGAAAACGGTCTACTATTTTACCAAGTCTTTGTAAAATCAATACTCAGATCTACTCACACGGAGCATGTCATCGGGGCGACAAAACGGAATGTATGAAATGACGTCACCGTCATTGGAATTACTGGGCAAATGAGACTATACGACCTGATTTCACATGTCTAGTGATCTGATTACTAGACTGTGCGATGTCTCAGGATGACGTGCGCAGTGCAGTGTCACGCGAAACTTTATTATTTTAAGTGATACTGCAACTGTTATGGGCTGTCGTGTCGCTTAACCACGTGTACGGACAGTTGACGCTTTGGTTGGACCTAGACTAGAATTTGAATGGAATACACTTGAATTGAGCTAATTGCAACTAACAACTTACAATCCAAGTGTATTCCATCCACATTTTGGCCGAACCTACGTAAACTAGGGCGCTTTCGTTTACACGACCAAGTAGGTTAGTGACGTGGACCTACGACCAATCTCGACCAATTGGCCGTCCAAACGATGGGGTTCGAACAACACGTAGGTTTTAGTAAATGTATGTACGTTTGCGTTCTAACAGCGTCACCGAACAGCTGTATGTAGCTCTCATAGCGATGTTAATGGTGGACCACTACAAAAAGTGGTATCTATTAACTGAGCGCTGCCGTGCTGCGGAGGGCACGTTAAGTCGTCGGTTCCAGCTGTTGTTGTAAGATAAAAGTCGTTAAGCCAAGACAGCCATGCTACACCTTCGATCGCATCGTCACTTATCAGGTTAGAGCGTGGTCAAATGCTAAATAAGTCCGATGTAAAAAAAAACAGCCTTTGGGCGGCCTAAAGAGTCTGACAGCCACTTGCCTACACGAAAGAAAAAGACCAAACAGTGGAAGGCTAAAGAGTAGACGCTTGCCTATACAGACCGTTCACCGTAAGATGTCCCCTGATGTATTTATATATTATTTAAAAATATGCAAGTATTATCGTAAATGTAAAGTAACATGTAAGCATTATCCAAACCTGTATGTACCCACCACAGATTAATATGTTTTAATTGCATGTTTTTAAATAATGTAAGTACATCGGGAACATTAACGGTGGTCTGGACTTGATAATCTAGACAGGTAGATAATCAAAGCATGTACTGGGTGGCGCAAAAGTAAAGACCCTATTTGGTTCAGCTATAACATTTTTTCTAAATTAGAAAACTAGATTTAGGTTTTTTTAAATGTATATTTGTGCCATTAAATTTCGTACCATTAGGATTTAAAGATGATGTCTTTTAAATGGTGACCTCCAGAGTTGATACACATTTGAGCCCTATTTATGACATTTTGCATAACTTGCCGTAACACTTCCTGCGATATGTTCGTTATTTCTTGACGAATGTTTTCTTTTAGAGCTGCGAGAGTCTGTGGCTTGTTCACATACACCCGAGATTTCAAAAAACCCCAAAGAAAGAAGTCTGGACTGGTCAGATCGGGTGATCTTGCAGGCCAAGGCAAATCGCCAAAACGAGAGATAACTCGGCTTGGAAAAGCGTCCCTCACTAAGTCCATAGTGTCGCGCACTGTGTGTGCCGTAGCGCCGTCTTGTTGAAACCAGATGTGCTCCAGCCCCAATTCGTCCAAACTGGGTATCAAAAGCTCACGTAACATGGTTCTGTAGCGTTCTCCAGTGACAGTTATCGCATTGCCTCCAGCGTCTTCGAAAAAATAGGGTCCGATCACTCTGTCAACACAGATGCCACACCATACAGTAACTTTTAGTGGGTGTAGAGGTGTTTCTTGAATAATGCGCGGATTATCAGTGCCCCAGAACCGAGTATTCTGCTTATTGACATGCCCTGAGAGATGGAAATGCGCTTCGTCACTCATAACCAATTTTGAAGGAAAATCATCTTGCAAAATGTCATAAATAGGGCTCAAATGTGTATCAACTCTGGAGGTCACCATTTAAAAGACATCATCTTTAAATCCTAATGGTACGAAATTTAATGGCACAAATATACATTTAAAAAAACCTAAATCTAGTTTTCTAATTTAGAAAAAATGTTATAGCTGAACCAAATAGGGTCTTTACTTTTGCGCCACCCAGTATAACCTACTTAACCGATTTTGATGAAATTTCTATGAGACCAACGTGAGAGTCATCATCAACAGCCTGAAGACGTCCACTTCTGAACATAGGCCTCCCCCATAGAGCGCCACTTTGAGCGACTGCTTGCCTCCTGCATCCATCAGCTCTCAGCGGTTCTGATCAGGTCGTCAGTCCACCTAGTAGGGGGCTGGCCTACGCTGCGTCTTCCGGTTCGTGGTCGCCACTCGAGAATCTTTGTTCCCCATCGGTTGTCAGTTCTACGAACGATGTGGTCTGCCCACTGCCACTTCAACTTGCTAATTCTAAAAGCTATATCGGTGACTTTAGTTCTCCTGCGGATCTCCTTCCAGTCAACCAGTGTGTGTTGCCAGTGCTGACTCAACCATAAGTCATCACTGGCAACACACACTGATAGTGATACACACTCATAAGGTCACGTCTCAGTTGGTACTGAGACGTAGTCTCTTACTGTTGGCCTTATGAGTAAGCTCAAAGTCGCGCAAGGAGCTAAGGAGAGAGCTATGCTCGGAGTTTCCAATGTGAGAGTAAATCCATTCAAATCAAAAAAGGAATGTCTAAATCGGTTTATTGACGGAGTTCTGAGGTAAAAAACATTAGAAATAATCGCAAAGTGCGAGTCGGACTTGCGCATGAAGGGTTCCGTACCATTATCAATCCCTGCCATCTAGTGTTGAGTAGCAGTACTATTTAACAATTAAATAGCAGCGCCATCTAAGACTCATCTGGTAAACGAGCAAAAAAATCACGTTTGTTGTATGGGAGACCCCTACATATTTTTTACAGACAGCGGAGACTTAGTAATAGCGTCCGTTTTACCCTTGGGGTACGGAACCCTAAAAACTAGAACCGAATAGAGAACCTTCTCATTTTTGGAGTCGGTTAAAAATAATTTGTCATTGTTACTTCCATCGTCGTTTTACAAAGACAAGGGCCTTCTCTCATAAGGATAGAATGTAGGCCTTAATCTACCATGCACGCTGGCCAAAGTCTATGTTATAGTCGTACCAAAGTCGTAAGGTTGTCTGGAAGAGATCGCTATCTGTGATAAGACCACCCATTGCAACACTAAGGTTTCCTTTATACTTGTATGTTTCATTGGTGGGACAATGAAGAATTCTCTATCCTATCTATGTATATCAACCAGTCAACCTACTTTTAAAATGAACGTGGTTTCGAAGTTTTCTAATTATGTAACCAATCGAATCGCATCACGTCCGCAGCTAAATTTCCTAAACAAAAAACTTATCAAAGCCATAAACAGCGTCCATAAAGAGTAGTAACGAGGGCTCCTATAAACAGAGCAGGGAGAGGCGAGCGTGCGTTCCGAAAGGCAAATCTGTAAATTCAATTAAGGCTTGAGCATTTTTCGGACACAGCCTGCCGTCCGAGCGCCGCGCCGCAGCCCTTCAGCCGCGGGCGCTCGCCCCCGCATTGGAAAATTTTGTCTCGAAAATTGAAGATATTTCGTGCTCCTCCCTCGGGGCGACTCGTTTCTCGACACTTATGGTCGGCGTCGTCCGGGTGTGCAGGAGGCTTTTTACATAAAGTCCACACGTATAGGTATCGATCGGGCCGCCGGACAGGGTGTACGCAGATGACGGCCCCTCTAGGGGGAGCCTTAACCACCTCGCTTCCCCCTTTCATTATGTAAGTGCGTACCTAACGCGTGTTCGTGCGGACCTGATTAGAGGGCCTCTTTTTTAACTGACCCCCTCACTTGGTGCGATTAAACTTAATTTGAGAGTGTCCTGTCCTGGAGACGATTAAGTTTCACTATGCCTATACCTGATTTGACACGAGCAATGAAGCTGTAGAAATATTTGCGAAAGCAATTAGTATAATTTGGGTTCGTTTTCGTTTATAATTTCGTCTCTATTAGGCATCGCATTGTTTACATTCAAATGAGTACGCAAAGCCATAACTTTTCCCATCAATTTGTCTAAAAACCGCTTTCCTAAAATACGGAAGGGTAACGGAAATTTTATAAACATTTTCTTAAAATTTCTTGTATCAAAGAAATAAATTGTAGAGGTTTTCCATTGTGTCCGTTCAATTTACCTGAACTGGCATCAGGCGAAAGTGATTCTCATCGGCAGAGTCCCAGCAGGCATGATTTCCGCTGGCCGAATCTTAAAAGAACCCGAAAACTTCTCGGAAAAGATGAAAAGGGGTATGTCTACATTAAGAATTCTAAAAGAGAAATTGTACAAGAAAAGCAAAGTCCTGTTTTGAACGGGTGGTGGGGGCTTATATAGAACTTTCCCAATGATCGGACAAGAAGGAATTTTTCAATATAGATGTTTGGCGCATCTTCTGTCATTTATATTTTAGTATTCGAGACAGAGGCGGGGTGGAGTCGACTTACATTAGATGTCTCAAATAAATAATACATTTTATAAGATAATATAATTACTGATCATCTCAGTGATGTCATGATAATGTAGTATCAATAATTGCTATAATTTTTAGGGGTACTTATAACTATCTACTAGAATGGTATTATGTTTATCTAAAACATTCTTGTTCATCATATTTATTTCATCATTATTTTGACTAGCTTCTTGAGTATAAATTGAAATTGCTGTACTATAGGTACCTAATAAAATTATTACAGTCATACATGCACGCAAGCGGCAACTGGCAAACTGTATGAAAATTCAGGTATCGGTGAAATCACAAACAAAATGGCAGCCCAGTCACGTCGCGTCATGGCAAAATTGAATGTGTCAAACAAAATATGACTAGATACTACTTATCATGCAGAAACGTGTGAGGCTTCAGACTCAACAGCGCGTCAAGTGGCGTCAGTGAAGCATCAAAATTCTATTCAGTACCCATCGCTGCCCGTGTACGTAGACGGCCGCGCCCCGTGATCGCCGCGGGTAGCGGTGGGTACCAAATAGTTTCGCGATACTGACACTGCCGCTTCGCAGACGCACTGGTGTGTCTGAAGCCTCGCACGTTGCTGGGAACTACATTCCTAAAAAATCATGGCCGTGTAATTCTGAAACACACACACATTGAAACTAAACTTAATTATAACTACGTATAGGTACATATATAATAAAAATATTAATTAAATTTTAACTTCACATTGATCATAGGTAAGTCTTGGGCTTTTTCAACACAATGCGTCACAGACAGTGTTATACTATCGGTAATTAGAAATACGTTACTAAAATATCACAATAATAAAAAAAATATGGTACTGTATATTCTCCACAGTTTTTTCAGTTCTCGCTGAGTCCGTAGCCCCGAGAGTAGTAGGTATATATATAGCTATCTGTACAGGGCGTTGGTAGGTCTGTAATTAAACATCTTTCAAGATGTTAATAATATAATTTTATATTCGAGACGGATAAAAACTTTAAGTTATAAGATTTTGTAATTGAATATAAAAATACAGAAAACTTTGATACAAGCTATAAATTATAAGCTAATTGAAAACGTTTTTGTAAGTACCAAAGACCTTTACATTATACCTCTTTGGTAAGTAGGTACCTCGGTACAGCCTAATTATTACAAAAGCCATCGTATTTTGATATTTTTGATAATGACCTGAAACCTGACCTTTCTGACCTTAGAAAGAAAAAGTTAGGTACTTGAGTACTTACTATCCCGAGCAGATATTGTGTAAGACAACGTAAGTACGTAAGTTAGTAATTATTTTTATTTAATCTGTGTATTTGTATTAGTAGGTGAATATAAACATAAGGTTAGCAGCGCTGTGCGAGCTGAATTGAGCTTTATTGCGTTGGATGAGAGTCACTATGTTACTAAGTTGACTTTCTGTTATTCGTAATCTTACTTACTTTTCAAGGACTTGAACAAGTATTGGAACCTTTTTCAGTGCACAAATGCCTACTTGCCCTGTCGCTGGCATCGAACCCCCAGATGAAATCAAACTTCGCGAGTTGAAGCAGAGACTTCACGAGTTGATGCAGAGACTTCGCGAATTGAAGCAGAGACTTCGCGAGCTAAAGCAGAGGCTTCGCGAATTGAAGCAGAGACTTCAATAAAATACTTGTGTATCGTGTACACCATGCATGTTAAACTGAAAGTCATTGATGGGCCGCGTGCATAATGAACCGTAGAAACAATGGGCCGCAAAACACAAAAATATTGTTTTTGTTTTAGTTTTATTTTCTATCATCTATCTGCAAGCGAGTGAGAAACTCCATCGATGTCGATAGAGAAAAGACCCGTAAACAGCGAAAATTCTTTCCCAAGAGCTTAAAATCTTGAAAACGCATTGCAAATTCTGCCTGAAGGCTTCTCATTTTAACGGTATATTTGTTAATTGAAATTGAGAAACTAACTTGGTTTTCCTGAAAGGAGACTATTCTTAAAATTGGGTCGGGTCGCAAACAAACGCATTAACGGCCCGCGGGCCGCAAGTTTGACATGCCTGTGCACAATGTGTGATGATAGGTGATGATCGAACAAAGAAATAAAATATCTGTACCTATTGTATTATATTAGCGAGCGTGTAAGCAGATGACTTTAGTTTTTGTTTCGGAATTGAACATAATATGTGAGATTAATTAATTGTACCTACACGAATGTTCCTGGAACTTTACGAATGCGGAAAATGTACGAACGTTTCCGAACCCGTGCTATATTTCGTACAAATTAGCTACGTAATTTCTCTTCTTTTCATGCTCATCTGCATTAAAATTTGACAGCTCTTAAGTTCGCACTTAACTCTGTAAGGCGTAGGCACCCAAATACGTTGCAGTAGTACGTGATGGAGAGTAGTAGAGGGATAAATGCGAACATAGCAGCTGTCAAACCTTAGCGCAGACGGGAATTGTATGAAGTGAATTTTTATAGTGTGCCCCATGAAATTAGTGTTAAGCGGAAGTTCAGAGGTAGAAGCACTCTCTGATGGTAAATATACACTTGAACAGCGTCTCTTGTTTTATGTTCCATGATCTATATACATCTATACATATAATAAAACTGTAGAGATAAGAAAGTATGTAATTGCAAGATATCAAAAAAATAATCACACAGGTTGGCTTAAAATTAGCCGCTGATCACGTTAAGCCACTTTTTATACACTTTGTCTGTTTGTTTGTTTGTTTGTTTGTTTGTTATGACTGAACTCCTAAAATACTGAATGGATTTTCATGCGGTTTTCACTAATGTGCTTAGAAATAACCGGCGCTTAAAATAGGATATATTAAAATTGAAATATCGTAAAAAAAAATTGATGACAATTATTAAGATTTCATTACGAAACGAATCGGAGTTTTAAACAACATGGCCGATTGATGCTTTTTTTTTGGCTACTAACGGTAAGATTTTTTTTCTTGTATTTTGGCTCCACACATAGTGTATTTAGCCAGTGTCAAGTATTGTAATTTTCATCGTGCTATGGAATATTTCACTCATACTCGTAATTCAGCACTTAATGCGTAAAACGCCACCAGTTTTAACATTAACACTAGAAAAAGTTTTGAAAAATAATACAATGCAACGACGTGAACTTTTCCGCGTTCCCGCCAAAAAAACCTAACGGTAAGAAAATACAACAATCAGCTACACTCTGTGCCACATGTTTATCTGGAGACACAGATTAAAGAAAAAATCTCTGTGAATGGATATGACCAATATTAGTACCACTACTCTAAGAGAATCAAAACAATTTATAGGTTTCCTATTTATATAATATTTTTACAGGTTGTTTAGTATTTTAGAAGTTAAATAGATACATATACCAACAAATATTAAATAGTGTGAAAGTAGATATTTTTTATTATTTTGGCATTAGACGACATTTGTATTTAGCCAGTGATACGAAATATTTTATGAAAAATGTTTTAAAAGGGTACTTAGATATAGGTAAGTATAATTATACATATGGTAAGATCCTCGAATTGAGCAACATGGCCGTGTAACGTTCGGTTTTGGTTTCTTTTTCTTCTTTCACGTAGGTAAGTGAGTTTTAATTTTTAATAGTTAAAATATTTTAGATCTGTATAGGTTTTTCAATGAACAATCTAAGCGGTCATATTCTCTTTGGGACAAACCACAGGTTAGAGATAAAAAAATGATTGGTTACTCGGTTGCTCCAAGAAGGTTAATTATACCTTTGGGTGTATTTATGCAATGAGAATTTAAACTTCTTATAGAGGGGTATTTGCTTGGCTCTGCGGACAAGTTGTAAAGTTTATTAGAATTTGGAAAGAACACAAAAAGTCTTTGAAAATGGACGTCTGCAGGATGTTGTTGTTGATTATGATTATGATGATGATAGCCGTATTTGAATTAATTGATCATAGATATCCAATCAGAATGGATTCGGACAGCAAGGAACAGGACAAAATGGAAATTCTTAGAAGAGGCCTTTGTCGAAGGACAAGACAAAGAGAGGTTGAACCGGTGCCGATATTTTGAACAAAAATAAACAAAACAAAAATAACAATAAAATATTGTAATGTTGGAATTGATTTATACTACAGACAGCAATAAAGGCTTATTTATTTATTATCAGTTTCAGCTTAATTCTTACCGTTATTCCTAAAATAAGTAATGGTCTCGACAGATACTTAGAAAGAATCAGGCGGACAACAAAGTGATCTTACCTATAAGGCTTCCTTTATTTCAAAACTGTTACGGAACCCTAAGAATGAATCATTCTTTGCAAAAGCGAATCTGATTAGAGCTTTGTACACATGTTATTTTCTCACTCCCACCACTATGTTGAAAGTGCAGTGGGAATGAGACAACGTGGAACATAGCGGACATAATATAAATGTCAACTCTTTTTATAGTGGCGTACGTAAGTACTTGTGATTTCTAATTATTATTAACAATCGCTCGAGGACCTTAGCACCATGCTCAACGACCTCAGTAGAGTCTCCCAGCAGGTTGGTCTTAAGATGAATATGGACAAGACAAAGATCATGTCTAATGCTCATGTTCCACCTATACCGGTAATTGTTGGGAACGATACTCTCGAAGTTGTTGACAAGTATGTCTACCTAGGACAGATTGTCCAATTAGGTAGGTCCAACTTCGACAAAGAGGTGGCGCGAAGAATCCAACTCGGCTGGGCAGCGTTCGGGAAGCTTCGTCCTATCTTTTCGTCCAAAATACCGCAGAGCCTGAAAACGAAAGTTTTCAATCAGTGTGTGTTGCCAGTGATGACTTATGGAACTGAGACATGGTCTCTTACTGTTGGCCTCATTAGTAAGCTCAAAGTCGCGCAGCGAGCTATGGAGCGAGCTATGCTCGGTGTTTCCCTGCGAGATAAGCTCCGGAACGAGGAGATCCGCAGGAGAACTAAAGTGACCGATATAGCTCTTAGAGTTAGTAAGTTGAAGTGGCAATGGGCGGGCCACATCGCTCGTAGAACTGACAACCGATGGGGAAGAAAGGTTCTCGAGTGGCGACCACGAACCGGAAGACGCAGCGTGGGCCGGCCCCCCACTCGGTGGACCGACGACCTGGTGAAAGCCGCGGGGAGCCGATGGATGCAGGAGGCGAGCAGCCGCTCAAGGTGGCGTGCTCTGGGGGAGGCCTATGTTCAGCAGTGGACGTCTTCAGGCTGTTAATGATGATGATGATGATTAACAAAATTAAATTTGTACGCATCGTATAGGTAAATGCGATACTCCAGCTGTAAAGTATGTATTTTATAAACTTATTATTGACACTGGCTAAATACTCAATTCGTATGGAGCCAAACTTCACGTAAAATAAAATTTGGTGAATGCAACAAAGACACTCTTTGCGAACGAAAAGCGCGCGGATATGAAAAACTGATCAAAACAGCATGTGTGTGATTGTTTTGTATTTTTCTAAGCTACCTAAATAATAGGTAGGTATACCTACTACCTAGACAAAATTTACTGGAACCTCTTATAAAGACTTAAACGGTTTTTATGCTGAAAACACAAGAACATCTGTTGAAGTGAAAATTACAAGGAAAAGATCGAACGGATCACTGGTATGTAGGTATACCATATAGAACTTTTATTAATTACATGCCAAGACCTACCGTATATTTAAAGAAACTAACGTCTAAGTCTATGTTAGGTCTAAGTAGGTACATATTATTTAAATAAATATTGTACCTATGATTTGCAGTTTCTAACCCACTGTTTTATCAATGTGTAGGTGATCTGATGACACGTGAAGAGCCATACCTACCTAATACCTAAACAACATTTTTACACGTGTGCTACCTAATCTGCTAATACGTGCTGAGCTCCGAAAATATTTAGTGGATTTTGTTGTTTCGTATATAGAAAATGCATGAACTAAGCTATTATTAGACTACCTAAACGTAGAAATAACACAATACAAGCGTGCGAAGCCGCGGGCAAAAGCTAGTTTTTAATAAGTTTAGGAGCTGAGTTACAAATCAATAAAATATACTTAAATTATTTAATTATGATAACCCCGAACCCCAGAACCGAAGTTACATAAATGATAAAATACTTATTTACGTTACTTTCCTAAGTCTATGGGCAAAACATACCCACACATTGCGTTAATACTACTTAAACAATTTCCTAAATAGGTAGGTAAGTACTAAAATCTTTGAATATCTACGAGTAGAACCGTAGTATATGACGTCATTCATGGACAACAAGGAGAGCGCTATACATTCGGTACTAAGCAAAAAAAGACGAACGTAATATCTTTGGTCCTTGTCACCGTTACCGGGTTTTTTTATTTGGCTTCGTTTGATCTAAGCCAAACCGGTTAACAATCTTTTGAAATTGTTGTTTTTTGTGAAATAATCCTATTTAAATGGTGATCTAGGCAATAAATATTTGAAAAATAATGTGTGTGCAGTGGGTGGTTGCAGCATTTTAAGCAACAGAAGTCGCACTGAGGCGTAAATATGAAGAATAACATTTCACAAGTAAGTAGCCATTATTTTGTCTATTTTCCCTTTTTAGAAGTGTTTATTGTGAAAAATATAAATACAGCGTTACATTTCATGTAATAAAAAGTCCTCAGCTAAAGAAAAACAGCTAAATGATTAATTAATGGATAAAATAACCCATACCTAACCAAAAAATTTCATTGTCAAGGTACTGCCAGTTTATGATTTTTAACTTCCCATTAAACCAGCTAGGTGCCATGTTAATTTGCAAATGTTTATAAGTCGGAAAAAATCGTTTTGCAGGTATATTAGCTAATTATTTGCTTGATTTAACTTAGTAAAATATATCATTTTATATTTAAGGTCAGGTGGGGTAAGTGAAACATACTGGGTGGCGCAAAAGTAAAGACCCTATTTGGTTCAGCTATAACATTTTTTCTAAATTAGAAAACTAGATTTAGGTTTTTTTAAATGTATATTTGTGCCATTAAATTTCGTACCATTAGGATTTAAAGATGATGTCTTTTAAATGGTGACCTCCAGAGTTGATACACATTTGAGCCCTATTTATGACATTTTGCAAGATGATTTTCCTTCAAAATTGGTTATGAGTGACGAAGCGCATTTCCATCTCTCAGGGCATGTCAATAAGCAGAATACTCGGTTCTGGGGCACTGATAATCCGCGCATTATTCAAGAAACACCTCTACACCCACTAAAAGTTACTGTATGGTGTGGCATCTGTGTTGACAGAGTGATCGGACCCTATTTTTTCGAAGACGCTGGAGGCAATGCGATAACTGTCACTGGAGAACGCTACAGAACCATGTTACGTGAGTTTTTGATACCCAGTTTGGACGAATTGGGGCTGGAGCACATCTGGTTTCAACAAGACGGCGCTACGGCACACACAGCGCGCGACACTATGGACTTAGTGAGGGACGCTTTTCCAAGCCGAGTTATCTCTCGTTTTGGCGATTTGCCTTGGCCTGCAAGATCACCCGATCTGACCAGTCCAAACTTCTTTCTTTGGGGTTTTTTGAAATCTCGGGTGTATGTGAACAAGCCACAGACTCTCGCAGCTCTAAAAGAAAACATTCGTCAAGAAATAACGAACATATCGCAGGAAGTGTTACGGCAAGTTATGCAAAATGTCATAAATAGGGCTCAAATGTGTATCAACTCTGGAGGTCACCATTTAAAAGACATCATCTTTAAATCCTAATGGTACGAAATTTAATGGCACAAATATACATTTAAAAAAACCTAAATCTAGTTTTCTAATTTAGAAAAAATGTTATAGCTGAACCAAATAGGGTCTTTACTTTTGCGCCACCCAGTACTTGCACATCCACTCCACTTTGTGAATTCTGCTACGCGAAATAGATTTCTACTAGTGGGAATTCTGTGACTAAAACTATGGCCGAAGACTAAAAATAATGCAAAAATAAAATGTTTTGATTGTCCAGTCAAGAATATTCAAGAATATAAATAAGCGCCATCTACCATTGTTTAGCTGAAGTAACGCTCAAAGTAGTGAAACTGAAAATACCACCGTGCTAATTTTACGCGTAGTTTGGAAATACTCTAACAGATAGCGCTGGTAGTACATGATGTATAAGGTTCGAAAACGTAGAAAAATAAAAAACCTTTTCACGGGTAGCTAAATCCACTGTTTTGTAGAAAGGTATATTTTCAAGTGGATTATTTGGGAACCTCTACTTGATACGGCTAGTAGCTTTGTCTTGTAGCTAACATTGCAGACGTTTTAACGCCGGGACACTAGAGAGATGGCGTGACCATTCGTTTGTGTTTTTTACCAAACATTTTTTTTTTTTACATCGGACTTATATAGCATTTGACCACGCTCTCACCTGATGGAAAGCGACGATGCAATCGAAGGTGTAGCATGCTAGCTAAGTAAGTACCTATTCACTCTTCTCTTGAACACGCCCGGGTCATATTTTGCCGGAAACACATACCAACCTGTGAGCAAAATTCACAGCCCACCTTTTATTCTGAGCTTCGATAATGTTTACATAGACTGAATTCACGCCAGTTTGCCAAATATAGGTGTACCTATTTGTGCCTATGGAAAATTGCGTGTATTCGGACGTCACGTACCTACGTGAATAGGTATTACTAAACAAGCGTAGGTACTACACCTTCGATCGCATCATCGCTTCCCATCAGTTGAGATTGTGGTCAAACGCTGGCCGAGTCATTGTTTTTTGATAAAAAAAACGTCCACTGCTGAACATAGGCCTCCCCTAGAGAGCGCCACTTTGAGCGGCTGCTCACCTCTTGCATCCATCGGCTCCCACCAGATCGTCGATCCACCTACTAGGGAGGCTGGCCTACGCTGCGTCTTCGGGTTCGTGGTCGCCGCTCGAGAACCTTTCTTCCCCATCGGTTGTCAGTTCTACGAGCGATGTGACCTGCCCATTGCCATTTCAAATTGCTAATTCTAAGAGCTACATCAGTCACTTTAGTTCTCCTGCGGATCTCCTCACCTCTACTTACCTCTATAGGCACAAAATATCAAAAAAGCTCATCCGCATAATTATTGAGTCGTGGAAATCTCAGTCTACTCTCCTACTCTCTACTACTCCCCATACAACTCGATTCATAGGTTCTTTCTTACCGTTCACCTCCTAAATGTGGAATGAGCTCCCGCCAGCGGCCTTTCCACAGAGCATAACACAGAGCACTTTAAAAGTATGGTTCAAAGAGTCTTACAGGGTAAGCAACGTAAAGCTAAAGCTGACGCCTTTTTTCCGAAGGGGCTAATGGCTGTTGGTGTCTTTACAGTGTCACCAGGGAGGAGGGCGCGGTGGGAGGCAACTAGCTGGCAGGCACCACTAGAAGAGCGGACCCTACGGAAGTCGCGACCGTTCTAGTTAATTTACGGGGGTACAATGGTGACACCTCTGGTGTTACAACAGATGTCTATAGGCTACGATGGCCGCTTCATATGTTTGTTTGCACCCTTAAACCTAAAAAAAGATAGTTTAACCCCTTCTCTTATCAATATCAGGATAATAGGTATAAGTTACCACAGAACACCTAAACATTTTAACGAGCATTCACCCCAGAGTATTTTGTATTTTTATTAATCCATTTTTGCAGCAGTAGCAACATCGATGAGCGTAGGCACGGTGGACTTAATTACAATGCATATCAATTATCATCAGTATGTAATGATTACTGTGCCGATGTGAGTAACGTGATTCATCTTCATTCAATAATTTTGTATAATTATTCATTAAGAGTAATGTGTAATTAGTAATTACGTTTCGAGTTTCACGTTCAGTTGTGTGTATACTGATAATTATTACTCCCGTTTAATTATCGCCATCATCGTCAACAGCCTGGAGTCGTTCACACCTAAACATAGGCCTCCCTCACAGAGCGCCATTTTGGACGGCTGCTTGCCTCTTGCATCCATCGGCTCCCTGCGGTTTTCATATGTCGTCGCTCCACCTAGTGCCTTGAAAATATACCATAAACTTTTAGGTATAGAAGGTTTATAGACAAATAACAACAGAACTAAACTATATACCAACACGTTTTAGAATTTGTATATCACTGATAATTGAATGGATTCGAAAGCTTTGACTATTTAACATATAATGTTGAATTTCGAAGTTCTAAGAGGATTATTTGGATGCTATGTGTGTCTATAGACACACATAGCATCCAAATAATCCTCAATTTCATACAAAGAAAAGCACTTCGATCAATTGCATCAGGCATGTGAATCGGGAAGCGCAAAGTGCGGAGCGTGCTTATTTAATTACTTGGGCATGTGTGAGTGCTTTTATCCCTGGTCAAAGGGTAGCCAGATATAATTTCATGGAAATGGCGTGATGGGTTTTTGGTTTGCAAGGGGCTTATAGGCTTACCAGTGTCTGTTTTATTCGGAACGCCACTGCGTTGACAATGTCAAATTGCATAAGCTATTTTGGTGATCATAATAATAGTAGCTACTAATTAGTACATAAATGATTTACTTGATTTCATTTCAGTTTGTACGTTTAAAATAGGTATTTGTTATTTTTTTATGCTAAACATAAACAGTGTTTTGGATGAGTACAAAGGATTTTTTTTTTATTTTTATTTTTTATGTGATTGAATGACGTGACGAGCAAGTCGTTCACCTGATGTTAAGTGACACGGCCGCCCATAACAGTTGCAGTGTCACCCGGAACTTTAAAACAAAGTTTCGCGTGACACTGCACTGCGCACGTCATCCTGAGACATCACACAGTCTAGTAATCAGATTACTAGACTGAGTGATCAGATCATAAAGTCTCATTTGCCCAGTAATTTCACTAGCTACAATGCTCTTCAAACCGGAACACTGCAGTGCTTGCACACTGCTGCTTGGCGGCAGAATAACTGGCAAAGCGGTGGTACCTACCTAGACGAACTTTGCAGAAAAGTCCTACCACCTAGTAAATGATATAGAAAAACTTGTGTATTCTAAAAATTACCACAATGACACCTCGCTGCTTAAGATTTTAAAAATGTTGTCCAGGAACAGCCAAGATACTTAGCTATTACTGTGGGTGTTAATAAGAAAAACAAGCGTCCCCAAATTCCTGACGGCCGTGTGTACACCTATACTTTGCTTCTTTATTGACCGAGAAAATGAAGTAACCAGATTGTCGGTCACCTACCACTAGGTGACCGACAATCTGGTCAAAACCGCGGGGAGCCAATGGATGCAGGAAGCGAGCAGCCGCTCGTAGCGGCGTTCTGTGGGGAGGTCTATGTTCAGCAGTGGAGGTCAGAAGCCTCTTGATGCTGTAATGATGATGATTTAAGTAGGTACTTAAAAACGAACTCCAGCCAAACTGTTGCCAGACAACTGTACTCGTGTATACTGTTTGCAGAACTACTTACTAGTTTTATTTTGTGCCTATACTCAATGTTGCCGGACATGATTTTGCCAAGTAACTTAATTACCTTTATGGCAATTGTAATAAGATTCAAAGCTCAATAATCCATCGTCCTTTGTGAATAGCTGGTTTGTTTTAAAGTATCTTACAATTCGACGATATTCAATGTAAAAACAATAAAACTAACAACTTAGGTATTTACTTACATACTTACCTATTATTTTTCTGTTGACTCCAGACTTCTAGTTTCAGGAGAGGTCTACAGAAACTCTGAATGTAGTAGCTCAAGTCTGTTTACAGGATTTTAGTATCCGTATGATAACAAAATGTAAAACAATGTGTATTTATTATTTATTTTTACAATGTTTCTATATTCACACAAAACAGAGAGTACCTATACCTACAAAAACCGCCAGCGCTTTTCTTATATTATTATTTTTCATGTCCACCTATGGCTAAAAGTTAACCTATTTCGATGTTTTTTTTATCTATATACGCTGTGATAAAGTATGCTCATACTTATTTTGTTTCTTATAAATATAAGCCTAAATATATTATGTATCCGATTCCGATGATATTTTTTTATATTTTGTCTACACAGTAAAAACTATGCTTATACGTCTTCCTTTTTTGAGTTTTCGCAATATCTTCTCAGTGATTTTTTGTGTCTATATTATAACGAAGAAAAGTATGTAAGTAGAATACATAAAATATTTAAAAAAAAACCGTATTATGTAGACTGTCGTCTATTCAAATGATTAACCATTGACCCCCAAAACAAAATCTTCATAGTTAAGATGTTGAAAACCATTTTACCCGAAATGCTATTATGTAGGTAAATTCACTCACGGGCTCTATTGTCTCATGACAGAGCGATAGCAATAACATTTTCAAATACCGGACGGTCTTCCAGGCCAGCGCGGTAGGCCACGTGGCTTACCGCGTGAATGCGCCAGTATAATATGTTTCAATGCTTTATTTATTGCTCAATGCTTGCTATGATATTTAATAAAAATCCAAACTAATTATTTTTCCAAGTACTTAAACATAAAACGCTATAACGTGATCACAAATAATGGATTGATAAAAACTATTGTACCTAAATGTGCTAGCAACAAGTCAGGGCTTAAAGTTCAACAGCTTTTCATGACCCACCTAAATGTCTTATACATACTTTTGAAAGGTAAGTTTGTACGAAACACGAAACTTTGGAAATAGAATAGGAAGAGAACGGTTTTGTTTTTATTTCTACTAATTGTTCTATATAAAACCTTTGTTTACATTGCGAGCGCCTGTACCTTAAGAAGTCGGGTACGGGCTGAATAAATAGATAAACAATTTACTCGTTTTACCTAAGAATTAATTAACATTGCCTGGGTTTTCAAACGCGTTTGCGATAACAAACACGACTTCTTCGTAATCGCCTATATTATGTAGTGATCAATTAAGCCCGCTATTAACATTTAGGTAAACTCAACCGTATTCATCATCAACAGCCTGAAAAGCCCGCTATTTAACAGAGGTCTCCCCCAGAGAGCGCCGCTTTGAGCGGCTGCTCGCCTCTTGCGTCCATCGGCTCCCCACGGGTTTCACCAGATCGTCGGCGATCGTCATATTAGTTCTGTTCAAAACAAAAACTGTGTAAAAGACAGAATAGTTTGGATGACGAAGGCTAGCGGGTAGCAGGGCGAGAGAAAAAAAAATGGGATACTTTAGCCAGCATCAACTACATATGTTCACGAGTCATTCACAATCCCGCACTTGGGGTAGAATATGGCCTTATGCCTACTCTTTCCCTCAATAAAGGGCTTAGGTGATTTATGCAACATTATGCAAAAAACTATTCTATCTTGGATGATAAAAATGATAAGGCTTTGTGCTGCAAAACAATTTAATACTGTTCTACTTCACGCATGCGCTGACAAGGCCGTACATTATTTAAATTTTCCAATGGACTTCTACATAACTAGCCCATTTTTAAGTTTCTGAATCTACACGTCTGTATTTTTTTTTCTTCTTATATTAAATAGCTTAAAAAAAGCAATATTATTTAATCCTCTAAAATCTAGTTGATCTATTGTAAATGAGCATGTTATAAATGATTCAGATTCAGATTCAGATTCAGATATTTTATTGCTTCCATAGTGTACATAGGTGGAATAAGTATAAAATTAATTGTATAATATATTATATATAATGTATTGTTTATGTTTAGTCTTTAATTTAATATTTGATTAAAAAATAATATTTCATCCCCTTTTTAGGCATAGTCTGTCACCATTAGGATCGTGGTTGACATGAAAGAAACCCATGAAGTTAAAAAAAAATTAAAATATCGATTGATTTGTTTTATTTTTATGTCTCGGAGAAAAAATATTTATTGGTGGGATATCCGAGATCAGGATATTTTCTAATTATTAATGAAGAAAAAGGCAGCCATTCGCGAAACAGATTTTATTTTTACACACCGCAGACTGCCCAAAAATGTACAATCATAGAGCCTACGATTCTAAATGCCACAGAGTAATATTGCTATGTAAGAGGTTAAGAGACTAAGAGAATGAGCTTGAGAGTGTTGCCATATGCTATTCATATACATATATCACAATTGGTTGCTGTTTTCGTTAATTTAAATTGATCATTTAAATACATGACTTTAAAAATATATTACTATTATTTTTACCACATAAAGCTTGCATTTTAATTGAAAAGCTTTATTCAAGTACTTTTCAACACCCTTAATATTAGAACTAGTAACTAAACTTCAATCACTCACCAACTATTGGAATACAAATAACAGAAATGCATAACAAAATTGAAGTCATACGTCAATTGCTACGCCGCCGTAGCACTCGTACAGGGGTTTCTATAAAGTGGAGTGGAGAGCTAATTGCTTGCCACTATGACTTAAATTTTCCAATCCAAAACGAAGACTTAATAGTAGATTGTATCACAAGGGCCAAAATAATGTCTTTAGGGCGAGAGTGGTTGTTTAAATCCAGAGAATTTTGGTACCGTGTGACACACTCTATTTTTGCGCCCCATCTATGAGAAAATTCATTTCGTCACTGTTATTAAGTGCGCTTAAATGACTCATTTTAAGTGTAATTATCGAGGAACCCTGTGGGACGAAAAAATTATGTTTATTTGGGTTGTGTCGAGTAATGAAGAATCACGTGGACATCGATCTCATCTTCTACTGAGAATAATGGCAGATGAATAGTTAAAAGCTCGCTCACATTTTGACAGTGGTGCGCGGTAGGCGGGCGCGGCGGGCTCTGGGGCGGGCGGCAGGCACCGGCACCCCCGCGGGGTCGAGCGAGGCTCGAGTCGATACGCAGTGTGGCTCAGTACGTCCAACCGATCAGACGCGAGCTCGCCATACACCATACGCGTACGCGAGTTTACTCCTTTCGATAATCAAACAGTTTAGATCCGCGCGCATTTCAATCATCAACCGCGCCGGTCGCCACAGCACAGCCAACCCGCAGTCATGTATGTTACTAAAATATTTTTCCCGAAGCTCTGTGGCAACCTGTGGGTTGTCTCAAGTCTGAGGTCACCGTCTGTGTAAAATACTTTTGAACTAAGGCTTGGAGTGGCAGAGCCGATGCTTGCGGATTACGTAGCTCCTCACGTAACCACGGACTCCTTTATGCAGCGCTGTGCTTGGTCGGAAATAAAATATTGAAGCAGATCGACTGACATAAGGGGTTGCTGTTAACGGACTTGCGTCGTGATAAACTTCGTAAGGGCGAGGAAATAAGTTTGGGTTAACTGTGTGTTCGCTAAGGTCAAGATTTACGTGATCTGACTGTGGAATGACTAAATCAATATTAAAGAGCCTCTGGTTTTAATATTGGGGAGAAATATTCGGCTGACATCGGTTTATTGTGTTTTGCCTTGGTTTAAAGTATTTCGAGTATTGACTCGGGCCTTTGTCTCAGGTCGTTGGTCGTGGTGATTATACTGTATATATTTGATCATTTGATCCCCCACTATTTATTTCGTATATAGGTATATATATCTGTACTATCTTTGATAAATTGTTAACGGGTGATTGCATAAACGCTATTATTACGCTGTTGCATTAAGTATCAATCAGAAAGTTGGAAAATTAAAACAATTTGGTGTAAAAGATATTTTTCTTTCTAAAGTAACTGTAAATTAAAAACAAAAAGAAATTACATATCGCGATTTCAAGGGTTTTAAAATAAAAAGCAAGTTTAATAGCATGTGGTGTAGAGTACCACCGCCCATTGAGTAAAAATGTATTTTTGATTCGATTTTACCAGCAAACCAACATCTGTAAAATATATTAGATAGATAATTTTTTTTCTCAAAAACTAAAATTTACAAAAAAATTAATAGTTATTTGCTATACTAGGCTGCAAAGTTGGTTTTTTGGCGCGAGTACTTGAATTGAAACCTGAGCAAGCGAAGGATTCTAGGATTGAACCACAAGCGTAGCGAGTAGTTCAAATGACTGCGTAGACTGCGTCATCGCTTTCCACCAGGTAAGACAGTGGGCAAATGCCTATAAACAATTAAAAAAAAATGAAGAATCTTGAGCGTAGCGAAGGTTACAAAGGTTACAAGACGCAGAAAAACTTTGCTGCCGAGTGCAACACACAACTTTTCACCTCACTACAGCGAGGAAAATGTAAGAAAAACAGCTAAAAGGCTAAGAAAAGATTAGTTTTTAGCTTATTAATTTAGTTATGGGTGGCGGTAACGCTTGACATCATGTAAACGACTAGCTCGTCACGTGATTCATGGAAAATTAAAGAAAAAGTGTTTTTCATCCATTTTCCATGCAGTCGCCGTGCTGGATAGCGTATTGGTTTTATACTCTTTGGTGCTGGACAGTGCGATTATTCTAAAAATGATGAACAAGTTGGTGAACAAGAAAAAGATGGTATCTTTTAGGAGGTAGTCTGCGGTATTAATGAGTTTTCAGTGCACTGGCGTTATCAAGAAGGTTAAATTCGGGCAGATCTGTGATTAAATCCTCAATTCTTGACGAGAAAATTATTGAATGAAACGTCCGAATTTTAAAAACACTTTCCACGCTTGCGAGCAAAATGCGTTTTTGCGTCCAGATTTTGAATGACAAAGAGAACCTTTTCGAGCTAGTGAGGTGAAAAATATATTATTGTTACGTAGCCGAAACCTGTTCATGAATAAGGAAAAAAGACAAAAGGAAAATATTATAAACATTTCATCATATCGATGGCGATGTGTTACCTAATTTATAAACGAACCTTTATAAAATAAGATGTAATATATTATATTACGAAAATGACATCAAAACAGGAAAATGAAAATGTATTCAAGTTAAATCAAGCACCCGCACGGAAAAAAATGGCCCGACTCAGTTGCAGACAAACCTGAAAACGAAGAATATCTGAAGAATTTCTTATCTGTGTTTTATGTAATAACTGAAGACTTTTATTATATATCTATATGGAATTTAAATAAACTGATTAAAGCAATATATCTTTTATTATCGGGCTTTTTCTTCTTCTGCAGGAATTCTGCTATAATTATTATTTTAAGTAATGAACTCTTATTTGATGTCATTTTACGTCAACGATACTTTAAAACAAAGGTAAAATAAGCCTACTCTAATTTATATTTCATTTAAAGTCATACGTTCATGAATTATTTCATACCTCAAATGGAGAAAAAAAGTTTTAAATAAATCAGACAGTCGACCTGCAATCTTATAGGATTCACCTGTTAATCAGTTTTAGTGTGTGCTGCAACCCAATGCTACGGGAAACTGATATTATTTCATTTGAAAATTCAACGGCACTTTTAACCGAGAGCGAACTGGAAATTGACAACCAAAATTGAGTTGGGCAGCTTCTATTCGATCTTTATTACACGATTTTGTTTAGCTTGCTCTATTTATTTTATATTACTTTCATCGAACTCTAAAATGCATGAAGAAACTTTCCAAATGCTTGTGATGCTGAAGTTTTTATATATACTTATATATAATTTTCTGATTCGTTTGTCTTATAATCTTAGATAGATAAACTCTTTATTGGCACCAAGATAACAATAGATAAAAAAAAGAAAATCTTACAAGTAGGTTACAATGGGCGGTCTTATCGCTAAAAAGCGATCTCTTCCAGATAACCTTTTGACGGACAGAAATAGTTGAATGAGCATGGACGGTGGTGCTATAAAATTAAAAGTTACTATAAGTAAACATACTAAAATAAATATAAAATAATAGACTACATAATCAACGGTACTTACTAAACATAATACAAAAATATACATAAACGTACATAAATAATACATATTTATATCAATAAAGGAAACAGTGAGGGATTGTTTCGGAGTCAAGCTAGAGAGATAAATATTACAATTTTTTGGCGAACATCTTCCAATCACATTTTTACCCAAAAGTAAAATAAATATCAATTAATACTACTTTCGTCCGTTTAGATTGAGTATTTTTAGACCGATAGCTTATAATAAATTACTAAATTTACTTTTGGGTGAAAATGTGATTGGAAGATGTTCGCCAAAAAATTGTAATACCTATTTAGGTAGGTATACCATCTTTGATTACTGTTACCCTGCATGGACGGTAGACAAAATTGTCTTTCCCCGTTTTACGTCACTTTCTTCATACTTGCTTGGAGTAAAACAGGGGAAAGACAGTTTTGTCTACTGGCCGTGCTAACCCTACTGCTGTTCCTTGATTAGTATAATAATGAAGACACAGCTCTTTATGCGTCACCGAACTCGTGAGATCTTTAAATACGTAGATATAACGTCGTTGTTAAAAGTCTATTTGAAGCTGTTTTATAATTCTTTTTAAATTTGATAGCGCAACTGGAAAATATCTAATTATTCTGCCCTATTTTATTTGGGTCAAAAACGCAGATTTTGTAACCGTCAGCGCGTAAAGCTACCCAAAAGAAATCTTTTGGCAAACTCGCTTTATTTTCTGACAAAAATATTGTGTGTCTTTGAAAGTATCTACAGAGAGTAGAGATGGTGATGGGGTGGGGGTAGAGTTGTTGTATTGTATTGTATTGTATCTACCATTTATTTTTCCAACAACTCTCTAAAATAATTTTAGTGATAACGTAATTCTTAGTACAAAGCGGCACTTTATTAAGCAGTATTGTGTGCATGAAATCCATTATCACGCTAAATTACTGCTAATATTATATTATTTTATATGTTGTCAATACTCTTATAGCTAATTCCAGCCTTCTAGCTTGTGCTAGTCTTCTAGCTACTGCAACTCTTCAAGCTGGTGCGTGTCTTCAACTAGTGCCACAGAATAAATACTAGTACTTCATTAGTGTAAGTCTTCCAGCTAATGCAATTCTTCTCGCTATTCTTATTCTTCTAGTTTGTGCTAGCCTTCTAGCTACTGCAAGTCTTCTAGCTGATGCGTGTCTTCAACTAGTGCCACAGAATAAATACTAGTACTTCATTAGTGTAAGTCTTCCAGCTAATGCAAGTCTTCTCGCTATTCTTATTCTTCTAGTTAGTGCTAGTCTTCTAGCTAGTGCAAGTCTTCTAGCTGGTGCGGGTCTTCAACTAGTGCCACAGAATAAACACTAGTACTTCATTAGTGTAAGTCTTCCAGCTAATGCAAGTCTTCTCGCTATTATTATTCTTCTAGTTAGTGCTAGTCTTCTAGCTACTGCAAGTCTTCTAGCTGGTGTGTGTCTTCAACTAGTGCCACAGAATAAACATGAGCACTTCGTTAGTGTAAGTCTTCCAGCTAATGCAAGTCTTCTCGCTATTATTATTCTTCTAGTTAGTGCCAGTCTTCAAGCTGGTGCTAGTCTTCTAGCTAGTGCAAGTCTTCTAGCTGCTGCGTGTCTTCAACTAGTGCCACAGAATAAACAATAGTACTACGCTAGTGTAAGTCTTCTAGCTATTCCTATTCTTCTAGCTAGTGCCAGCCTTAGAGCCTTTTTTATGTAAATGAACGACGTAGTTGTGACGTAGTTCTTAGAATTAGCAACTTGAAGTGGCAATGGGCAGGCCACATCGCTCGTAAAACTGGCAAGCGATGGGGAAGAAAGGGTTTCGAGTGGCGACCACGAACCGAAAGACGCAGCGTAGGCGGCCCCCACTTGGTGAACCGATGATCTTTTGAAAACTGCAGGAGCCGATGAATGCAGGAGGCGAGCAGCCGCTCAAAGTGGTGCTCTCTGGGGGTGGTCTATGTTCAGCAGTGGACGTCTTCAGGCTGTTGATGATGATGAGTAGTGACGTAGAGACGTTTGGCGCCAGCCTCGAGGTATTTCTATTCTTTTATAGCTAGTGCCAGTCTCCTGACTATTGCTATTCTTCTAGATACTGCAAGTTACGTACTGTATAGTTAAGTACTTTTGACCAGTGCTTTTCTTATAGCAAGTAGCAGGTTGTTACAGACTGATGTTTCGACTAGATTAGATCTTCTCAAATGAGACAACGCCGTAGTTGTACCGCTACCGGTAAATCATAGAAAGATCTTGTTAGGGAAGCCAAATTGGAAGGCACGTTTAGGTCCTTATTGCCTGAGCCCACAGGATGGTGATGCAGGCTAATTAATGTAAAACAAGGGGCTGCTTTGAACCCGACAATGTTGTTGTCATGTACAACTAGCAAAGTATGTATACCAAGAATAATATTTAAATGCTTTTGTTCTGTGTTGTTCATAAAGCGAGGAGACAAAGTCTGTGTCTATTCAATAATAAATAAGTTTTTTTTAAATAAATTGAAAAATAATTTATTTGTAACAACAATAAATAGATAGAAACTAACATGAGTAGTATTCAAAGTAATTAACAAAAAATAGATACAGTATTAAGTTCACACACAGATCTTCTTGTATTTTATAAAAGGCTTTGTCCTAACCTTAGACTATACATAGGCATGTTGTCGCCTGGCAACTCCAGCTTCATTTTTTGATGTAGAAAACTGAAGGCGAAGCGAGCGCCTCCTCAATACAGACGCGAGTTTTAAGTATACGTGATTTGTGTTTTTGAACGTACTTTTGAAGTATTGGTTTCGGAACGAATTAATTCAACCAATGAGAGGCCTGCTGAGCTGCCATTGGTGACAAAATCGGTGTCCGGTAAAAAAATGGCGGCTCAGGAAGACTTTTGCTGGTTTTCATTTTATTTCGGCAGTTGAGTTTGATTCGGCATTCGTGCAACATCGCTTAGTGTTGTTAGGATATTTTACCGCACAAGTTTATAGTTTGTACAGCAGCAGTATCTTATTATATTTAAAACGTGTGGAATATAGACTGTGGATTTTATTTACTTACATCGTTACCTTGTTTTATTTAAGGGCCGTCTACAAGCATAGCTTGCTTATGTATATTCTAAGGTCCTGACTGAATGACAGACAACGTACAGCCCAAACCGCTGAACGTAGAGACTTGAAATATGGAGGGTAGCTTCCTTTTTATGTCGTGAGCGCGTGCTAAGAAAGAATTTTTGAAAATTCAAGCCCTAAAGGGAAGAAAAGCGGGGAAACCTATTGTATGGAAAACCTACATTTCATAACGTATTTATGTCCCGAAGTCAGACCTTACGGCCTTATATCTCAACAACTTCTTCACTGATTTTTCGTTAGTTCCTGCTAAATATTTTCGTAATTTGCCGATAGATGGCGCCACAGCAAACTTCCCACCTTTTTGGAGAAATACACCTCTAATCAAAAACCGCCAATAACAAAAAAAAAATCCCTGAACTCGTAGAAACTGTATACCATGTTTCGTCCAGATTCGTTGGAAAATGCGACCGGTACATCCGGAGCCAGACAGACTAAAGCAAAATAGGCGAGTTGAAGTTTCAAGTAAATATTTTCTGATTTTCGATATCGAGTACAGATTGGACGGTGTTAATGATCTGAGAATGTCCAATACTGTTTAAAAAAAATATCTTCATGATATTCCGAATAATTGATTCAATCGAGGTTCAATCTTTACTTACAATAAAACTGTAAGACCTGCATCTATTCGCCGCTTCATCCATTCATCCTTTTCCTGTATCTTTTCCCTCTTCCTTCTTTCTTCCTTTTAAAACTAACTATAACCCGTGCGAATCAGGGGTGTGTCAACTTGTACCTAAAATTTTCATTTCCATTATAAATAAAATGGAGACCATAAACAGATTGGGTGTATTAAAGTGGTTAAATTTATTATATTAGTTAAGTTTCTTTAATACGGGGCGCATGCTGAAGTATCAAACACGCACCCTACTCGTATAAGCATTTAGCTTCGTAGCTATTTATACAGTCTATTGAACATTTTACTCGTTTACTGCATTTTCGCATCAATTTGCATTTTAAAACTTCATTTTTCACTTTCTTTTGAGGGCGGGCACTTTTTAACGAGCTGCCTGGCGCATCTAGCTTCTAATAAAGTCTAGACTATCTTTGTATATCTCTCCGTTGGAATCATTTGTTTAAATTTATTCAATAACTAAACTAAATTCTATAATCCCTTTGATTGCATTACACTACTTAAATCAATATAGAAATAGAAACATTTTCTTTTTTAATTTTTTGTCTGTCTGTCCATTTGAACACGCATCACGCTGAAACTACTAAACGGATTTCGCTGAAGTTTGGTATGGCTATAGCTAATTTTTCAGAATAACATCTAGGATACTTTTTGTTTTCTTAAACGGCCAAGTGCGTGTTGCACAAAGAAACAAGGATATAATTTTTATGCAAGATTTTTTTTGCCTATTTATTTATATTCATCCAGCCGAAGGGAAGAGAGAAGGGAAAGGGAAAAGATAGGGGAAAAGTATTAATGGATGGGACGGAAATAGAATGGAAACAGGAACAGAGTAAGAACGTAAAACTAATTAACCCGTGCGAAGTCGGGGCGGGTCAACTAGTATGCAATAAAACTTATTATTATGGTTAAAATCTTCATTGTAGGGGCAATCTCTTTTGAAAGACCATTCCGTTGCATGATAAAAGAATTCTATACCTACTTCCAAAAACCACAAGCTTCTACTCCGAAGTGAAATTCTAGATAAACAATAAAATTAATTTTCGTGTTCCTTACAATTAGTAAAAATTTGTTCAGTTTTGTTTGCTTTTTACCTGTTATGATAAAACCCTTTACGAAAGATAAATACAGCATCATTGGATTTCTAAAGATTTTACTAATTAAACATGAGTTGTTGTTATGTTTTGTTCTAAGTAAAGACTAACCGTGGATCAACGATCTAGTGAAAACCGTGGGGAGCCGATGGATGCACGAGGCGAGCAGCCGCTCAAAATGGCGCTCTATGGGGGAGGCCTATGGTTAGTAGTGGACGTCTTCAAGCTGATGATGATGATGATGATGATGTGTCAATTTATTATATTTACCTTAAGTTTTTCATTAATAGTAAGTACATACTTAAACTAAACATAATTTTCAAAGACTTATAGCAATTGATTTGATTTTAAACAGCTTTTAATTCAACTGATTCATTTGTTGCTCATGTTACTATTGTACTCCCAGATTGGTTCTGACAGTGAATGTGATATTCACGGCTCAATAATTAGCATTAATTCAATTATTAATTAGGTAATACATTCGTGTGGGATCATCTACCGCAATATACATATCTTGGTCTAGTTATATCACTCATCAGTACATCATCATGATCAGGTATTTAGAGCAGTAAGCGGATATTCAAGAAAGTCGCGTGTTTCTATTTAGTTTGTTTCTAGGCGACAACGTAAAAATAAACTCGCACTTCTTCTCGTGTGGGCCAGTGGTCAGCCCTGGTACCAGAATTTTTAGGCCGCCCAAAGGCTTCTGACTTGGCTGAACGGCCAGGACCGACGGCTTAACATGCCCTTCGAAGCACGGTAGCGCTCAGTTGTAAATACCTCTTATTGCTGTAGCGGTCACCCATCAAAGTAGTGACCGCAGCGAACGTTGCTTAACCTTACCGATCGGTTAGAAACGGCTAGTCGTCCTTCGTTATGAGCGCTACAAACTTAAACTCACACTGAAATAGTCTATAGTGGGCTTTGAAAATAATCTAAAATGGCGGTTGTGAATTTCGTTTTTTTTTCATAGTACTGCTGCTTAGCTTTGCTGAGTTTGGTACTAGATGGCGCTGTGTGTAATGTCCACAAATATTTATTTTATATTTTACTAGGTGGTAGGTTTTTTAAAGTTCATCGAGGTAGGTATCATCTCTACTTTGCAAGTTATTCTACCACCAAGCAGTAGTGTGCAAGCACTACTGTGTTCCAGTTTAAATGGCACTGTAGGCTGTGGCTAGTGAAATTACTGGGCAAATAGGATATTATTACCAGCTTTGGCGATCATGTAACTTTATTGCAGCCGATAGAAACACAAAAATGTATGGATTTGACAGTTTCAATACGCAGTTTATGTGCATAGTTACTATGGAAATTTTCAAATTTGGAATTGAATTTCTCTTGCATTTCAATCAAAGTTCCGTGATCACTCCACTGATCTCACAGTCTAGTAATCTTTATATGCTGTGCTGATGTCTCAGGATGATGCACGCATAATGCAGTGTCACGCGAACACGTCGTACTGACCACTTTGATCTGAAATATCTCCTCTTTAGTTTACAATTCCAAATTCAAATTTATAAATTCATTTAGCTGATACATTTGAGTTTTGAAACAGTCATTCATTTGTTTTTTCCTCATTATTTTTTTCTTTGGCGTCGCTTATTACCGCACAATGGAAAACATGAAATATCGGTATATTTACGAGTACGAGTCCTACCGTGGCACCAGTGCTGCAGAAACAGCTCGAAGGATTAATGATGCGTACGGCGCTGGTAGCTGGTGGTATTCCTCCCGTACAAAACGCCAATTTCATATGTAAGGACCAATATTTCCGAGTGTTATGGGCAGCTGACATCATTTATCCACACAATAATCATAGTTTGACATAATAACAGAGCCAAAGCATGCGCTTGTTGAACCAAACTAAACTTGCAAACAGTGAAATTATATAGTATTACAAAAATAAATTATAAGGTTCGCTCGTTAACCTCCAGCAGTAGCTATATTGCAAAAGATATAAAAATAACAGGTATTACGTTCTATGGTGTTTTGCAGCATATTAGGTTACGGATTCCTTTAGTTGACAAAGTCCGCACAATCCAATACACTAATTCTTCGTCTTCGGCTAATGCCAATAAGTTCATGGGTAACTCAACCCATGAACTTTTGGTAGTAGCTACATGTGAGTACACACGAATAACTAAGTTTACCTTTTTTACTTCAAAGCCTTCAGAATAATAAAGCTTTTTCTTTTTAACTTATAAAAGTATCTTAAAGGTAGTATTTTTTTTATGCGATTGAATGACGTGACGAGCTAGTCGTTCACTTGATGTTAAACAACACGGCCGCTCATAACAGTTGCAGTATCACTCGGATCTTTAAAACAATAAAGTTTCGCGTGACACTGCACTGCGCACGTCATCCTGAGACATCACAGAGTCTAGTAATCAGATTACTAGACTGAGTGATCTTTTCTCAATTATAATCGCATTTCAATAGTAATTAATTCCTATTCTTTGTAATAGTATCCTTTGAATAAAAAGGGTTAAACTGACATCAATTACCTTAATTTCATACTGAGAACCCGCCACCCCCAACCCCCCACACCTATTTTTACATTGTCTTTGTTTCGGTATTCAACACTTGATTCGAATAAATATTCGCTAAAACGCATAACTTTGTGATCATAACCGTTTGGAGCCATTTTTGATGTTTTTTTCAATAGGCCAAATTTTATTATAATTTTTTTTTTTAATTGACTAGTACAAATAATACCATCTTTTAGCCCCACAATCTACTAAGGGGAAGATGGGCCAGCCTTTATTGTGGCACGCTACTTGCGTCGACACTATTATGGCACCGTCACATCTTCCCGAAAGTCCCGATACACACGTTGGGGTCGGCGCCGCGGCTAATTTATCAGAGCGCCTGGTCGATGCGACGCGGGACCAAAATGCTGGCACATTATTTGGCATAACGAATCAGCATTGAAGTTCAACGCGGCAATACTGCCAGCATGTTGGGTACAGGGCATCGCGGCTAGTGTAAAGTCCAAATGTTTCTTGTAGTAGGTAGTACCGCTAGTTTATTAGTTTTCATTATTGTAGTAGTTAGTTTAAAGAATGAAGGCACATAGCTAGAATAATTTCGCTACTTTATTTGACACCACACGCAGGTACGGAAAGTTTTAAGTGCGGAACGTTGTACGGTATTCTGAAAGTAAAGAAAATCAAATTGGTTGTCGTCAACGGCAAACAAGAGCACTTCGACTTTTAAAACGGCAGCGTCACCGTATAGGTATTATAATTATATTATCTGGCGAGATCCAATATCCATCATTAAATGACGAACAAAACGAGCAAACCCGAAGCCTTTCTCTCCAATGCTCTATATATTTTAATTTGAAGTTAAACCCTTTTGTTACAAAGCGTTCTAGATTTTGTTTGATAGTGAATATGCCAGAGGAAATTTTATTATTATTCTCAATAACCGCTGAATATTAATAAGTATTCCAATATCAAATTGATTCCCGCGACGGTATAAATATTTGTGCACATGAAAAAAAAAAACGCAAACATTTGTTCTGGGTCGGGCTGTTGTAGGTCCATGGTCCTCGTAGTTCCTGGGTCTCTAGATACAGGCAATCCTAGTTAGGGTCAAGGATATATATATGAAACTGTTGAAAAAACCGTCACAACTAACTAAAACCTATTACCTTGAAAATTCTAAACGTGGTGATGTCTGAATTTTTAAGGATACGAAAAGAAGCTCAGAGTGATTGACTGACGTTTCTAGAAACTCTCTCAACGTACTGAATACTTTTGAACATGTCAGTGTATATACAGACATGAAGGCGTTATAGCCGTGTTTCTTTATGATTACAACACTGTGATATTTCAACAGTAAACATCGCTGTAGTAGGTTCCATTACGGTACGTATCATACTTATCATGTAATGTTATGTCTGGATTTCGTTTGCTACATTTTTATATGTCCATTATTTTCTACTCCGCTGAAGTTAACATCATCATCAACAGTCTGAAGACGTCCATTGCTGAACATAGGCCTCCCCCATAAAGCGCCACTTTGTGCGGCTGCTCACCTCCTGCATCCATCGGCTCCGCGCGGCTTTCACTAGATCGTCGGCACCGATACAAGAAACGTGATTTTTTTGCTCGTTTTTATAGATAATGGTACGGAACCCTTCGTGCGCGAGTCCGACTCACACTTGGTTGGTTTTTATTTTTAATTAAAATCATATTAAAATGGGCGTCTTTAAATTACAGTTTATATTCAAACGTAGCCAAGAAGAACACAATTAATGAAAAGCATTGTAAAGAGTCGTATCAGACAGAAAGTGGTCGATGCGTTCGAGCGTTCCGCGTTTGAGTCCTTACGAACACGGAACGCGAGAACGCGTGACCGTACTCTGTCTGAAAAGACCCTTACTTAGGATAATACATTATAAGTCACTGATAAAAACGGAAATGAAACAAGATTGATAGTAAGCTAGCCCAACTTGTCGTTATTCTGCTTTACTTTGTCACATTTTGATTTGTTTCATGATCATTTTGTTTCAAGGAATTAAATGGGAATGAGGGCAAGACATGCGACCCCGAGGGAATTCATGTCTAAAATCAGTGAAGGCACAATTATTTTCTTGAGACATGTTAGACACCGTAATGAGGCGTATAGGTAAAACTAGGGTAACTTCTCGGGTTAGGTGGATACTCTGAGGTAATAAATTCCAATAATAATGTCAGGTGAAATGAGTGCAAAAATTAGTATCTTAACGTTTCACTAGCACGTCAAATTCAAATTTTCTTGCGTTCTTTTGCCGATAATAGCTTAGTTACTCAACGTGATTACATGAAAACTAATTTTGCGCAAATAAATAGAATGTTAGAATGTTGTAATGTAGAAATTACAATTAAAGGTATCACCTACATATCATTGGTTTAGCGACAAATGGCAATAGGCTGAAAAACTAAGACGAAATTTGTTTATTGCCATTTGTCGCTAAACCAATGATGTAATTATGTTGATACATTCTATTTTTTTACGTTAAATCACCTACTACTGACTAAATATCACAAATAAACATTTCTCTTTGCAATAATGCCAATGCACTGTTGTACTTATCCCAGTGAAAAATAGTTACCTACTTATTTGACCTCGATTTTTATATGACTGGCCTGATAGCTCAGTTGGTAGTAGCTCTGCCTTCAGAACTATTGTGAATTGATCGTGGGTTTGATTGCCACCCAGGACAAACATTCGTGTGGTGAACATCGATATTTGTTCTATGTCTGGGTGTTGTACTGTATTCTATGTATGTATTTACAAACAAAAAGAAGTATCTAAGTATTCTATCAGTTATCTGGTTGCTATAGAACAAGCTATGCTTAGTTTGGGGCTAAATGGCACTGTGTGAAATATCCCACACATATTTCTTTATTTAATATATTGTAAATATATTTTTCCTAACATATTCAATATTTCTTAGCCTGTGAAAAATTACATAATTGAAGTTTAACAATTTGATAGTTCGTCAATTCATTTCACAATTTTTTCTTAACAACGGGGTAGTTCATTTCAAAGGCGTTTGATAACAGCCATAAAAATATCTATCCCATTTATAATAACTCGTAGAGGAAAACATACTAATTTTCTCAAAAAGTCCGCACACACAGGACGCTCTGGTACGCTACTATGACGGACTTGTTGTGCAGGTGGTATGAAGGATATAGTTTTAACAACATGACAGTTCATCTATTCATTTCAAAATATAATTTTATACAGAGCGCTCAATATTTTCTCCATTACAGTAAACCGAAAAACAGTACCAACGCAATACTAACCCTAAACGATCAATAATATTGAACTATCACAAAGAATGATTAGTAAAATTGAACGTATAGGGCCCGCCTACTCACAATCGACGTTGATATTGTTAAAACTATCTCTCTTTTAAATATATCTCTGTGTTTAAACCTGTGGTATATATTATGTATCATGGTGGATAGAACAAAATCATTTGAAAAGTGATTTATTTATAGAGGTAAAGCAATTTTACGACGCAAAAGTACACTTTTTGTACCTACTGCAATAAAAATGATAAAAAAATAATCATGAAAAAAAATGATTCAGGTTCAGATTTGGCCCAGTTACAGCTTTATTATTATGTATTTAATAGGTATGCAATTAATAGAGAGCGAGGGAACGCCGCCAGCCTGATGGGCACCTTTGGACGAGGGGGTACCGACGGTGGCGTCTAGTTTGATGCAACAAACTGTTAGGTTAGGTATGTAGGTATTTAAATTTTATTATTATTGTTTTGTAATTTGACATGAGAAATATTACTCTTTTTGTAAAAATATTATGACTGTATAAATAAAAAAAGTAAATAATTATGTAGATCTCTAAATTTTATACATATATCAATTTATTTTAGAACATAAGATTTAACCCTCTACAGGTTTTTATTAGCTTCTACGTAGTCTATGTAACTATCTACAACTATCGACGTTGTAGACTGCATTGAACGCATGGCTAAGCAGCCCGATAGGGTGAGAAATTACACTACGTCGTCGTCACTGCATTCTGGCAACTTTACTCGTTATAAAAAGAAAAAAAATAGAGCATCCACATCCGATCGAGCGTCATTCAGATAATTTATTTTTCTAGGATATTCATAGCTGACCTCATATTCATTACCTATAATTTTTTTATGCTAAAATGGGCACACGTTTGACAACAAGTCACCTGATCGTAAGTGACGAAGTTGTCTAAGGTGGAGCACGTTTGCCCATAGGATGCCCATTCACTCTTGACTTAAAAAGACCCAGGTTATACCCAGGAGGAAACACTGTTGCTGGAAGAGCTTTCCATTCCTTGGCCGTTTGGACTATGAATGACTCAGCGAAACGCTTAGTGCGGACTTGTAGTACACTAACGACGTAAGGATGTGAAGAATCACCAAGCCTTATAGTTCTATGATGGAAAGGGAATGACGGAATGAGCTGATGAAGGGCATGTGCACACTCTCCAAAATGTAACCGATAGAAGACCAACAGATTGGCGACCTTGCGTCTGTGTTCAAGACTTTGAATTTTTCCTTTAACTAGCTTCTCATCGTTGATAAGCTCCTTGGCACGCCACTCAATTGTGTCCAAAGCCGCAAGTTGGTAACGGGCGGAGCCATCCCACTGGTGGCTACAGTACTCCATGTAGGCCCTAACCTGAGCTTGGTAGAGGCTAAGTAGCTGATTCGACGAGAAAAACTGCCTAACCCTAGATATCACACCAAACTTTTTTGCAGCTGTTTTGGCTCTGGACTCAATAAAGTAACCGAAATTCATTGTAGATGAAATTTGCACACCAATAGGAGCTGTAAAGGCCTTTGTGGAGAGGTAACCACAATTTTGCCAATGTCACGTAGACTATAATGATAGCACATCAAACGAATATTGTTCACTTAGATTATTCTTTACTGATGTTATATTGTGTATCTAAATAGTACTTTAAGATTTGTTTTTGATAAAGTTCTATTAAACTCAGGAGAGTATGGTAGAACTGTATGTATGTATGTATGATATACCTACCTATGTGGACATGTCACACAGCGCCATCTAGCCCCAAACTAAGCTTAGCTTGTACTATGGGAACCAGATAACTGATACAATACTTAGATACTTTTTGTTTGTAAATACATACATAGAATACAATATAACACCCAGACATAGAACAAACATCGATGTTCATCACACAAATATTTATCCCGAGTGGGAATCGAACCCACAACCTACAGATCAGAAGGCAGGGTTACTACCAACTGAGCTACCAAGCCAGTCAAATAGCAGCTAACAGTAAACACGTCAAATCACACTTACTTGTGGAAAACCGGCGTGATGACAGTCAAGTCGGGGAGATGCGAGCCGCCGGCTTTGGGGTGGTTAGCTAGCAATACGTCACCTGGCTTTAATGACTCACCGCGCACTTTCATCTGATGCTGCACTGTTTTTCATCATTACTTGCATTGGATTTTTCTGTATGGGAGTAGTAACAGTAGTTAGTAGACTAATGATAAAAATATTACATATAGTGGGCGAAACGTGTACGAGCATAATCCTCTTTTGTTACGTTTTCGAGAATAGTTGTAAATCCAGAATAATGGAAAATGCCGAAAGCCGGCTTTACTGAGCTTTCTATGAAAACTGAATTTAAAACATGGGTGGTGGGTGGTTGGGAGTAAATCAATACCAGTTACGAACAATTTCACAATAACGCTGAAATAAAATTGGAAATTGTTTTTTTTTTAACTTTGTATAATACTGTAATACTCAAGCGTTTGCTACGAGAGATGCTACGCGCGACGCCGCGTAGCATCTCTCGTAGCGTATCGTACGTAGTAACAACATTCGCTGCATTACCAATTTTTTTAAAAGAAACTGTGTAATCACACTTTTTTATGTTTTTGACTTTGATCAGTATAGGTACCCCAGATAGCGGATCGGCGCGAAAAAGCCGTCTCGGTAAATAAGAGCCCACTTGTTTTGAGCTCTTATTTCGTATCAGTTCAAAAAGTACTTTATAATGTAAGCTCTTAAGGTTGATTTTACAATAATTGTTAATTAATTTACGTCGTTTCATTTTGAAGTGACAGGTATAATTTATTGCTTTGCTCGTGGCTAAAGATTTGTGACTTTATTACGAGGTACTGTGGTTGTGATTACATTGAACTTGATACTATTGTCTCAGTTCGTTCGTAAACAGATGTAGCTGTATAATGTATAAACAAGTATATGTAAACGCTGACGGAAAATACCTTTGAATTTGTATAAAAATTCGAAGATTCTAAGGTTTAATGTGTATTTTCGACTCGCAATTGGCCGGTTATTTTCTATAACTACAATGTGTCACCTCTCTAACTTACATAAAGGTTGCCTTAGCTCTCACCTTGTTCTACTTCAGAACGTTGATAAATTGCCTGGTTGCCTGGTCCATCTCTTAGAAAAATTATTTCTTAGGTAAACATTGCAATGCACTCCAATAGTTTACTTTGCTGGATCGGTTTCAATTACCAGGAGTAGGTACTCTGGTAGGACAAGTGGAATAAATAAATAAATAAATATGTGTGGACATTTCACACAGCGCCATCTAGCCCCAACCTAAACATAGCTTGTACTATGGAAACCGAACTGATACAATACTTAGATACTTTTTGTTTGTAAATACATATATAGAATACAATACTACGAGCGCACTTTACCAGCGTCTTTGTTTCCCGATAAGTACAATCTGGAGCTCTTCAAGCCGCGAGTGAATAGGTATCTTCTAGGCAAGCATGTACCATCGTAGACCGCGTCGTCACTTTCAGGTGAGACTGCGTTCAATTGCGAGCCTATTTAGTTATAAAAAAATGCAATATAACACCCAGACACAGAACAAAAACCCATGTTCATCACACAAATGTTTGTCCTGGATGGGAATCGAACCCACAACCTATAGTTCAGAAGGCAGAGCTACTACCAACTGAGCTAACAGGCCAGTCACAGGAATAAACCATCTATAGATATGTAGGTATGATGGTTAAAAATCATTACCCGTTAGTTTGTCTTTACTTCTGCAAAAATTTAAATGCACCTTTATTCTTCTATTCTACTTTGGTGAAACCGGGCCTAAGGGTAGGTTTTTTTATCCATAGTTAATGTAACCAATGGTTATTAACTCGAACAATTAATGTTGACCATTGGTTAGGATTTGTTAGCATTTCGTCGGTGCGCCTGCCAAAAGCGTTATGTGTATTTTTTTTGACATATTTTTTCCGATTTTTTTTTTTTTTTTTTTTTTTTTTACTAGTTAATTCACTTTAATAAGTATAACTACAACAATAAAACTAGGTATTCTATAAAACTAAACTAAAACTATAAAATTAACAATATAATACAAAACTAATCTAACAAACCACTACCAGTGGGCAAAGTGCCCAAAATGCTGGCAGCATTGCCACGTTGAATGGCAATGCTTAACCTTTGGCCCAAATAGAGGCCAGCATTTTGGTCACGCGTTGCTTCAACCAGACGCTTACAAAGTTCTTTAAAGACTTTGTGTGCACTTGGTCCCCATGGCCCGAGGGTCTCGACCCCAAAAGGCGCAAAAATAAAACCGCTGTCTAGGTTACTATATTTGCGCCTTTTCAGTTTCTCCGATAGGTTGTTTTAAGTTTGAATTTTGCATCGACTACAAAAACTATGTTTTATTTCAATAACACATAATATTTTTTGCTACCATACTGCATTTTTAATTAATTGATAAGTCTTTCAATCATTAAACCGCGAGTAAGAGTATTCAGTGACAATGTATACTGCATGGCCATACGTTTATATAATACGTTGCCAGATAGTTACAAAAACCTTAACCTCCATGTCTTTAAGTCAAAACTTACTAAATTCCTGCTCGGTGAATGCTTTTGCTCAACGAAGGAATTTCTGGACTACAAATTTAATAAATTGAAATAACTAAACAATAATTGTGACATTCCCATAATCTATATTAATGACATTTTCTATGTATACTTTCGATAACTTGCATAAAATATTTAAACACCGGAAACGGTAGAGTATTGAACTATTTTATGTGTAACATCTATAATATTTACAATATTCTAATAAATAAACATTCATTCATTCATTCATTCATTCATTCATTAAATAAACTAGTTTTTAGTCTCCCCTGAAAACTTCACTAAACACACATAGAGGTTTTGGCAAGCGCAACGACGATTTTTAACCATCGGTTACCTTGACGACGGATCAAACACCCACCTTAAGTAGCAATTTATTATTTTATTTAAACTATTTTCTTGAGTTTTGGCGGGAACTCGAAAAAGTTCACGTCGTTTCATTGTATTATTTTTCTAAACTTGTGCTTTTTCCAGTGTTAATGGTTAAAATTGGTGGTGTTTTACGCATTAAGTGCTGAATTACGAGCATGAGTGAGTGATATAATGTAGTGAAACGTGGTTTTTCGTGTTGCTTCCAAAATTCCATAGAAGCTTCTAGTAAAGTCACCACCACTTTACTAGGGTATGACTTAGACTGGACTATGATTACCTGACTAAGACTGGACTGTGACTTAGACTTGAAGACTTGACTTTACACGTGAAATATTCCATAACTCGATGAATAATTACAATGCTTGACACTGGCTAAATACACTATGTGTGGAGCCAAAATATAAGAAAAAAAAAACTATTTTGTTCTTAATCAACTTTACTAGTATTATAATATCTATTATACTAACTAGTAATAATAATATACAAATAACTGCATAATGGTTTTCAGTTTTGGTGTGGAATGAAACATTTACCTAATACCAACAGTCGTAGCTCATAAAAATTCTTGTTGAATTTGTTCAATCAATTTTTTTAGACATCTTCGCTCATGTAATTCAATTTTTATTGGAGAGCTGTCACGTTGCCGCGCGGTCTACATTCTCTATATTAGGAAACGTTCTATTTAATATATTGTTATGGCAGTTATTTGGCCCAACGCATCAGCATTGCAATTCAACGTGGCAATGCGGCCAGCATGTTGGCTACGCTACCTACCGGTAGTGGGCTGGAGCACTTGGACTGTCTATAGGCCATCGCGGCTATTATAAAGTCCATAAGTGTTCTTTGTAGTAGGTAGTGTAGCTAGTTTAGTTTAGTTTAGCTTAGTTTAGTTTAGTTTAGTTTTAATTATTGTAGTAGTTAGCTTGAGTAATAAAGGCAATTTGCCCGTTAAAAAAAATATATTGTTCTTTTATCACACTTTATCACAATAAAAAGTGTCCTACGTGTTATATGTCCTATCTCACGCATTAACTATCATAACATACGTTGAGAACGAATCAGCAGTTTATTCATAAAAATGTAACAAACAAATCCAGAGAATAATTCTCCTGTTTTTGGTGATCCTGAGGGTAGTAATAAAATTTCATCAGCATGTTTTCAAGATTTGATTTCCTGTGTTACCACAAACACAACAAGGAAAACAATTCATATTCATAATCATTTATTCTGTTTTTTTTTTACAAATTGCCTTTATTACTCTAGCTAACTACTACAATAATTAAAACTAAACTAAACTAAACTAGCTACACTACCACAAATAACACCTATGGACTGTATAATAGCCGCGATGGCCTATAGACAGTCCAAGTGCTCCAGCCCACTACCGGTAGGTAGCGTACCCAACATGCTGGCCACATTGCCACGTTGAATTGCAATGCTTAAAATTGCAATTGAAATGCAATTGCAATTTTATTCTGTTTCTACATGTGTATCTTACATTTTATATTATAAGGTACATGGACCCTGCTGGGCACTACAGATTATATTGTGAGGGTAGGATTACTAAAATTAAGTATAGCTTGAGGTTTAGATACATACCTACCAATTTTACAATTCAACTGATCGAAAGGTTTACGTTTTATTTCTGTCATCAAAAAATTCTTGCAAAGAATAGTAGCATTTCTTAACGAGATGTAACTTCAAATTGCCAAAAAAGGCACATTCGCTTTGTATTTCTTTTAGACGTAGGGGAATATGATTATAGATTTTAATGCACATATGCGTATTTATATGCAGTCTGTATTTGTCTTATTCATAAATAAACAAATTCCAAAATTAAGTGATTATTTAATGATTACCTAAATATAAAACAGTGATTTGAAACTAAACGGGCCTTATAAGGCAACGGTACCATAACATATTTTTGACCTCTAACAATTTCAGAGGATTCATCTCAGTTACACCCGGATAACTACATTTTACATGTATTTCTATAGTTTGTACCTGTAAATCACAGCCAACATGATTCGGTTAGCGGTCATCATTCAGTTAGATTGACAGGATGACATTATATCGATATGCGTGCGTGAAACATCGTTATCGGCTTAACGCTGCTCGGACTATTCGCTTTTTAATTTTATTTACCACAGTTACTACAACGGGAAATGTCCACACATATTTATTATTATTTGATACTCATATCACGGGCGTATACAAAAAACGACTAGTCGGCCATCTTGGGCCGTCCGCCATATTGGATTTCAAATGACGCCAATCAGTAAACTATGCATTTTCATACAAACAATTACATGCTGAATTTCAACCTGATAACTTCAGTGGAAGCGTATGAAACATTGATTGCAAAACTCCAGGAAATACATACAAGTGAAATTAAATAAAAGCTTTTAAGGCGGAACGTTTCACTAGCGTGGCAAATTCGTATTTTCTAGCGTTCTTATGCCAATAATAGCTTAATTACTCAACGTGATTACATGAAAACTAATTTTGCGCAAATAATTAGAATGTATAAAAAAATAACAATTAAAAGTATCACCTACTTATAATTGGTTTAGCGACAAATGGCAATAGACTAAAAACTAAGACGAGATTTGTTTATTGCCATTTGCCGCTAAACCAATGATATCTAGGAGATACTTTTAATCGTAATTTGTTGATACATTCTACGAGTATTTCTTTACGGTAAATCAGTTTTCATGTAATAACGTTGAGTAATTAAGCTATTATTGGCAAAAGAACGCAAGAAAATTTGAATTTGCCACGCTAGTGAAACGTTCCACCTTAACTTATCAAAAATTAAAACCCCCTTTCGCAGAAGGTTCCAATTTCAAAATAAAATATGAACATAGGGGCTATTTTCGTCGTTATCAAAGGGTTTTATAGTAACAACGGTAATTAAATTGTTCGACACAAAGTATAAAATGGCTAGCCGACGTAGTAGGTACATAATTATCCTTTAGACATACAAAGATATGTTGTAGTTAAAAAAATTACAGCGTTACAAAGCAAAATTATTTTAATGACGCTGGTGCATAATACAAGTGCTAGTTTAATTATATAGCACAGAATTTTTTAATAAGTTATGTGCAGTTTTATTATGCTAATTCATCTATCATCAGCATCATCATCATCAGCTTGAAGACGTCCTTTGCTAAAATATAGGCCTCCCTCAAAGAGCACCGCTTAGATCAGCTGCTCGCCTCCTGCATCCATCGGCTCTCCACGCTTTTTTTTATGTAACCAAGTGACGTGACGAGCTAGTCGTTCGCCTGGTGTTAAGCGTCACGGCCGCCCATAATAGATTGCAGAGTGTTACTCGGATCTCTAAATTAAAGTTTCGCGTGACTCTGCGCACTGCGCACGTCATCCGGAGACATCACACAGTCTAAAAAAGATTTCTAGACTGTGAGATCAGTTCATAAGTCTCATTTGCCCAGTAATTTCACTAGCTACAATGCCCTTCAAACCGGAACACAGTAGTGCTTGCACACTATTGCTTGACGGAAGAATAACTGGCAAAGCGGTGGTACCTACCTAGACGAACTTTGCAGAAAAGTCCTACCACCCAGTAAAAAAGTCTTCACTAGATCGTCGATCCACCTAGTGGGGGGCCGGCCTATGCTCACAACACTACAAATCTAAACAGTTCTAAATGCCCCCCTCTGGTTCTAGGCTGAAAACCAGCACTAGATATCGCTGACAGCTAGGAATATGCTGAGCCAATGCCCGTTCAATACTTGTTTTTTGTATTATAGGTTCAACTTGTTTTATACCTTATTTCTAAACGAGGATTAAATAAATGTCTTTCTACTCTACTCTATTCTAAATAATCTAAGACTTATTTGTTTATTTTGTTCTCAGGGATAGACTGCGGGACATCAACTGGTTGTCTGTCCGCCGAGATTGTCATCTCGTTTTTGCAAAACTAATTCGAACCAAGGACCCGAGGGAAGCCCAGGGTAACCAAGAGATACCAGTTCCACCCAATGGGAGGCAGCGTCTCACGGTAATTCTCATTTCTGAATTTAGTGTGACCTAGACACAGATTATTTTTTCTCTATTCTGTGGACCTTGATGATGGAAGACATTAAAATTTTCATCATCATCATCAACAGCCTGAAGACGTCTACTGCTGAACATAGGCCTCCCCCACAGAGCCACTTTGAGCGGCTGCTTGCCTCCTGCCGTAATAAGTATTTTCATTACATTGTAAGGTTTGAGAATCTAAAATTACTCACAACAGTTTGACGTACTACAATTTAATGGATACTACATATATCTTTACTTAGGGTGGGTATTTTGACCCATTGTTAACTGATGGTTAAAAATTTTAACAAATTTTGACCATTGGTTAGAATTAGTTAGCATATTTAACCATTGGTTACCTTAAGCCCATCCTTAGGTGCTATCACATCCGGATCCACTCAAAGCCAAAAAAGAGAACGTTCAAAAGAGAATGTTAGCTGGAATTCGTGTTTGAATAGTCAAATGTGTTCGGTAAAGCCAAAGCGTTGTCAAAGCATTGTTGTGGTAGCGTTGCAACGTATATAAAATGCATGCATGCATTGATGGTAGCACAGTGATCTTATCAACCCTGCCTTGAAAGAGGAGGTTTTTAACTCGGTAGTATTTTTTTGTTGTATTTTCAGGGTTACCAAAAGGGTAAAACGGACCCTATTAATAAGTCTCCGCTGTCCGTCCGTCTGTCTGTCTGTCTGTCTGTCTGTCTGTCCGTCTGTCCGTCTGTCACCAGGCTGTATCTGATGAACCATGATAGTTAGACAGTTGAAATTTTCAGAGATGATGTATTTCTGCTGCCGCTATAACAACAAATACTAAACAACAAAATAAAATAAATATTTAAGGGAGCCCCCTTACTACAAACGTAATTTTTTTGGTCATTTTTATAGATGGTACGGAACCCTTCGTGCGCGAGTCTAACTCACACTTGGTTGGTTATTTACTTCATGTAACAAACTTTCAGATGGGTCCAAATGAAATTTCATCGAAATGTAGTAGTTTTGTTTATATATCAAAAAAACTGGGAAAAGCTTTTTTTTTATGTAAACGAATGACGTAACGAGCGAGTCGTTCGCCTGATGTTAAGCGTCACGGCTGCCCATAACAGATTGCAGTGTCTCTCGGAACTCTAAATTATAAAGTTTTGCGTGACACTGCACTGCGCACGTCATCCTGAGAAATCACACAGTCCAGTAATATGATAACTAGACTGTGAGATCAGATCGTAAGGTCTCATTTGCCCAGTAATTTCACTAGCTACAATGCCCTTCCAATCGGAACACAGTAGTGCTTGCACACTACTGCTTGGCGGCAGAATAACTGGCAAAGCGGTGGTACCTACCTAGACGAACTTTGCAGAAAAGTCCTACCACCTAGTATATTATATATATATTGTATTATGTATTATAATATCATCCAAGTATGTTCCCATTATGAAGTTAAGGGTGTGTTTTTCGATCTGTAGTTAAGGTAACCAATAGTTAAACATTCTAACAAATTCTAACCAATGGTCATTGTTAGAACTTTTAACCATTGGTTAACTACAAATCAAATAATAATAATAATAATAAAGAGCTAAAACCTAAGCTCCAGGGTGGAAGTGTTAAAGGGCATAACGCCGCGAGTAGCGTTCAGTGAAAGTGCAGCACACCTCTCGACACCCTAAGCCACCCACATCAATGCTGCTTCCTCGGCACCAATATGCGGTAGCCATTATAGTTAGGAGACCCATTTAGTGGGTGGCAAGTCATCACCTGCCTCCAACATTTTGATACGAGACAAAATTGGCAGGTGCCGTTATCTCATTCCATAAACCAATATCAAAAACCATCAAAAGCTCACCATAATAGCCCAGATGTTTTTACCTTCATAATAAAATAGTTAACAATATACCACCAACATATAAGAAAGAAATATGTAAAACACGGTCACATTGTCTGTGGGTCTCGTTGAAATGCAATGATCCAGGGATAGTGTGACCGTGTTATAGTTACTGTTGTATTGAAAGGGCCTCTTGGTGTTAGCTTCGGCCCCACCAATGCCTCCCAAATGTCCGGGCTAGACCCGAGAGTTCAAATAATAATAATATGTGTGGACATTTCACACAGCGCCATCTAGACCCAAACTAAGCATAGCTTGTACTATGGGAACCAGATAACTGGTAGAATACTTAGATACTTTTTGTTTGTAAATACATTCGTAGAATACAATATAACACCCACCCTAGGGCGATTGACACCGGTTTAACCCCTTTTTTACCGGTGTGAAGTTGGCGGCCCAAAGTTAGCGGCCCATGATAGCCCGACCAATTTGAAAAGTCATGATTATAACACCATTTTCCAATGAGGCCTATCATATGAGTATACTCAAAAGGATTATTATCTCAGATGGCTACCGTCTTAGAAGTTTGTTCATAGAATAAATTAATCCCTGCTATAATATAAAATTGAACGGTGCCTGTTTGTTTGTTAGTGTATTTTTCACGCTAAAACTGCTTATCTAAACTAAGAAATTTATTGACATAATTAACAGTTCGTAATTAAAATATTATAATAAATCACAAATTATCAAAAAACCCTTGGTGGAGGGGAATGTTCCCAGAACGCTGACTGCATTGGCACGCTGTATGGCAATGCTAATTTTTTGAGCAAAATAAGAGCCAGGACACTGGTCGCTGCCATCAAAAGTTTATGCCAAGTCCCTGTATTATTTCTAAAGCACTTGGTCCCCACGGTCCCATGATTTCAACCCCAAATGGCACATAGATGTCAAAAGTTTGTGGTTCTCACCTTTAGCAGTAGCACTAACAGCTTGATTTTTAGTTTCGGGAGGATGTGACGGTGCCATGGTATCGACGCAAGTTGTATCCCATACTAGTAGCCGTCCCATCTTCCCAGGTATTAAAGTCGTTCCGTCCGGGCCTCTTGCTGTCTTCGCGCAGAAGTCCACTCGGTGCGAGAACGGACGGTACGCTGACACTGATAAAGGCTCGACGAATGACGTCATTCAAGCTGACGTGTCGTGGAATACGTCTAGCACTCCTGCCACATGCTAAACCGTGGTAACCAAAGCGGTCGACTAATTCGCCACACAGGCATAGGTGAAGGACTTGGCAAAGATTTAGAAAGTATTATTGTCTAAAAGGTTTCCAATATTATTCTAAGGCAAAGCTTGCAACCAAAGGCCGGACTCTCATCACGATACAGCAAAAAGCCGAGCACTATCTCCGGAACTATCAGACGTATTAAGCAAAGTGTTTGGTTCTATCTCGCAGAGAGACCCATCCCATTGCCTCTGCGAATTAGGAGTCTTAGGTAATGGTTGGCTTGGACAAGCTGCTTTCCAAGTATCTACAGCCTCAGCCATGCAAGCTACTTCAAAGTGCGCCAAACTGGATGATAACATAGCGGAGATTAGTTTTTGAGTGACTGAGGAAAGGAAAGTTAGTAATGAAACACTAGATTTCTTTTTTGAAACCTGTGCCCCTGGACCGGATCGGGAGTGCGGCTTGGCACCATGTACGATCATCACAAGGAGTATTTAGAATGGCGGTGAGGATGTTGTCAAGCGGTGAGTGTATCGCTTAAGATGTTGTCAAGCTGTTGCAAAAGCAAAGTTTGATTCCAAAGTTGACAACATTTTAAGGCATACATGAATTAAGGTACAAAAAGTCAGTAGTGCATAATAAAGTAAGGCATAATATATAATAATTTTGAATAGGTGGTCCAAAACTGAACGAAATTTTATAATTTTTTTCTTTATAGTGTCTGGTTTTTTTTTACAATATCTGGCAACGCTTCACCTAAGATTGGGGATTCCAAAAGACGAAGTGAACTGTCCTCCAACAGTATGATGTTTGGAGCTATTTTACAATTAATATTGTATTGCAAGTACAGGGTATTCAATATTGCTTTAGAGAACACAGCTGTCATGAAGGTATCAATTGTTCAAACCATGGCATTTGAAGATACCCACAGAACTCCTTCACACCGTACCCTGTTGGTTAGTTCTACTTATTCAATGAGATGCAAATTCCTTTTCAATAATTGGCTGAATTTTCTAATGGAATTCTCATTGATTTAAATTCATCGGATGAATTCTCTGTACGCTCGCTTTTAGAAGCTACCAACTCTAATAGTTTGAGCTCTGGACTTACGTGAGTGCGGCAAAGTTTGCTGATAGTCTGGTTCGACGAGATAACATCCCGGTGCAGTAAACAACGCCAACAACTTATGTTCGGTTGGATCGTGGCTTGCAACCTAAACCAATTATAGAAAGTTAGGGGGCAGTTTATATTATTATGACGAGGGAAAATACACTTTTACTATGTGGTAGGACTTTTCTGCAAAGTTCGTCTACGTAGGTACCACCGCTTTGCCAGTTATTCTGCCACCAAGCAGGTGAGCAAGCACTACTGTGTTTCAATTTGAAGGGTATTGTAGCTAGTGAAATTCTAGATGAATCAGAATTTATGATCTGATGATCACAGTCTAGTAATCTTATTACTATAGGTACTGTGTGAAGTCTCAGGATGACGTGTCCAGTGCAGTGTCACGCAAAACTATATTAATTTAGAGTTCCAAGTAATACTGCAATCTGTTATGGGCAGCTATGACGCTTAACATCAGGCGAACGACTAGCTAATTTTTACATTAAAGGAAAATAAAATATAGGTGAATAAGAAGTCTGACTTCGAAGGCGTTTCATTTGCATAATATTCTATCAATGAATGTGTAATACCGGTGAACAACAAGACATAATTCAGAGAAATTTAAACAAGGTATGGGTAGAATTGTAATTGTATTGGGTTTATCTACAAAAAGCTACTATTATAACAGAATAACTCAATATTGATGTCATACTGTTAAGGATATCTAGAAAATGAGCGGAACATTCATTGTAATCTACTGCAATCACCAAGCCGCCTGCCAAGCCGTGATTATGGCAAACTCCTCCCTTCTGAGAAGCATCCAAAGAGGCTTTTCATAGGGGAGGCCTATGTTCAGCAGTGGACATTTTCCGGCTGATGCGTGAACTCCTCTTATGATAAGCGTCCAAAGTGGTGTTTTTTGGGGGAGGCCTATGTTCAGCAGTTGACGTCTTTCGGCTGTTGATTTTCCTTCAAGCCACCCAAAATAAGATCATCGTCTTTGCTTCTTTTTTAAGCTCAATAATAACTAACAGAAATAGAAACTACAAATTACATAATTTAATATAAATTGCATTTAATATACTTATCCTTTACCCATTTTTACGTTACAATGACTTTGAGCACTACTTTTGGTGGAAAATTGGGTTTCCTTGCTATTTATTTCCTTCAAAACAATAAGCAGTTGTGAAGCAATTAAAGAAACGGCAAACATTTTTAAGAAACAGTATCTATAACGTTGCGAAAGTTTGTTTCTTGACAAACTAAAGCAAGGCATATTAATTTCAATTTCAAAACAAGCTTTCTTGAATTTTGTAAGTTTTCTGAGCAATGGTTATGAAATGTTATATTGAGAAACGAGGCATTTGACACAGGACTATGTGGTAACCGTCTAGTTTACCTTCGTAATTTGTTTGTATAATAACAGTTTGACTCACTGATAAACAGCCACTGAAAGTCGGGCTTCTTTTCCATGCATTGTTTTTATTTGGTTTGGCTCTACGTGATTAACTTATTTAGCCATTGTCAAGTTTTTATATATTTTGGTTATATAGTGTTTCAATTATTCGAAGTCCAGTCAATGCTTTAGTGTGTTTGATTCTCACATACCAATCACCCCATCGGTTAATAATAAAACTCACAGTTAAAACTCGTTATCGTCTCAAATCTTTTCAAATATATTTTTAATATACTTGACATGCCCACTGATTAAAGAAAAACAATCGACGGTACAGAGAACGAGGCGTGAGCCGTGTAATTGGTTCGCAAATATTTTAGTTACACTCCTCCAAAGGCTTCCTCGATAAATATGCAAATTATTTAATGAGTATTTGCCGCACCGTTCCGTGTATATAATAGCCCACAGAATCAATACCTGCGCATTTCTTAGATCTCTGGCCTATACTATATATAGCCTTTAGGTACAGTGTACACAATATTGTGTAAAATTTACGCGTCGCGGCCACCAATAACAGTTTCATTGAAACTCGGAACTAACAAAATCTAAAGTTTCCCGTGATGCTACGCAGCGCACGTTATCTTGAGACTAAGATTAGACTGTGGCCATAAAGTATCTAGTCTTGTATGTTATAATATTGTATATCAATGTAACATAGTAAAAATAAGTATAAATTATTTACTATGTTTACCTTAACTACTTACTTTACTACTATATTTACCTATCTATTTCTACAATCAGAATTAATGTTACTATCGTCAACAAACGTCGAGAACAATTATTTTAATGAGCGATATATATGGTATGGTATATGGTTGTTGTATATTTTTTTATCCGTTACCAGGCTCGCATAAATTCTAAATTACAAAAGACAGTACTCACAGTAATTGAAAGAAAAATATGATGGAAAAATCATATAATCATTGAAATAATCTTTAAGGGTCTCAAGATAACGGGCACAAAAAAACAACTGTGGAATTTATTTAAGAACAGACAAACATACAGACCAATGTTTTCTGAAGTTTCTGGAACGATTCACGTGTTTCTTTTGTTGGTAGAAGAACCTTGCGTGGCCCGTGGTGATCCCATTTAAATTTGAAAAAGATCTTCGGAGATGGACAACGGATAACTCCTCAGTTATTTAATCATAATAATTAGAAAAATATTAATAATAAATAATGTTCCCCTTCTACCCCAGGTCACTTTCGCTACACACTACACACTCGCTCACACTCGAATCTACCCCGAGTCACATGTGCTACACACTCGCCCACTAAATATAATATAATATATATTCGACAAGAACCATTATTTATTCCAGGATGGAAATTGGATAGTTACTAGGTGCTAGGACTTTTCTGCCAAGTTCGTCTAGATACTAGACAAAATAAAACAAAAGACAAAAAGCTCGTAAATTAAAAACCTACCGATTAAAAGGTATGACCAATTAATAAAAAAACCTAACCTATCACATTATGTACCCATTAAATACTACTCGAAGTTTAATCAGAGTGTTGTTCCACAGCGATGCCTTACCACGGCAGACTTGACGTCTCTCGGCGTGGGCTCATGCGTTGGTACCGGGATGTATCTCGTGTCCGGGATGGTTGCCCGCAAGTACGCAGGCCCGGGAGTCATATTAAGCTTCATCATCGCAGCTGTCGCTAGCATATTCTCTGGTAAGTATCTACTATCATCATCATCATCATCAATAGCCTGAAGACGTCTACTGCTGAACATAGGCCTTCCCCAGAGAGCGCCACCTTGAGCAGCTGCTTGCCTCCTGCATCTATCGGCTCCCTACGGTTTTCACCAGATCGTCGGTCCTCCTAGTGGGGGGCCGGCCTACGCTGCGTCTTCCAGTTCGTGGTCACCACTCGAGATCCTTTCTTCCCCAGTATCTGCTATAGCTTCGACTAAACCTTTATTTTAAATAGAAGTACGTTTGACCTCCAACACAACGTGAGCCCCGATACTTTACCTACCTATTAATCGTGAAGTTCCGAAGTGACATTGCAACTGTTATGAGCGGCCGTGTCGTTTAACATCAGTAGGGTTAGCACGGCCGGTAGACAAAACCGTCTTTCCCCTGTTTTACTCCAAGCAGGTATGAAGAAAGTGACGTAAAACGGGGAAAGACAATTTTGTCTACCGTCCATGCTAATCCAGCAGGCATACGACTAGCTCGTCACATCATTCTTTAACATAAAAACTCGGCCCTTAATTCTGTATGACCACTTCACGATTCCTTACTTCGAAACCACGCGAATTCCTTGTCTTACATAGAAAATCTGCAAAAATCTATTCTCTGTGAAATGAAAACGAAACCGCGCAAAATAAATTCGGAATTGACGCGATTTGATCTCTCAAAAATCATATGTTCCACTGAGACGCGTTCCGAAACATCAACACGGCAAAAGTTACCACCGCACTGCAGCTATGGTCAATATTTATTCAAAACAAAAACAACTTTGATGTAAAGTGAAGGTATTTCTAATGCTGTGATACGATTTTAACAAGACACGATATTGACATGATTTAGTATTGTGTGGAATCTGTGTTTTCATACAGCATTAAGACTCTGGTGGTGAGTGGCGGTGTGACCTAAGACAGAGCACGTAAATCTAGAAGGTATCTATTCACTCTGGCCTTGGTGACACCCAGAATTAATGAATTAATTAAATTATAGCTATTTTCAAAATTAGACCTCCCATTTTGTGACATGTGAAGCCCGCGTAAAAACTTCAATAACTCATAAAGTAATGTTTTTTTTTTTTTTTTTTTTTTTTTTTATGTGATTGAATGACGTGACGAGCTAGTCGTTCACCTGATGTTAAGTGACACGGCCGCCCATAACAGTTGCAGTGTCACCCTGAACTTTAAAACAATAGTTTCGCGCGACACTGCACTGCGCACGTCATCCTGAGACATCACCCAGTCTAATAATCAGATTACTAGACTGAGTGATCAGATCATAAAGTCTCATTTGCCCAGTAATTTCACTAGCTACAATGCCCTTCAAACCGAAACACAGTAGTGCTTGCACACTACTGCTTGGCGGCAGAATAACTGGCAAAGCGGTGGTACCTACCTAGACGAACTTTGCAGAAAAGTCCTGCCACCTAGTAGTAATGTAGAAATCCAATGACAATAACTAGGACAGTGGAAACAATGCGCGAGCGAAGCGAGCGCTAAAATTTTGCACGCTGATTAACATATTTTGTAGTTGAGTTAACAAACACTTTTATACAAAGGAGACATTTGATTGGAAAAAGGAGTGGCACGTGAATTTTAAAAAACAGTTTCTTAACAGGGCCTTTTATAAACCCAGGTCGATATTTAAAAACTATCCAGGACAGCCCAGGTCCCCCTAAAAACAGGACATGTCCTGGGAAAAACAGGACGGATGGCAACCCTAGTATACAGCGATTTGCACGTCCAATATAACAACGCGTTTAGGGTGCTGATGAGGTTGTCGCGATTCTGCAGCGCATCAAGCATGTTTGCGGATGCTAATGTTGACGGCCTTCATGCTATTATCCGTAAACGGTGCGCGTTCCTGCTCGGTAGCTGGCGTGGCAGCTCTAACAGCATCCTGCCCGCGCTCGCCGCTCGACGTGACAGTCCCATGTTTGCACACTGGATGCGTCTCCACAATGAGCTGTACATGACATTGATGTGCAGCTCATTGTGGGGAGGTTTTATGTGTGGATTGCCCGCACTCTAGTGTTAGGTTAGGTTATTACTTTTAATCATTTTAATAATTATGTTTTTACTGTGTGTTTTTTAATATTAATTTACATTTTATTTTAATTTATATTCAAATGAATATAAAGTTATTATATAAGTTAGGTATATAAGTTATTATATTTTAATTCTGACTTTATTTTATTTTAATACTTATTTTATTTTATTTAATGAATTTTTTATGCTTATTATGGACCCAATATGTCTGAAATAAATGAATATTTAATTTTAATTTAATTTATTATTAGAATGTGTCTGACAGTAGACTTGTTTCAGGGGCTTGTTATGCTGAGTTTGGCGTGAGGGTACCCAACACCACCGGCTCTGCGTATACGTACTCCTACGTCACGGTCGGAGAGTTCATCGCGTTCATCATCGGATGGAACATGGTTTTGGAATATCTGGTAAGTCTAGGTTAAAATCTGTGATATTTTTTCTAGTATTTGGTATTTCCTTTCCTTTATAATGGATGTTCATTATCGTTAAAATATTGAGATGTTAAGATATTGATATTTCAGGTTGGTATAAGATCACTTCGTTTAGTGAAATATTTCATACATTCTTGGCAGACTTTGTGATTTGTGTATAGTTGTCGGCTCATTGCACAGATGCAATGATGTATAGGTTTAAGCATAATATTCTGAAAATATGTAAAAGCTAAAAGAAAACAAAGTGTAATAAATTAAAAAAAAATATTTAAATAAATGTAATTTAATTATAATTAGTTTTGGTACTTACGTTTTGTAACCCTGTGTAGTGTCGGGGATCGAATAGCACTACCGTTTGAGCCCTGCGTGTCGTAAAAGGCGACTAATGGGAATTACAACAGTAGAATATAAAAATATAAAAAAAAATAGTAAAAAAAAAGAAAAAAAAATAGTAGTAAATTGTTCTAAACACCATCTAATTTCTCATTATTTCACATATTTTATTTATTTTTATTGTTTTCCAAAAAGAAAAGACTAATATTGCAGGATATACCTATTTATCTGAAATAACATAATATTATAATGAAGATTGCTTTGATGAGAAAATTGAGACTTTATTAACTAAAGTTTGTCTTATGACAAACACACACACATATTATATTACAGATATTACAAAGTCTAAGAATTTGAAATAATAATATAATTAATACAATGTCTACTATTACCTACAAACTCAAACTAAATGCGCTCGACAAAAAAAAAGTTGTCCATCACGTAATATGATTTTACTAATTATTGTACCTTTTTTCAGCTGTTCCATAAACATAGATGTAAATGGACTAGACCGGCCTTTCCCTACATGAGAGACTCGAGCTAAATCTTCAGCGTATAGGTAACACCTGATGTACAAATTACGCATATTACTGGAGCGTTTATTTATTTAATGAAGTTCAAGTACTCACTGTGCTTACAGAACGATGCCAAAGCGCACAGAAAGCTATAATAAGTAATAATAATTTACAATACTTACTAATTCAAACTTAAAAATCTTAAACAAACATCCACAAACCTAACGAACTTCATGAAAAATACATCTACGTGTGGATGCTGAGCAATCAGCAGGGCTACCGTCTAAGCCAATCGTAATCAATGAATAGGCTTCATTTCGTCATTTCCGGCAAATTGGCATTGTGCAACATCTCTATCCATTAGTATTTTCTCAGTATTCCTCATTATTATAGTTCACTAATGTTTAGTGTATTCAGTTCTCCGCCTAAGGCCGTTTCGAACCGATCGAAGTACATTGCTAGTAATGTACGTATCGCCGAAGTAGCCAGACACATTACTAGCAATGTACTACGATGACGACATCTCGTTCTCGGGTGACGGCTCGGTGACGGTGCGGTGGACAAACGGCCTAAGGGACCATAATACCGATGGATGAGGATTTTACACAACCGGAAACGACCAAATGAAGCCCATTCATCGATTACGATTGAGTTACACAATACGGGAGCAGGTAGCTTAGTAAACGAACAGCCTGTGCTGTCGTGGCATAGGTACTGAGCGGTCTGATGCGTGCGCACCGCAGGAGCTGCGAGCAGGCGCCGCACGTGCTGCCGCCGCGACCGTTTAATTCCTGACCTAACCGTACTTTAATTTAATACGGACCATACAGTCATTGGTAGCCGTGGACCCTGTAAACCCGGGCTTTTAGTCGGCACTCTAAAAGCATTCGGACATACATGGCCCACGGATATACTAACATTCATCATACCTGTCACGGATCGAGAGCACCTACATATCATTCATTGGTCATCCAAAAACATATCCAAGGAACTAAATTTAAATAATCCTGGAGAGATCCAAGAGAGCTATTGGACATTAAAACAACTATATCGCAATTGGCCATTAAGGGAGCCGGAACTGGGGGACCGTATGGTAATAAATCATGCATTAACTTTATGAAAAATCCGAGTGAACACGACGCAAGACCAACACGCACTTGGCCAGATACTACAGAGTATGCACTGTAATCATACAAAGTTTGGAAGTTTTTATGTATTACCGTTATTGAGATATGAAAACATAAATAGCGAAAATCTTTGTTATATATGGCACCCCATTTACTTTTTTCTTTTAGTAATATTTTAAATTACTGTAAGGTAATCCACCACAATAATTAATTTCTGCAAATATTTCAGCTGTGTAAATAATTTTTCCTTAGTTAAGTATTTCGTAAATGCATACCGTAGACAATTTTATTCCATGCAGAACTTTGGTAATTGGCGTCGTATCGCAGCTCGAGCCACGTAGATTACTTCAATGTCGCAGTGCTACTTACTCATCCAATTTCAAGTTTTTATGATTTCTAAATATCAAAAATATCTTCAATGAACAAAAATTGCCTTCTAACAACTTCTACATAAAGATTTTTAATAGTATCATAATAAACCGATTAGTTTTAATGTAAAAGGTAAATTTGAATCACGAAAGATATGTTATTCGAACCCACATCTATACATTCTTAAAGCCGGAACATGCTTTTCTTGAGGTACCATTCTTTTTTTATAGTTTTAGGTATACTATATCTAATCTGTGGTTTTAGTAAAGTAAGTATACGAAGTTATGGTGTATACTAGGTGGTAGGACTTTTCTGCAAAGTTCATCTAGGTATATAGGTACCACTACTTTGCCAATTATTCTGCCGTCAAGCAGTAGTGTGCAAGCACTACTGTGTTCCAGTTTAAAGGGCATTGTAGCTAGTGACATTACTGGGCAAATTTATGATCTGATCACACAGTCTAGTAATCTTATTACTTATAGACTGTGTGAAGCCTCCGGATAACGTGCGCAGTTTAGAGTTCCGAGTCATACCGCAATCTGTTGTGGGTAGCCGTGACGCTAAACGTCAGGCGAATGACTAGCTGGACACGTCATTCACTTAAATTTAAAAAAAATATAGAAAGTCTACGATAAGCTATGTTATGGCAAATGTTAAATATATAATTATTATATAACAAAGAATTCAATATAATTATATTAAGATAGCTACAAAGTTACAATACAGATAAATATATATCCGACTCATCAACAGCCTAAAGACGTCCACTGCTGAACATAGGCCTCCCCCAGAGAGCGCCACTTTCAGCGGCTGCTCGCCTCCTTCATCCTGGCCTTCGTCTTACCTCATGAATAGTGTGTCGAGAGCATATCCAACAACACCAATAACAACAGACAACACGATTCGGATATATATTTATTTAAAATGAACCACACTCATGAGAATTTGAATACCTAACTAAAATAAATTTATAGTTTTAGATTCAAAAATGCTACTAAACAAATACTATAATATCTTTGTATTGGATATACCTTAGGTGTGGTTAAACTACACTTTGAAATCCAGCTCCTCATCTATTGTTCATCAATGAATCAAAAATAGTCAATCTCTCCTTCCGATAAATGAACACGAGGCTCGTATTCTAGAGAGTTCCTCAGTCATGAATCGGCACCTAAGTCGAGATTTAGGTACAGTCTGGACTTACCTATCAGTTCTCGCCTGGGGGTCTGTCTTGAATACAAGTCTAAAACTCTCCACAGTGCGCATTGATCGAAGAACGAAGAAAAGAAAACCCAACTGTTGTGAAATGTTCGACCATGTACTACCTAGACATGTAAGCTCGCGTATCGAACTCTAGGATCGTACCTAGTCCAACGTTTCCTTCAGCAATCATCATGCCGATATACCCGGAGACCTGAGAGAAGAGCCACAATATTATAACTATTGGAGCTACGTTATACTATCTGAGTATGAATTGGTATATTATCCCAAGAGGGGATAAATCTACTCCGCAAGGTAAACAATGTTTCTTCTACGACTTTTCTAAATTAATCGTTTTTCATTGAAGAAGTGCCATGTATACGTTTGAAGATAGCCCTAGCGCAGCTGGGTGGTTGAACTTCGTCCTTTGTTTGATGACCTGTGTTTAGAAATGAATTTGTTTATTTATTTTAATCTTGTTAACTCTCGTAGCGATCGCACGTGCAATTTTTTGAGCGGATTTTTTTTTAGTATGGAGGTTTGGGAACACGCAGTTTCAAGTAAGGCTCTCACAACTTGTGGGCTATCATGGTCCCAGTCCCCCCCTTTCGGGATAATATTCCAATTCAAACTCACCTTTTATTATGTATAGTTTAAGGGTCGCCTTTCCGCACTCAAACAATAGGCTAGTTGCCTGCTATTAAAAATGAACAAGTAAATATTATTTTCATATACGGCTAAAAATGTATGCAATATTTGAAAAAGAAGTAAAATCAGTAAATTAATCACGGAGTAATAAGCTTTTAAATTTTTTTGAGGGGGCATCGCCTGTACCTTGCTCGCAAAACAATTTCCCCACAGTTACTATGAAAACACGTGATTGTGACGTCACATGCCAAAGAGATTGTATGTAAAGCTACCACAGCTTAGTAAGATACTATGAAGGACCATACACTGACGTCACCCTATGTTTGAGCTGTTACGTGAACGTTTGTAACTTTGTAGTTTTTTTGAGATATTTAATTTTTGCTTTCCTGACTGTTTATGCAATTCGTAGCGACCGCATTGATTCAAAATGTCGTTCCACCCACGCTTAGTAAGGTTCCTTATCTCGTACCTATCTCTTACTACAAGAGATAAAACATCTTGTTGTTTTGTAACCTTTGAACTCTGACGTCTTAACTATTTTAGTTTGTCTCTATTGCTCGTAAATCAATTTACCTATATCTTGTTACGATGCTCTAAACAGTTTTCAGTGATAGTTTTATAAAAGGTCTCTGTCGTGCTAACGTAAATGTTGGGTATAGGTAGGTACTTATGTTAGACTACCTACATGAATATTTTATATACCTGTAATCTTTTTTTGATAATACCTGATTTACAACTGTATACCTATCTATATATGCATTTTTATAAGTATGTAGTTTATTGTTTAAGTGTATTGTTGTATTCATATTCATTTGTTTATTTATTGTTTATTTCTATAGGAACACAAGAGATACTTGGATAAAATCACGGTGACATAAACGCTTATAGCTTTTGCAGCTGTATAGTGCCCTAACAAATTGTTTACCAGGTGGGTACATAAAACTTTGCGATACAACAATAGTAAGTTTGTTTAAGCGGCTGTATAATGCCTTGTCATTTTGTATACATACTATGTGGAAGTAGCTGTAAATTTATTTAGCTACCATTATATCATTTCTTATAATACTTAGCTCTTACTAGTTTAATTATGAGACTATACCTAAAAGATAAAAAATACTTCTATATAATCTGCCAGTAGGAAACACAGAAATAATATATAAACTGCTTAATAATAGATATTGAAAATATTTTAGCTCTGTGGGAGGGATGAACATCCATTATATTTAATATCTATCCAAAACACCCTAACACCCTAAAATTTCCTTACAATACCTATATCAATTCAATATGTGTACAAGAATAGCCATTTATCTCTGTTATTCTGTGTGTATAGGTAGGACTGGGGGCAAATTGTAACGTTGTATTTTTCTTTGCCCCCAGATTGGGACCAGCGCCTGCGCCAGGGCTCTGAGTGCCAGCATCGACACCATCATGAACGGCAGCATGAGTAACGCCTTAGCTAAAAACTTCGGGACCATATACGGTAAGTGCGTAGTACTAGGTACAACTATTTTTTTTTTCTATTTTTTTATTTCGTGAAAACTTAAATAACATATAATAAGACATAATAATTGTACTAAACTAGACCTACAACCTAAACTATTCTTTAAATTTAAACTACTACTGAATTAAAACTATAAAATTAACAATATAATACAAAACTAATCTAACAAACCACTGCCAGTAGGCAACGTGCCCAAAATGCTGGCAGCATTGCCACGTTGAATGGCAATGCTCCACCTTTGGCCCAAGTAGAGGCCATCATTTTGGTCAGTAGTAGTCGTTAATACCAGCAGCGGCCTTTAAGCCTATTACAGACTTAAATAATAATTAGATAGGTATATGATATTAAATTTTTTGAAGTCAATATAACTCTTTACCAGTCAAAAGTACTTTTGACTGAATAATATAGGCATGAGTAGGTATTTAACTTTGACTGAACAGTCAAAAGTAGTTTTGTCTGAAAATCATCGGTCAATAGTGCTTTTGAAAGACTTGACTGATTTGCGGTTAAAACTGTTAAAAGTTGTTTTGACTGACGCTCTTAGTCTTTTTCTTCTGTTTTGATTAATGGCTTTTAAACGCTGTTTGGCGTACGCTCTTAGTGTCTTAGTCAAAACGACTTGACCGCAAGAGCATCAGTCAAAATCACATTCCCTCCCCCTTGACGCGCATCACCATTATCTTTACCGATATTCTAAACTTCTTAAGAGTTCTAAATAAATAAAAACTAAGATAAAACTAGTCAAAACTACTCTTGACGGAGTCAGTCAAAACCACTTTTGAGGTAACATAATTATATACACAATACATAAATTATATAGACAGGTACTATAACTGTTTATTGATTTAAAAACTTAGATAACATATAATAATAAGGCATAACAACATGTGGGCACTACAGATTATATAGTGAGGGTAGGATTACTAAAATTGAGTAGGTATAGCTATTCTATATTACCTGTATATCTATTTACACTATAAATAGAAAACAGAATTTAGGTCACTATCTGCGGGTAGCGTGCCCAAAAAGCTGGCGACATTCCCTCGTTGAATTGCCAGGCTAATTCGTTGGCCTTATAATAAGTATACTAAACTAAACTAGACCTAAAAACTAAACTATAGGTACCTAAAAACTTTAAAACCAAAATCTAACGTGGCAATGCGGCCAGCATGTTGGGTACGCTACCTACCGGTAGTGGGCTGGAGCACTTGGACTGTCTATAGGCCATCGCGGCTATTATACAGTCCATAAGTGTTCTTTGTAGTAGGTAGTGTAGCTAGTTTAGCTTAGTTTAGTTTAGTTTAGTTTAGTTTTTATTATTGTAGTAGTTAGCTTGAGTAATAAAGGCAGGTTAGGTTACTTACGTGTCTTAAAATCGAGACGATGAGGCTATCATGGCCTATAAACAGCTAATATTTGAAAACCCCGGACGATTTAATGTGCTCTTACGATTCGGGTCAGTTCTATCAAAATTCAAACGCATAGTTTTACTTGCCCGGGCACCATTTTTTATTCGGTTCTTTCTTTTCATTGCACATTGCACATTGTGGTCATACTTTCACAAAATATCTAATTAAGATTTATATATTTTAATTGAGAGGAAATTCAAGGGATTTGGGAATAAATCCAAAAATAGTAACTTATTTATTGATCAGTATAAAGAGCGTTTTTTTTTTTTTTTTCAAAACAACCTTTGACGGCGTTAAAGTAATGATACATATATAAAAATACCTAACTAAGATTCAAATTAAACTTGGCGTGAGATTTCGCTCCGTACCATGTTAACGAAACTCTGTAGAATATGGATTCGATAACTCGGAATAAAAAAAAAACTATGTTGTGAAAAATAAACACGAAATGGGTTTTCCACGAAGAAAATAGTATAGCTTTTAGCTAGAATCTAAACATTTTGAGGGCAGACCTAGAATATTTTTGCTACTGCTTATAGCACTGATTACTTGTAACGTAAGTTTTTTGAGACTTTATATAAACGCTACGGGGTGATACTGTTTATGTTCTTATCTGATAGTCACGTACCTACAGCAATACAAATCAAAAGTATCTTGATGTAAGTTGTATTATAGCTCTTTGCTTAACTTGTCTTGATTTCAAGATTATTTGCGGTGTGAACTAGAACATTCACTGCGTGAAGCATTCCCAGATGCCATTCTCAGTTGTTCTTACATTATCTTTGAGCACATATCTAAGCGTAACTGACATCAAAAAAACAACCGGATGTTGTAAATTTACTACAGCTAAGCTGCTACCGGGATTGTTTCATAAAAATAAGCTACTTAAAGTTTAGCGAACAGTGCAAGTCTGAATGCTCAGTTCGCAAGTGAATGTTCTAAAGTTACACACGGAATACTCTAAGTTTTCTGCGAGCGAATTTCCAAATATTCTGCAACTGCGAAGTGACGGTGACGGGTGAAAACTTTTGTTAGTGAAACAAAGTTTTACACCGGTCTCCAGTTTAATTAAGAAAAACTCCGCTTTTCTCCGCTCATAGAGTAATGTTATTTATGCTATTTGTCCGCTTGTTGTGAAAAAATGCAATGTTGTGTAAATCTTGTCCTACCTGCGAAGGGCGTACGTAACTTATACCTATTGAATAAATTGTAATATTTTGGCTAATAATAAATAAATAAAAAGCCTAAACTTGCATAGAAAAGAAAAGTATATCATTTTATTTTAGAGCCAATTTCACGTGCTACATCGTAATTTTTCATCCATGGCGTTGATGCAACTTATTTATAACACTAATACCGATGGTTTTCAGTTGTTTTTGAACATCTTTAACAGAAGTTAGTTACTGTTATATTCCCGGGTTTCCAAAGTTAATTTTATAAAATGTATGTAGGTTTCCTTTATCGATACCGAAAGATGCTATCGCAGGTCAGCCATGAAATACGCAACATGCTGTTGCTATAGGTAGAGTTATAGCCCATATGAATGCCAACTGACATTAGGGCATTGGAAATTTCATATTCGCCACTGTTGACCGTAATAATTCCACTGCAAACGTTAAATTTTATAATTGCGTAATAACCTGATGTAGAGTTCTATTATACGAACTTCTACAACCCGGGGTTGCGTCAAGATCTTTAGAAATCATCAAAAATGAAATACAATGCACTCTTGGGAATTGAACGGGCATATCATCATCATTATCATCATCATCAACAGCCTGAAAGACAGACAAAGTTGCGTGGTCCATAATATGGACCAGGCAATTTTGTCTGACTTTTTGTCACTTAGTAAATTGTGATGGAAACCGACGCTATGCTGTCCTTTTCGATCATATTCTGAAATCAATGTGACAAAAAAGAACAGAGAAACTGAATTTACATACGTAACTCAAGGCCCTAAGAACAACGACGCAAAACTGCCACTCGCAACTGCGACTATATGATTACTGTTTTGGCTTGCTGCGTAATATTTTTGCATAGCGAACATTTTTGATGCATGTTTCAGGACTCTTCAACTATTCATTCACAATATAATAGGTACGTTTTGTCAGCTACATCTACACTCGGCACGATCCTGACTCGACATGAAAAAAGCAAATAAGCAGAACTTATAAAACTCGTATACAGCTAAAGACTGTTCCAGCATAGAAAACAAAAGCTTCTCCATTGCTCAATTGAACCAAATGAAAATTCTTTCTTTCTTTGTTATGTATCTAAAAACCCGTGCATATTAAATTTTTAGCGGACCCGTATATGCTGGCAGCATTGCCCAGACGAATTGCAATGGTTCGTTTCGTCAAATAAGTGCCAGAGTTTTGGTCACGCGTTACATCGAGCAGCGCTTTGATAAATTTCGAAAACGCGATGAGCTCACTTTCCCAACGGACCAAGTGTCTCAATCTTAACACCAAACGGCTCTAATATGTAACCACTACCGAGATTGATTACTACATTTGTGATCTCTGGAGCTGCTGTTTAGCCGAATTAGTCACGGCGCCGGCCCTAACGTGAGTCTCGGGAAGATGTGACGGCGCCATAGTGTCGACGCAGGTAGCGTCACAAACTAAAAGCTGCTCCGTCTTACAGATAATGAGAGTCACTACGTCTAGTGTTGTACCATCGTCACGCTGACCATTTGGTTCAAAAATGGCTACATCATTGGCAGCTCGGAGATGTGATACATACATTGTTGATATATACAGGTTATTACAAATTTACGAGACACCGCCAAAAACTTTTTCGTGCATTCATCATCATCAACAGCCCAAGGACGTCCACTGCTGAACATAGGCCTTCCCCACAGAGCACCACTTTGAGCGGCTGCTTGCTCCTGCATCCATCGGCTCCCCGCGGTTTTCACCAGGCCGTCGGTCTACCAAGTTGGAGGCTGGCTTACGCTGCGTCTTCCGGTTCGTAGTCACCACTCGAGAACCTTTTTTCCCCCATCGATTGTCAGTTCTACGAGCGATGTGGCCTGCCCATTGCCATTTCAACTAGCCAATTTTAAGAGCTATATTCGTGCGTTAGTTATCTATAAAATCGGAAACACAATTTATTTTGAGATTTGGGGAAATTCGGAGTGCATAAATTTTGTGTTGATAGAAAAATCCCATGTATAAATAACCCTGTATACGCTGTTTTGCTATTATTAGTTTGTGTCCGTGCAGTTGGGAAAATTGCTTGTTATTTAATCAACCTTAAATTGGAAGAAATTGCAAAGCTACCACTGTTGTTCATTACTGAAGCATTGTACACACGGAGTTGTTATTGTGGGAACAAAAGATGCTCTTCATATTCTTTATAAAATAACTCCAATCCGCTCTTTGTTTAAGTACTACGGTGCTATACTTATTAGTTCTATTTTGTATAGAGATTTTCAGAGATAATTTTTACATAGCCAGCCGATTTTTATATCATCTACGGCTCAACCTTCGGTTGATTCATTTGAATGTACTAATTATCAGATTTCATCATTACTGGTAGTGCAGTGCAACGCCGATATTGGCCGTAATTTAATTGTATTATGTCTAAACGGCTGCCCAATAGATGAAACCCAAAGAACCCAATGAGATTTTCTCAGCTTGCTGCATAAAACGTTGTTTTATCCCCAACTTCAGGATATCACTGAACTATATACAGTGAGGGCTTTCCAAAGACTCTCTTGGGAAATCCTTTGAACCAAAAACGTCGTAATAGCGTCGGCTTGCACAAAGCTCGGTAAATAGTTGATTGCTTACCTTGCAAGCGTACGAGCATTTCTGGACTACCGTAGCGTAAATTATGATAGCTGGTAGTCATTTTATGGTCCTATAGGTGTCTAGTTCTAATGTCCATCCTAAGATCCGTTGTAAACGATATACAATATCTATTTGTTTCGACAGCCTGAGTTTATGACAAACTTATATACCTTATATACATTCCAGACCCAAGCAGTACACCCCTGGGGGTGCCACGGGATCTTGGATTCGGACCCTTGGCACCCCCAGGTCAATTTAGTCTACGTATTTAACTTTGTCATTATAACTGCCTTGGACATTTAGCAAATTTCATGTTTATCTGATTCTGTTTCCAGACGTCCATAATTGATCTCTTACATCAACAGCCGGAAGATATTCACTGCTGAATATAGGTCTCTCATAAAAGCCACTTTGGACGCTTATCACTGGGAGAATTTGCCATAATCACCACTTTTTTCAGGCGGCTTGGTGATCGCAGAAGATTTTAATGTACCGAGGAGAATGCTGCTGTCCATTTCCTGGATATTCCCTTAACCGGCTTTTACGGTACCCACTGGAAGAGTTAGGGTGGCCCTATTCGCAAGCCGGGACCACACGGCAATATTTAGTGAGGGCAAGATTAGGGTTAAGTGTTTAAAATATTAATACATCCCACAACCTTTTTCACAAAATATGCTTTAATTTTTTAAACTTATAAAGTTCCTTTCGGTCAACCTTTATGATGTTGAATTATTTTAAAGCTCCCTCGGTCGTAATTACGAAATATCAGACAGGTTTAACGTCGTATCGGGCATTGGAGTGCTTCAATAGTACAAACGAGTAATAACTAACTTAATTGGGGGCCGCGCTGTAGCGTTTAATTCCAGTTTGCCATTACAGTTCTGCATGGTTTTGACACCCCTCTGACCTGCCTGGATTAACATATAGTAGGATATAAAATAACTCCCTTAATAATAGACATAGCGGATGAATAGTTATTTTGTGTTTTGTTTTTCTTTTTTAAGTTTAAAACGGCCTAAGATAAAACAAGAGACCGTATAGTTGTAGCTATTCCACTGTTATACATTGTTTATTAGAAAGGTCGATTCTAAAAGTGCCCAGTGGGAATGAAATGTGACATTGTTTTTCTTACTCTCTTCCCTGACAAAACAACATTTTGAAACAGAAAACTCTAGCTCACTGAATAGAGAAAAAATAGGTTATAGAAAATACTTCTATAATACACAAAATAATCTTTGTAAGACAGTCTTAGAGAATTCAGCCACCCATTAAGCATGACTCAAGAGAGCTTTAAACAGCTTAACACTGCTTGACTATGACCACGGTCTACTCGCTGAACTTGGCCTTTCACCGTGTTGGTATTAGGTATACAATATTATAGATAGAATTTGCAAATAAAAACACGAAATGAAGAGGATTATTTTTGTTCAAATGCTTTATAACCTATGTGTCATGCAAAGTTTGTTTAGGTAGGTATCACCGCTTTTCCAGGTATTCTGCTGCCTAGCAGTAGTGTGCAAGCACTACTGTGTTCCGATTTGAAGGGCATTGTAGCTAGTGAAATTACTGGGCAAATGAGACTTTATGATCTGATCTTACAGTCTAGTAATCAGGATGACGTGCACAGTGCAGTGTCACACGAAAAATTTAATATAAAGTTCCGATTGACACTTATTACGATCGGTTATGGGCGTAACGCTTAACATCAGGTGAACAACTAGCTCGTCGCGTCATACGTTTAGATAGAAAAAGCTCTAAATCACATACCTAATGTTATATGTTATAACTGTTATATAAGTAGAATATTTTCTACCCTGCAATCTCAAACATAAATTGATCAAACTGCTAAAGCAACTCCATTATCCTTAAGCAGTCAATTAACGTGATGCCTGCTATCCGAAATTGCCGTTTCAATTAGTGGTGGAACAATGGCCAGACACTCTGTCTGCTGCAACCCTCGCCAAAGGGTGAGCACATGTAGGTATACCAATTCATGTACACACGTATTGCAAATTGCAATTTGCTTTGATACAGAGTGACAAACCCTCCAGCTGTAATTATACCAGATCCAATTTCAAAGTTTTGAGCTCGATGTCAGACAAAAAAGCTTGGCCTGACTGCCCAATGTTATGAAATCTTAGGTACCGTGTCTATTGCATGTCATTGGCTATACCTACCTATAATTTTTATTTTCTACTTGTATTTTTGTATTACTATCTTTCTAATATTCCTCTTACACTGGTGTGTAATGTATGTACCTAGTTACCTACTTTGTAGTATGTCTAATTATGTTGCAAAAAATTATAAGTGTTGTACACAATTTAAAAAAAATGGATCAAAACATGACACTGTAAAGTTTCTTGTAGCTTCTTCTTTACAGATGTAATCGAAGCTACGGTTCGGAGTGTTCTATTCTACATTGTGCCGGATTGCTTGCACCTGATGTGGGGAAGAGAACTTTTTTTTTCAAACTTGTATTGTTATAATTATAATATTTTGACGTTTTTGACATTAAGCACTGTGTGAGTTTGTTTAATTATGCTTGCTTAGAATGTGCAATAATTTTATTTTTATTTTTTTTTAACGGGCAAATTGCCTTTATTACTCAAGCTAACTACTACAATAATAAAAACTAAACTAAACTAAACTATACTAAGCTAAACTAAACTAAACTAGCTACACTACCTACTACAAAGAACACTTTGGACTGTATAATAGCCGCGATGGCCTATAGACAGTCCAAGTGCTCCAGCCCACTACCGGTAGGTAGCGTACCCAACATGCTGGCCGCATTGCCACGTTGAATTGCAATGCTGATGCGTTGGGCCAAATAAGTGCCAGCATTTTGGTCACGCGTCGCATCGACCAGGCGCTCTGATAGACTTTGGAAAACGCGATGAGCTCCCGGTCTCCACGGACCCAGGGTCTCAACACCAAACGGCTCAAATATGTAACCGCTACCGAGATTACTATATTTGCGCCGTTTTAGCTGCTCAGCAGAATTAGCCGCGGCGCCGGCCCTAACGTGTGTCTCGGGAAGGTGTGACGGCGCCATAGTATCGACGCAAGTAGCGTCCCACACTAAAGGCCGCCCCATCTTCCAGGGAACCAGAGTCATTCCGTCGGGTCTTTTACCATCGTCACGCATGAGACCATTCGGTTCGAGAATGGCTGCAACATTGGCGGTGGTAAAAGCCCGGCGAATGATGTCATTAAGACTAGCGTGGCGCGAAATTCGACCAGCGCTTTTTGAACACGAGAGACCGTGATGACCGAGCTGGTCAACTGCGGTACCGCACTGGCAGTGATGGGCCACACAGCATCTTGCGCCCAAACGTAAGCTGATAGCTAAACGAAAAGTAGTCGGATCTAAAAGGTTACCAGTGTTGAAAGAAGGCATGGCCTGTAACCAAAGTCCTGACTCCCACACAGAGACTGCGAGAAGCCGAGCACGATCAGCGACACTAGGACACGTATCTAAAAGATTTTTCCGTGCTAGTTCGCAGAGCGGTCGGTCCCACAGCCTCTGTGAGGAAAGAACCACCGGGAAATCAGAATTGGGACAAGCCAACCCCCAGGCATTCTTGGCCTCAGACAAATGGGCTACTTCGAAAGAACCAAAAATGGAGCAAGAATTTTTTCTATTAATTTATGTGTACCATATACAGAGGACAAAAATGCCGGTAATGCAACACTCGAAATTTTGCGTATCCCTAAACCTCCTAAGCGCACAGGTAGAGAGGCTTGCGACCACGTCCTGTCATCCATATCAACATTCAAGACCGAAACCAGAGTGTTTTTTACAATGTTGTCTAAGCCCATAAGGAGCTCACTGTGTTTCCACAGTTGACAACATCGTAAAATATAAGTAAATTTAGGGACAAATAGACAAAAACGAATAATTGTAAAAGCCATGTGGGCGTTAATTTTGAGTAACCTGTCTGATGCGTTATTGAACTTTTGAATTTTTTCTTCTACAAAAGGTGAGATAGACTCATCCAGAATCGGCGAACCCAAAAGGCGAAGAGAACGCTTGTCTACTAATTTGATATTCGGAGCAAGACTATTAAACTTTTCAAAAACCAAATCTTTATCAGGACAAGTATCGCAAACAAAAAGTTCGCATTTAGAAAAATTTAAATCCAAACCAATGTCGCGAAATTCGTTAATAATGATACCTAGATCATTAAAAACAGTGTTCACGTCGCCTCCTAGGGTTCCGTCATCCAAGTACCAAACATTAAGTTTGGACTGAAGACGTTGAATAATCGGATGGATGGCAAGGCTAAAAATGGCCGGACCTAGAGGGTCGCCCTGTTGACACCCGACTCAGGATAGGATCGCGTTATTTTGGTAATTTAATTTTGTTGGATTGCCATAACATTGATAAAGGAATTTATATAGTTCGGGAATTTTATCCTTGACTTGTGTCAAAAGAGCGCCTCTGTCGACAGAATTAAAAGCGTTTTTAACATCCACCTTTAGCAACACTTCACCACAATTTAGTTTGAGAAAGGTTCTAAGTGAATGAACAGCGGCCTCACAGCCACCCCGCGAACCAAAGCCCAGCTGTATTGGCTGAAAAAGGTTGCTTAAAAAAGCAACCTTTTTCCTACAGCCGACCTTGGCAGCGAGGCGGCGGTATGTGGTGCCTACCGCAATAGGTCTGATACCACCGTCTTTTTTGATAAGGGCACACAAGTTTGCGCCATACAAAATTTCGATGACGTCACTGTTGACTTGCCCATTTTTATTATTTTTAAATACATTATCTAGTTTTGACTTGTAAAAGTGCTAAAAATAGCCTATTTGCAATAAAAAAATTTGATTTTGATTTTGATTTTTTATGAAATACTACATGAAGTGTGCATTACTAATTACATGTTTTTACTAAATGGCAAAATGTCTATATTCTTTTAACTTACCAGTACAATAATGTTACAACTACTACTAAGTACTACTAGCTATACTACCCACAAAGAAAAACATTTGGACTAATGTACTAACCGAGATGATCTATAGACAGTCCAAATTACAAATTGTTACTCTTCTTCTTCTCGTATAGGCAAGTGAACAGCCCTGGTGTCAGAATTTTTAGGTCGCTTAAAGGCTTCTGACTTGGCTTAACGACTATTGTCTTACGACAACAACCGGGACCGACGACTTAACGTGCCCTCTCAACCGTGGTAGCGCTCAGTTGTATACACCACTTTTTGCGGTAGCGGTCACCCATCACAGTAGTGACCGCAGCGAACGTTGCTTAACTTTACCGATCGGCTAGAAACGGCCAGTCGTGCTTCGCTATGAGCGCTATAATTGTTACTCTAATCACTATATAGGAACCCAAAATATTTCTTTATTTTAAATGACCTAATCGTTTCAATCATAGAGAATGCTCATCTCAAATCAGTAGGCTTAGATAAAGTTGTAAGTTACGTAAACCATTTCAACTGCAAAGTGAAAATGTGTCAATATAAGATCAAGGTTGACAGTTTTGGCGGGAACGCGGAAGAGTTCACGTCGCTGCATTGTATTATTTTTTAAAACTTGTGCTTTTTCCAGTGTTAATGTTTAAAATTGGTGGCGTTTTACGCATTGAATTACGGACGTGAGTGTGAACAAGTGATATAATGTGGCGAAACGTGGTTTTTCGTGTTGCTTCCGAAATTCCATAGAAGCTTCTAGTAAAGTTGCCACCATTTGCAACTTTAATTAAAGCAGTAACATTAGCCGGGATTATAGGGCAACCCAGTCTTTGTGTCCGACCGAGCTCTTGTCATAAACACATAATAGGATCTGCATCGCTCAGTGCGCTACGTAAACTAACACCATTGTATGAGATTTGCTGAAAATTGACTTCACCGCCAGCATTTAAGTGCGATGAATACGAACATTGTCGGAAACTTTGTTTATCAAACACAATGGCCTGTTGTAGCAAAAGTTCATAGAGGCTTTGCCAAATTTAGGGGCTTTAAGTTTGGTATTCTATAGTTTTTGTTGTCAGTTACCTATATCGTCACAGTAGTTGGAAAACTACATAACTGACAAAACCAGAACCACGAGATAAATGCGATTTACTGTTTTTTTTTTTGCAGCAAAAATGGTGATAACTTTTGTCTTTAAAACATTTTGCTGTCCAAGTTTTTATATTATGACAATGTTGGGTGCAGCGTAGCCGGACCCAACACAAGTACATAAGAGTTCATATTGGACCAACAGCCTTATTCAAACATTGCACGGGAATTCTATCATTATTGTAAATTCGTAAATCAAAGATAACAATATGAATAATAATTCATTGGCGGAAACCGGAAACGTTACTACAAAGCGCCTATGTTATGTTCTTTTGTTTCCTTTTAATTCTATGCCTTTTTACTTTCTATTAGCAAGCCAGTTTGAAGTTTACATAAAATCTTTGATAAACCACCTCCTTGGTTACCTACCATGTTTTGTAGTTGCAATGTTTCCAAGCAAAAAGTTCATTCTAAATTTAAATAACTTGGCTTTTCTTTAATCTGTGTGTAATTTATTTAGCCGCTGCTGCAGTTATAATAATTACCTTGTCTATGCCTAAACATAGATTTATAAACTTAGTTGGGCTATTACAGTAGCGCACAAAGTAAAATTATGTTTGCATTCAATCAATACAGCTACTACCGTTTTAACGACTATGCGCTTTACTTAACTATATAATTTTACTTCCCATTCATGGTATTATAGTGAACTTTAAAAGCCTTTGTAGCCTCCAATGATGTCAAATTAAGTACTTACCTATAAATGAATCACCCATTCTTCTTTGAATAACAGATTATTAAAATGAACAGCTCAGTTCAAACGAATGATGACGATAATACAGTGTACTTATGAATTAGCATTGTAATTGCAGGTATCCGGCACAGTAGAAAAGAAAGCTTTGATCAGTAGCTTCGATTAGCGAATACAGCATTACAGCAATAAAGAAGAAGCAACAAAAATCTTCACTGGGATGTCTCATGTTTTTTTGACAACTTTTTTATTGCTTACAATGTTTCACGCCATAACACAGTGTAACTTATTCTCTGATCTGTTCGTCATACTAAGGAAGTTCTGTAGCTATAGGACATACATGTATATACATGTAGGACGGTATATCTATCAATCTGCCAACCTGTAATGACTTAGGTACTAATCTGTCTGGGGTGACGCGGTAGTCTCTAAAATGATTATACCTAGCCCAAAGGTACCGCAAAAGTATAAAGTTTCTACAGAGAATTTGTACTCAGAATGTGAATGCCTTCGTAAATTTTACATAGCTGAGGTTGTCTTAACTATTCACAAGGAAGTCCTGAACTCTGCAAACTATCAGAACCTACTAAAAGCCCGAACTTTTAAGATCCCTGTTCCAAGAGTAAAAACAGCTTTTGCTAGCAGACTTGGTAGGTTTCTCCGTATATTAATTTATAACCAAGTCAGTAAAACATGTGACATAAAAGAAAAGTGTTAAAGAGGTCAGGGTCTAACTGGTAAACTGGCTTATATCTTTTTTCTATTCTGTAGTCTAAAATATTTTAAAAATAGTACATTATCTGTAGCTGGAAAAGACTACGATTACGGACTACCATTTTTGTTTTATTTATTATTATTCAGTTTATATTAGTTTTTACTTGATTTGATTTGTTTATGTTAGTTTTTCTCGTTCGGTCGAGGTTTTGGCGACCGTGTCCGCTTTTTATATTAATTTATATTTTTTTACATTTAGAATAGATTAAAATAAAAATATGTTGGTCTATATGCTTCATGTTTCGGTTAGCAATTAGTTTCACTAGGTGGTAGGACTTTTCTGCAAAGTTCGTCTAGGTAGGTACCACCGCTTTGCCAGTTATTCTGCCGCCAAGTAGTTGTGTGCAAGCACTGCTGTGTTCCGGTTTGAAGGGCATTGTAGCTAGTGAAATTACTGGGCAAATGAGACTTTATGATCTGATCACTCAGTCTAGTAATCTGATTACTAGACTGGGTGATGTCTCAGGATGACGTGCGCAGTGCAGTGTCACGCGAAACTATATTGTTTTAAAGTTCCGGGTGACACTGCAACTGTTATAGGCGGCCGTGTCACTTAACATCAGGTGAACGACTTGCTCGTCACGTCATTCAATCACATTAAAAAAAAAAAGTTTAGTAGTGTTTTTTTAGTTGTGTGAAAAGTTTAGTGTATTGAAAAACAAAATTATTGTGCAGTCATTATTCGTAACGATTAGTCAAATATATTTTTGACGACGCCCACGAAACAGGCCTCGAGCAATGTGGGATGTCATCAGGAACTTTTGTGTTTCATAAAGATGTCAACCCACAATTCATTTTGAAGACATAAGACTAATTTTGTGGACTACCTACTTTTATTGTAGAAATCATCATCATCGTTTTTGCCTTTTCCCACTTGTTATTGGACTCGGTGGACCGACAGTCTAGTGAAAGCCGCGGGGAGCCGATGGATGCAGAAGGCGAGCAGCCGCTCAAAGTGGCGCGCTCTGGGGGATGCCTATGTTCAGCAGTGGACGTCTTCAGGCTGTTGATAATGATGATGACTTGTTATTGGGGTCGGCTCCCATTTAGTAATAATTATGAAACGTTTGCACAAATAGGTACCTTTGAACCACAGTCCAAGTAGAGACGTTTTTATCTGTTTCTTAGAAGTCTACATCGTAAACTGTTTGTTAACATACTATAAAGGCCCTTACTAGAAAGACTGAAACGGTATCCAAAGGTTGCCGCCTTGAGCACGTAATAAGACTCTAAGCTGTATTAAGCACCAAGATTAACGTTGCAACACTTTATAAAGCAAATTACTTTGCGTTAGCAATACGTGAGTAAGCGACGGCTTACGGGTTATTATGAAAATGAAAATGAAAAATATTAATTATTTCACAAAAACATTTCTACAATAAAAGCTGAGTAAAGTGGCTGAGCGGTAGCATGTGCGCTTTGCAATCTTACACGGTACCGAGTTTGATCCTCGGCCTTGCACAAAGGACTTATCTAGTAATTTATGTGCAGTTTTCGATGCCATCGCTCCGTGCCTCGGAGAGCACGTTAAGCCGTCGGTCCCGGTTGTCATAAGAACATCTATGGCAATCGTTACGGGTAGTCAGACGCCTGATAGAATCTGTCACCTGGTCTAACCATCCCTGTTACTGGGATGGCATCAATGGCATACATAATTACCATTCTAGTTCCTTTATTCAAGGTAAGGCTTCCAAGAATACTGAAACGAACCTAGAATCCCATTAAAAATACATTGTGAAAAGTTTATGCAGCCTCTTTCAAATATTTGCGAAAAGTAAGCAAAAATGCCGCAGAAATGGTAACAATAGATCCAATTAACACAGAAGCCCGCGTTGCGTTTCAATACGTCAATCGAGAGAGAGAATTTCACAATGCACCCCGGCGCGAGCTCATTTACGATTCCAATGGAGTTAGTAACAGTTTCAGCCACGAATAGGACTAGGATACGTATTCCATGGTTTCGGTGAACTTTTTCACGCTTCGCTAAGCTAGGTTTATTTGGAAGTCCCTCTGAATTTATTAGGTAAAACTATTACTAAAAGTAATAAGTACTCGGTAAACCTGTGTTAAATAACATTAAAAATAATCCTTGTATTAAGGGTCAATCTTCAATGGACTGATAAATAAAGAGTTTTAGTGGAAAAACCCACATACCTAGATTTTTTCGTTATTCTCAAAAGACTTACGAAGCATGGGAGCGAGAAGTACAAATCAGCTACATTACTGCCCGAGAGGAAAAGATATAGTGGCGGATAGGTCATTATTTTGGGTGATTATTAGCACAAGAATAGCACATATCACCACAATCTGTTTTACGACGAAAAGCATATTGGTCGTGTACCATAATTCCGTTATCAAAGTGCAAAATACTATTTTTGCAGCTTTTAAATCTTATTCCGTGAGTGAATGTGATGTTAAACAACTAGCAACCGGCTAACACTCACGTAAGATGGGCATCGTTATATCGTTATATAGAGTTCGTTCGACTAAATTACGTGAGTGTTAGCCGGTTGCTAGTTGTTTAGTTATGAATACTACTCACGTTAGTTTCTATGAATGTGATGTTACAAAAAATATTAAAAACTTTTACTTGTTAGTTTTTACTGTAAAATCTGTTTATTTTGTAAATTGGAATTGCTTCTTCCGATATATCGCAATATTTCAGAACTTCAGTTGTTTTATTATTTAGCATTTTTACTTCAAAGTTTGAAGGATCTCGGCGAATAAAAGTCTGCTATTTTATTTAAAAATCTATGGGGCCTATAGGGTATGGGGTAGGATCTATATTTAGTACCTAAATACTACAGTTAACTTCTCGCAATTTATTCAAGACCACATTATGACAACAGTTTTTCACACACACAATTTCATAAAGTTATGATTTTTTGTCCTATTTTCAAACTGTCATTGTTGGTCTTGTACATCCTAGGTCTATGGGAAAACCCGATTAACGTGTCAATGAAAGATCGTATGGCGAGTGAGCGGTTTTCTCTAAAATACCTTTATGCTAGTTTTGTGAGGAGCGTTAATATCACAAAGGCTATAAAGGCCTTTGTGATGCATTGACGGCTCTGGCTTTGCTATGTGGCTCTGGCGTCATCGTCAGCGTCGAGTGAATTTGAAGGCCTGTTTTTAAACAGAAAATTATTATGAAGTTTTGAACAAACGCTGCTTGATGGTAAACGAAAAATATATTCTATTTTAATTTAACAAAGGTTTACGGCTAGTTCATTGTTTTGTCTTAAGCCATCCATGTCTTAAACCCTGCTCACAGCTCGTACCTACCTTTAGTAGATCATCATTTCAAAGCGATTTTATATTATTGATACTAATTTGATTTTTTGAATGTTGTAAGTAAATTATATTTTTTACAATGTTTTTACGTGTTTTTGATTTATTTAAATACTAAAACATATTGTAAATTTTAAAATTACATATAGATTTTAGATATTTTAAATCCTATAAAGACCTATATAGGATACAATTTTTTAATATTCGAATTGACAAAAAACAACCTTATAAACGAAAAAACTCAACATTTATTACTATGTAGTATAGGTAGTTTTATTTAAAAAAAATACATAGCGTTTGTTGGGTAGAAAAAGAGACAACAGTTACATTTTAAAATCCAACCGTAACGAAACAATCTGTTGCGGGCATGCAATAAGCTCGCAGCGAATGTCTAAAAGTTTTAAAGCTGGTTGTTTGTTTTGCTCTACACTGTCGCCAATACAACGTAGCTTTAAACGCGTTATCTAACAAAACGCACAGTGTAAACTATCCTCATATTTAGAGTCACATATTTAGATTATTTAGTAGTCATTGCCTCTGTACCTATGTTCCATGTTCCAATATTTCAACAGGAAAACCACCGGACATCCTCGCTTTTATGATCACCGTTGCGATGACTTTGGTGATGGCTGCTGGCGTGAGGAAGTCTCTTTTCTTCAATAACATTCTCAACATCATAAACTTCAGCGTGTGGGTATTCATCATGGCTGCCGGACTTTTCTACATCGATTTCAAGAATTGGAGTGGGCATGGAGGATTCCTGCCTTTTGGGTGGAATGGGGTGAGTGATCTTCTCTCGTAAGTGGTCAGCCTGTCAGAGTTTATAGGCAGCTAAAATGCTTCTGACTTGGCTTAACGACTAAATTATCTTTCGGCAACAGCCGAGACCGACGGCTTAACGTGCCTTCCGAAGCACGGTATATAGCGCTCAGTGTGAGTATTAATGAAGTCTTACAATTTTATTCATTAAAGAAAACATATGATAAGTAATGATTTGTTCTCATCAGGATGTCTAAATATTAGTCAAGTCAATCTACCTAAAAAGATACCTACAATAAAATGGAAATGGAAATAATAATAACCTTCTTCTCGTGTAGGCAAGTGGTCAGCCCTGGTGTCAGAATTTTTAGGCTGCAAGGCTTCTGACTTGGCTTAAAGACTATTTTATTATACTGTTATACTAATAATATCAATTTAAGACTCCGTATAGCCAACAGTATCACAATTTTAAAACTGTGATATAACCATGCAATAGTTTTTTTTATCTTTATAGTAAAGTCGAAGTATACAAGTAATCATATTGAGATAAGTTTATTTAAAGTTAAATATAAACGAGTATTTTACCATATCATTATTGTGGCACTGCCCGAAGCAAGCACAAGTCATAATCCACGTTATTTGCACAAATAAAAATACTTTTGAATTTCAATAGTAACATTATAAACATAAATAAAAAACCAGAGACCAACCTGAAGTGCTATTAAATGTCATAATAAAATAATTTAAGCAAACTTGAGGAAATGAAACCTGTCTGCAGCGATATTGCAAAGTTATATTACTTACACAAAAAAATGGCAGCGTCCGCAACTACAAGTCAAGTTAGTACCTAATTTATTTCTCTTTAATGAAAACGTTGGAAAGCTCTGGGCACAGCTTGTATTGCTTACATTCTTTGAAATGGAAGTAGCAAAAGGGGAAAATAGCGATTGCAATGAAACCTTATCCTGCGCATTTTAATAATGAACTCGCAGCGTTAGACAATAGTTTTCAAAGAGAATATGTGACGGTGGTAATTGCTTCTTTGTAGTCTTCGATCAGGTATACCTTTTTCATTTTGTAAATCGTCTAATAACAGCTTATAGAAAATTGTGGGGTAATCTTGTCCTAGCTTCTTGGACATAAAATCCATACAAATAAATAGACATATTTAGCGTTACCTCTTTACAAGGCTACGTCATTCGGAAAACAAATTGAGAGATGTGATGACTTGAGAAAATGTAATATCGATTGATCGTGAGTAGTGATCGGATAATCGAATAAAAGTTTACTGTAACATCCTTGGTTTGCTTGGTTTTTAAATCATACTAATTATGAAATACCTACTTTATAACGTACTTTTCTTAATTATTTAGTTACAATAAACAAAGAAAATCGGAACCTAATATTTTATTTTTATTCAAGGTTTTTATTAAACGATTTCGATTGTAACATTACTCATTTTAATATTTTCTTGCAATCACTAGTTCAATCTGTCTACAATACAATAACATAGTGGAAAGAGTGTAGCAGACATCTTCTTCTTGTGTAGGCAAGTGGTCAGCCCTGGTGTCAGAATTTTCAGGCCGCCCAAAGGCTTCTGACTTGGCTTAACGACTAACGTGCACTCTGAAGCATGGTAGCGCTCGCTGTAGTAGACATATACAAATGTGAGTGACATGTGAGTGAGAGTGACTTCCCCAATCTTGAAATTTGTGATTTACCGTATGGCCTGCTTAGCGTAATCCACAGATTGAACATGAGGCACATACTCATGTGTCTCAATATGAAATCACTTATGGTAGCTTAAGTAAAGCATGTCCCGATTTTAGAGATGGATGGATGCGGGTACAAATCCCGTTCGTGATAAGAAAACCATTAAGTACCATAAAATTAATCTGTTCACTTGGTCTACGATATTTTTTATTTTTTTTTTTAAACCACCTACTTACCTACTTACTTTAAACTTAAAGCTCATAGATCAAAAATTACAAAAAAAGTTATTTTTTTAATTGAAAAAGAGTGTTTTCCGCAGGTTTTCACTGGCGCCGCGACGTGTTTCTACGCCTTTATCGGCTTCGACATAATTGCGACAACCGGCGAGGAAGCCCAGAACCCGAAACGCTCCATTCCCATGGCTATTGTATCTAGTCTGGGTATAATACTGGCTGCATACGTATCGATCTCTTTCATCCTGACCCTGATTGGTAAGTACATTTTATAATACCTAGTAAGGTAGTAAATCTTCAATATAAAGATATTATATAATTACCCTAAGACAAAGACGCTTTGGAGTTTTTTTCAAGATTCTTATTTATTGACAAGCCTTCGCGTAGGTTCTATAAGTCTAATTATCTTTTCTGGAGTTGGTTTTATTATATCAGAATGATCAGACTACTAGTTTAGGTAAAAAATGAAATAACAAAAGCTTCTTTGGATTAATATAATATTTTTGTTGAACATTTGTAATGTTATTAATGAGAACATAGTTTAGCCAGATTGTTGGTAAGTAAAATCAGTTAAATGCAATGGGGGTAATGGGGGGTAGAGGTACACTCACGACGTACGGCTGCAAAAAAATACTGAGTCTTGTTTTTTTATGAGAATGAATATCGTGACGAGCCAGTCGTTCACCTGATGTTAAGCGGCACGGCCGCCCATAACAGTTGCAGTGTCACTTAGACTGTGAGATCAGGTCATAAAGTCTTCTCTAGCTACAATGCCCTTCAAACCGGAGAACATTACACAGTAGTCCTTGCACACTACTGCTTAGCGGCAGAATAACTGGGAAACTGGCAAAGTCCTACCTAGATGGACATAGCCCTACCACTTAGTAAAGTAGTTCTGTAATGGAAAGGGGATGCTTATAAGCTCCCTTCAGGTACAGCCGTTTTACTGCGAAATATTACAATAATCATTTTGTAAAAAGCGCTTATCTCTCCGCCTTTAACTACTCGCAAACTCACAGCTTCACTGCCACTTTCTCGGAATAGTCTATTGAGTTAGCTTAGAGCTTCCAGTAAACGTCGAATTCAAAGAACTGAAAATGTTTATTCAGTTTGTGGGTAAAGATTTTAGCTGTTGACAAGTTGGTAAAGTCTTTTCGATACTGTAGGTGTTGAACACAAACAAATTATGCTCGCGCCCTGATAGAGACAAAAGTAATAACAATATTTGTACCGAGCAATTGTGCGAATTACTGCGTAGATCCGCCTTTGACTGCGATTAGGCGGTGTGGTCCCGGTTTGCAAACAGGACCACCCCATCTCTTCCCGTAGGTGCCGTAAAACAGACCAATGGAATATCCAGAGAATGGGCAGAAGCATTTTGCTCGGTACACTAAAATCTGTGATCAGCAAGCCGCCTGCCAAGTGTGGTGATTATGACAAATCTCCCCATATGATAAGCGTCCATGTGGCGTCCATAGTCCATAGTGGAGCTTTGTGGGGGACGCTTATGATCAGCATTGGACGTCTTCCGGCTGATGATCATGAGAAAGTGTTATAAAAATTCCTATTCAAACTTCGTTCATAAATTTTACTAATGCGTATGATAACATAAAAAAGATGACAAAAATAAAAGGACTCATTACTGGGCCCTTATTCGCTATGACCATCTAGACACGTAACGTGACGCGTTACGATATCTTCGTGGAATGGTTTTGGGTTTTAAAATGTTATTCTGTATGCCGTTGTCAAATTTCACAAACGCATCTAGGCTCGTTATACGCACGTCAAAACATAGAAAACACTGGCCACAAACAATCTAACGCGTGGCATATACAGAAGAATACCATTTTTTCATTCCATGTCGTGGTGCGTTAAGGTGAAACGTTACACTCGCGTGGAAAATTCAAATTTTCTTGCGTCATGAAAACTAATTTTGCGCAAATAAATACATATGTATCAATAAATTACAATTAAAAGTATCACCTACTTATCATTGGTTTAGCGACCAATGGCAATAGACTGAAAAACTAAGAAGAAAATAGTTTGTTGCCATTTGTCGCTAAACCTATGATATCTAGGAGATACTTTTAATCGTAATTTGTTGATATATTCTATTTATTTCCGCAAAATTAGTTTTCATGTAATCACGTTGAGTAATTAAGCTATTATCGGCAAAAGAACACAAGAAAATTTGAATTTGTCGCGCTAGTGTAACGTTCCACCTTAAAGCACGTTATTGGTAAGGAAGCTCATGTGGCATAGCGAATAAGGCCTCTGTACGCTTCCTGGAGAATACTGTGGCGCACCGTTAACTCAATATACAGCGGAAGAAGACCAATCTGCATCAAACGTTCGGAAACCATAACTAAAGCAATTAATAATAGATATAGACTCTCTACCTTCTGTAAAGAGAAACAGGAAGGCATCAAAGGAAACTCAAAAGGAAGATCTAGTTAGTATCGGTACAGGTATTGCAAGAACGCTCTTCTAGCAAAGGCGGAGGAAATTGTATTAATTTATGCTGTTTGAAAATATCGACTATTCATAGAGTTGAAACAGAAAATAAATGTTACACTAAGCTGGTTACATTGCTAGTTAACGGTACTTCGATTTTTTACAACGTGTAATTCAAAGTTGAAAGTGTTATTTATCATCCCATTATTATCGGTAATTTCAAAAAATCATGACGAAGATTTAAATAAAAGTACATTTTATTTCTGAATAGCTTTAGGAAGGAATGCAGCTTTTCGACGCCTTGTACTAGATTCGCACTAGACCAGTCATACAAATGACCATAATTTTTGGTTTAGTAAATGACGAGCAAAATAAAGTATTTACGTAAATAACATAAGTAGGTACCTCATCATCATCATCATCAACATCCTGAAGACGTCCACTGCTGAAAATAGGCCTCCTCCACAGAACGCTACATTGAGCAGCTGCTTGCCTCCTGCATCCAACGGCCTCGCAGTTTGACAAGGTTTTTATTCCAATAGACGTATATTTAACACTAGCGTTATGTATATTATAAAGAGGAAAGATTTGATTGTTTGTTTGATAGGCACCGAAACTACTGAACCGACATGAAAAATTCTTTCATTGTTGGGAAGCTACACTATCCCCGGGTTACATAACGCTATATTATATATTTTTTTAAATTAGGGACCTGTACTAAAATTCCAATAATGTAACCCTAAGGTGTAAAAAATTACCTAAAATATTCTTTACATCGCGTGCGCTGCGAAAACTATTATACCCGTGCGAAGCCGGGGCAAGCCGCTAGTATATATAGTATATCCACAGTTATACGCTCGCGTAGAGATGCGACTGCTTATACAGACGCCTGTCCTACAGGACTTTTGAACACTTTGACTTAATTTGTGTTTCAAAAATACTGAGTTTTCCCCTTTATCAGAAAATTAACACCATATTAGATTAGCTATAAAATGCGACCACAATATAGTGGCGTTAATACCAACATATTAATGGATTGCTTTTATCTATAAAAGAAGTGGTAACTGGAAAATAGAAAACCTTCTATGAAAGGGATCGACTGACTGAATCCGCTTACGGTGCGTCCCTCCACGGTCGATTCCCATTGACTACCACCCACGCACCCTTAGTACGAGGGTAGCGTCCCCCACCCTCCCTAAAACGGCCCTAATAATTACACCAATTTGTTCTCTCCGCGGTCTGTCTCGATATTAATAATAAATTGTTTAACTGACCATTTTCAGTTTTACTGTTTAGAGTGAAATTTCAATTTAATTTTAACAATAAAATTATACAGCACTTCTTTTATACAATTTTCCTGTACCTAGATATTAATTTTCAAGTGTTGTTTCTTTTTTTCAGCAACTTTTTTTTTGTAAGAACTTATGAACTTACTAATCATTCGCGTATATATAAACATAGGTCCTATAGTGGAGCTACCTACCAATACAACTCATGAAATAAACTGAGTAATTAGTATAAATTTAATACATAATTTATTTTAATCAATTAATGTGTAATTTTATTTATAATGGGATAGTTGCCTGCTATTTTTTTTATTGCGTACATAATAATATTCCTCAAAAAATAAACATTCGTGAAAACAAACATTACATATATCAAAAAATGAGTAATTTACAAGCATTTTAAAATACAGGAATAGAAAAAGACAGCTCAAACGTGTAGTGACGTCAGTTCTTGGTCCTTCATAGTACCTCATTACTAAGCTGTGGTAGCTTTAAAAGCTTATTACTCCATCATTTATTTACCAATTTTATTTATTTTTTTATAGAATACAATTGAATAATACTTTTCAACACATTTGCTCAAAAAATGCATTTACAAAGCCTGTACACTTTGTTCGAAATTTAAACATTACGCAGCATACAACGGAGCGTGCGGTAAAATAGGTACTCTCACCTAAGTACCTATTTTACCGCATCGTTCCTTGTATAGCGCCGTGCGTAACCTTTACGGTTTTTTTTAAATTTCAATAAACATATATAAGAATTTCACCAAGGAGTTTCACAGTACGAGAATATTATAAATAAGCTAAATGATCGAAACTCCTTGAAAGCGTTTTTGCTCAATACGTTTGTCTCACTTTATTACTGAAGAGAAAATGAAACTAAAGATGTAATTCACACGTTAAGCCGTTGGTCACGGTTGTCATAAGAACATCTATGGCAATCGTTACGGGTAGTCAGAAGTCTGATAGAATCTGTCGCCTGGTCTAACCATTCCTGTTACTGGTTCCTTATGGGTTGCGAGGTCAGATGGCAGTCGCTTGTGTAATTCTGGTAGCTTGCCGCTACAGGTTAGATTGAAAGCCGATCTAGTAACAAATGGGAAAAGGCAAAGAGGATGATGATGAAAATAAAGAATTCAAAAAACTATGTAAATAAGTGATTTTCGCCGAAATGCAGTTGTTTTTTTTTCCTTTCTACCGCTATGCGCTTCTTTTCCGTACTGGAAGGGCGAAGCGTATTTTTTGTTTTCGTGCTCTGTGTATACAATAAAGTCAAAATTAAAAAAAAAAAAAAAAAAAAAAAGAAACAACATGAACATGTAACTGAACATGATGTTTATAAAGACGAACTTTCATAACCTGATTGATGAAATCATTTGACTGATTCAAAATTTTTGTACCAAAATAACTCTTAAGACAAGATGCTGTAGTTAACTGTAGGTACGTTTTTGTTGAACAGTGCCCTTCGATGAAGTCGAGACTGACTCCGCTCTGGTGCAAATGTTTGGACACGTTGACGCGCCGATCTGCAAATACATAGTGGCGGTGGGTGCTATCGCTGGCCTGACTGTCTCTATGTTTGGATCCATGTTCCCCATGCCAAGGATTCTCTATGCTATGGCTGTTGATGGACTGATTTTCAAGTAAGTTTTTCGTTTATATAGGTAGGTACTTAGTAACTGTTATTCACACCATATCAGAGCTATATCTATCTAGCCCACAGAGGGAAAAAAATATGACGCTTCGTAGGGGGGTAAAGAGTATTTTTTTGTGATAAATAGTGATGATTGTAATTTTTTGATGTTGTGTATACATGTTTAGGGACATTTTCTGGTTTGTAACTTGTACCATATTTATTTTGTTTATATTAAAAATTGAAAGTGTTCTGTTTTGTGTACCGAATAAATAAATAAATAAATCCAGCACATAGATAATAAGATCCCTCTTGTGACGTCAATTAACCATTGGTTAAAATTTGTTAGGATTTTTAACCATTGGTTACCTTAACTATGGATTAAAAAACCCGGCTTTATGTCTAAACAGTAATTAATCTCTTGTAGATCCTACCTCGTCATTCATGTTTGAATCACTTAGGGCTAGGCGATCATGCAACCGAAACACAAAAATGTATGGATTTGACACTTGCAATACGCAGTTTATGTGCATAGTTACTTTTAGCTAACTAATTATTACTGATCTGTGGTTACGTTGGAAATTTTTAAATTTTGAATGAAATTTCTCCTGTTTCATTGCAATCAAAGTTCAATGATCAGCCCCCAGATTCAAGTTTCGTCCATAGAGAAAATAACGGCTTACGCTGACATTCGTCAGAATAAATATTAGGCTGTTATTTTTGTATGACGAACACGGAGTTCCTCTTATATCAGATTTCTTTTTTCTTCGTAGGGTGTTTTCTGCGATCTCCGAAACAACTGGAACCCCTACTGTGGCAACTTTCACCGGTGGCTTCAGTGCGGCTGTGGTGTCCCTCGTTGTACAACTCGAAGTTCTTGTGGAAATGATGAGCATTGGTAAGATTAAGCCTATATATCAACAGCCTGAAGACGCCTACTGCCGGACATAGATCTCCCCCATAGAGCGTCACTTTGAGCGGCTCCTTACCTCCTGCATTCATCGGCTCCCCGCTGTTTTTACCAGGTCAATGGATGCAGGAGCGAGCAGCCCCTCAAAGTGGCGCTCTCTGGGGGAGGTCTATGTTCAGCAGTGGACGTCTTCAGGCTGTTGATGATGAACTAACTAAATACTATAAACGCTTACGATTTACAAGGCCAACCACTAAGCAACTGGTAAAAGCTCTGACTAGTCAGGTAGATCCATGATAATTTGACACATGGCGTTTATAGTCATGAAGGTAGTGGTACTTGCAGTAAAGGTTTGCAGTCTCTCGGCCATGCATAGACTTCTTTATAAATAAGCGACTGCTTTACCTCTTTTAGTGCGTTGTATCTAGGAAATAGATCTGCTGCAAACATCATTTCCTGCAATACGGATGCATTCGTGACGTACACCGGGATTCGTGGGATTGCATTGAAATTTAGATTGGATTTTCAGCCAAGTCGTATATGTACATTCGTATCATTTATATAAATAGTTCTGTTTACTGTTTCGATCAGACAGTTCTGTGTACTGTTAGATGTAAATAATAGGAATATAAAGTACCTACTTAAATCTTTTCATCGTTTAGAGAAAAACTGTCCTTGCGTTCTGGCTCTACTAAAGTCGCTCAAGGCGCATTGCACTACAAACCTTGCACTTAATTTAAATGAAGCTACTAGTGCTTTATCTGTCTTTAGTCCTCCTACAATCAATTTTCTGTAATTGGTTTTGTGTTTGTTAGACCTCTGAACATCGGTCACCATTTGCATGGTAGCCAGAAGCCCAATTCTCGCAACTATTCATTTAAATTCAATTATAGAATTAAATTTAATCTCAAAAATGATACTCTCCTATATGATGAAAATCAAGTTTTGAGTAATCTGGGCCTGCAGAAAAATAATAAATGAATGAGGTCAGGCAGCTGAAACATCGATTCCTGTTCAGTTACATAGCGGACCCACAGAACGTGTGACACAACAGAGGCCAATTTTGATAATACTTAACAGGAATATTTGGTATGTACGTAAGTACTTAAAAATCAATTATGTATGTTTCGAATCCCCTGAGAAACTCGTGCATTGCTCCCCCGGTATTATGTTAGCCCCGAAAAAAACGACAGTATCACTTTCATACAATTATGCATCGCTTCACTGTCGTTTACGCATCTACCGCGTTTCGTGATGCAAGGAAGTGTGCGGGACAAGGTCAATCAGCGGCGTTAAACCTATTTGTACGAGTTTCTCAAGAGATTTCAAAATATAAAGCGACCCACCAAAAAAATAGGTTGAGAGTCGCTGCAGTCCGCTCAAAGATCAATGTACGACTTTCTCAGGGAATTTGAAACACACTACACCAATAAAATTGTTGCCAAAAAAAATGTGCTTGAAAGGTTTTAAATGTCGTAGTCGTACCTAATAAAGAAAGTGTAAGGTAAACCTTTCAAAAATAAATCTTTTATTTTTTGTATCAAACTGACTACCTTGAAAAAATATTCTTTAGCAAAGCATTTGACTAGTGCCTCGCCTGACATTAAACGATGACGTGATCTTGCTGTTAAATTGACTTATTCTGCTAACGTTGGATCCCAAAAGTTGTTTTCCATTTAGTTGATAGAAAAAACCTTAGAAAAAAAATTAGTTGCTATTTTTCTTTCTATAGCATCTTAAGCATTTCTAAATAATCACAATATATTTTATATTCGACCGCAATATGCCGCATAACGTATGCTGTGCGGACATATTTTTGGAAATTCATAAACTACGTCACAAAAGTCAATATGAGCTTATCATAAAAGTAGACGCAGTGTATACATACAACGTGTATACACACCACAGAATTAAAAAGTAACATTAAATATAGAAAAATAAAGTGGTATTAAATTACAATGTCCAGTGTAAAACAATAGGTTTTTTAATTGACAAATAAAAAATAGTATTATCATAATTATTATAAGCACATTTCCAGAAATTCAAATTAACATGTCCGGGGTATTTATTGTAGAAATAAGCGTTATAGAGGATATTCGAGTTGCGATTCAAATACAAATATTTCCAAACGTGTTAGTATTTCCTTCCTGGATTATGTCTCTAGTCTAATTTTTTTTTCTTCGGTAAATCTAGGTCTACTGTAGGCATGGCCACCTTGATTTTTTTTTGAAACTTATTACAAAAGGAGATATGACTCCCCAAAAATCGCAAAAATGCCCCGTTGTTACCGCCGTGATCAAAGGACTACCAGACAAAATTGATAAGATTTTAACATTTAAAAAAATAAGAAAAACCTTGTTATACCCACTCTTTAAGTTTAAATGCAAAAAAATAGTTGGAGAAGGAAACAGGGGAATACCAAATATCGATCTCGTCAAGACGCTTAACATCAGGCGAACGACTAGCTCGTCACATCATTCATTTACATTAAAAAACAAATATTTGTGTTTTGAAAATTATCCTTTTGTCCGTAGACCTTATCGATTTTGATACGTCCACCAATAATTAATTAATAATTTAATTCAGTAAACAATGTTGTTTGCCAAGGTTCCACCATAAACTTAGGTACCTATGTTTATTGGACGAATCCTGTAGGTTCCACAAAGTTTGCTGTTTATCAATAAATAGACCGATGATCTGGTTCTGCTTAAAACCGCGGGGAGCAATGGATGCAGGAGGCAAGCAGCAGCAGCTCAAAGTGGCACTCTATGCGAGGGCCTATGTTCGGCAGTGGACGTCTTCGGGCTGTTCATGATGATCATAATAAAGTCTACATAACCTAATATTCATTTCATTTAATTTACATTTGCCAGACTTTTAATATCCCTAATTGAAGTCCCCATACACACATACGGGCAAGTGCATAAAATAACGTCTTTGCAGGCGTAAAAGCACTAGGGGGAAATTTCATGTCAAATAATAGGGTAAATATTTGATGAGCGTGTCCCTTCGCTTTTCCGTTTTACCCTCTTTGTATTGAAAGTTTAACAAAAATTTAACTAAATAAAAGGTAGAGTGCAATGTGCAAGCAAGGTAAAACTAGAGGCGATTTATTTTTGGAACGAATTTCATGCGGGGTATGGCAATTAAATTGTCCATTACTCCTGTCAAAGACACTACCTAGTTTTACGTTAACTTTCATATTATTTTATAGCGTAAATTAAATATTAAATTACAAAGCTTTTGTACGGTAATGAAATACAAAAGGGCATCTATGATACCGAGGCCCATTATTGGCTATAATAGCGTATTATTTTGTACGGGTTTTCAATGAGCCATTTATGTAATGTCATTTTAGCGTTATTTATCTCTCGCTAGATGGCATTGGCGACAACTTCAGAAACAGTAGTATGGTATAACCAAATTTTGTATCTTTTTAAACTATTTACGATGGCCATGATAAAGTTTAATAAGTAAATCATCATCATCAGCCTGAAGAAGTCTACTGCTGAACATAGGCCTTCCCCAAAGAGCGCCACTTTGAGCGGCTGCTTGCCTCCTTCATCCATCGGCTCCCCGCAGTTCTAACCAGGTCTGACCTAGTGGAGGGCTGGCCAACGCCGAGTCTTCCGGTTCGTTCTCACCACTCGAGAACCTATCTTGCCCATCGGTGGTCAGTTCCACGAGCAAAGTGGCAAAAAGTAAATGCCCTATGTAATTAGGGTGAATTCTGTGTAAATGCCAAGCATGGTGATATAAGAGAACTAAACTGACAATACCTAAAAAAACTGCTTATGACTTTTGTTACCTTTAACACCACCAGTGTCTCGACACATCTATTGCTAGAAACTTTTACAATGCTTGACAGTATCTCATTACGCAAAGTTCAAGTGGATGAAATGAAAGCTTAACTGACATAATAGCACCCTTTCACCGACTATAATACTAAAAACATATAAATCTATGTACATCTGAAGAATTGCAGGCAAAAAACATTAACAACAAATAAAACGATGTAACTAAAAGTTACAAACATTTAAATTTGCACGGATAAACTGACAAAGTTACAGATAAACAGCAAATGAAACTATGTAATTTGAAGTGCATTGTGCAAAATTGTTCATAAAAGTAGCACTTCAAACAATTAGGTATGAAAATCCTTCCTTTTGTTCACGGAAACAATTCACGTTCAGAAACAGTTATAGTTATTTATGATATTAGGGCGGTAAGTTGGTTTTTACAAACGAGTAGACAAATGTAAGCCCGAGACGAAGTCGAGGGCTTACCATAGTCACGAGTTTGTAGAAACCAATTTCCGCGCGTGTATCATACAACGGTTTTCAACACATTTGCAAGAAAACAGTATAATAGGTAATGAAACAAACTTTAGTTTATTAGTGGGAAAGTTGCAACAAACAATCTGATGTTTCTAATCTAATATGAAAATGGGTTAAAATGGCGCGCATTTACAATTCAAATGGCGCCATGTGCGTGTGGTGAAAATTAGAACTACATCTTTAGTTTCATTTTCTCTTCAGTATTAAAGTGAGACAAACGTATTGAGCAAAAACGCTTCCAAGGAGTTTCGATCATTCAGCTTCTTTATTCTCGTTATGTGAAACTCCTTGGTGAAATTCTTATATATTTTTTATGGAAATTAAAAAAAACCGTAAAGGTTACGCACGGCGCTATACAACGGAGGATGCAGTAAAATAGGTACTTAGGTGAGAGTACCTATTTTACCGCACGCTCCGTTGTATGGTGCGTAATGTTTAACTTTCGAACAATGTATGCAGGCTTTGTAAATGCATTTTTTGAGCTAATGTGTTGAAAACGTTTATAAAAGGCATTTCATCCAAATCGAAGTTGATGACAGTCGAAGTTTCAGAGAGGCAGAGCAGAGTTTTTCAGAACGAAAACTAACGAGTTTCACTAGTAGTAGCGCAGCTACGTCGAAAACTAAATTTTACGGAACAAAAATGGACGAGTATAAATTGCATGCCAGCTTTGTTGAACTCAATTTAACTACGTGGTAACTAATTTCGTTGTAGCAGACTCTCGACGTTTCCGTTGGTGGATTGTTGTTCAAAGTTGTATTGATATCTGCGGTTTGCAGACTAGGCACTGCCGGAACTACCTGCATGAGTCAATTTTGATACAGGCAACTACGCGATACTTAATAGACTTATACACTAACGTAGACTAGTAATACGGTAAAATTATACATATTGTATTATGTTTTCTTTGCATTACAATTATGTATATAGATCTCAAACCTATAGTATAGATGTAATATACATTTGCATTAGACCAGTCTATCAAATGACCATTACCTATATTCAATTTTTAATTTTTAAATACCTTAATATTGCGATTCCGCAAATGATCAGACACCTACCATACCGTTCCGCACCCCGTCGTCGCCGCCCAAGACACGTCTTGAGCGATCCGGATGATCCTATAGCAGCCGTTGTGTCGGCTGCGCTAGGATCACCGGATCAGTCTAGCCCTTCTGGCTCAGGTACCGCTTTCGGCACCGGTATAGGATACCAGCGCAACACAATCAGACACCGACCCCGCCGGCGAGGTCGACGTACCCCCCGTAGGTTAGCTAGAACGGTCGCGACTTTCCATAGGGTCCACTCTTCCAGTGGACGTAGCCTTCTCGATCCTCTTATCCCGGCAACGGCCCAAGCCGAGGCTCGCACCCCAGGGGTGCCCTTGTGCTAGTTGCCTCCCACTTTTGACGGTTGGGCGCCTTAAGCGCCTGCCCTCCCGCCCGGTGACGCTGTAAAGGTCGGTAGAGACCAACAGCATTAGCCCGTTCAAAAAAAAAAAAAAAAAAAAAACCATACCGTTCCGTTTTCGGAATTCGCAAATTACTGGAGACGTAAATAAAGCATTAATGGGATAGATGATTCGTTCAAATAGATCATAGCAGCTACAGCCACTAAAAGTTTTGCAAGCCACAGCCAAGCTCTGGACTGCTTGAATAAAGAAGTTATTCCTGTATGCGCCGATATTGAGATTCCACCAGGAAAGTAAGTTTTACCCATAGGTTGTTATGGTCTACCTGCTTATTAGTTAGACGGAAGTTTAGACAAACAAGATGGTAAAGTAAGTGTAGGTACTGACTAACATACTGATAAAATTTCTCATTACAATTAAATATTAGTAGGTCAGAGAACAAAATAATATTTAGTATAGGCACTAACGGCTTTGTGAGCTATAGACCAAGTGTGTCTGTCTTTGCATAGTTAAAAACTGAAAAACATTGTTTCCCCATGGCTCCGGCAAATTTGAAAAATCTCCCATAACTGAATTTGCAAAAAAAAATACAATTAGGTAATCGAAACTTCTCACAGAATTTCACGAGTAATGTGACCTGCAGAGAACAGTTGGATATCCGCAGGACAGACATACGAAATCATTTTTGCCTAGCTGAAACAGAACGCTTCGCGCTCGCTCTCTTCACAAGTGGTGCAATAAAAAGCAAGTCTACGACGCGACACCAAGCACGAACTATCACTACCTGGGGAGTAAGGTAATCTTGGAAATAAAACTTCTGAATCTAAATGTAGGACCTCCCTCAAGATTATTTATCTTCATGGACACATCGGAGGCGACGCGGCCGCGCCGCTAGCAGCGCTTGCAACTTTAATAATATCGCTTGGTACACTTGCCATGTGATCAAAAAGCTACCAAAAGTCATGTCTACATCAAGTTGATGAAATGCTAAAGCAGTTTGCGTAATCTAGATCGATTTTTTGTTATTTGAAACCTTGCTAATTAATTTTAGTTAAAGTTATACATTCACACTTTCACAGGGAACAATCAGTGTTAGTATTGTCACAGTTTAGAATTGTCATACTGTCATCAACAATGAGAATGAGATAGCGTTCTAAGCTTAGTTGTCGTCCAGTGTCACAATCTTGACAACGTACTGCTTCTCTAGCAGCTGAGACAGCTTTATCGTGCTAATTATGCAAAGGCACGGCCAATATGCTGGCCATCGAATGATTAAACCTGTGACAATGTGTATGTGTAGGTATGGTGTTACCACTTTAAGAGCTGACTGCAAATATAAAATATCTATGTAGGTAAAGTAGGTACAGGTTGAATAGTACCTATATTTTTTATTCCTAAAAATGGTTACCTGTAACCGCGAGACTTAGTGGGGGTAATAGATGCATCTTGATAGATAAGCAGTATAAAACGTCTGAAAACTATAGAATTAATGCTGTTCTAAAAATGGAGGCGACCATGACTACGGTTATCATCGTTTTTTGGGTTCCGTGCTTAAAAATCCTAATAGATATCGGAACTTTCATTTTTTTTTTATATTGGGCTTTATGTTTTGGGTATATTTTTTAAGTATCACAAATTTTACTCTTAAAATAGTGGTATAACATATATTAAAATTTAATATACAGAACTAAATTTTTTTTTTTTTTTTATGTGATTGAATGACGTGACGAGCTAGTCGTTCACCTGATGTTAAGTGACACGGCCGCCCATAACAGTTGCAGTGTCACCCGGAACTTTAAAACAATAGTTTCGCGCGACACTGCACTGCGCACGTCATCCTGAGACATCACCCAGTCTAATAATCAGATTACTAGACTGAGTGACCAGATCATAAAGTCTCATTTGCCCAGTAATTTCACTAGCTACAATGTCCTTCAAACCGAAACACAGTAGTGCTTGCACACTACTGCTTGGCGGCAGAATAACTGGCAAAGCGGTGGTACCTACCTAGACGAACTTTGCAGAAAAGTCCTACCACCTAGTGAATATATAAATAGCTATTGTAGTTTTCAATCGGACCAAACAAAGTAGTAAAAAAGCAATAAAAAAAAGTGGTTTCTCTAAGTTCCACGTGAGATCACACGTGTTTTTATCCTCGATTTCATTCTCCTAGGAACGCTGCTGGCTTATACGCTGGTATCTACGTGTGTGCTGATCCTCCGGTACCAGCCGCTATCGACCAACCTCATCGAGCTTCTCCCACAAACCATCAGGACCCCGGAACCACAAGGCGGAACCAATGAAACTACCTTTGTAAGTACCTACCATCTGCCAGTTACCACCTACGCCATCCAAGCACAGCTAATTATGTTTATGTTTGTGTACTTTACTTTATGGTGGTCTCTACTTATAGAGCTTTGGTTAAAATAAAAAATCGCAGATCATAATATTGGATGTCAAACTGGTCTTCACTTGAAATTGACTTAATTTTTCGGGATTTTTGTGGATTACATTTTCGCTTCGTTTTATTTTTTTTTTAATTAAAAAAATACTGGTGATATGTCTACAGCACCTGTACCTATAACTATTTGGTTAGTAAAAAAGCTGTTGTTATTTAAACTTTATAGCACTGCGTTGGCAAAGTATTCTTAGGAGTCATTACTACGATTTTATTTTGGAAAACCAAACTAAGTACTTAGTTAAATTGTATTCAATCACCGATCTTCATCATTTTATTTCCAATTTAAGCCTATTTTTTCATCTGATTAGGTAATTCGCTTCGTTACGTCGCACTGGGGTATCAAAATATTGCATTTTGTTGATTATGTGATCATCTCATGACAACCCGAGACTTTTTAATTTTTTATAAATAAATTTAATAATAATTAGCTTAAGATAAGTCATAATTCATAATAGTTTATTTCAATTGGGCACTATGTACCCTTTTGAATGTCAGGTACAAGGTACAAGTATAGTATACAGCAGATTAAATATTGTTAAATATACGAAGGTTAAATATAATGACATTTAAAAATAAAATTAATTAAACTTGCAATTCAGTTCTCAGTGCTACCATAATTATTATACATTGTTACCAAAGTGTCAACTAATATATGTAAATTCATAGCAAAAATGATATAAATAATATAAAACAATGTCAATATTAAAACGCATGCCAAATTTCATAAACTAATCACATTAAAATTAAATAAAACATCAAAATAACAATGTAGTAGAATAAAAGTTAATTTAAAATTTAATTTAATTCGATGCAATATGACTTAGGCTGTATCGTCATAAGAGCTCAGACCACGTGCCGGCGACTTCGTGGCGATTTCAGTCAGAGCAACTCGCGCCGGCTGGTTCTAACGTATATTAACCTGTAGGCGCCAGTGCAATGTAGCCGCGACTAGTGACCAGTCAACAGGTCGAACATATATGCAATAAAATTATGATGACTCCTCTGGAAATCCTTAAAGAGAAAATGAAAAGGCATGAGGTTTAACTTGGAACCATTAGCTTACACTGCGTGCACGTTCAGTACGTATAATAATCCACGCAACCTTATTAAACACTAGCTTTTGCCCGCGGCTTCGCACGCTTGTATTATGTTGTTTCTACGTTTAGGTACTCTAATAATAGACCATGCATTTTCTATATACCAAACAACAAATCCACTAAATCTTTTCGGAGCTGAGCACGTATTAGCACACGTGTAAAATGCATTTACCTATACGACGCGTACATAATTAATTTTGTTAATACAATTTAGAAGTTACAAATACTTAAGTACGCCACTGTAAAAGGAGTCGACATTTATATGTCCACTATTTTCCACGTTGTCTCATTTCACTGCACTTTCAACATAGTGGAGGGAGTGAGGAAATAACATGTGTACAAAGCTCAAATTAGAATCGCTTTTGCAAAGAATGTTTCGTTTTTAGGGTTCCGTAACAGTTTTGAAATAAAGAAACCCTTTGTGTCGAAATTGGGCATGACATGACAAGTACGTCTCCACACTATCATGCCTGCCTAAGGTTCCATTATAGGTTAGGTGTAATGTACGCCACAAATGAAATGTTACAGAGCATCATTGAAAGGAATAGAGGAAACAATTTTTATTTTTACTTATTAGGTGAGAGTCGCCTTTGATACCATGAAAACACCGAGAGCCACAGCTAAGTGGTAGGATCCTCTCACCAACGAGTGAAGTCATTATCAGATGCGAACTTACTTCTCCTTACCTTAAACCTTCAGGACCCGAAGGTCCCGAAGGAGGGTCCACCAGCCTTTCCCATTTGACCCGCCCTTAGCACCGTGCAAAACTTCTTTATTTCCTTTTCAATAAGACTCACATTAAAAGTTATACTCTCATCACAAGTTAACTCTTCGATCACAAGTAATCTTAGTTTTTAGGTCTAGTTTAGTTTAGTAGGTATACTTATTATTATATGTTATCTAAGTTTTTAAATAAATCGTGTTATAGGTTTGGAATATAAAAAGTAATCTTTGAACCACTTACCCAGCCTAGCCAGGATTATTAACAATTACCTCTCGTAATTGTTTCGTTGAGGTTATTCATTGCTACACCAAATTTTCTTAATATCGTTTTACTTCATACTCGCTTCGCTACCTTTTTCTAAACAAAACCAAGGCAAGGCACCACTCCCGCCTTTTTTCTCTCATACAATACAATGTTACCAGCACAGATAACCTAAAACTCGGAATCGATTCACTTACTTACCTCTCGATTAAAATCGCATTTCGCGACACCCTTAATTCGGGTTTTATTTTTTGTGTTTTGTTTAATCTAATGAACACCTTTTATCTGATGATAGAAAAATCACGCCTTAGAGTATCATACCTACTAATATTACTCTTTGGTCGTATACATTCTTCACAGAGACTTTTTTCTTTAATCTGTGCCTCCGGATAAACATGTAGCACCACAGACCTGTGTGTGTGGCACAGAGTGTAGTCAATGGTTTTTTGCTCTAATCTGTGACATATGGTAACTTACCGTAAGTAGCCAAAAAAAAAACACCAATCGGCCATGTTGTTTAAAACTCCAATTCGTTTCGTAATGAAATCTTAATAATTCTCATTAAAAAAATTAATGATATTTCAATTTTAATATATCCTATTTTAAGCGCCGGCTATTTCTAAGCATATTAGTGAAAACCGCATGAAAATCCATTCAGTATTTTAGGAGTTCAGTCATAACAAACAAACAAACAAACAAACAAACAAACAGACAAAGTGTATAAAAAGTGGCTTAACGTTATCAGCGGCTAATTTTAAGCCAACCTGTGTGATAATTTTTTTGATATCTTGCAATTACAGACTTTTTTATCTCTACAGTTTTATTATATGTATAGAAGATTAACGTTCAAAATTACAAGAGTTATAGAAAAAAAGAACAAAATCCGTGACACTTTCGGTTTCTTTTAAAGACACTTACACCCAGTTGCAGAAACGAACATTAACTTTTAAAGTCGACATTAAACCATAATCTGTCATTAAACTGTTGCACAAAACAAAATTTTATCCGATTTTAATGCTCCTTTAAGTTTATCTAATGAAACGTCAGATTATCCATTAAATGGTGTTTTACGTTGCACAAAGCGCCATTAACACTAAAGAGGCATTAGTTGACAGTTTAAAGGTTGAAATTTTTAATGGGCCGAAAAGCCTCCGTTAAAACTGCATTTAATTATTTTCAAAGTGTTTTGAGTACATTTCTGCGATTAAAATATAATAATAATAATAATAAATTTCTTTATTGCAGGCATAAAAAACCCATAAAACACAAAAATACAGCAAAAGAAAAGAAAAACCTAACCTAACCTAAAATGAAATTACACTAAAAAAATTGTTGTACGTAACAAACAATTTAGTCATTTTTTGTTGGCGCTCTGGTGTACTGCAAGCCAAAACCTATAGATCGGGCAGTACAAGTCCTCAGACAGGCACCGTAAAATCCCATTGTCAGATCCTCGTATTCTATTCCAAAAGGATGCGATACGGGATCTAACAATGGCAAAGAAGTCGGGAACCCGAGCATCCGCGAACATACCCGACGCGCTGCAGAATCGTGGCTGCTTCATAAGGATGCGAAATGCGTCATTATATTGCACCCTTATGGTACTGTAGGCTTTTCTAGTGTACCTTGTCCAAAGCTGACATGTATATAAATTTATACAGAACGCCTTGAACAAGGTAACTTTGACGGCATATGTACATTTTGCAAATCTACGCGCGAGCATGTTGCAACGGATGGACAAACTCCTTCGTTCTCGCTCCATGTCCTTGTCATCCGACATATTCTCGGTCATGATATGTCCAAGATACTTGAACTGCCTCACAACCCTTACTGGCGAACCCAGCAAAAACACATCAGGCACTTTCTCCGGACCCTTCCCTGCACGAAATACTAGCATTTCGGTTTTCTCGGTATTGTACTTCAGTCCATGCAGTTTGGCATACCGTTCACATATAGCCAGAAGTTGCCTAAGTCCATTGATTGAGGGGCTGAGAAGCACCATGTCATCAGCATAACTAAGGTTGTTAACACAAACATTACCAACGTGGCATCCAATCCTGGTGCCTCTCAGCTCCTGAATCAGGCCGTTTATATAAACATTAAAAAGGTCCGGAGAGGTTAACCCCCCTTGGCGCACCCCGCAGTCCAGCCTATATTCACTGGATGTCGTGTCACCCCACCTTACTGCATTTGTTTGGTTTCCGTACCAATACTTAAACACGTTTACAACTTCTGCTGGGACTTGAGTCTCGGACAGTTTGTTCCAGAGAATATTATAATTCACCAGATCAAAAGCCCGACTCAAGTCCAGGAAACAAGCATAGACCGAGGTTTCTCGTGTTAGGTAGTAGTTTACCGTGTGCTTTAGACTGAAGATAGCCGAGTCTGTAGATAGTCCGGTACGGAAACCAAACTGTGCATCATCGATACTTATATTATTCACCAGTAAGGGCTGCAAAAGCCGTTCAAATATCTTCCCTATTACAGTTCCCAGGGAAATAGGTCGATAGTTCGCTGCATTGCTTTGGTTGCCAGTTTTGTTTTTAATAATTGGCACCACAACTGTTTTCATGAGCTCATCCGGTAGATATGAGTACCTAAGACATGAATTAAATAAATCACATAATTTACAAAAGATCATGTCACCAGCGCAAAAAATGTGTTCGAGACTCAAACCGTCGTGCCCTGGAGACTTACCGCGCTTCATATTACGGACCGCCTTGACAACATCGTCCGTAGTAAATGTCACACGACTTAAGTTAGGGACACAGTTTCCCTGGGAAGTGTTGCCTGCACGATTCTCATGATGAAGCTCTGGTTTTAACCTAAACCTCGTTGAAAATAAATCCGCAATACTTTTAGGGTTCTGCAAGCCGTCTACTGTCACAGGCAGAGCCTTTTTTTGATTGGTTTTAGTGGCATTCCAAAATTTACTAAAATTTTTATTTTGTCTATGGGTCGCTAATATATCCAGCTTAATATTTTCTTCATTTGCTTGGCACCATTTTAACTTATTTTTAAAAATACGACGCGACGTACACATACTGTCATACACCCGACCGGTAGACGGACGACCAGCAAGAATCCAACACTTAAAATCAATTCTAGCATTCTCATGGCTACTTTTAACATGATAGTTCCACCCAGATACTTGTTTTTAAAATATGTCTCTATCAAGACTTTTATCATTGTTTGATATCAAAGATGTTTCCCGGCATGCTCTTCTTTAATTTTTTCAAAAATAAAGTATATTCCTTTGAGTAAAACTTCAATACTTCTACCCTGTATATTATTATAATGTAGGGATATTAAATAAAACTTAATCAACTTTAAACACTCCATAATAAACAAGACGAGACAGGACTTCGAGTTTATTTTAAACTAGTTGACCCACCCCAGCTTCGCACGGGTTAATTAGTTTTACGTCCTAACCCTATTTATGGGTAAGAGGGAAGTGAAAGGGAAAAAGAAAGGGGTAAAAGATGAATGGATAGGACGGCAATGGAAGGGAGGCAGGTGAAGCCCCTTCCCCGGCCCTTCTCTCTTCCTTTCGACAGAATAAGTATAAATAAAAAATATAATATAGTATAAATATACGTACAAACAAAAAATACTTGCATAAAATTACATACTTATTGCTTCGTGCAACCCGCACTTTGCCGTTTTAGAAAACGAAATGTTTCTTATATGTTATTCTAACCATACCAAAGTAGTTCCAGCGCGATGCGTGTTCAAAGGGACAGGCAAACAGACGAACAGACAAAAAAAACTGGTTCCACTACTATATCGATAAAGAAGTGTAATGCAATCAATATTTTCAAATAATATTCAATGTACAGATTTAGCCCAATTACAGTTTTATTATATGTATAGATTTTTACTTTATTCAATTTGACACGGGATATGACGATAATGGCATAATGTGCGTTATGTTTATATGCAAAATCAATGGTAAACTGGTAAAAGCGCAATACCAAATCACAAAATGTTCACTCATTTCATTCGTTCATTATTTAATGTCGTCATTATCTAATGGAGCTTTAAGAAAACCTAATGTTGGTCACAGAACTTTTGTGCAACGTCATTAGTTTAAGGACTTCATTAGCACTAATGCCGCCATTAGCTAATGAAGAGTTTTGTGCAACGGGCTGTTAAAGTTTAAAATAATTATTGTTACATAGTTATGTCTATAGTATACTTATGTCAATGTTAATTCCCTTGCCGTAGATGCTTTAAGATCGTTTACTTTTCAGATGATGTCTAGCATAAAAAGCAAGAATATTCTCGTCATAATGAAACTAAATTATTGAACCGAAATGTTATTCGCAAAGTAAACAGTAGCAACTAAAACTATATTTGCGCATTTATCTTAAAATTGCAGTCGTCAACTCGTCACCCTCCGCTAGTTCTCTAACTTGATTACGCAAGTCAGCCGTCGGCGTCGGCGTCGCCGCGAAATCCTATTTCCGATCAGGCTGGGCGTGATTCTGCTACATGTAAAGTTGTATTCAATTTACGCCAGAAAATTACGTACTCAATATCGATCAATTCAAGTTATTAGTTAGAATTTTAATGTGAATTTAGTAAACGAACAGTGCAAGTATGGGTTTTACCTCGTTTGTTTTAATCGTTAGACTTTTTATTTAGATAATAGATAATAGAGTATGAATTTCTAAAGATGCGGGTTTTGAACTTGTCGTTAGCTATTATAAAAATTAACGAAACTGACGTAAATTACTTCTTCTTCTTGTCGTGTAGGCAAGTGGTCAGCCCTGGTGTCAGAACTTTTAGGCCGCCCACAGGGGTCTGACGTGTCTTAACGACTATTGTCTTACGACAACGGCCGAGACCGACGACGGCTTAACGTGCCATACGAAGCACGGTGCGCTCAGTAAATACCACTTTTTGCTGTAGCGGTTACCTATCAAAGTAGCGGCCGCAGCGAACGTTGCTTAACTTTACCGAAAATAAAAAATTACTAATAAAACTAATTGACCCAAACGAAGCCGGTACGAAATTCATTATTGCTATAGCGGCCCAGCAGACGTCTTCAAACGTATTATTTCCATTCTTCATCGGCCTTTTTGCATCCACTATTTAACATAGCCATCGCTATCGGGGCGCGGGGGTTTGCCCTAGGGCACTAGGGCGTGGTGACTAGTCACCACAGCCGTCTTTCTTGCCATAATCACCCCATGGCGCCTGCAGATGCAGCCCGAGAAGAGTGCTAGTGCCTTTTCTCTGGATGCTCCCTTATCCGGTTCTTACGGCACCCTTTTTAACCCTTTGTTTTTTTACTATCATACAAAGTAGGTAGGCGTACTAAGGTACTGGATACTATTAAACACGCTTTCAACATGCTTTAAACAATATTCAACAAGCTTTGATCAATATTTTTCCCATTTCCGTAAAAGTTTACCTATAGAAAAGGACGAGTGCTCTCTACAGTCGTTGGGTTCACAGGAGAATTGATTACCTATAAGTTCTCGAAACGCAGTGTTCGGGGAACAACGTAGAGAAATATTTACTAGATAAGTAGAAATGCGCTTCTCATTGTTTGTTCTATGAAATGTAAAGCAAAATTTAATGTACCGAAACATTCCTTTGTTATGCAAAATATCACAAGTATTATGATGACATCTTTGAACAAAGGGATTTAGTATCATGCGGTACCTATATACCTACTTTAGATACAGACCTTTTTATTTAGTTTAACAGTACATATAGTTCATATCATCACGCAGCCGGAAGACGTCCACTGCTGAACGTAGGCCTCCCCATAAAACGCCTTTTGGACGCTTATAAATGATTGCCATAATCACCACCCTTGGCAGGCATCTTGGTGTTCGCTGAAGATTTTAATGTACTGTGGAGAATGCTGCTGCCCATCCCTGGATATTCCCTTAGTCGCCTCTAATAGCAACCCCCAGGAAGAGATGGGATGGTACTATTCCTAGACCGGTACCACAAGGCAAAATACAGTAATTCGCATATTTTTTATCTAAACCAACTACAATCATACCAACAACTTTCTACCATCATCAACAGCCTGAAGATATCTACTGCTGAACTTAGGCTTCCCCACATAGCGCCGCTTTGAACGGCTGCATCCATCGGCTCCCCGCGGTTTTAACTAGATCGTCGGTCTACCTAGTGGGATAACATTCTACCAATTGCAACAAACTACACAAAAAATGTGTACGGTTATGTTATGTAAAAGTACTACTTTATGATATTTTACTGAAAGCTCTGGAAAGCCTTAAGGTGGAACGTTCCACTAGCGCGGAAAATTGAAATTTTCATGCATTCTTTTGCCAATAATAGCTTAATTACTCAACGTTATTTAATGAAAACTAATTTTACGCAAATAAGTAGAATGTATCAATAAACTACAATTAAAAGTATCACCTATATACCTACCTATCATTGGTTTAGCGACAAATGGCAATAGACTGAAAAACTAAGACAAAATTTGTTTATCATTTCATTTGTCGCTAAACCAATTATATCTAGGAGGTACTTTTAATCGTAATTTGTTGATACATTCTATTTCTTTACGTTAAATCAGTTTTAATGTAACCACGTTTAGTAATTAAGCTATTATTTGCAAAAGAACGCAAGAAAATTTGAATTTGCCCCGCTAGTGAAACGTTCCACCTTAAGAGAAAACGAAAAGGCGTGGTTTTGGAACTTGGAACCGTTTGCCAACACTCGTGCACGTTCATGAACGCTTAAAGGATAATAATCCACCCTTATTACACACTAGCTGCTGCCCGTGGCGTTGCCACGCGTGGACTACATTACCTATAGTAATAGTTATAGGTACTTAGCCCCGATGCAGACCGGCCATCGTCCACAACCACCGATAGCTGCCACGCACCACCGCCACTTTCGCAGCAGTAGCGGTTACGCGCGACAGCCACCGGTATTTGGAAGCTGCTACATCTTATGCTGTGCAGTCACATGCTTCTGAATAGGTTACGTGTGTCAGTGGCGAGTATTGCCGTCGTGTGTGGCCCGTAACGGCCACAAGTGGTCACTCGTGGACACAGCTGTAGCGTGTGGCCACCATATACCTATGGCGAGTTCCTACAAAATGTAAGGAAAAGCGGGTGAATAGTTTGTCGCTGTCTTTCAGTGGCTGTGATCGGTGGCCCGGGACTAAACCATACTAAACATATACTTCCATCAATACAAATACTAGGTAGTAATATTGTAAATGCGTAGATAGAACTCGTCTTTTTGTCTCTGTTTGTTTCCTTTTTATAACTGAACACTGCTGAATCAATCATAATGAAGTTCAATTAATTAATTAATGTTGTTTAGTTTAAACTCTTGGGAAGGACATGGCATAGGTATCCTATTATTTATTGTGATAAACTGTAGTCCCTGCGTGTGGAACTACTGACAGCAGCTTATTCTTAGTTGTTTCAACAATTCTTGACTACTTAAGCCTCGGCGCATACGGGCTAACGACAACAGCCACCAGTAGCCAACATAATTAAGAAACATAAAACAAAGTACAAAGTTGCAGCAACTTTAACACAAACTGAAGGCCATTTGACCACTGTCTCACCTGACATATTATAATTATGTTGTCAATAAAAAGTATTAACTGTAATTTTAACAGTTATAATGTTATTGACAAAAGAAGCACAAAAATATATTTTTGATACAAATCTATTTAACCTACATCTAAGTTCTGAGGTGTTTTGTTAAAATTTGCAGAGCCAGCCAGCCAGCAGATATCACTTGTGTCACATCCTAAACAGATGCCTGTACTGCAGAATTCGCCTTATTTACTTCTAAGTATATTTGATGGTCTATACAGAAAATGTAAAAAACTGTCGAATAATCACAGCATTAAGGATCGCACTACCTTTGTTTTTCCATTGTGATATACATATATCGAACTCTAGTCTTTGTTCTGCATAGTATATTTCCTACCTGCATTGCATAGGAATGAAAAATGGCTTTAATTTTACTCCTATAACGCCAAACAACCTGTAAAGGCATAAATAGAAAAACTATAAAATAGATAGGTAGCAAAGAAGGTTAAATTCTCAATTACTACCACTTAGAGTAGTGATTATAATTATTACTCTTTGGTCATATCTTACACAGAGATTTTTTTCTTTAATCTGTGCCTCCAGATAAACAGCTAGATTGTTTTTTTCTCTAATCTGTGACAGCTAAGCACCAGCTTGATGACAGTTACCGTCAGTGGCCAAAAATAAACTCACCATCTCACCATGAAGCGGCCATGTTGTTTATAATTCAGTTTCGTTTCGTAATGAAAACTTAATAATTGTGACCAAAAAAATTAATGATATCTCAATTTTAATATATCCTATTTTAAGCGCCGGTTATTTCTAAGCATATTAGTGAAACCTGAATGAATATCAGTTCAGTATTTAAGGAGTTCAGTCGTAACAAACAAACAACGACACATCACTGTCCCTAGATGGCGCTGATTCAAATAAAATTTGATAATGTATGGAAAAAGGTCTGCATCGCGCAAGCGATATTTTTTGAACAATAGAACCTATGGGATAAATTACATTTGATATAATAATGTGTGTGTTCCGTACCTAGCATACCAGAATGTCACATTTATTATAGGATGTATTTATTAGGGATAGGGAAGGGAAGGGAAGGGAAGGGAAAGGGATAAGGGATGTAGGGATTAAAAATTAAAACTACGCGAGGTTTGGAAAGAAAAACAAAATTCACAACGGCCATATTCAGTTTCTTTTCAAGACCTAGTAATAAATCGTAAGAGGTATTTCTAGTAGGTATAACTATGCCGTCTCAAGCTTTTTTGCATTTCATATTGGTTTCAGAATTTCAGCTTTAATTGACAGCCGGCTGGATTTCACTGTCATAACTGGTTAGCTGTCATATTAGGCCAGTTTTATAGACTTTCATAAGCTTAAGCTTACCTAACTTCCAGGAGCGGTTATAGCAGGAGAGAGATTTAGTTTTATTACAGATATAGGATTGTAGCTTTATATATTGTATTTTTTGTATATTATTATATTATTTGGGTAAAGTAGGCACTCATTTTCTTAAGTTTATTATAGTAAGAAGTTACAGAGCAGGAAATAGTATTATTTAAATTACAATCAGGCGCCTTGCTCAACACTTTTACACAATTCTAGCGTGTATGTGCCCGCGACATCTACCTATATTTGATATTATATATATTTTTTATTTAAATGAATAGCGCGACGAGGTAGTCGATCGCCTGATGTTAAGCGTCACGGCCTGAAAAAAAAGGTGGTCACATTTTTTTTTCGAGATAGCTTGACGCGTTTTTTTTAAATTTTCAATTTAAGCTTGTAACCTACATTTATTCGTAGCTTATAACTATATTTATGAGTACCTACGTTAAAACAAAATAGAAAATTTTATTGGATAATCTATAGGCTTGGTATGAATATGCATACAAAGCCTGAATTTGCATCTACATTTTATGTAAATTCCCACATAATTTATTGCATAAATTGTCGGGTGACTCATTTTACAGTAGTTCTAACAGCCTTGTTTTTTCTGAATGATTTTTATATAGAATCCATTTGTTTGTCCTCCAAGCAAGCTATCTCCGTTTGTGGAACGACTGGACTGAATAAATACTCCGGCCGCTCCACTTTGCCTTAAGTACTCGTGGGAATCAGAAAATAGAATAAGTATTGTGGATTTCAGTAACTTGTGATTATCTTGGCTCGGTATGTTTAATAACGCACATTATTAGGTACCTAGCAATTAGATGTACAACAAAATACGTGTGCGTTGCAAATCGTAGACCTGTCAGAACGGACAATATTTCAGTTTCTGGAAGGTATAGATAGGGAAAAGTTGTAAACCATTACGAAATTATTTTCTATAGAGCCATTTTTTTTTTAGGCGATTGACTGACGTTATGAGCTAGTCGTTCACCAGATGTTAAGCGACACGGCCGCCCATAACAGTTACAGTGTCACTCGGAACTTTAAAACAATAAAATTTCGCGTGACACTGCACTGCGCACGTCGTCACACAGTCAAGTAATCATATTACTAGACTGAGTGATCAGATCATAAAGTCTCATTTGCCCAGTAATTTCACTAGCTACAATGCCCTTCAAACCGGAACACAGTAGTGCTTGCACACAACTGCTTGGCGGCAGAATAACTGGCGAAGCGGTGGTACCTACCTAGACGAACTTTGCAGAAAAGTCCTACCAGGGCCTCGTTTTATAAAGCTACAAGTACAAGCTAACAATTGTAGCAGCTACAAGAACAAGTAACTACAAGTTACTAGTTACGGCGTTTTATAAACAACAATTATCGATTACAAGTGTAAATTACAAGTATAATGCACATCACTATGAACGTCACTGCGGCCTCACGGCGGGGACCACAGACTAAGTAGAGGATAAAGTGTAGATTACAAGTTAGTAGTGATGATATTACAAGTTGCACATCACTATGAATGAACGTCACGGTCAATAGCTTTTTTTTAGTTTGGCTTCCATTCATTAGTGAATTTAGCCGGTGTGAATTTTACATTAAATCCCTACATAATATAGAAATTAAAAACATTATCTATTTGTTGATAGTGGGTTTCATGCCAAATTGGATGACCTTTTTTAGATGAACTTATATTACCGGGATAGATGCGGTTTTTTTCGGAAATTCATGAAATCCCGCGGAAAAATATGCAAGTTTTGGGTGAAATCGCGGGGCGTCTCTATTTTTAAGTAAAGCTATTTAAGTAAATAAAGTTGGGTCTAAGTCACTATTCTCATAATAGGTTTTGTAATATATAGCTACGCTCATTTTTCATGGGCTTCGCTCAAGCTGAATTTCTCATTATTTAAACATAATCAGTTCATATATACTTAATTTAACTAATTGAACATTAGTTAATTCGTGACACGACCAATACAATACACTTTCAATAAATTTATCTAAACTTGTACTTCATTTTACCTAGCTCTTTAGTCAGGTAAAAAACTTTAAAAGTTGTAGTTCCGTACACTTGTAATGACCAAAACAATTGTTCGATTTTACATTTTAAAAATGAAAACACACTATGGATTGTCTATGGTCTAAGAACAAGTGCTTGTATTTCATAGAGTAAAGCAATATATCGGGGGATTTAGCTTGTAACTTGTTGTCTTGTAGCTTTATAAAACGCATTATTTCACTTTTTTTGGCTGTGTTGCCTCGTTTTATAAAGCTACAAGTATAAGACTTGTAGCTTTATAAAACGAGGCCCAGCTAGTCAAAAACCACCTACCGCCCCCAGTCATACATAAAATATCATTTTTTATATAATTTAATGCTACAAGTCTGTGTAGTGTTTATATATTCAGTAAGTACTTAGTGACTGCCATCAAAAAGACTTCATAACAAAGGTGATGGTTTTTTCCGTCTCGCTCCGTTTTGTTGTTCTTACTTTCCCAACCGATTGTTGTGGATGCAGTGATTAAATAATAATAACATTCAGGACTTCAAGACAATAACATTTGCTCAAAAAAAGTAACTAGGTTTCAACTATTACTACACCTAATTTTTTGACGTCGACTTTAAATACTTGCCTAAAATAACTTAGTTTGTCTAAGTAATAGATAAAACGAAATTTGGTGGTGATAATAATAGAAACACGTAGGTAGAAGCACAATATCTACAAACATCATATTTTAACTCAATGTTTTAAACGCGCATTCATTTAGTTTATTTCTTTGCCTTTCCTTTAACATTCAGACACGATTAAGGCTCGATAGGTACCTACCTACCCTCAACCTTGAACCCTGCCACCGGCGCCGGAATTACCTATATATGTAGGTACTTTTGCAGGCGGGTTTGTAAATAGCATTGTTGTGTTGTTTGTTTTTACAGAGATTTTTGTATTTTCGCATGCATGCAATAAATGCAGTGAGCTATAAATTACTTAATGATTTATTACTGATCTATCTTGCTGAATGTGTTATTTCACTTTGCATATTTCCTAAATAAGTAAGTATCGTTAAATAAGTTGAAATGCACAGAATTTGCTCCATTTATTTATAAATAATATATTTATATAAAACTGAACTTCCGACTGAAAAGCCTTTGCGCGTGCAGGCAAGTGTTTAGCCCGGTGTCAGCAATTTTAAGCCACCCAAAGGTCGCATTTATCAACCGAACCTCGTGAAATTTCGCACCTTAATTTATTTTATGGAATCGTTTTTTGTACCTTTCAGTTTTTGGAAATGATTCACTCCTGGCCAACACTTAGCACAGGGGTCAGGGGAAGACTATTTGAGTTTATTGCCTCAAATTAAAGCTTTCTAACAAATAGACCAACTAATGAGGTACCGTACTAGGTCATGGCCTATGCTCCTCCTAAGCCGCAGTGACACGGTCAGTCTCCTCGGACCGAGTGGACTCGGATAGCTACTCGTATCGTTGACACCGATAATCCGAGCGCACTCGGACGATTGTATCCGAGCAGAGTAGACTCGGACCGCGCTCTATTTGTCCGAGCTAGCTCGTATACATACAAGTAGTGAAAGTTCAACACAAAATCTAATAAAAATAATTTCGAAGTTGACTATGACTTACAATGAAAAGTATGAAGAAAACGATCCGAGTCCACTATGATAATGTCAACCGATATCCTAGTACACTCGTACGAAGCTTACTCCTCGGAGTCCACTCGGTCCGAGAAGACTCTGATCGTGTCACACCGGCTTTGTTCATGAAACTTTTCTGTAAAATTAGTTTCAGTTTTAAGCTATACAAAGACAGACTCCCGAGGTCTATAGCGCACATCAGGCCGCCCAAAGGTTTCTGACTTCTGACTTTTTGAAGCACGGTAGCGCTTAGTTGTAAACACCACTTTTTGCTGTAGCGGTCACCCATCAAAGTAGTGACCGAACGTTGCTTAACTTTACTGATTGGTTAGAAACAGCTAGTCTTTGCTATGAGCGCTTTGAATCCCTGCAATTAGGTAATTACTTTTCACCTCACTAGCTCGGAAAGGTTCTCTTTGTCATTCAAAATCTGGGCGCAAAAACGCATTTTGCTCGCTAGCGTGGAAAGTGTTTTTAAAATTCGAACGTTTCTATTCAATAATTTTCTCATCAAGAATTGAGGATTTAATCACAGATATGCCCGAACTTAACCTTCTTGATATCGCCAGTCCACTGAAAACTCATTAACACCACAGACTACCTTCTAAAAGATACCATCTTTTTCTCGTTCACCAACCTCATTTTTAGAATAATCGCACTGTTAAGCACCAAAGAGTATAAAACCAATACGCTATCCAGCACGGCGACTGCATGGAAAATGGATGAAAAATAATTTTTCTTTAACTTTCCATGAATCACGTGACGAGCTAGTCGTTTACCTGATGTCAAGCGTTACCGCCACCCATAACTAAATTAATGAGCTAAATACTAATCTTTTCTTAGCCTTTTAGCGGGTTTTCTTACATTTTCCTCGCTGTAGTGAGGTGAAAAGTTGTGTGTTGCACTCGGCAGCAAAGTTTTTCTGCGTCTCGTACCTTTGAAACCTTCGCTACGCTCAGGATTCTTCATTAGAACCACTTCGCTACGCTCGTGGTTCAATCCTAGAATCCTTCGCTTGCTCAGGTTTCAACTCGCGCCAAAAACCAACTTTGCAGTCTAGTATAACAATAGCTATTGTTATACAAAAACCAACTTTGCAGCCTAGTATAACAATAGCTATTGTTATACAAAAACCAACTTTGCAGCCTAGTATAACGATAGCTATTGTTATACTAGGCTGCAAAGTTGGTTTTTGGCGCGAGTACTTGAATTGAAACCTGAGCAAGCGAAGGAGTCTAGGATTGAACCACGAGCGTAGCGAGTGGTTCAAATGAAGAATCCTGAGCGTAGCGAAGGTTTCAAAGGTACGAGACGCAGAAAAACTTTGCTGCCGAGTGCAACACACAACTTTTCACCTCACTACAGCGAGGAAAATGTAAGAAAACCCGCTAAAAGGCTAAGAAAAGATTAGTTTTTAGCTCATTAATTTAGTTATGGGTGGCGGTAACGCTTGACATCAGGTAAACGACTAGCTCGTCACGTGATTCATGGAAAATTAAAGAAAAAGTGTTTTTCATCCATTTTCTATGCAATCGCCGTGCTGGATAGCGTATTGGTTTTATACTCTTTGGTGGGACAGTGCGATTATTCTATAAATGAGGTTGGTGAACGAGAAAAAAATGGTATCTTTTAGGAGGTAGTCTGTGGTATTCATGAGTTTTCAGTGGACTGGCGATATCAAGAAGGTTAAATTCGGGCAGATCTGTGACTAAATCCTCAATGCTTGACGAGAAAATTATTGAATAGGAACGTTCGAATTTTAAAAACACTTTCCACGCTAGCGAGCAAAATGCATTTTTGCGCCCAGATTTTGAATGACAAAGAGAACCTTTCCGGGCTAGTGAGGTGAAAATAACTAATTGTATCTTTGACCCGATTGTCTAATGTACCATATTGGTACTGTTCTCTGTTGATCTGGATGTTACATGCTTTATTCTTCATCTACGTACTTATACTACGTACTCTACGTACTTATGCCTAATACGTATACTCTACCCGCCTTTTCATACCACTTTTGCCATTTACACTCACAAGCCTTAGCTCACAGGTCGCTTCGTTGATATTTCACCCTACTCTCCCCGTTTCAAGTATTAGACGTCAGTGGTTACATGTCACGGTACCACGCTATGGCATATACTTCTAAAATACTCCTCCGCTTTTCCGTCACTTGCTGGCGCCACTTTCAATGTCTTTCTTACCTACCATGCTTTCAAGTACTTTGTACTTTTATAAGTTAAGTTCTTTTCTGTTTGTTTTTAAGTTTTATATAGGCTTTATAACTTTGTAACTTTTATTTTTATTTTTAGGCAATTTAGCACGGTCAGTGTTGCATGCTGTGTTCACTAAATTTAGGACGGACACTGAATGTTACTGTGTTTTTTTTTTGTTAAATATTACTATTATATTACGTCCAAACTGTGAACCAAAGAAATAATAAAAAAAAAAAAAAAAAAGTTCAAAATGAAACAACATTCCTTTCTAAACTCTGGCAAAACAAACATCTGTTTAATTCGTAGCTATACATTATTTTATATATTTTCAAGGCCCTATTTGAGTTAAGGTGCACCAAATTTCAAGTGGTTTTCTTGTACTTCTAACTTGTTTTTTTATCAACGATAGGCTAACATTTGACCACGGTCTCACCTGATGGTAAGTGACGACGCGGTCGACGATGGAGCATGCTTGCCTAGAAGATACCGGTTCACTCTAACCTTAAAAACTCCCAGATTATATTTGTCAGGAAACAATGACGCTGGCAAGGTGTTCCATTCCTTTGCTGTCCGAATTATAAACGAGGAATCAATACGCTTTGTACGTACTCTAGGAATTTCTATCTTTCTCTATCTACTTATGCTTTTGTATGTAGATACCTACTACTGATACGATAATTTTACGTCATTGCAAAGCATAAAGGTGTGAAATGTAGGCTAAGTTTTAGTCATATTTGAGCAGGGACACATCTGCTTGATATTACGTTGCTATAACTTTGACACATAATAAAAATAATATTTTATTTGCAGGCCACCCCCACTCGCCGTGTGATGATCCGTCGCGTAACTCGCAGGTATGAAAGTAAAACGTTCACATTTACACAATGTTTTATCGTTAAGTCGGTACCTATTTCGAATTCGATAGACCACAACAAAAAAAAACAAACAAAACAACACAAACAACTAACAAAACAACACAAAATACAAACAATACTAACAAAAACAAAAAAACGACAAAACGACAAACAAAACAAACACCAACGACAAAATGCCATAGGTGCATGACACATAACATGGTGTAACAATGGGCGGTCTTATTGCTCAGAACAATCTCATGCAGACAGGGTACTTTATATTATACTATCAATAGTGATATTACCATTTATATTGATAGTAATTTAAATATTATTATTAGTGATAGTGATAAGGAGGTGGCGCTGACTCTGGTTTAGAGAAAATTACGGCATAACTTGTTAAAGACTTGATATAATTTATGCTTTTGAATAACATTTTAATCGAATCCCAATGAGCGGCTGATCAGCCTCGCACTTGACATCAATCTCAAGACGCTCGTCTGATATGAAGGGCCCTGGGGTTGACAGCTCTCGGAAATGAGAAATAGAGATGCAAAGTTTATTTTTTCTACATATTTCCTTTTCTATAGTAAGTACGTAGGTAGTACCTACTTACTATAGAATAATATAGTACCTACCCACTCACTACTTTTGCCTTTATATGAATCATTTTGACTTTTTTTTAGTGTGTTCAATAAATGGAATGGGTTTGAAAGTGTTAATCTGACAGCTTAGTTGGAAGAGCGTCTAACCCAGTAAGTTGGAAGGCACGAGTTCTAATCCCGCCGTGTGCTAAAATTTTAAGGAACTAATATGTACCTACATATTTCTATTGGTTGTCTGGAAGATATCGTTGTCAGCGATAAGACTGCCCATTGTTACACTAGTACGGTTTTTTTAACTCTGCATATTATATATTTCATTGGTGAGACAAAGGTTTCTCTATATCTATATACCTATATCCTATCACCAGCAGCCTGAAGACGTCCACTGCTGAAAGTAATGCCTGTTTATCTTTGTTGAATACCTACCTACATATTTATTTATGCATCTTTGCGTATGATTGGGGTGAATGGGTGATGATGAATGATGTAAGGTACATTTTCATCACAACAGCAGCTCCCCCGACTCTGACGACTCTATGAATGGCGACGATGAGGATGATGGCCGTGATGATTCCTTCCTCGTGAACTCTAGCACCGAAAACAAGTTCTATGGTAAGTCTGACAAGTGAAGAACGTAGCATTAGAGAATTTAAGCAATAAGTTAGTCCTACTCAAACTATTTGAAAATAATTCAGCCAATGCGCTATCCCAGCTGGAAGTAATGAAAAGAATTTTGCTGAGGCACCAGTTTCACTTAAACTAGGTACTGAAGTAAATTTAGCTAATGCGCTAGTCCCACTCAAACTATTGAAAAGAATTTGACCAATGCACTAGTGTTACTCAAAGTATTGAATCAATTTAGCAATTGCACCAGTCCCACTCGAACTATTGAAAATAATTAACTAATACGCTAGCCTTGCTCGAAGTATTGGAAGGAATTTAGCCAATGCACTAGCGCGTAAGTAATATCATAAATAATCATGTTCGTTATCCAGCGACATCTATGATAATTTATGGAAGCTGCCTCTGAAAGTCGCTTATTGAACAACGCTTTGAAGCGAGAAAATGTGACCTTGTTTTTCATGTCTTTCTTTAGGGCTGTCACCCGGTAAGAAGAGTAATAAACGTGATTCAAGGCCTAATTTTTCTTGCTTCGAAACAACGCAATGCATTTACAGTATTATAGGTATATACTGCTTCTTGTGGCTTTCTTATATAGGTACTTAATATACCATTAAACTCACTTAAAAGTTAAGTTATACAATGTTTCCAGGCGCAGTACCCGGTGGATCTTGCAACCCCTCTCGATTTGGCCGATTCATTAATAGCGTTATCCGACAACTGCACGCTATGTCTTATCTCTGCCCTGGCCTCTTCCCTTGGGTAGACAATGGACCGGCTTCTGATGAAAGCGGTAAGGACTTATTCTAATATCAGGTATCATGAACGACTAAGCCCATGTACACACCTGTAAAATTGTCTTTTCGTTTACATTAGTATGAAATGTGACATAAAATGACGATAGATTGAAGTCCGAGTCACTTTGATTATTAGTTCTGTTATGCCATGTTTTAATTAACCGAAGTGACTCCAGTGAGAACCTACCTACTTGTAATAACCTATTATAATCTACTCGCTTCATATCCCCACTTTCAATTAATTTCAATAATGCTACTTTAACTGTTTTGAAATAAACAGTAAGAACTTCTAGTTATATTTTTAATTTTATTTTATTTATAGAAGAACAACAACAAACAACTACACACAAATTACACTCTGAAATATCAACTTATATAAATATAATCAATAATGTAGCCATCCACATATTGAGTTCTAATATTAAATATTCCTAGGTTTGTACGTGATCAAGGCAGTAGGCGTAATGTACGGCTTCATCGTTATATTCGACATCTTCGCCGCGTACGGTAGCCCCGGCTCCTGTTCCACCACCGCCGTCATCATGGTCCTGCTCCTCCTGGCTATCTTCACCATTTTGATTCTGATCTCACGCCGCCCCCAAAACCGGTAGGTATACCTAGGAACTATAAACATCCATTCATACTAATCTTAGTATGCATGGATATTTTGGGCAACACTGGACGAAATGACGGTCTGAGGCGGGCCCTACAAGTTTAATTTTATTGATCAATTAAATTGACAATCACGCGTCAATGTTTTCTCCATACAGTAAACCGAAAAATATTGCGCAATACTAACCCTACGCGAACAATAACATTGATCAATCACAAAGATCAATAAAATTGAACGTGTAAGGCCCGCCAACTGACTAGTGTCTACCTGTTTTGTAAAGAAATACCCACAATTTTTCAAAGCACTAGCTGATTGTAATCGAGACTATGGATAAGTGGAGTGGTGGAGTTGTTTTTTTAGTAAGTACTAACATCATCATCATTATCATCATCAACATCAACAGCCTGAAGACGTCCACTGCTAAACATAGGCCTCCCCCACAGAGCGCCATACTTTGTCCAACTGCTTGCGTCCTGCATCCATCGACTCCCCGCGGTTATTGACCAACCTGACCCATATTATAGCTGGCCTACGCTGTGTCTTCCAGTTCGTGGTCGCTACTCGTCAATCTTTCTCCCATCAGTTGTCAGTTCTACGAACGATGTACTTCCAAAGTACTTACATACTTCCATACCGAATATTCTGGACAAATACCTATCACATCAAAATTGCCCGCTATGTGACCCAACCTGAGATCTGACGACCTTATCATTATTATTGATAACCTCTTGACCAATTGTGCTCTAATCAGGCATACTTGTTTGGAATTGGTTAACGATTGTTATTTCCAAATTTTACCGACATCGGCTGGTAAAAAAATCTCTGGAACTGTAGAACCTGTATACCATCAAGATTTTTTGAAAAATGCGACCTGTACGCGTGTACGTACATCCGGACAGACGAAAGCAAAAATCGCGAGCGAGCTCACTTCGCTCGTTCAGTCAATAAACTACCACTACTCTCGCTCAGTGTGTAGGTATTTGATAAGACTCGCTGCCACGCTTCGAGAATAAGTTCATACTGATGCATGTTGTTCACAGAAATGGCCTGGTATATGCCACACCGTGCCTGCCGTTTGTGCCTGCCATCGCCATAATGGTCAACATCTACCTGATCCTGAACCTCTCGATCTTGACACTGATTCGATTCACCGTATGGATGGGTCTCGGTAAAAACAAACTTTTAATATGTTTGTGGTTTATATTGATTTCGTGAGCGTATAATATTATTTAATTGATTATCTATTCTTACAACTATAGTCACAATGATCACGCAGATTGCGTCATAAGCCTTTTGTTTCGTTTACATTTGTCAAGGCTCGAGAAACCGAGAGAAGAGATCTTTGTGACGACGATTATATGGTTTATACCTCATGCTAGCCGTGCTGTTCAGGTGAAATGTGATCGACTGCTATGTTAGATTTAGATTTAGATTTAGATTTATTTATTGCATTATGTAATAAGGTGATACATCACACAAGTTACACGACCCTGGTAGGGTATAGCAAAACAATACTACTAACTTTGAGTTTACACAAAAATAAAATTTAGAATATGAAAATACCGAGAAAATAATTATATCTAAGCATAGGTTATCTGCCTACAGTCACAGTGACTGTCTGTCATCAATATCATCGTGTGTTTGTTACGCTTTTGTTTTTTGTTTGTTATGTTTGCCAGGTATCATCAATCTGGTTTATTTGCAGGAATGGTTATGTATTTCAAGTATGGCATCAGAAACTCAACCTTGGAGACTAACCCCCAAGCTATCGCCACCACGCCTCCAGCCTCTAACCCCCTGGACCGCAGCATCATCCCTCTACCGTCCCCTCGCCAGTCATCACGCACCACCGGAGACCGCAACATCTTTGAGGGAGACGGCAACAGCGGACTGTACGGTAATGGCAACCAAGCATATGGCACCGCCACATCTGGTAGCACCATTCTTCAGTTCGGAGCCGCTGATGAGTGAGTACCGCTTAATAATTGGCCTAGTATTTATCTGCACTGGTCTTTCTCTTTCACACTTAACTGCTCTGCTCTTTTTTCCTGTCCATATTCAATTTCTGTTTACAAGACGGGAGTGCTTTTTAGCAAGCGACTTCCAATATAGTGCGAAGTAGAGAAAAAAGAATAGGAAGGCTGAACCCACCACCACCACTATGTGAGATACGTAAAGTAGTAACAGAGTGAGAGAAATGGATAGAAATCTTCTACAAACCACAGCAAACCTATCCAGTGCTATATTGAGAATGGCCTTCTTTCTTTGAAGCTTTCTTTCGTTTTTTTCTATTCGCATTTAATATTCTAGAATTCTTTAAAACCTATAGTATACAATAGAGCAGAGTAGAAGTTTTTGGACGGTAGAAGTGTCACATCAGCTTACCCATTGCAGCGTCGTGCTCGAATGGCACACCGCCGAGCTGCAGCCCTCGCAATCGACCAGCCGCCACGCTCCCGGCACCATGTCAACTTACAAACAAGTTGAGACGCGGTAAGATGTTATTTGCACCTTCTGCCTAATTAGTCTGGGACCTCTATATGATAGATATACCTAAACATTATCGTAGCTTCAAACTGTAGAATCCAACAGAAAAAGTAGTTAGGTATAACTAAGTAACTTTGTAAACTTATTGATAACGTAATCCTTAGGTAATCCAATTCTGGTAATCAAATTAATAAAAATACTGCTTACTACTTGAAGTTAGAGATATAATTATCTTCTATTTCTCACAAGAAAATAGTTTACTTAGGTATATAAGAAATATTTACTTATTGTAACTACTAAATACTGTTGTCGTACGAAACCATATTAGACCTATTTTCGTTTACGTCTGGTAGATGCCTACTTTAGCTTTTTTCGTAAGAGGGTAGTAAACAAACGTCGGTCGTTCAACGTATGATTTTGTTCGCAACACTATAAGCAAAGCAATATGCAAATAATGTTCTTTTTGATTGAGATGTTTGATACTTTTTGTAAAGTAGTTTTCCTGCTGTTGGTTGCGGTCATTTTGATTGATACAAATGATACAAATGATACAAATCTTTATTACGGTAATATGGTACAGAGATGTTATATAATTAATAAAGTCCAACATATTAGCCATTACTGGCATGCAATAACAATATTTAAAGGTCAATTACAATTTCCATTATTCCAAATTTCATTTTTCTTAAACTTATGTCAATTTTAGGTATAGTATCTACAATAGTCAATAGGATTAAACGTGTGACAGTAAGTAACTGTTGAAAGTAAGTTTGTAGTGTTTCCATTCCATACTGTATTCTATTTCTGGGACATTAATTTCGTGAGTATAATATTGTAATTCTAGTGCGTTATAATCTTATATAAGTAGGTACAAGTGATTGTTTAAGCTTTGGATATTTAATCTAGAAAACAATGAAAAAACCTGTTGCATGAAGGATCGAAACCCGCACGTCAATAACAAAAACATACCTACCTGTTTGTGCCATTTTGCATCTTGCACCATTAAAGGGATTAGAGGGAAAGAGAACTTCTTTTTGGAGAAACTCATTATAAATAATATCATGATAAAATATGTTTTAACTTTTCTAATTATACCTAAAAACCTAAGCTCCAGGGTGGAAGTGTTAAAGGGCATAACGCCGCGAGTAGCGTTCAGTGAAAGTGCAGCACACCTCTCGACACCCTAAGCCACCCACACCAATGTTGCTTCCTCGGCACCAATATGCGGTAGCCACTATAGGGGGCCTATTTAGTTGGTGGCAAGTCATCACCTGCCTCAAACATTTTGATATGAGGCTAAATTGGCAGGTGCGGTTATCTCATTCCATAAACCAAATATGACAATCCATTAAAAGTTCACCACAATAGCCCAGAGCTATACCTGAATATACAAAATAGTTTATAATATGCCATACCACGGCTTGTCAGTTGTTTATTTTTATATTCAACAGGGCCTCTTGGCCCAACAAATGCCTCCCAAATGTCCGGGCTAGACCAGGGAATTTAAATGGATAGGAAGAATAATAATAATCTATAGGTACATATAATAAACTGTAACTGGGCGAAATCTGTACATTGAACATTTTGGTTGCATTACACTTCATAATCGATATAGAAACCATTTTTTTTTATAATTTTGTTTGTGCTTCTGTCTGTCTGTCCCTTTGAACACGCATCACGCTGGAACTACTAAACGGATTTCGCTGAAATTTGTTGTGGTCAATTGGTTATAGCTAATTTTTCAGAATAACATTTAAGATACTTTATGTTTTCTAAAACGGCCAAGTGCAGGTAATAATAACGAAGCAATAATTAAGGATGTAATTTTTATGCAAGAGTTTTCTTGTTTGTATATTATTTATTTATTTATACTCAGCATGTCGAAGGAAAGAGAGACGGAAAAGGGAAAAAGATAGGGCCATCTACTTATCATCTATCATTCTATTGCCGTCACATCCATTCATCCTTTTCCTCTTTCGCTTCCCTCTTCCCATTAACAGGATTAGGACGTAAAACTAATTAACCCGTGCCAAGCCGGGGCGGTTCAACTAGTAATAAATAAATATGTGTGGATATTTCACGCAGCGCCATCTAGCTCCAAACTAAGCATAGCTTGTATTATGGGAACCAGATAACTGATAATACTTATTGACTTAAATTTGCATTTTGCAGTAAATTGTTTGAGTTTTGAATTTTTAAACAGCATTTTTAACATAAAATAATAAACAAGTGGAATAGCCAGGGAAAAAAGCAACATTAAGATATACGAGGACTAACCTTGATGCTTTTAGCCTCAAGCCCACAAGATGTAGTTTAGCCACTAGCTTCTAGAAAGCGCAGTGGCTAAATCATCTAAAGCCAAACTAAAACAAAAATAAAAAACGAGCGAGTTGTGCGTCTGGCAAATTGATTTTATCGTTCAACGCTGGCGCCGCGCCGGAGCGTAAAGCAAATTCGCTAGAGCTTCGACACTTTCGTGGAAAAGCATGACTATGTTTTCCAATGTTTGTTTGAGAGTTGATCCTAGTATTCGGTTATCTTTTTTGTAGATACAATGCTCGTACCAACAGCACGTCCTCTCACGCCTCCAGCCGACCTCCCTGGGCCAACCCCGATGCGACCTATGACACCTGGGATGATTAATTGGTTCAAGGTTACGCTTTCGGGACTGTGGGAGGAAATCCTGTTTTTTTTATATCTTTGGTCTATTGTCACCCATTTAATGCTCTTATACTTTCAACTTATCTGCGTTGAAACCTTTGAAATAGTCGTTTGTTTTCTAATGGACGTCTTATATCTTAATTTTGAAGAGTTGCTTTTCATTTTGAAATTCTACATCAATTATTGTTACGTGTAAACACTAGTTTTCGGTTTTAAAATGTGTGTTATTACTTAACTAGTCATTATTTTTATATAAAGATTTATTTTGATGAATGTTTATTAGATATTTAATGAAAATAATCTACACATCTATACTTTTATAAACGCAAATCTACGTAATAATACTTAAATATTTTCATTTTTATAGGTATAAAATTAAATTTGCAGGAAAACGAAAAACCCCGAAGAATTGAATTAAAATTAGTATGATTTGACCTTCCATTATGGGTGGGTATTTTGAACCGTAAAAAATTCTAACCAATGGTCAAGACTTGTTAGAATTTTTGACCATTGGTTAGTTGGTTACCTTAACTACAAATCAAAAAGGTCATCCTAAGCAACACGATGAGTTCTACAATTCATTATTGACATGCAGGATACCTTCTCCGTATACGCTTTAGAAACGCGCAATAATCGGTTGGACCGATGCCCAATTAAAATGGTACCTATTTTACTAATAGCTTACAGAGAAGTAGCCGATTCGCCGATCATTAATCACGGCCCTTATCATGTTGTGGAAAATAAATGAAAACATAATTTTAACTCAGTTCTTCAGTTCGTCATTATTTGGAACTCGCATTATTTTTACAGAACTTTGATGTCGTGGAACTATGTGATTTTTTATTCTAGTCCTAATTTTTTATTCTGTGATAGAACTGGTACAATAACGGTACAGATTCGTGATCGACTCCATGCAGCAGAAGGCGTCGTGTCGCAGCGAAACTAGGTACTGGTATCTGTTTCTCTATGAAATAACTTCAGGCGACGACGTGGCGAAATGAAAGGTATTTCATAGAAATATATATAGAAACGAGTAGGCACGGTGACACGTCGCTTGCTGCTGCTGCGAAGAGTTGGCTACGGACTTGTACATTAAGGCCACTTGTCCACCGCACCGAGAACAAGATGACTGTGCCTAAGTATCGGTATTCTAGGTACATACATTTACTATTGTTGCCTGTCCAGTAAACGTCCGCAAGCATCTACTATGGTTGCTTGCCCACTAAACGCCCGTCACCGGCTGTCTGTAACGGGCGTGTAGTGGACAAGCTGCCATAGTATATGTACCTATGTACCGTTACTTCGGCGCCGTCATCTCGTTCTCAGTGTGGTGGACAAGCAGCCTTATTGTGGACAAGCAGCCTTATTGTGGACAAGCAGCCTTATTGTGGACAAGCAGCCTTATTGTCGTCCCATCAGTAGACGTCACCTACTATAGAACTACTATCACAAATAAACATTTTTTGTATTAGTTGTCTATGATTCGTATGCAACTCGTGTGGTGATGATATAAAGGAGTTTTCCAATTAGGAGAAAGAATTTAATCAGTTCTACTATACTGTAGCACTGATAGAACAAATTATTGTATCAATAGTTCTATCACATAACCATAACGTTATGCAAGTTATATTCTATGATATCATAGTTCTATAAAACGAAAAGTATGGGAGTTACCGTCTTTTATTTCATATATACTTTTTTTTAAACGATTTTAACTGTTATGATTATTTTTCCTTGCTTATTGAATACTTTTAAATACACTATTACATCAATTTTTGTTTTTGTAATAGTGTCTTTGTTTTAATATCTGAAAATATTATAAGTATAGTTATTTATTATACATTTATATATAATGTGTAGCTGTGTAATTTAATTGTATTCAATTATTCTTTTAACAAGACCTGTGGTAATATATATTATATTATACCTATATATCTATCCGTACTAACGACGATTTCCTGAGCTTATATAGTAACTTTTCAGTATATTATGTATGTAAATTATGTATCTATATTTAATATTATCCAAAATTTTACAGCGTATCTGGACATATCAAAACTTCTATACACATTGTTTTTATTAAATCTTGGTATTTTCTCTAACAAGTAAACCAAGAGATTACCAATTTTATTAATAAAATCTACATATTTTAATTTACGAACATAATTTGCTTTGGTAATTAATTGCATTATGTTCTCACTCGGTTATGCACTAACCTAATTTTAACTTCTTAGATAATGTTTATATTTTATAAAATTGCTTTGCACAATTAGAAAAGTAAGCATATTTTTAACCGTAGGCATGTTATTACACACATATTATTTCAGTAGGTGCTATTTTCACTTGCGTTTGGAATCGTATAATTAGTAATTAATAATTTATTGTCATTTAATTTAGTTGGAACCCAAACACGTGGACCGTACCCCGACCAAAAAAAATAATCTATCGTAACTGTCAGAGAGCCGGACATGGACATGCAGTGCTTCGAATGGATCAAGCTGCCTTCATGTACTGCATTAGCAGTTGCAGCTCGTGTCGGGATACAGTCCAGGCCTGGGCCTCCGTAGTTAGGCCTTTATGTTAACCCGGAGGTCAATACGGGTATCTATATTTCATATTTACCTACCTGTATTGATACTTCAACCAATGAGGATTGGCTATACCATCAAGTTTAAATCCTGAAACAACAAAAATCACTAGGTGACGTCTTCCGTTGTTTCTCTTTACATTAATGTTTGTTAAATATAGTATTACATTTCTAATATAATATTGTATTTTTATGGCGTTAAGTTTTCAAATTCTCCTATTTGTATTATCATCATGTGATATTTTGTGTAAAACTATTAAATGTATTGTATATGTAATATTCACTTCAATCATTTTTCTCTACACATTTCATTTGTTTTTTAATTAAGTTGATTATTTATTTATTATCATTTGGTGTTAGGTAAGGCATTTATAGTTGTTTTCTTATTTATCAGGACGTACCCACTTTTCCTGACATATTCTAATTATACCTACATGTGTATACATTTTATCAGAAGTTACTTTTACATCACTTAGCATAAACAAGTATATAATCAAAAAGCTCATCTGATTGATTAGCTAACAATAGCTTATCGATATGATGTGATAGCACATCATATCGAAAAGCTATTATTAGCTAATCATCCCAAAATGTATCGCAAAGTTGTTCAACGAACCGGAAGGACCGTTCAGAGACTTGGAATGACCAACTCTAATACCAGTGCAAGGTACGGCCTGATAGAAAGAATCTATATTAATTAAAATAAAATACATTTGTCATTAAATAAAATCATTCTGTCATCCTATATACGCTTGGTAAGCTCATCTTTTGCCATGCTAAATTACCAACAAAGAACTGAAAAATAAGTATTATTTTATATACTAATACATATCTGCTGCTTTTGCGTTAAATAGCTATTTTCGAGTCACGCAATTGTGATTGAATTATAAATTTAATGTAACTTTAGGTGAACATTTTGTCGGAGCTCAACCTTGGACAAAATTATTTTTGGGTACTTAATAAAATTTAAATTTAATAAGGATAGCTAGGCCTTACTCTTAAAATGTTGTTGATTATGGACTAAAACTTAACGTAAGTATTGTTGGTTAGAGTTATTAAAAAAGTGAGATTTGTATCTAAAATTGTTAAAATCACGGTTCGCTAACATCGTAAAATTCTTGAATTTAAATTAGGTAAATTAAATAATTTTTTGTATTTGTATTGTTCATTATATGATTTTGAATAAAAATGCAGATACATTTAAATTATAAAGACACATCACACAGGTAACATTCTAAAATATCTACCTACGGATGATGGAATGATCACAACGTGTATAATAAATATTGGTGTTACCAGTAACGAACGTGAAGGGCTAAGGGCATTAAGAATGACTGTGCAAGCGGTTGTTAACCATTATGATATAGAAATCTCAGCTTGACATAAAGCCACCTGCATATTCGTATAATAAGAACAGGCTCTTAGAACTTCAACGTTATTTATATAATCGAATTGACGTCATAGATAATACCACATTTTGTATATGTTTCCAATAGTATAGTTCGTATCCTTGTATGATTAAATACATTATCTAAGCTTAATTTAAATCATTATAAGTAGGCATTCCAGATTCCTATTTGTTATAGTTTGGCTGGCTTATCTCTAACTCTGAATACTGCGATCTCATTTTAATGTGATATGTAATATTTTGTTTAACAGTATTTTTTTATTTTCATGATTAAATGCTACAATGGATATGAAAAGTTTTAGGAGCCTAAAATTATTTTTGAAAGTGTCAGTAAAAACCTTAGTTACTGTGATAAAAATATGTACCTACCTACTTGTTTGCTGTTAGAAGATTTTATAAGATTTTGTCTTGGACGAAACTATTTAAGATTTTACGTTCGAATTATATATACCTACCTACTTTTACCTTTTTACTAGATATTGGTTGACATCAACAAAATAATATATATACTATACGCAACATAAACGTATATGTATTGTGCGGTTGATTAACATCATTCAACCAGAATTCGGTAATAAATTTATAAAACTGATTTATTTAAACATGTAATTAAGTACTTATTTCATATTTATTCTTGTAGTGGTATTGTTAGAAATATAATGTACGTATAATCATAGTTGATAAGGTGTTCGTGATTTGCACAAAGCATTTGGCGGGTTGGGAGCAAACTTAAAACCCCAGGGGAAGTTGTTATCTGATTGTATTTACGACATAAAATATTGATGGCCAGTACTGCGTTACTATAGTATGTATCCAAATGAACTTCTCGATAGCAGTTATTCTGCCTAGGTGAGTAGCTCAAGGAAGTGTCGTGGTAATGTAAATTGAATGTAAGATGGCCAAATGCTTGCAAGTATTTCCTGTACTTAATTATAATGTTTCAAGGTCTCCTGCGTATATAAAAGAGGAAGGACCCCGCGAAGTACAATTACGATTAAATTAATGGTTAAAAATGGTACTATCTAGTTAGATTATTGAAAGGGAATGTGTTAGGCTCAACATTGGGGCCACTTGGACATTTGAAATGTTCGGTGACGTTTTAACCGTGATTGTGCTAGCGAAAATAAACGTAATTATATTGGATGGTTCTTTTTATTTAATAACACTGCCTACCTGCCTACCGTAAGCCCTTTCTCTGCTACCTAATTATAAAAGTAAAGTTCTGCCGATGTCCCAGGAAATGTACCTAGGTCTAGTAGGTACCTATAGGTAGACTCCTGACAATTACTACCTACTACCTACACTTTACTACTTTGACTATCCATGGATAGGACGTTTTGCAGGGTTTGTTTATGTGGTAACCGAGAGCCAGTCACTTTTTTTTAATATAAGAGAAATAACCTAGACATTGTCAGGGCTTAGGCCAAATTATTTGATTTATTATTATTAAAAAGAGCTTACATGATAATTTTATTCGTATTAAGTATAGGCACATCATTTACAGTATTCATTATTTTCAGTCGAAAAGAATCTCAATAAATAATTATAAGTACATACCTCTTATCCATCCTTGCGATGTAGATAAGGTTAGATCATGGATCGATCTGTTTATCAGGAATTCATCTACACTATACCTACTATCGGACCGACGATTTGATGAAAACCGCGGGGAGTCGATGGATGCAGAAGGCTAGCAGCCGCTCAGTGGCGCTCTCTGGGGGAGGCTGAAACTTACGTGAATGTAGCAATTTTTAATATATACCCTCAGTGCCTGAGACAACCGGCTATTCTGACGATAACGATTTCATTCACCTTATGATCAGTTTGTGAAAATCTCAACTTAGCAGCCATCGACTGCTGAGCATTATTCTGTAATATAACCCTTACGATTGGAAAGCGGACTACAAAGTGATCCAACAAGGCTTGTGCTTTTCTATCAGAAAATAGTAAAAAAAAACACGCTTTTTATTGGAATCACAATTTATTTCATGCTTTTCATTGTTTATGTTCGCTTTTCTGCAGCACAACACGCCCACACGGTACATCAGACCTCTTTAAAATACTATTAGTTTTCACAAATCATGTGATGAAACGGTCCCCCGACGGTGAGTGGAGTTTAGGTTTTTACACAGTACAATTTTCTACAAAAGTTTTTTTTTATATTAACACAGTTAATTATTGTTACACAAGTTATTCTACTCATAAATTAATAACACATTTTTATAATAATACTACGGGAAGCGTGGACCGTTTAAAACTTTATAGTAATCACTTAATAAATATACGCAGGTTTTAGTCTCAAGTTAAACAAGCGTTCGACTCCATATAAATGTCACAGTAATCGGTATTTATGATAGCTTATTATGAAGCTTCAATCACTATTATGCACTATATATCAGCTAAATTCAAGATGCAATATTTACTAATATTGGACTGACAGTTGAATCAGCTGATTTTTAGGGTTTTCACCACGAAAAGGTTGAGCGATACCAGAATCAAAATTTTACAATGTTAGTAGCATGCTGAATATGGCTCTATTATAGTTATTATTTCACTTCAGTACAAATAGTATTCCCAAAGTTAAAGATTAGAATTTAAGAAACTTTTTATAACACTAGCTTCACAGATTATCTAAAACAAAACATAAGAAATGAGGAGTTCTATTAAAAAAAAGAAATGATGTTTTATGTATGACCCAATAGATGGCGCCAGTTGTGGTTTTACCAAAATCTGTCACTGTCACTGTTTCAAGCATAGACCACAGGTTATAGGAAATGTATCACGATACTGACTGCCAACTCTAAACTGTTTCGGTTGTATTATTTTCGTTGCGCGATAGCTCGGCTTTATTTTGGATCATAATATTAACGTTTATCTGTCTCGCCGTTCTGCTGTACTTCAATTTACTTAATAAGAATGCACCACAGACTACTTAGGAGATACTACAGACAATGTGCTCGTGGTCCACTCAACTGAATTTGCCATTTTCTTTGTAGGTAGTCTAAGCATTTTCTTATGTTTCAACTACTCTGTGGTTTGAAAGGTTTAAACTATTACTTACTGCGCCATCTAGTAAAAGAAGTGGAACTAGTTTTTTTTTAAAATAAAACTCCTCATTATCAAAATTAAAATTTGCCGTTAAGAAATTTACAGCACGCCTGGTGAATATGGCAACCACGCCTTCTTGAAATTGAATTTAAATACGCTATACGATCGGCAATCGGCCTACACAATGTTTATTAGTGAGGATATATTTGTTTTCAACTTACTATAACAAAAATAAGTTTCAGTTACTACTTATTGTTTGTTTACCTATATAATTTATATTCTTTGGGTCAACGTTTAGCTAAAGTATTTAAACGACTGTTTAACTTAAGATTAAAACCTATTCATAAAAGTTAAAACGCCCTTGAAACCTCTAATAACTAAAAACTGTTTTGTCAGTAGTCGCACCGACTTTAAAAGTAACGTGCGAAAACGGAACCAAACACATTTTAAGTCGACATTTCAGCTTTTTAATAATACGGCCCTAAATAAATATAGTTTGACATTAATTGCTATATTTGATTTGGCAACGCTATCTTTATTAATACTATACAATAAAATTGACATAACATCAATATTGATAGATTTACATTTATAAATTGATATGATTATAAATACTATTCAGGCAATACGATATCCCTTATTTATAGAAAATTAACGGTTCTTATTTCAAAAATATTTAATTTTTTATGAATAAGTTTTCGCAGATTCGTGGGAGATAAATACGTGCTAAGTACGACTAATGTAGATATTGAATAAAATGAATCACCATCTTATTCATAAACGCTCCATAAGTTAATCTATAATATAATGTTGACCACTTCTCGCAGGCAAGAAGTGTCACGCGTGTGAGCGTGACAGTTATAACGACCGAGACTAACTTATCAGGCGTTTAGAAATAGAGTACACGACGTGTTTTATTAATAATGGAACGTATAAAGATGGTAAACTGTGGGTTATGTACAGTTCTTTTCTCTATAGTTACCAGCGTTACATAATGCTCACGGAGTTAAAGGAGATAGCTATAACCCTTACATCATTATTAATAAGCGCGTTGTAGCTTTTAATCAAAAACTACAACGCGCTTATTAATAATGATGCATAATAATGATAATTATGTAGTTACAGCATCTTTTGTCTTTTTCGTTCAATATGCAAATGTCGTAAAAGGACAAAAGCTGAAGTAACTAATCTAGCGTTTATTAATAAGGCCGTTAGAGTATGCACATACCTTATTTGTTGATGGCCGGAGTAAACTGACAGATGGAAACGTCACTAGTCAAAATAATGCTGCCCACTTCTAAATCATAGTGATGAATCTAATTCAGCTATTATCATTCCAAAAGAGTGGATAAATTTTACGTGTTAAAATAAAAATCGTCCAACAATGAAAATGTGACTTGGTTTAATACGATTTGACATAAATCAGATTGTACTAAATTCCTAATTTAAAAAATGCTAGATCCTCAACTATAATGAACCAGTGAACTACATTAAAATGTAATGAAACAGTGCTATGTTAAAGATATAGCTTCTTTAATATAACACTATTTTATTACATTTAAAAATGGCAACACTCGTAATGTCAGCTTACTCCGTCAAATTAGCAGATGGAGTATAGTGTCAGCTTGGTAGATTCGAGTCTGTCACACAGCACATTGTGACGTTTTCTCGCTCTAGTACTCCGTGCGACAGAGACAACGCTCTACGAAGCCTGAACTTGCCGATTATCTCCCTCTCCCGAATTGCTCGATGTGCATTATTATTATTTTTGAGCCACAGTTTATTTTGAGAGCTATAAGATTGATGTTTTTTTTAATTGACTACCACTACACTATTCATTAATAATAACTTGCTAAAACTGTAACGGTAGGATCATCGGGCCACATTTTACTGGCATTCATTATTAATTAATACGGTTATTGTTATTAAAAATACAATAAGTACAAAGTCCACGCCCCGCCCGAATAATAAACAAATATTATATTTATAACAAAACATCACGCATCCCAACATAACGCCCACTAAGTCCTCTTACGGAGCTCCACTTATTAATTAAACATTACGCCCCGCACTTTACAACAGCGCATTCAGAAACCGACAGCGTAATACGAAAAAAAAAACTTAACCTTAAATTTGCCGTGTACCTAAACATTAAGCACAATCGATTAAAAAAAAATCAACAACTATTATTAAAAGTTACAGGTCTTTCTCTGTAGATAAAAAAAACGCGGGAAGACATAAATATACATAAAAAAAGGAGTAAGTTCGGATTACAAAATACGGTAAACAAACATTATTAAACATACAAAATGGAATACGCCTAATATATATTATGTATCAAAAATGTGGAATAGATCAACATTTGGTTGAGAGAAGTTCACTTTGGGTCGTTTTCTGTTTCATCGTCATCGATGATATCCGGTGACGGTGGGTCAACTAGTGAGGAGTCAGCCGCGACTGAAGGTTCGAGTGTGACCGAAGCAGAGGACCGGTCGGCCTCTGTGTTGTTTGTGGACTCACCGCTAACCGGCTCCTCGGTTTCTTCAATGGACGCGTGCTCGTTTCTAAGACTGGCGCCGCCACATTCGCCGGTGGGCCGTAATACGAGGTACATTAGCAAGTCCGATAGAGATATTATGCCAATTACCTTGTCTTGCTCATCGACGACTACTAGACGATGTACCTGAAAGTAAATAGCCGGTGGTAATTTATCCTTAGAGTTCCAAGTTCATAGAGAGAACTTGATTATCTGTCAAGCGTACCACTTATTTTGGACACTTTTTAAAATATGTTTGTTTCTTTCCTTCGCCACTGACGTAGCGGTACGTGTAAGCAGTACAAATATAATATCGCATTGATGATCTCTCTTTGCTTTAGTCTATACTCTAAGAATTTATCCGAAAAAACGTTTGAATCTTCTTCTTTCTCGTTTAATGGTTTTCTATCGCTTTTTAGCGACAGTTCAGCCAATGTGTAGTGGATTGCATGTCATTTCTAAGTTCTGTTTTGTCAGTCAAAAGCCACAGAATACCTACAGGTGGATATTTTACTGAAGGCTCTATAAAGCCTTGAAGAGATAAGGAAAAGGCATAGTTTTGAAACTTGGAACCATTTGTCTACACTCGTGCACGTTTATAATCCACCCTTTATACACATTGAAATTCAAAATAACACGAAGTTTAAAAAAAACTAAACTCGCAACCACCATTTTCGGTTTTTTCTTCAAGCCTTGAAAGAGTTGAAATCTTAAAATATCATCATCAACAGCTTGAAGACGTCCACTGCTGAACATAGGCCTCCCCCAGAGCGCCACTTTGAGCAGCTGCTTGCCTTCTGCATCCATCGGCTCCCCGCAGTTTTCACCAGATCGTCAGTCCACCCAGTGAGTCCACTGGCCTACGCTGCGTCTTCCCGTTCGTGGTCGCCACAGGAGAAATCTTAAATAATCTATATTAACTTGATCACACAGTGATGAGTTATGGCAGTGAGACGTGGTCTCTTACGCTAACGGCCACACTATCTAGCTACTAGTAGTATGGTTACGCTAGAGTTTACCTAGATATTCGCCTACCGCCATATGCCATATTGATTGCCATAGTAAAATTGTGGTCACAAATCGTGGTTACACCTCGCTGTTGTCTTAATTATGGCCATAACTATTGCCATATCACAGCATTACTGTTACCTTATTAACAAAACTATTTTAATGAGCTATACTACGTTCGGGGTGTTCTTGCGTAAGATTAGCAAGTTGAAATAGCAATAGCCAGGCCACATGCTCGTGGCACTGACAACCGATGAGGAAGAAAGGTTCTCGAGTGGCGACCACGAACCGGAAGACGCAGCGTAGGTCAGCCCCCACTAAGTGGACCGACGATCTGCGGTGCCAACTTACTGGAAATGGCCAACTGAAGCCGATTCATCGATAACGATTGACTTGGAATTCGCGTGCAGGATGGCACACGATCACCATCTCCACCAGACTTACGCGATAAGGCCCCTGGTCAGTACCGCGGGGAGCTGATGGATGCAGGAGGCATGCAGCCGCTCAAAGTGACGCTCTGTGGGGGAAGCCTACGTTCAGCAGTAGAAGTCTTCAAGCTGTTGATGATGATGTTCTCTTAAAGTTTTTGATTATTTCTATGTCAAAGATTTCTCACCTCAGCCCTGACGATCCTTTCCATGACGTCGAATAGAGTTTCATCGAGGTTGCATTTCTGGACGCCCTCGAACCACTCGTTGCGGTGTTCGTTTGCCGTTTTTAGCGATACGTCCAGGTTGTTGTATGTCTTTTCAGCAGCCAAGTTCTGGAAACAAATGAACAGTGAAAGTGGGCGTGGACGGCTATATCCAAAACTATATAGATAGGTACGCAGTGATTTTTTAACCACGACAGTGTGGTAGGGCTATCTCTTTCTTTAGGGAAAGTACGGAAAAACTGCCTCAGAGACAGACCGTGACATCAATTTTTTTTATGAAAACCATTATGTCATTTTTTTGGTCAAATGCGAGTACTTAAGTATTTAATAAAAATAAAATGAAACTGACTACATTTTTTTTGCTTAGTTCTGTGTAAGTGTCAATGTATCTTCGAAATTCCAAGATGGGCCCTTATCCTGCATTTCACCCCCTTAAGAGATGAAATTAAAAATCGCCGAAACCCCTATCTATTTAATTTGATTATTCGTTATAATTTGTATATCAAATTTCAATATGCTACAGTCAAAAATGAAATTTTACAAACTTTAACTACAAAGTTGGCTTTTTTAGAAAGAAAGAAAAAGAAAATATATTTATTCAGGACATTTTTAGGGGTTGATTTTCAAAAATCTAAGTAATACCATTTTATTTATTTTTATACGTGTGCGCCAAGTTTCTAAACGATACGTCATGAAATGAATGTTTTATCATACAAACGTTTATTACCCTTTTCACCCACAAAGGGGTAGAATTTTCACAAATCCTTTTTTCGAACGTGCCTACGTCATAAAAGAAAGCAACCCTCCAAATTTCAAGTCTCTACGTCCAGCGGTTTGGGCTGTACGTTGTCTGTCACCCAGTCACGCAGGACAAAGCCTTTTATATAAAAGATTAATTAATATACCTAAAGAAAACAAACTGTTACAAGTTCACGGTAATATTTAGCTAACAGCACTGCAATGCTGTTTGCAATAAGTTAATGTATTTGACTTACAATGACGTCAAACTTGGCATAGATGTCCTTCAACCGTCCCTCGGTGTCGACCAAGGGAAGCGCCGACACCCTTCTGTTGACGAACTTCTTGAGAGCCTCGATGATCGAGGTCTCTTCGGTCGCCACCTCGATATCGTTGAGAGTGCCGATGCGCAGGTCTCGCAGCTTATGCTGCAGGTACGACGGCTTCGGCAACTCATTTATCTGAAATGTTTTTAGGTAAAATTTATAGATTACTTGTTGGTAGGACTTTTCTGCAAAGTTCGTCTAGGTAGGTACCAAAGCTTTGCCAGTTATTCTGCCGCCAATTAGTAGTGCGCAACCACTACTATGTTTCGGTTTAAAGGGCACTGTACCTAGTGAAATTACTGGGTAAATGAGACTATGACCTGATTACTACATCATCGGTCCACCTATAACAGGGGCCTACGCTGCGTGTTCCGTTATTTGCTCGCCACTGGAGGACCTTTCTTCTCCATCGGTGGTCAGTTCTACGAGCGATGTGCCAAAAAACTTACATATAAGAATAGAAACCGCAGAATCCTCTTGTGTGTGAGTATGTAGAGTACATTGCCGGTGTCAGGGTCGATGACCGGCAGCCGGTGGATGCGGTTGGTGATCAGAATGCGGATCGCCTCGTACAGGGACGAGTCTGGTCCGATTGAGACGAGCGGCATCACTGAACCTACCAGCACCTCTGGAACGTTACAAATAGATAGATTAATATTTTGTTGTACCACCGTTCGTGTATCTTCACGTAAAGCTACATCAGATGACCTACCATGCGCACCGCGAAAAAAGTTGTCGTCGTTGTTAGAGTGAGACACACTTAGGCTCTACTATAGTCTTGTCACGGTCTCTCACGAGATAGTGTCGAGAGAATTTTGTCGCGGTGCGCATGCTAGCCGGGCAGGGGTAGCATGAGCTGTAGAAATCGACACCTCTTCTCTCTAAAAATTGTTTGACTAATGACAACGCAACAAAAGTCGTCGTCGTGATCCGCGTGATTGTTCATTGCTCGAACGCTTTCTCGAATAGATAAAATATGTCGATATTTATTGCTCATGGTAACCTTGCCCAACGATACACTCATTTGGTTCATCACACAACACACATTAATTTAATGAACAGTTTCATCTGCATGCATTTACAGCGATGGTAGCCGAGCGGTAGCATGTGCGCTTCGCAATCTTTTCACCGGGTTCGATTCTCAGCCCTGCACCAATGACTTATCTAGTAAGTTATGTGCAGTATTCTATGCCATCGCTCCGTGCCTCGGAGAGCACGTTAAGGCGTCGCTCCCGGTTGTCATAAGAACATCTATGGCAATCGTTACAGGTAGTCAGAAGCCTGGTAGAATCTGACACCTGGTATAACCAACCCTGTTACTGGTTCCTTAGGGGTTGCGAGGTCAGGTGGCAGTCGCTCGTGTAATTCTGGTAGCTCGCCGCTACAGGTTAGACCGGGAGCCGACCCCAATAACAAATGGGAATAAAGGCAAAGACGAAGAGAAGAGTTGCAAAGGCATGGCTGAGGTTCAATTCACAATTAATGAATTATCTAGTATTTATAGCTCTACCTATACCAACAAAACGAGTAAGGTATATTTACAAAGGAAAGTCGAGATACTTACGCCGCCACGTCTCTAGTCTGTGCTCCTCTAGCTCATCCATCGCCACGTCGGGGCTCGTGTAATACATCTGCAGGATTTTGATGAAATCTGTTATCGTCAGCATCCCGACAAACTCCTGCCTCTGCGAATCCCATAGCGGCGCGGCGCGGACACCTGATGACAACGGGCATTTGCGTGTGACGTTATAGAGCCAGACTATTCGAAATTGTTAAATTGTCAACACATTTCGTCTGGCGGAGGGCATTGGTAAATGCCAATACTGGCCTGCTAGGCGGTCACGGAACTGATTGCAAGCACACAAATTTGTATGGATTTGACAGTTTCAATATATAGTTTATGTGCAAAGTTACTATAGAAATCTTCGAATTAGGAATTAGAATTCTCCTGTTGCATTGCAATCAAAGTTCTGTGATCACCCCACTGATAGCTCAGTTAGTAGGTTCGGACTGTGGGTTCGATTCCCACCAAACAAACAAACATTTGTGTGATGAACATAGGTGTTTGGTCTGTGTCTGGGTATGATATTGTATTCTATCATTTATCTGGTTTCCAGAATACAATCTTTGCTTAGTTTGGGATTAGATGGCGTTGTGTGTAATATTTATTAATTAAAAGACTAGTGTTTCTAGTTAGGGTATTAATGTCTTGCAACCTGGATTAACATATAATATTTTTCATTTAGATTGTTTCACGTTTAAGCCGATGTTTGTAAGCATTTAATAAACTGTTTAATTTCATTCGATACAGTGTTAAAAGCTTGGAACCATCGCCATTATGTAGGTACCCATTCGATTACGGTTTTACGATCAGCGACACTGGCTTGAATCGTTGGGTTTGTGGTAGTATTTGGTTACTTTCCAACGGAAATCACTACGATTTCTAGTTAGTCTGCATCAACCGGGGTTAGCTTCCTTCGCTCCGAGGAAAAAGCTTTGTGTGTAATATGCATGACATGCACGCGCACGCGGCTGGCATGTACTTTAAATGGTTGTTTTATCATAGAGGTTGATGCAAGGTTATATCTATTCTATCTCTGTTGGATACGCTGGGGCAGCTTTACACAGGGTGATTGGTTTGTAGACCGTATGCTTTCAGGGTGTGCTTAAAAAGGCCTTGGGCTATCTTTTAATCGCAACATTAGTTCAGCGATTTTACTTTTATTTTTGGTTTATTCAAAAATTTGTGAAAATTGATAAAAAAATAATTTTAGTTTTTTTTTTCAGCTGCACCAAATCTTTAAAATAAGATGATAAAAACTCTCGAAACCGTAAAACGTGTACTTCCGGCTGAAGGTCAAGCACGTAACTTTAAAAATGCGCATAAAAATCTACAATTTACTAGATATAAATATAATATTACAGCCGTTATAAGTTATAAAACAAGAAAATACGCAAACTTACTCATTTGTTTACATCAACACTAAAAGGTGTTATTTACCCGAAATTTTGTCTAAATTCAGCTCATGCAGTAGACTCTGTGCATCAATGAGAGTCATTGATATATAAGAGTAAGTTTATGACTACTTGGTCATTGACGTTTCCTTTATGTAAGTAATTAAAATCAAAAATTTATTAGTTAATACCCGTACTTTCAGAAACCAGTGATTTAAGGTCGAAAACGTGAAATTTTTCCCATTGTCACAAAATTTTGAATAACACAAAAATAAAAAAAATCGCTGAACTAATCTTACGCTTAAAAGATAGCCGAAAACCCGTTTAAGCACACCCTGAAAGGATACGGTCTACGGACCAATTATCTAGATATTATTCCTTGTGTTCAGTATAGATGCGGGGTCGGCCATTCAAACTACATTTGGTGAGGGGAAATATCAATGATTTGTTGCGTTTCAAAACTAAACCTAATGGAATAACAGGCGCTCTGCCGTCTAATTCAATGAAAAATGTGTGATGGAAAACCAGTTCAATGTGACCCAACATTCCTTTTTTGTTCTGATAAAAACAAGGATTGTCTCAAGCTTAAAAACGTTTTTATTTAGTCGTTTACGTATTAAAAACCGAGAAAACACGTTATTAAGCGTAGCTCCTTAAGAAACAATACGCCCATAACAGTGGCACTGTAACAAACAGTTCATGTGCCCTAATAAGGCCTAATTAAAAAAAACATTATCATCATCTTTTCAGGTTGTAATTGCCTGATGCAGGTCATAAGACACATGCCAGTCATCCCTGGTCTTTAGTACACTACACTACAATCGCACTTAACTTGGTCCTATACGATTACTAATACCTCAATAGGAGTAATGAGAGACAATAATCCTTTGACCTTTGATTTAGACAACGAGTGAACCTTTTTACAATTGCCCGCACAGGCAGCATGATGGTCGTGGGTTCGTATCCACGGATGTAATGATTTGCAATCGTAAAAGTGTCGTATTCACCATTATTTAATAATGTTTGATAAACTAGAACTTATAGCTGTAAAGTATAACAGCGGAAGAGTGTCACTAATCCAAAGAATTTCGGATGTACGGACGGCCGTACAACTCGTTATGCAATAAGTTACAGCATTCACAAAAATCTAGTGTCTTAGCTTTGAATCTTGATTCTCGATCATGTCTACAGTCAAAAATCGATGGTGCTTCTACATGTTGCTCATTCTATAATAGCTTGTATAACAGTAGGAAATAACTGATGTCACCTAAACTTAACGGCTAATTATCCACCTCAAACTGCACCAATAACATTTTCAATAAGTACATAAAAAATGATTTATGGAACGATATACACCTTACAGTCCATGCCAACGGCCGTATTGTTTCTTACGAAGGGTTCTGCAGTTCCGTGCATTCATACCACAGCTGTATTAACATAAATTAAAAGGAATCAGTGAGGGAACGCGTTATTGTAGAATGGAGCAAGCTGGGTGCAATCTTAGGGTAAACTTTCAAGGACAATGAATATAATACAACGGTAAAGTCTCGCTTGACTTGTATGGTAGCATATCCAATTGTCAGCAATTACATTCTCTTTTTTTAAGCTTTTGCATCAGCAAACACAGTTGGAACACATTCGCATAGTCTTAATTCGTAAAGTAAACAATCGCATCGCATAACATCAACTCTATTGATTCAATTGTGTATATTTTTTGTAATTGATACGTAGAATGTATATACACAAATACATATATAAATCACGCGAGGCTCAATTTCAGTTGTATCAATCATTTTGCTGTCGTCGTGAATCAGCTAATTTATGTTAATAAGTCCGGCAAAGCGTATACTAACTTAATGATAACAATACAATCGCAGTAGACATGAAGCAAAAACAAAACAACACGTTGAGTTCAGCCAAGTGTAAGGTCGCAAGGTGTTTATTGTGCGAACCAAGGACGATTCTTCACTATTTAAAGTATTAAATTAAAATGAAGTTACCGATTAGTTTTAGCAGCTAATTACACCAACGCGAGTTAAACGATGACGTGTCCATATTACTTTATTATGACTTATTGATTCGTACATAAAATACTACGCGAGTAGTTTAGGAGGCCGTTTAAAACAGAAAGAAAAGTACAAAGCATTGGCAGTATATTTTTGGCGTACAGTAACCAGTAACCACATTAAAATAGAAAGAAACAAAAAATAAACTGACCATTGTATACGAGAGCGAAGAATGCTTTCTTGACGAGGAGTTGCGTGTCGAAGACCACCAGCTTCGCCGATGTTGGAATCAGGTCGTAACACTTGTGAAACTTGAAGAACTTCACAAAGATCTGCGACTCATCCTCCTCTGGAATTAACAGAATGTATAGTTTAGTTAACATTTATGTTTATAATATTATTACGTTTTTTGTTTTAAGTTTTTAGCGCCTTATTTGATCTCTCTCCGTGGGTGCCGAAGAGCTGGAGGGAGTATCCAAGAAATGGGCAGCAGTGTTTTCTTCGGTGCATTAAAACCTTTTGGGATCACCAAGCCACCTGCCAAGCATGGTGATTATGGCAAATCCCTTTATGATAAACGTCCTAGGTGGCGTTTTAAGGGGAATTTCATGTTCAGCAGTGGAAGTCTTCCAGCTGATCAACTGATGTAGGGGGGTGATGTGTGTTTGTTTGTGTTTTAATGCTTTCCTAACAAAAATGGTATTCGAAATCGACCAAGTACGTATCGCACCAAACGCATAAAAACCCATAAAGGCTAGTGAGCGTGCATAGAGAATTGACAAATTATTAGCCTTTAGGTAGACCACTTCCCATAATGACCGCATTCAAGTCCGTAATTTGTGTCCATTACTCAAAATGTGCGTTTCCCAAAATGCTCGTGTCCCAACCCAAAATGACCGTTTCTGGATGGATGGACGAACGCAGGATTGAATAACAAATATAATGTCTGTAAAAGGGAAACTCTTTCTATTATCTACAATTCAAGAACGCGTAACTTCCCTTTATATTATTTACAAACGTGAGAAAAAACAAGACAAATTATTAACGATACACGCCATGTCTAAAAGTTTATTCTGTTTTACCTATAATTGAAAAAAGAAACAGTGGCAGCCACAGAATTCGCCGTATTTACGTATAGGTATATTGCTGTTATGCAAATATTGATATTACACGGTCAGCTACCAAAACAAAACGAGTTTATTGACAGGCCTAGCAACAAAACCAAAACCTTGGAGATCAATCACCTTCATAATCACTTAGAACCAATAATTAGAAACAAAAGATAACGGGTTTTTTTGAATGACGGAAAAAATAAGGAAGGCGTTCATAATGTGTCTTTTACTGTATTTGGCAGCAAGTGTGTCAAATCAGCCAAAAAAGGTGTAAAAAACAATTGAAAATCAAAGGTGGTCATGCATAACAATGGACAATAAGCGGTTGCTAGCACAGAGTAACCAGAGGGAACATCAGTGTATTATTTACGTACCTATTTTTGAAAAATAGTCATGAGACGCTATTTTATCGATATCGATACTTCATTGAACAGAGTTTTATAAAAGCCTGACACCTAAAATAAACAGAGCTAATTTTCTCTAATTTGTGGGGGGATGATGGAAAGCTCAATTATCTTCGCTGTCTGGAGGAAAAAATACTAGGTACCCCTGATAACTAGAACCGACTTCTTTTGCGTCATAACTGTATGGCCCAGCTAGTTCAAGAAATAAATAATAGAGCCTAATAATTTCGTTGATATATCATTTCCATCATCATTTTATGGTTGACTAGCGGTTGAACGTCACTAAATGGTTGATATTCCATATATTAAGCACATAAAGAAAAATAATACCTATTATAATATTACTATGCGCTCTAAAGCTTTTAACTGGGATCTTTTTTCCCTGAGTGAGTTTAAGTCGGGAGTGATTAGGTATCTTCTATAGGTAAGCGTGCTCTCGTAGACCGCATCGTCACTTATCGCCAGGTAAGATAGTGGTCAACAACGAAATTATTCCGTACTAACCTAAGCTTTATTGCCGTAACGTTATTCCAGAATGAAAAGTATAATTAATGAGAAATAAAGAGAATGTATTTTACTAAAGTTTTATTTCAAAATAGCTATTGTAAACAACAAATTATTAATATAAGTAGGTTTGCCCTAAATACAAAGTTCATTGAAGTAGGTTTGTCAAAGGTGGTCATGACGGTTGGCAGAATCTGTGAACAAACAAAACCTTATTTAAATTCTCATTTAAAACATTGTGCATTAAAACAGTAGTAGTTTTACTTACTATTATTTGTTCTGTGTCATTATATCAAATTTCAATCATATGCCCATCTAAAGAGTTGATTAAACCTTAGAGTATAGACTAAAAGCATAGAGAGATCAATCAAAACGATATTATATTTGTACTGCTCACACGTATCGCTACGTCAGTGGCGAAGGAAAGAAACAAACATATAGTAATTAGCTACGCTTGCAAAAATCACCGTACCATTTTTTCGACTCGAGTCAACTGTTTTATCTATACAAATCTGTCAGACTCATTTACATCAAAGTGTCCACCTCATATAAAAAGTGTTCAAAAAAGTGGTACGCTTGACAGATAATGAAGTTCTCTCTATGCTTTTAGTCTATACTCTAAGGATTGAACCAGTAGGTACTACCTGTTATTGGTTAGTGTATAGTTTTCTACATATAATACATATACCGAAATTATCGATAACCCATCGACACCTGTAAAATCATCTCTAATTTCGAAATGCAAACAACTGGATAACCTTCTTGTGGATTTACGATATGTACCAAAATTCAAATTCTAATTTAATAGCAGCAATCAAATCACCCAATTCTAATCCTGCACAAAATTCTACGTATGTTTTATGTGAACGCAAATCTACTTACACACAAAAATATATCGTAAACACGAAAAGTATTTGCACCATAGAAACTGAATAATTTGTCCTGTGTAAATCTTCTTGAGTATTGGAATATGCATTCCAAACACATTACACGTCAATGTCTTTATTTTAAATAAGTATTTTGCTAAATTTATTGACTAAACACTAAAATATAATAAAAAAACCACAAAAAACATAGTTTTCTGTAACATCAACTGAAACGTCATTGTACGAGCATGCGTAGTTGCTTCTATCATTGAAGGAACTACGCATGCCCATAAGACGACTAAATAAAATGACACCGGAGAAACAAAACAACTTAAAACTACTAACTAAAAGATCTTTTATCGGGCATTTCCGGCGAAATTGGCGAGGCCCTCTTGAGAGACTTAACGGCTTTAGTAAACCTGATGCTGTCAGGGCAAGTCAACAGTGACGTCATCGAAATTTTGTATGGCGCAAACTTGTGTGCCCTTATCAAAAAAGACGGTGGTATCAGACCTATTGCGGTAGGCACCACATACCGCCGTCTCGCTGCCAAGGTCGGCTGTAGGAAAAAGGTTGCTTTTTTAAGCAACCTTTTTCAGCCAATACAGCTGGGCTTTGGTTCGCGGGGTGGCTGTGAGGCCGCTGTTCATTCACTTAGAACCTTTCTCAAACTAAATTGTGGTGAAGTGTTGCTAAAGGTGGATGTTAAAAACGCTTTTAATTCTGTCGACAGAGGCGCTCTTTTGACACAAGTCAAGGATAAAATTCCCGAACTATATAAATTCCTTTATCAATGTTATGGCAATCCAACAAAATTAAATTACCAAAATAACGCGATCCTATCCTCAGTCGGATGTCAACAGGGCGACCCTCTAGGTCCGGCCATTTTTAGCCTTGCCATCCATCCAATTATTCAACGTCTTCAGTCCAAACTTAATGTTTGGTACTTGGATGACGGAACCCTAGGAGGCGACGTGAACACTGTTTTTAATGATCTAGGTATCATTATTAACGAATTTCGCGACATTGGTTTGGATTTAAATTTTTCTAAATGCGAACTTTTTGTTTGCGATACTTGTCCTGATAAAGATTTGGTTTTTGAAAAGTTTAATAGTCTTGCTCCGAATATCAAATTAGTAGACAAGCGTTCTCTTCGCCTTTTGGGTTCGCCGATTCTGGATGAGTCTATCTCACCTTTTGTAGAAGAAAAAATTCAAAAGTTCAATAACGCATCAGACAGGTTACTCAAAATTAACGCCCACATGGCTTTTACAATTATTCGTTTTTGTCTATTTGTCCCTAAATTTACTTATATTTTACGATGTTGTCAACTGTGGAAACACAGTGAGCTCCTTATGGGCTTAGACAGCATTGTAAAAAACACTCTGGTTTCGGTCTTGAATGTTGATATGGATGACAGGACGTGGTCGCAAGCCTCTCTACCTGTGCGCTTAGGAGGTTTAGGGATACGCAAAATTTCGAGTGTTGCATTACCGGCATTTTTGTCCTCTGTACATGGTACACATAAATTAATAGAAAAAATTCTTGCTCCATCTTTAGGTACTTTCGAAGTAGCCCATTTGTCTGAGGCCAAGAATGCCTGGGGGTTGGCTAGTCCAAATTCTGATTTCCCGGTGGTACTTTCCTCACAGAGGCTGTGGGACCGACCGCTCTGCGAACTAGCACGGAAAAATCTTTTAGATACGTGTCCTAGCGTCGCTGATCGTGCTCGGCTTCTCGCAGTCTCTGTGTGGGAGTCAGGACTTTGGTTACAGGCCATGCCTTCTTTCACCACTGGTAACCTTTTAGATCCGACTACTTTTCGTTTAGCTATCAGCTTACGTTTGGGCGCAAGATGCTGTGTGGCCCATCGCTGCCAGTGCGGTACCGCAGTTGACCAGCTCGGTCATCACGGTCTCTCGTGTTCAAAAAGCGCTGGTCGAATTTCGCGCCACGCTAGTCTTAATGACATCATTCGCCGGGCTTTTACCACCGCCAATGCTGCAGCCATTCTCGAACCGAATGGTCTCATGCGTGACGATGGTAAAAGACCCGACGGAATGACTCTGGTTCCCTGGAAGATGGGGCGGCCTTTAGTGTGGGACGCTACTTGCGTCGATACTATGGCGCCGTCACACCTTCCCGAGACACACGTTAGGGCCGGCGCCGCGGCTAATTCTGCTGAGCAGCTAAAACGCCGCAAATATAGTAATCTCGGTAGCGGTTACATATTTGAGCCGTTTGGTGTTGAGACCCTGGGTCCGTGGGGACCGGGAGCTCATCGCGTTTTCCAAAGTCTATCAGAGCGCCTGGTCGATGCGACGCGTGACCAAAATGCTGGCACTTATTTGGCCCAACGCATCAGCATTGCAATTCAACGTGGCAATGCGGCCAGCATGTTGGGTACGCTACCTACCGGTAGTGGGCTGGTGCACTTGGACTGTCTATAGGCCATCGCGGCTATTATACAGTCCATAAGTGTTCTTTGTAATAGGTAGTGTAGCTAGTTTAGTTTAGTTTAGCTTAGTTTAGCTTAGTTTAGTTTAGTTTAGTTTTTATTATTGTAGTAGTTAGCTTGAGTAATAAAGGCAATTTGCCCGTTAAAAAAAAAAACTTAAAACTTCGTGCAATTTCTTCACTTGGTAGGGTTGCAATGTTGCAAAGTTGCACCGACCCTGGTACGCATTGGTGTTCGCAAAAGTCAAATTTCGCTCCATCTGTTTAGTCAATTGTTTTTTTCTCTAATCTGTGGTTGCTAGGACACCCGCTTGCCCGGTGCAGAGAAGGGATACTCTTTGTAGAAATTGGAGGTAGGCTTTTATGTATATGTCATAGTCAAATGTCAATATGCAGTCTCTTCCCGGAATGACTGGTTTATCCTAGGTTTGAACAAAGTTCGATTGCTTATTGTTCGATTCCCACGACAAAACAAGTATTTGTGCACAGGAAAAAAAGCACAGATACTTGTTCCGTGTGGGTGTTGTGGGAGCATGGTCCTCGTAGTTCCTGGGTCCCTAGATACAAGTAATCCTAGTTAAGGTCCAGGATCTATGTATGTGATCGTTGGGCGTTATTATTATCATTATTGTATTATTATACATATAACTAGTTACTATATAATGCTATAAGCGTAGAATTAGAAGTAGTTCTCTAAAGACTCTCCGACTCAGGACTTGGGCATTACACTAAATTCAGTCACCTAGTTAGGATTCGGGAAAGGAAGCTAGTTAGAAGCTTTCTGATCACACTGTTCTGAATTCAGTCACTGAATAGTTATAGCAAACTAAATTACGGCTACCTAGAGTCTGTACTAAGTAGATTTCTCTGCGGAATCCGCCAAATCCATACAGACATACATACCCGTCGAGTCCCCCTGGCCATTTTTGTTTTTGACCGATCATCGCGACCCCATTTTTTTAGCGGGAACTCAGGCCGCCCCGCTCGCCCGCCTCGGAATTAATATAATTTATGAAATTCAGCGTTATTGAATCAAATCAGGATGGCTTCAGTAGGTACTGCCCAAAACAATAGAATTTTGCCTTTGCCGTAGCCCTGCACGGCCGTTGGTTCAATCAAAAGAAAAAAAACATATGAGTGAAAGCCTATTTATTGCTGTGCGAAAAAAATAGTACAACTAATCATAAACATTTAGCGTTTCGGAACCACCGGACTTTAGAAATCATCTACGAAAGGATTCGAGATCGTTTAAGGTATTAATTTAACATAATATGATATGAGAAATAAATCAAACACGTCCATACGCAGTACAATACTAGTCTATCTATGGCAGTGAAAGATGAAACTAACTGGGTGGCATGACTGGCAAGTAAGCTTCCTTCCCCGAATCCTAACTAGGCGACAGAATTTAGTGTAATGTACCTAATAGCGGCATAAGCAACCATACTTCTACCTAAACTAAGGAAGCAACTGACTAAATGCGATTACAGCACACTGAATTCAGTGGCTGAATCATTTAGGCGACTGAATTTAGTCTGATTTTATTGCGGCATCAGCTTATCCATTTCTAAAGTTGTTCCTAATTTCACCACTACTCTCATACAACGTTTGTTTCCTACGACGTTTCCTTCAAACCCTAACTGTTCCACTACCTTAATTCACCATTCGTCTATTTCTTATTCGGTTTGTTCCTTATTCGTCCCCATTCGTAACTATACCTCCAACTGTACGCTTATAGCATTCGTGTTATGTATATTAATAGGTCACATACATTTAATAAGTCTTTCTTTGCCTTTCTTTTTTATTCTTATGAACACCTATTAGGATCCCTTTTAATAAGTAGGTACCTGCTACACCTATACAAACATAGAATTTTTATAATCCAAAAGTGTTTATATAATACTTTGCTTTCACAGCGCATATCTCAATGAAATGGACAAGATATCAAATAATAATCTCTTACATTGCAATTCCTACAAGGTATCACATGTAATAACAATGAGGAAATATGATAAGGTATAAATCAAAATATTGTTTTTTTTTTTTTTTTTTTTTTTTTATGTGATTGAATGACGTGACGAGCTAGTCGTTCACCTGATGTTAAGTGACACGGCCGCCCGGCGGGGTTTTGATAGTTCCAGAAATTGTTAGACACTTTATCGAGTTATGGTGATCAATGCATTCTACACCGTGAGCATGTAGTTTACCAACACTTTAGTGTGACATTGAATATTATCACCGTAACTCATATCAAAGAAACCAGTTTATGCCATAAGTTTTTTGATAAATCGCCTAGAAAAATGAGAAGGTATTAAATAGATTTTTTTACAACTGTATAGGCCCGCATTTGACCGCAATCTCAACTGATGGGAAGTGACGATGCGATCTACTATGGTACATGCTTGCCTAGAAGATACCTATTCACTTGCGACTTGAAGAGCTCCAGATTGTACTTATCGGGAAACAAAGACGCTGGTAAAGTATTCCATTCCTTGGCTGCTCGGAATATACTAAGTCTGTGACTGTTGTAATGATTCACCGTATAGTTTACACCAGTTTTAAGTTTTACTTACACCAGTAACTATGGCAGTTTATGTACTACCAGTCTATGTACTAGTGATTGTCATCTCAGCTCTAGCACAAAATACAACAGAAGTCAATCACATGTATGTACTTAACTTTTTATACCTACGCTCGGCGCTCGCGCTAGGGCCGTCAGCTTTGGCTTATGCACAAAAAAGTATCGTGGTAGTGACACTCGTATCTAGTTGTTTGATTTATTGTTGAGAATAAAACGGGAAGAACGGAAATATAACAAGTAAAATAATAACTACAATATTTCTATTTTAATGTTTTACTGTTATAAACTGTTGTGTTGTACTGTTATTACAAATTTGTCACAGAAAATATCTCTGAAACAACTGGTAGCGTAAAAAACGACAATTCACTGTTTAATGTTGAATTTAAACAACCGTCCACTAAACAATTATAATAGCTTTTTTTTGTTGCTCCATTTTTGCATAAAGAATGTTCACAGACGCATGTCTCAAGCGGGTGGCGCTCGCGCTCGCACTACTCTGACTGACTCTGAGACATCGTGTCGGTGAGCGGTGTCTATGTGTGCGTTGCTCGAGCGCACTTACTATGTTGATTGCGTTCTGTACTATATTCTGTGGCTCTAGTGCCTGAATATTAAAACCAACGTATAATTTAACAATTTCCCGTTTCCGGTACTAGTATCGTAACACCCGTATATTGCCACCGAATGTAATAATTATAGACTACTCCGAGCACTTTTACTGTTCAAGTGTTCATGTCAAATGTATATTATCATCATAACATTAGGCTGGAGGCATACAAGCTCTATACCTACTCGTACATCAAATCGTAAATCAATATATATATATATATATATATTGTAATCTCTACTAACATGAAGGTGAACCGTTTCTATATATTCGTAAGTTTGTGTGGATTTGACGCTAAAACAGAATCGATTACGAAGTTTTGCACATGGACTGCTTACATTACTGGAATCAACAACTAATGATAAGTACCTTTGTTTACGGGGAAAAAAAGCAATTGAAACAACTGGGTGGCTCTAGACATTTTTGTCATCGCAATTATCTTCAACTTCAAAAAAACGTGTACCGACCGCGTGAATTCAAAATAATATTTAGTGAGATAAGTTGCAAAAAATGTTATGTTAATGTTTGGGATCGGTTTGGTGGGATCCGTTGGGTGGGACCTACCAAAGTACCCATACGTACGTCTGTGACACAGACACCACAGTCGCAATAAACGGATTTAAGTGAGCACTGATTAGCTACCATTACCATTTAATAAGTACGGAAACATGACAGCAAAATATCTCATGGAGTAGATGCAAGTACTATTATATCTATTCTGCGGTAGAGGGAAGCACTACGCACGACCGACTCGTACTTACATTTTAGTTTTCAAAGGAAAGTAGGACACAGTAATTTGAGTCAGCTAGCTTTGTTCTAGCGAATGCAAAAAACCACAATACTACAACGCGACTGCATAGTGTATCTAGACCTCAACTTTTTAAACTGAAAACAATGGCAACCACATATTTTACAATTTACAATGAAAACTCTCCATTGTATACCTGTTATAAAGCATGAATGGATTATAATAAACACTATTTATATTCACCATCATCATTATCATCATCATCAACAACCTGAAGACGTCCACTGCTGAACATAGGCCTCCCCTGCAGAGCGCCACTTTGAGCGGCTACTCGCCTCCTGCATCCATAGGGTACCCGTGGTTTTCACCAGATCTTCGGTCCACCTAGTGGCGGGTCCGCCTACGCTGCGTCTTCCGGTTCTTGGTCGCCACTCGAGAACCTTTTTTCCCCCCATCACTTGTCAGTTCTACGAGCGATGTGGCCTGCCCATTGTCATTTGAACTTGCTAATTCTAAGAGCTATATCGGTCACTTTAGTTCTCCTGCGGATCTCCTCGTTTCGGATCTTATCTCGCAGGGAAACACCGAGCATAGCTCTCTCCATAGCTCACTGCGCGACTCTGAGCTTTTAGCTCGATGACGCAATACACCTCTATATAAGTAAAATGAAGAGTATGCGTTGTATACCCATGTCAGCAGCGGTAATTCAACTAGACTTCAATTAGCGGGAAGTTAGGCAAGGTCCAAACAAGCTTACACCCTCACTAAAACACTATGTGGAATAGAACAGTGGAATAGTTACTCAGTATTTTCTCTTGTTTATCTTAGAGAAACAAAACACAATATAAGCATTACTTACTGACCTCTATTATAATATTACGCTGGACTTCCATTTACCAATAATTGACTGAAGGCATTTGATTTTCGCCACTTTGGCGCTGATTGCTAAGAGTGACAACGTGAGTATCCTCGGAACTAATTCAACCAACCAATCAACGCGGTGGATTTTCAAATTATAGTTTTCAGGACACTGACTGGCGCTTCAAATCGGTAGAAAAAAATCTCAATTTTTGTACGATATCGTTTATCCAGCGTACTTGTATAATAGAGATCAGTGGTCTCTTATTGGTGGGTCTCTTTAGAGTATACATCAGCAAGCTATATGTATACTGTTAGGTATTACTACCCTGCTACACAATATTTATTGGTAAAGTAAAGTCTAGTTATTTCCTAACAATTTTAGACAATTTACTAGTAGTGTTTTCAGGTGTAATTTATTCCGTTTAGGAGCTAGAGCCCTGTGCCATAACCAAACACGCAAAACATTTAAAAAAATCACTTCACACATTTTTATCACATTCAAACTGATACCTGACTGGACTTTAGTGAAGTCGCTTAATTAAAATCAATCTCAAACTCAATAGACCAAAATGTTCGAATCGATGGTTCTCCATTTTGATATTACTTTATCTGAATTACTTGAGCTTCTATAAGCAGTACCGCGGCCACCCGCGGATCGCAATTACGTTTATAACGGTAATTAATTATAGGCACGTTGTGCCTATTTGTTTGTTTACGTTCAATGCCGGTTGCGTAAACAGCACTAAGGTCATGACGTCACGTGGAACCTCGGATGACGAGGGAACACAGGTAAACACAAAATGTACGTTATTGTTTTATATGTACAGTTTTTTTTTGGATCTCGGTAGAAATACGTTCAAGGGAAAAACGATATGTGAAGTGGGCATTTGGAGATGATCTGGCGGACTATGTACTAGAGAAAATCTTTTACGTGGACTATGTACAAACTCGTTTGCGTTTGTTTGAAGATAATTTGAGTTTATAGAGATTGGAAATTGTTGGAAGTTGAAGTTTTACAACTCTGAATCTTTTTTGTAATCAATTGTCTTATCAAAAATCGTGAGAGATCTAGTGATAATGAAACTCGAATAGAAACCCAACTAATGCGGATTTTTGGTTTAATTGAAGATTTCTTTTGTTTGCTTGCTCATTCGAGGAATAACAATTGAAGTTATATCATCATATCATCACTTCTATGCCAGCCAAGATCTCCATGTTTCTAGTTCAACGGAAAGTATCTAATAATGTTTAGTCAATCAGTGAAATAAGGCTTATAATTGTTTTGATCCATTGAAAAAAGCTTGAAATTATTGAGTACTAATCTAAATTAACTAAACTAAATAATAATAAACAGGCAAAAAATGTTTATTGACACAGATAGATTGGCAAGCCAATCCACTTTCTTCCCACTGCTGTACGAAATCCGAAATTAAACTATGACCATGAACAATAGAACCAGCATGCTCACACATCGATGCGCCCGGCCGCATCATAACAATGAATTTATGAATGGAAACGAAGCACTGGACACGTCTCGGCTTAAAACCGATGTTTCTGTAACAAGAACCTCAAGAATATCAATTATTCGCCATATACCTACTTCTAAAGTCTATTTGCAATACAACGCGCGGAAACACTGTTCAATGTGAAATTGTGAGATATGAAAATCAACATTAAACCATGTAACGTGCAAGTAACTGTTATTTAAATACCGAAAAAATCTGAGACAGTGCCGAAGCCGTCACTACCGTGAAGTCATTTCCGTGACCTACGCCCGCAAACGCTTCATGCTATATTTTGCTCAGTCCCAGCCGCTTTCGCTGAGACACACCATTCATGTTTGCACGGTAACACGTAAGGCTATCACACGGTAGGATGACAATAGAAAAACGAAAACAAAACAAAAACATCGTCCGCGCAGTGAGCGACAGCGTGGGTGACATAAACAAGCGGACCTTTCAGCAGCCAGTCAGCGAGGAACGCCTTCCAAGCGCGATCGACCGCCTCGAACTCCTTGATGAGATCGATGGAGTAGACGGATTCTTCGTCGTCTGCGACGGCTAGCGCGGGGTTGTCGGAGTAGTAGTGTAGGCGCAGCATGCACGGGGCCCGGGCCCGGGCGGCGCATTGCCCGCCGCCGCCTCTCGGTGCGGCCCGCCGCGCCGCGCCGACCACGGCTAACTGCTAATTATACGCGCCTGCGCCGGCACCGCGCCCGCCCGAGACGCGAGACGAACTTGACACCGCAGCAGCCGCCGACGCCGCTTGGCCGTCTGCCTGTACCGGCCCACGCCAGCACTCGCCGACCGGTGCGAAGAGGAGAGCTGACAGATAACAACTCCCGATCCGTACGCAACTGGAATATACCTAATGCTTATAAACGTGGTGCAGAATTGCGTGCCAGCCAACAGGAGATAAATCATGCAATACTAAAAGCTTTTTGGTGTCGTAGGCCAAAGTTTGTTTGAAGAGTCAATCGTGCGTGCCATCATATTGATGTATTGATACAATACATTAACGCCACTCGCAGCTGCGTGTGAAAAATGGATTTCCTATAGGACAAGTTGTAGGATATAAGAACGCGAAACCATTTTCAACGCAAAGATTATATGCTTTTAGGTTAAAATTCTTGAGATTAGCAGATCTATGTCAATTGATAGAAGATTCATCAATTTTATTAGTACCGTTATACGTCAATTTTTTTAATAACAAAAGTGACAAAATCAATACTTACCTACCTATATGGAAAAAAGAGGAAGTGCGATCAAGTTGGAGTTGAGATTAATTGAGGAGACCGAACAAAACTTATAAAATCAAGCCTACCGACAAAACGAAAAATAAATTGGTACAAAATAAATTATTAAATATGGAAAGAACTAGGTAATTAAACATTAAAATATAAGAGTGAAGTAGTTACGATAAGTTATAGAATAATATGAAAAAAATATTTTCAAATAAAAATAGTGGTCATCGTTGCCCGAACTCCCTCACCAATCTATGTTTAGACTAGAACGCGTGCTATTGCGGAAGACCGGCCGCGACCGTCTGTTGATCTACATTATTTTCGTCCATATGGCGAAATAATTCTATAACGGCCTATTAGTGACATTTTAACACGGTTTGAGTAGCGCACATTACCGAAAACGTGCAAAAAGACGTGACGATTTTGAAAAAAGCAACTGAAGTAATCCGAAAAATGTAATTCTGTCGACTGGGAACGGACAAACTATCAAGATAATTTTAAAATCGTCGATCGTCGATCTTACGTATATTTTGGATATTTATAGTTGAAAAAAAAAAAAACTTAACCAAAACACAAAGAACATACATTTTTGATTTCATTTGAGTAACTTTACTCATTACACGGAGTCATCACAATTCAACAAAAAATTAATCTGTGTAGATGGAGTGGAATGATTTTAAAAAGGTAAATGGAGTTTACATAAAACATGTGGTTAATAAGTAAAGCGACTCCTTCATTTAATTCATTCAGATCTATTGTTACCATATGAGAGTAGTTTACAAACTTAAAACCACCGATTAAAAGTCAAACGGCTGATTAGTGATTATACACAAACAATAGTGATCACCGGGAGCTCATCGCATTTTCCAAAGTTTATCAGACCGCCTGATCCTTAGAGCATAGACTAAAGCATAGAGAGAACTTGATTATGTGTCGAGCGTACCACTTTTTTGAACACTTTTTTTATATGATGTGGGCACTTTGATGTGAATGAATCTTACAGATTTGTATAGGAAAAACAGTTGAGTCGAGTCGAAAAAATGGTACGGTGTTTATCGCAAGCGTAGCTAATTACTATGTGTTTGTTTCTTTCCTTCGTCACTGACGTAGCGATACGTGTGAGCAGTAGAAATACAATATCGTTTTGATGATCTCTGTATGCTTTAGTCTATACTCTAAGGCCTGATCGATGCAACACGTGACCAAAATGCTGGCACTTATTTGAATTGGTGTCCATTACGATATTCTTTTTTTAATAATCGGTGTGCATTTATTCTTAAAACTAGCTTTTTTATGGGAATACGTTTGACGCGGGAGATTTGTTATCTATCCACATGACTGTGAGTAATCTTATCTGATACATAAAGATTTGAAAAGCGTCGTCAAAGCCAGGGGAAGGAAAATATTAGCTTTGAGTGGCTCTTCAATCAATTATCGTCAGAGTTCAAAATATCATTTAAAAAAGGCTACCAATTGTCATTGATTGACTTAGGCGTGACCTCGCGGGAGTTCGCCTTAAATATAAAATGAAATAGATATTCTTCCTTCATTTTGTATTTACTAATAGCCAAAATTATAAAAAAAAACTTAAGTAGGTACCTACTTAATAAGTTAATATTCAATACAGCATTTTTTTGAAATATCAGACTCAAAAACTTTCAATTCCTTGGTCGAATATGGAATTTTTTGGAAATAATCGACAACATTTTTTCCTGTCTCCAAAATCGAACACACGGTTCCTTGGAACATTTTTTATCTACAAGTTACAGTTTCCGAGAACTCCATAATGGCCCTTCTAGATGTTAGTCCGTATATGAGTACGAGCACATAATATACATGCCAAGTCATAATTGCGCTCAGCGTTTCTCACATGCCAATAAATGTTACTAGGTGGTAAGACTTTTCTGCAAAGTTCGTCTAGGTAGGTACCACCGCTTTGCCAGTTATTCTGCCGCCAAGCAGTAGTGTGCAAGCACTGCTGTGTTCCGGTTTGAAGGGCATTGTAGCTAGTGAAATTACTGGGCAAATGAGACTTTATGATCTGATCACTCAGTCTAGTAATCTGATTACTAGACTGGGTGATGTCTCAGGATGACGTGCGCAGTGCAGTGTCACTTAACATCAGGTGAACGACTCGCTCGTCACGTCATTCAATCACATAAAAAAAATAGCATTAAGTATTATGCTGCAACTGTCATATTTAAAGCCACTTGACGTATTTCTCGAGTAAAAAATAATACTGTACATAGTATTATATTATCTGTGACTGTACTATGCGAAGCGTAGCGGTAGAGTACCTACGCGTAAATGTGTAATATAAAAACAAATAACCTTTCATGTAGGTAAACTAATGAGCGTAACAGTCGCGGTGTAAGATCCAGATAAACGTATCTACATTTTTCCAATTTTACAGGAGAGTTAAAAAACTTTGCATATTTCACTTCTTTGAACTTTGAAGTATATATTTGACGAACGAAAAAAGTATACAGAAATTCACTCATACTATTAGAGAATAATATTAAACATAAGAAATGTATTTTGGGCTATTAATATAGAAATTATTTATAATTTCTTACCAATTGGGTGACATACGTCGTTTTGGTCTTCCAATACCCAATCTAAATTATGAAATTGAAGTGTCTAAAAAGACGTTGACGGACATACTTTAATGTGGTTCGTTCATAAAGTTACCATTCACACGGAATATTGCAGCGCCAGAATAACGTATCAGCTTAATACGTTATTATGGCTTACTTAAAATCGTCAACCAAGCAATAGTTTAAAATTCAAATAACGACTGTATTGCTTATATGTTCTTTTTGCATTAGCTAATATCAACTAATTTAAAAGTTTTTTACCGGTATTCAAGTTACGTTCTTCTAGTTCAATGAAAAATAGCTTTTTAGCATTACGTTATTATTGAATTAGTTAAATATTGACGGTACAGTTACGTCGTTTTGGCACATTATAAAAGACCACATTTAAGAGCCATTTATGAAAAAAAAACGATTTTTGAGTTTTTGGTAGTTACGTTTATCTGGTTCTTACACCGCGAGTTGCAGTTTAACTATTCCTATTATGTGTTCTGCAGTTTAACCACAGAACATATAATTGGTACTACGTAGTTTAACCTGGAATAAAAGAGTTTTGTATTAAACAGCCCCCATAAATATAACTAGGTCAACGAATACGAAGACGAAGCGATTTTTTTTATATAACTAAATACGCCCGCATTTGACCGCAATCTCACCTGATAGCAAGTGACGACGCAGTTTACGATGGTACATGCTTGCCTAGAAGATACCTATTCACTCGCGACTTGAACAGCTCCAGATATGTACTTATCGGGAAACAAAGTGTTCCATTCCTTCGCTGCTCTGATTATAAATGTCGAGTCAAACCGCTTTGTGCGAATCGAAGGAATATTAATCATAAATGGATGGCGTGTAGCTGTACGTCTTGTCGTCCGATGTTGAAATGGAGATGGTGGAATCAGATTGTGTAACTCCGCAGCACACTCACCGAAATGTAACCAGTAGAACACTGATAGGCTGGCAACTTTACGACGGTGCTCTAACCTCTGGAGCCCTCACCATTACGTCGTCATCTATGAGCTTTTTCAATTGTGCTTGTGGACCTATACTCGTTTCCCGATCTTTTTCCACGAACCAAAAATGTACACAAGGTACAAGGCGCAAGAATGAAAAAGGGTTGAAAAAACAACGGGAACAATTGATTATTATTTATAATGGAGTAATATATAAAGAACTAAGTTTTTGTCCATTGTATTCTGACCACGTAAAACTTGTAAAAGATCAATGTAGAATAGTATGGCAGGAATACTTTGATGAAAGATCGAGAGAAAAGGGTATTTGGTTTAAGACAATTCAGCCACTGATCGATAAATATCCATGGATCGATATTTGTATGTTGAGTCGCAAAACACTGGTAACTGCTCTCAGGCTTCGCTCTGCACACATTCCATCTAACAAGTTTGGATTTTTTATGAAAAAAACACCATCTCCCAATTGCACCGAGTGTGGAGGACGTTCCACATATATTGATGGAGCGTGTGCGGAATGAAACCCAGAGAAGACTATTGTTTAATTGTGATAATATATACAACGTCGGTTTGTGTAACTGCATATTATCATGTCCTACGTCAGATCAGGCCATAGTTTTATATAAATTAGCGGATTTAGGCTTAGTTAAGTAATGTGATTTTTTTGTCCTCTTACTGGGCGACGTGGTCGCTCTGCGACAAAGCCCTTAAAATTATATTAAAAAAAAAAAAGTTTTTGTCCGTGATTCTTCAATTCTTCGATATGACAAAAATCTCAATAAACCAGGGTTACCGCAATCAAAGTAGATTGGTAACCCCTGTAGTCCCACGTCACGGTCTACCAGAGATTATTTATTTAGATTCCACGTTATCGTGGGACGCTGACGCTATTTAATCTTATTAATCAAACAGACCATCGATCAATATCGTATACACAAGTGTATACACCTATTATATACACAACTAGCATCTACTGTACTGCCTTAGTATAAGGGACCTTGCAGACGGAGCGGTCGTTCCGCGTTCCTATCACATCACATCACACTAATCATCATCACATCACACTTCACACTATCACACTAATATTATAAAGGCCAAAGTTTGTGTGTATGTTTGTTACTCTTTCACGCTGTAACAGCTGGACGGATTTGGATGAAATTTGGTATGGAGGTAGCTTAGACCCTGGATTAAAACATAGGCTACTTTTTATCCCGAAAACGGGAACGGTTCCTGTAGGAACGCGGGTGGAACCGCGGGGCGCTGCTAGTTTGTAATAAATAATACAACACAACTACTAAGCATACCTCAATTACATAGGTGTTAGGTGCCCTTATATAGTTCAGTGATTACAGCTTTAGAAGGTTTTCATTTCAGCAATGTTTGGTATACACGAGCAATGAGCAGTCACGGTTTTCCTTATTTGAAATAGCAGTCAATAATGTTGATCAACTGAATATTAGTATTTTACCTGTGTATTTTTTTTGAATCAACTGCGGAATCATCCTTTCCTCTTCGATGCACTCACATTCACAAAGTGACACATCAGGAATACACACTTGTTTATTCGTAACGTTTGAGAAAACGCTGATTTTTTCGATTTCACCTTCAAACGGTCATAAAACAAAAGAAAAACACGTAAAGTGACCACCGCTCGTAACCGATTAAAACGTAACTGCTGGTTGTACGATAAAACACCTTTATCACTAGCTATCACAACAATCGTAATTTTTTTTTTTAAATTATTGGCGATGGCTTTGTTATAATAATAAGAGATAAAACATGGCGGCGGCGGAATTATTTATAATTGAGTTATGGAGCTATTCAGTTTACAACCCCGAATTCCATTCGGCCAAACGTGTCGAGGACACGACCTCTTCCTAAATTAACCGCACTCAGTGTTTGGCAAATCGTATGAAAATTAAAGCAATAAAATGACCAAAATAGCGTCAAAACAAAATATTTCCGATGAAAAAAAAAATCAGGAGAATTATAAAAGTCTTTAGAACACTCATCATTATCAGCCGGAAGACGTCCGTTGCTGAACACAGGCCTCCCTGATAAAACATCACTTTGGACGCTTATCATCATCATCATCATCATCATTAACAGCCTGAAGACGTCCACTGCTGAACATAGGCCTCCCCCAGAGCACGCCACCTTGAGCGGCTGCTCGCCTCCTGCATCCATCGGCTCCCCGCGGCTTTCACCAGGTCGTCGGTCCACCGAGTGGGGGGCCGGCCCACGCTGCGTCTTCCGGTTCGTGGTCGCCACTCGAGAACCTTTCTTCCCCATCGGTTGTCAGTTCTACGAGCGATGTGGCCTGCCCATTGCCACTTCAACTTACTAACTCTAAGAGCTATATCGGTCACTTTAGTTCTCCTGCGGATCTCCTCGTTCCGGAGCTTATCTCGCAGGGAAACACCGAGCATAGCTCGCTCCATAGCTCGCTGCGCGACTTTGAGCTTACTAATGAGGCCAACAGTAAGAGACCATGTCTCAGTTCCATAAGTCATCACTGGCAACACACACTGATTGAAAACTTTCGTTTTCAGGCTCTGCGGTATTTTGGACGAAAAGATAGGACGAAGCTTCCCGAACGCTGCCCAGCCGAGTTGGATTCTTCGCGCCACCTCTTTGTCGAAGTTGGACCTACCTAATTGGACAATCTGTCCTAGGTAGACATACTTGTCGACAACTTCGAGAGTATCGTTCCCAACAATTACCGGTATAGGTGGAACATGAGCATTAGACATGATCTTTGTCTTGTCCATATTCATCTTAAGACCAACCTGCTGGGAGACTCTACTGAGGTCGTTGAGCATGGTGCTAAGGTCCTCGAGCGATTCCGCCATTATGACTATATCATCGGCAAAACGAAGGTTAGTGATGTACTCGCCATTTATGTTGATGCCAGATCTTTTCCACTCCAAGAGCTTGAAAACATGCTCCAATGCGTTTGTGAACAGTTTCGGAGAAATAACGTCTCCCTGTCTCACGCCTCTTTGTAATGGAATTTGTTCCGTACTCTGGTCCTGTAGTCGGACTGACATAGTGGCCTTACTGTACAAACACTTCAAAACTTCGATATACCTATAGTCAATTTGGCATCGCTGCAAGGACTGCAGCACCGCCCAAGTCTCGATTGAATCGAAGGCTTTCTCATAGTCCACAAACGCTAGGCATAACGGCCGATTATACTCTTCGGTCTTCTGTATAATCTGGCGCAGCGTATGGATGTGGTCTATGGTGCTAAAGCCTTTTCAGAAACCGGCTTGTTCGGGAGGCTGGAATTCATCAAACCTGCGTGCGAGACGATTCGTAATGACTCTCGAAAACAGCTTATACACATGACTCAAGAGCGAGATGGGCCTATAGTTCTTCAATAAGGTGTTATCGCCTTTTTTGAAGAAGAGCACCACCACGCTCTTGTGCCATGCCTCTGGCGTTGTACCTTCAAGGATGACAGAATTAAATAACTTCTGGAGGACTAAAAGTACCGGTCTACCACCCGCTCTCAGAAGTTCAGTCGTAATTCCATCTTCACCTGGTGCCTTGTTGTTTTTAAGCTGTTTGAGGGCCATTCTAATCTCGTACAGGCTGACGTCCGGGATATCTTCGGTATAGTGTCGGACTAACTTGGCTCTGATGTCCTGAGCTGTGTTAGTAGCGGGCTTACGTGTCGAGGTGTATAACTGTCCATAGAAGTTCTCGATCTCTCTCAGAATCTCAGGCTTGGATGAAATGATGCTACCATTTTCGGTCTTCAGTTTTGTCATTTGGTGTTGCCCAATAGACGAATCCTTTGCGAACACTTTACAGCCTTGGTTCCGCTCAATTGCGGCCTCAATACGCGAAGTACTAAGAGCACGCAAGTCGTGTCGCAAGGAACTCCAGATTCGTCTATTGAGTTCACCGTAGGCTGACATATCAACTGAAGACTGCAGCTTCATTTCGCTCCGGTCGGCCATTAGCTCAAGAGTTTTTTCTGAGAGCTTTTGAGTCTTCTTTCGGCGTTGGGTCTTAAAGAATTTCGATCCAACAGCTTGGACAGTTTCCACCAACCCGTCGTTTAGCTCGTCCACTGTGTTACAGTCGGCTAGGCACTGGAAGCGATTTTGGAGTTCCAGTTGAAAGCCTTCGGGGTTTTGGATTTGGACAGGATTTGGACGGAGCGTAGACTTCACCAGACGTGACCTTTCGAGCTTAACATTGATATTCAATGTGCCTCTAACAATACGGTGATCGCTACCGGTTTTCACCTTGCTGATCACAGAGACATCATCGAATATGTGCTTCTTGGTCGTCATGATGAAGTCTATCTCATTTTTAGTGGAACCGTCGGGACTTATCCACGTCCACTTCCTGGATGGCCGCTTCTCGTAGAAGGAGTTCATCATAAAGAGTTCCTCCTTCTCCATGAAGTCAGCCAGCCTCTGTCCTCGAGGGTTCCGCTGCCCGTATCCAAATGGCCCCACTCTCAGCTCATCGCTATTCCTTGTGCCCAACTTCGCATTGAAGTCTCCCATCACAACGGTGAAGTATGTTTCGGAAGTATGCATGGCTTCGGATATGTCCTCATACATAGCTTCTACTTCATCGTCTGAGTGTGCCGACGTCGGCGCGTATACCTGTATAACCTTCAACGAATACCGTTTGGTTATTCGGAGTACCAGGTACGCTACCCTGGCCGACACACTGTCGACTTTGACCACGTTGTTGACGACGCTTATCATAGGGAGGTAATTGCCATAATCACCACACTTGGCAGGCGGCTTTTACATCGCAAAACATTTTAATGTACCGAGAAGAATCGTGCTGCCTATTCCGTGGATATTCCCTTTGCCGGCTCTTACAGCACCCACGGGAATAGATGGAGTGGTCCTATTCGCAAACCGGGACCACACGGCCTAGAAGGTCGAAGTGTAAATTTAATCTCCTCTTTCTTTTTAATTTTGACATAATAGTGTTTGAGTGGTTGTTTCTTGACCACTGTTTCACTGTTCAAGCATAACGGTTGCTTGCCCGTTCCCTGGAACTATGTATAAGTAAATTTCTAAGAATTCGATTGTGGTAAAATCATTTTATATTTACTTAATTACTGGTTAGCCTGAAAGCACTAATACTACCCATTGTGACTTATTTAGAATATTCTGATTACCAATTCTACCTGTAGAATGGTTTTCAACAACTATTTATACAGGCTGTCCTGAAACTCAACTCAAAGTCAAAACGACAACGAGCGGGGTTCATACAAGGTCATACAAGGCGGGGAAAAAATCAAAATTAAATATCAGTTCTAACGGCAATGGTGATATTAATGTTGCCACCACTACTCAAAGGAACTACGTTAGTTTTAACAAACCAACAATCTTTTTTGCTTGATTTGACACTACAATTAATAGAACGTCTATTAAAGACCACTTTAGTGAAAAAACCCTAAAATGTTGAAATTTTAGGTCAGGATACCCAAAAATATAATTATGATGTCGATTCTCTGATATGACCCCCGCTCTTCTCACCCCGTGCCCTCTTGACGTTGAGTATCGGCACATTCTGCATCTATAGGTATCTTCTTATTCATTTTATTAAAAATATTGTGTGTTGTGTAATTTAGGTTTACTTTTCAGCGCTTAATTTTTATTAAAATAACTGTGTAATTTAGTCACTGTGTTTAAATAGGTTAACTCACACCATAAAAGAGTCATACATAAAATATCAGTTTCAAGGAGTGGCATTAAAAAAGGCAAAATGTAACAAATATTTAATGAACTTACCTAAATCGGAGAGGCTAACTTTCTCCAAAAACGGATCAGCCACAGGTAACTGAAACAAAAAAAACGATTGTAATGTAAATCAATTAAAACTGCGAAAACAGCAGCATAACTTCTTTTTTTATAGGACTAATATAAGTATATATGCAGGTTATGTCAATAAATGTTAGAAATAAAGTGAGGCTATATTTATGAAAACTTTTTTTTTCCTCTGGCTTCTAACTAAAATTTTCATTTAGCCTTGAAGAACTAGGGGTAAACAGACCTGTTAGCTCAGTTGGTGTAGCTTTGCCTTCTGAACTATAAATTGTGGGTTCGATTCCCACTCAAGACAAACATTTGTGTGACGAACATAACTGTTTGTTCTGTGTCTGGGTGTTATATTCTATGTATGTATTTACAAACAAAAAGCATCTAAGTATAGTATCAGTTATCTGGTTCCCATAGCACAAGCTATGCTTAGTTTGGGGCTAGGTGGCGCTGTGTGAAATGTCCACACATATTGAATGCCTTTATCAACGGTAAGAAATAAAAAACTACATTCGTCAACATGATAGCGGGTTGTATTATTAATTTTTCCTTGTATTAATATCTTTAGTCACAGAATACTTAATAGTAGGTATAGGTAGGTACTTCAATTAGAGACGGGTCCATTAGTCCATTGAGCCTGCTATTATATACCCCTTTATCATTGTCAGTTTATTTGCGCGTCATTCTCAGAGCCCTCATGTTAGGCCAAACATTCCAAACTGGGCCATAATTCTGTATGACCACTTTACGATTCCATGCTTTGAAACCACGCGAATTCCTCGTCTTACATAAGAAATCTGCAAAAATCTATTCTCTATGAAATGAAAACGAAACCGCGCGAAATTAATTTTGAATTGGCGCTATTTGAACTGTCAAAAATCATAATGTTCCAGTGAGACGCGTTCCGAAACATCAACACTTCAAAAGTTACCACTACTTATGTCAATATTTATTATTCAAAATAAAAATAACTTTAATGTAAAGTGAAGGTATTTCTAATGCTGCGACACGATTTGAACAAGACACGATAACGACGTGGTTTCGTATCGTGTGGAATCTGTGTTTTCATACAGAATTAGGGTCCAGGTAGATATACAAAGGCCATTTCAAAGGGAATCTCTGACCAGTGATATAATAACCACATCACAAAGAAAAGCGGATGCTTGTTGTTTGAACCATAGACTAGTATTGTATAATCTAAACAACGCTCCATTCCTAAAATACTATGAGCAACGAGCATACTCATTATGAGCATACTTACTTTGAGCTTAACTATAGCCTGGGTGTCTTCAAGTCAAAAGTGAACAGGTATCTTCTAGGCAAGCATGCACCACCGTATGCCTCTTCATCACTTACCATCAGGTGAGACTGTGGTCAAATGCTATGCCTATAAATTTAAAAAAATATATTTAAGAATAAAAAACACAAACAGCTACATTTTAAAAATAAACAACAACTTAAGAGTAACTAAGCAACTCCTGATAACGTAGTACACAACACAACATTATCCACATATTAAAGTGACAAATAGAATATAAAGATGTCAATACAGGACTAACTATATTTAGCTAAGGACTACTGATCATTGATCAATGTAAATAGTTATTATTATTAGGCAAGATTCCAAAATAGTACAACTCTTGCTACATTTCCATCCAGAAAAGTTATTACATTTTTTCCTGCAATACATCCTCGTTTTATAAATCAAATGGGCCCTTAAGGATACTTGTTTGCGTTCAAATTTTCGGAGAATTTGAACAATGACAAACGTGCAGTGGCCGCCAAAAATGTACCCTAATAGACGGCTCTGATACAGATACTATGTGAGATGAGTAAGCGAGATGGATAGTACGCTAATAGGTACGCTTGACGTTGAGTTCCGGGACACCCTGTAAATTAGACTGGCTTCGCCCGCGTGGACTATCCCCCAGGAACCATTTATTTTTCCGGGATAAAATTACGGTAACCCTGTTTTTGGGAGCCGTTTAAAAAGCACTATAACTAAAGATATGATAAGGAATAAAGGATTTTCATACAAAGGCTTTTTACCCTTTTCACCCCCTTAACGGGTCAATTTTCGTAAATTCATTTTATTGCACCCACACACTATGTAACGAATCTATTTTCGAAATTTCAAGTTTTTGCTTCAGCGGTTTAGACTGTGCAAGCACCTTACGATGGGGTCTTGTTTTGTATTTTATTCCCCTTTAAGGGATGAAATTCAAAAATTGCTGAGACTCGTATATATTTTTTATATAAATATTTAGACCCGGTTTTATTTTATATTATGTTCTTTATACATGCCAAATTTCAATATGATTCATTTCATTATTATACTTGTTTGTATGTGTCAAGCTTCAAAACAATACGTTACAAAACATAGGTTTTTCATACAAAAGCTTTTCCTCCTATTCATCTCCTTAGGAGTTGAATTTTAAAAAATCCTTTCTTAGCACGCGCTTACGTCATAAAAGGTAGCCACCCTCCTAGTTTCACGTCTCTACGTTCAGCAGTTTGGGCTATAAGTTGTCTCTCAGTCAGTCAGGACAAAGCCTTATTATATTACTAGACTGTGCGATCAGGTCATAAAGTCTCATTTGCTCAACAATTTCACTAGCTACAAAGCCTTTGAAACCGGAACACAATAATGCTTGCACTTGCTTGCTTTGTGCTGCTGGTCGATGCTCTAATTATTAGCTTTTGAAGCAACCGTTTGATATTTATTATACGGGCATGGGCGGGATCAGTGTCGGTATAGCGAGCGAGATAATGGATCGGAGAGGCAGCAAAGTAACACAATTTGCTTTGAAGTCGATGAATGTGGGGTGGGTGGTGGGTAAACATGAACTGGACCGATGAAAGCAAATTTTGCAAGATGACGTAGACTTCGCTCACTTAGGTCTCTCGGTCAATAAAACCTACTACAAATTAAATACTTAAGTGAGCCAGTGCATCAAACCTCTTTTTGTCTAAACTGCGTAACTGGTTAAACCTATACCTAACAGTGATGAGTTAGAATAAAAAAGTTACATTCTTAAGCATAACTACGTACTTTATTATATATTATGACTTATCATTTTGGCGTAAATTTAAACTTTTTTAATATCAAACAAGCTTACGTTTGACCACATTTCGCCAATTAGTGAATAGTGCGTATCCAGAAATCCCTTATGGTTTGTTCCAACAAACCCTTAAACAAGAGATTTCTGGATCGTATTCAATTCAGCCACCGTGAGCGTTCTTTTTCGTTTAATTTTCTATTTATACTATTTTTTCATGTGATAATTCTGTTTGTAAAAAAATAGTGCTTTTTTTTTATTTTGTGATCAGACTCCACCACACAGACCATTCAAAAATAAGACGCTTCGCATCGGGGGGCAAAGCGTATTTTGTTTTCGTTCTTCGTGTTCCGCTAAGCTTCGGCCCCACCGCGCGGCGGCGCGGCACGTGGCGCGTCAAGTAGCGTCAGCGTCAGTCGCGCGGGATGCCGCCCGTGGTCGAAATCGGCGACTTGCACACCGACGAATCAGCGGCGCGGTAACATAGCGTCAGGAGGGGCTCACGCGACCACGTGATTTGAGCACGGTCAGACTGACGGGTGTACTGATACAGATCGTATTTAATTTATTTCAAACCCGTTAAATTAAGATAATGGCGGAAGATACTACTGAAACATAGAACCAAAAGGAAAAAGTATTTTATATGATTTAAAACATCCAGAGTATAAACATTTAAGAAAGAAGGATAAAATATGGGATACAATCGGTCCAATATTTGGAATGGATGGTAAGTGAACAACATCTATTACAACCTTAGGTACCTACTGTTTATTTTAATGTTATTGTTTTCTACAAAAAGTGGTTATGACCGGATCAAGTGTGTTAGTAAGTCCACACTTGACGTCAATTTTCAAAGTTGTTTAGGCTAATTCAATGTATCCATGACCTTCTGTAAGTAATTTAATTAAACTAAAGGTAATGTAATTCATTCATTCAGTTAGAATATGCATATAACTATAAAATACCTTTGAGATAATACACTAAATACCAGCCATAAAGTTTGTTCCGCGAGGGCAAGCAATAAAAGATCTCATTTGAGTCACTTTCTGATGTGTTTTATGGGACTAAAATTTTAGGTGTAATAAAATGAAAACTAAGCTGAAACCGTGCGGCTTCAATGACGTCTCACTACAAATGAAGTGTTCGCAGTCGCGTTATAGACGCAATGTCGCATCGTGTTCGCTGCCGCTTCGATGACGCCCGGGTATGACTGGAGCTTTAAACCAACCGGGGGTTACATCACCGACACAGGCAGGGATTGTAAATCAGGTACCCAATGACAGAGAGACAGAAGAATGCAACACAATGTACTAAGCGAAACAAAAGCTTTTTACCTGCTCTTGGAAAGTTTGTTTTTCTTCAAATAGACGTCAGTCTACCACTTTAGGGTATGAAATTGACAAATCGCCGATATCCGTATTTATGTATTTTGTTTATTCTGTATACATGTCATATTTCAATATGATACGGTTCTTTTTTAATTTCCATACAGACTTTTTTTTTTATAACACGGACAGACAAACAAGCAGACGGCCCGCCTGATGGTAAGCAGTTACCGTCGCCTTTAGACACCTGCAACACCAGGGGCGCTGCCGATGCGTTACCTACCTTTTAAGACTCTATTTACGCGACGTTTGAAGTGCCCCATGTTGTAGCTCAACGGAAACACCTCAGAGGGTAGCTCATTCCACATCTTGCAAGTATGTGGCAGAAATGATCTCGTGAAACGGACTGTGCGAGACTTTAAGGTGCAACATTACACTAGCGCGGGAAATTCATATTTACTTGCGTTCTTTTGCCAATAATAGCTTAATTACTCAACGTGATTACATGAAAACTAATATTGCGGAAATAAATAGAATGTATCAACAAATTACGATTAAAAGTATCTCCTAGATATTGGTTTAGCGAAAAATGGCAATAAACAATTTTCTTCTTAGTTTTTCAGTCTATTGCCATTTGTCGCTAAACCAATGATAAGTAGGTGATACTTTTAATTGTAATTTATTGATACATTATATTTATTTGCGTAAAACTAGTTTTCATGTAATCATCATCATCATCATCATCATCATCAGACTGAAGACATCCACTGCTGAACATAGGCCTCCCCCAGAGCGCGCCACCTTGAGCGGCTGCTCGCCTCCTGCACCCATCGGCTCCCTGCGGATTTCACCAGGTCATGTAATCACGTTGAGTAATTAAGCTATTATTGGCAAACGAATGCAAGAAAATTTGTATTTCCCACGGTAGTATAACGTTCCACCTTAACTACTTATATCACCCCCATAAGGGTTGAATTTAAAACAAAACATAAAAATACCAGATTTTAAGTGAAGTAGATCAACCTCTGTAAATATTGCGGTAAAGGCAAATCAACACCCAGTATGTTACGGCTAAAAGTCAAAGTGCAGTTACAGCCGGCTGATAGTCGGCTAGTAGTAGGTGCAGTCGGTCACAGGTGGATAAACTTAGATCTATCCTAATTATCTACTTTTAGAATAAGGTGCAGCCGCTCACCGTGGGCGTGGGAAGTAACCTAATGATCTGCGTTACCGCCGGCCGCTGCCGCGGCACGCTCGTTTTGCGCGCTCGGCTAATCTAACCTAGTGATCTGCGTTACATACTTTCACAACAAAGTCAATTTTTTTATTGCGAATATGCTATTTTTTGCACTTTTACAAGTCAAGATGATATTATGGTAGGTAGGTCAAGATGATAACGTGCTACACCTTCGACTACATCGTCGCTTTATTGGGTCGATCTATGTACGTATAACCCCGTGACCGGCAGCACCTAGTTTCAGCGGGCTAAAACTAGGTATAACCGCACTTCGGGCACTTCGGCTTTTAGTCGTAACATAATTATATACGTATAATAACGGTATACACAACATCACGTCACACTTTTTGACTCTGAGTTAACTTACCTAAGCACCTTATCCAAATAGGTTTATAACAATACCACGTTAATGAAACGTTTCATTACAACGTGTGAAGACTGTAGCCACAAAGATTAGTAAAACAGCTGTTTAATTACCATGTGTGTTACCGTTAAGTAAATAAACCAGAGAAATTTACGCAGATAACGCAGTTCCTACACACAACTGCGGACTTAAGACTTAACATATTTAGTAATCTGTGGTTAGACCTTGAACATTATTGTAGTATTGAACATTTCTTCTGATAAAGTTATATTGTAACACCGCAATTTTTTCTTGTGATGATAGCAAATGATTTGATCATCTGTGACTAAAATACTTCAAAAACGCTCCTAATTTAAATTGGACAATAGATTATTATTTGCTATGCATTTAGACTTGTTTCCCCTTTGTAATCCCGATACAAACCAATTCCAGATTTGAATACCTCAATCGAAAGCTAGAAATATAATACGTAGGTACAAGTTTTTAATATAATCTGCATGCCTAACGTACTAATAACATTTGAACAAAAAAAAATTTGCTGAAAATCTTCAGAATTTGATAATTATGTTTCCATATCCTTTAAACTAAATTGGTTAAATGTAAACCTGAATAACATGCTCGCTCAACATCCAGAACTAGGTTTGTTTACTGATAGGGTGGGTACATTTCAAAATGTTGTATTTACTTAACTTAGTTTTGCAGTATAGTGTGTTGGACTTTCTGTAAGCTATATTATGTAAATTTCATAATAAATAAATGAATTTCATTTTAGTAAGATAGATATGCACAGAGTAGTTTAAATTTGATTTTTTGACCACTTATCGATGCTTACCCCTCGGGAATCTCTGAATAGCATAGCAGCATGGTGTGGATCGAGGAATGCGTCGGATGCTCTGTGCCGCACGACCACATTGCCCAACGATGATCGACGCTTCTCCGCTTCTTGAGATGCTGCCCGTCGAAGATTCGCTCCTGGTGACAAAAGTATTTTTTTAATTTTTTTTAATAAAGGGGGCATTAAACGCGACAGATTTTAACATCAACTTTGACCGGCCAACCAAGCGTAGTAAATAATGATGTAGTTTTAACGTTAAATGACTTAATTATTTAAGAGGATGGTCAAGCCAAATCTCACGACATCTCGGGAGAGGCCGAAAAGTCGCCAAAATCACTTAACACCCCCGTAGCCAACACTCCTCCATTGCTAACTAAGGTTCAATTAAGTGTTATAATTATACTGTGTGTAATAGAATTCATTAGCATCCTTTGAAACTAGGTACCTACTCCTGACACCGGTCACGTGTGGACCAAAATTTATGAAATCTAACGCATCAATTTGGTATTGATAATAACTCCAAAAGTGGGATAACTTAATCAGCTGCTAGAGTCCATAATTAAATTAAAATAATTAAGTACTGTTACTGTTTAATGATGTATGTTTTGACATACAAGGTAAAAAAAAACTTTTAAGCGTATCAAGATCATGCGTGCCAACTACCTTAGGCGCTGCAGCAATATTCATAGTTGTCAATATAAAATATTTTCATATGCACTCTTTACTCTTTAATAATCATCAATAACCGATGTAGGTAGTATGCACTCAATTTATGCTAATGGATTAAATTGCATCCTGTATATTTATGTTGCAGTAAAAACCCGTTTTTAGTGAGAACGCGTTTTTACTAGTTAAAACCAGTTTTTACTAAATGCCTTTGCAAAAGCTAGAATTTTAAATTTCTTAAATGTTGGGCTTTTATGTGCATAAAAAAACCACGAAGACATTGACATCAAATTATGTTCTCCGACAACTTTAACCAGAGGCCCTAAAGGCCCTAAAAACGCGCAATGACGCCGAGCCGCCCTAAAAATGAAATACTGTACAATGGTAAGCGTAGCATCAACTACGTAGTGCTATTATGTATTCTGTGATCACTTGAGATCGGTTGGACCAATTTGGCTACGTTTTGTTTCAAAATCGTCGTAATAGTCCTAATTAAGTTTTCATAGAAAGATAAATTTGGAAAAAGGGTGTTTAAGGCAAGGAAGAAGGCCAAGCCCGCCACTATGCAAACGAAGTCACAGGCACTAGCTAATGTCAAAATGTACAATAGTGTCCGCATAACATCAAATGGACTAGTGCGATGTGACGTGATGAATCAGATTGACACCAATTAGCATATTAAATTGACGAGCCACGCCATGAGTGCCACCCAGACTACAATTATTACTGATTTGACCCTACAAATATACTTAAGCTCTATTTTCATCTACTTAAACGGCTGTGCCGAAATGTGATCCCGCCAAAACCAATCATAATGTTAAATAATTGTTATAATTAAGTAATTTCGAAGTCGGGTTTGATTTCGTTAGCAATCGAAAATATAACTACAATGCTCTCTACAATTTTTTAAAAAATAAGCTGTGTGCAAATGCTGTCTTAAAAAAAATAGTGGTAGCTAAAAATGCAATTCAATTTTGATTTGAATTAAGTTTTTGTGCTATTTGCTATTTCAACTCCACCTGCAGGTAAAACAGGGAGTAAAACATGGTAAAGGAGATTACTCCAGCGCCCCTGATAGGTCATGCTGGAGTTCTATTCCGAACTGGCATACTGGTAATAAAAATAGCGAACCTGTAAAGCAATCATAAATATTGTTAATTGGGCAGTACATCATAGCTGAATCTTTGATAACTAAACGTATAAAAACTGTTACGTTATTGACTGACTAACATAATTCATGCAAAGGTGATATATGCCTTCAAAACATGATTTTATAAAAGATGCTATATACTAACCACACGGCATAAATGCACATAGATTATTTTATCAGTAAACAGCCCGATAAATGATATTAATCATCATCAGGCTGGAGACGTCCAAGGCCTCTCTATATAGCGCCAGTTTGAGCGGATGCTTGCCTCCTGAATCTCCGGCGCCCCACGGTTTTGACCAAATCGACCGTCATTTGAGCGTTTGAATGATATTGATACAAGGAAAATACAAGTGATATCGTGGAAATCTAATTTGTACGGTTTAATGAGTGGATAGACCCACCTGCCTGATACCTGCTCTGCTGTATAACTGTGCCAATGCAATTATAGATACATTCAACATTAATAGTCCATTAATCACATTGAAAATAATGTACCATGTGCCATTAAATGTCACTAACCCCTTAATTATAGAACTGGTCATGCGCCAATTTGGTACAAGATAATAATAATAGTTTGTGCCCTTTGCTATGGAAATGTTTTCTTCATAATCAATATCATTGACCTTATTTCGGTGCAGCATTTGTTTTTCTTGTACTCTCCACGTCTCAATTAATCAACATCCCAGTATTTACTTATGTCGCTTTGTATGCGTTATTTTGATCGGTTTTCCTCTACAGATTGCATTTATTTCTCCGCATGACGTGTACGGCTATGCAATAGGAAGCCATGACGATGGCGTCAGCCCTATCGATTAAATCTACAAATCATTGAACCGCTGTAGGATTATAAAGAATGCAATGAGAATTGATCCAGGCAGACGCCTGTCAAGGTGCTTCCGAAATAACGAGTTCTATCCTAGACAAAAAGAGGTAAACACGCCAGCCGTTGCCTCAGGGAAGGACAACTCAAATATATACAACCATTGCAATATCTACACATATAGCGCAAAAAAGCACAACAGAGGCAGGATGTGGATACTACTCTCTGGAGTTAGGAAATACTAAATCGAAAGCCCTGAATGAAACCACTACAGCACTGCAGGAAGAAGCAGCGAGCGCGTTAGTAGCAACAGATACACCCATTGCAGGCTGATAGTGTTAAGGCGTAAAAATAACGGTCAGTGCGACCATCATTTATGTACTCAAGAAACCTACCACAAGGTCAAGTGTGGTACAAGAATATCATACAGCCTTGCAAAACTTATCAGAAAATGATACAGTAGCAGTAAAGTTGACCAAGAGCCAGAGCATGTGTTTTACTAGGTGGTAGGACTTTTCTGCAAAGTTCGTCTAGGTAGGTACCACCGCTTTGCCAGTTATTCTGCCGCCAAGCAGTAGTGTGCAAGCACTACTGTGTTCCGGTTTGAAGGGCATTGTAGCTAGTGAAATTACTGGGCAAATGAGACTTTACGAACTGATCTTGCAGTCTAGAAAACTTTTTTAGACTGTGAGATGTCTCAAGATGACGTGCGCAGTGCGCAGTGTCAGCAAAACTTTAATTTAGAGTTCCGAGTGACACTGCAATCTGTTATGAGTGGCCGTGTCGCTTAACACCAGGCGAACGACTAGTTAGTCACGTCATTCGATTACATAAAAAAAAAAAATGTGTCTCATTATCATCATCATCATTGATGTGAATAAAACACTGGTTAGATCAAGACTGTTCTTATTCATCTACCTCCATAAACAATAACGATCTGCAGATATAATTAATTATTTTACCTACCTACATCAGTATACCACAACATCTTTCCTATCACTTTTTTTTAATTTTACTTTCATTAATACTAGCGCTATACCAGTAATAAGAAGTAGTATTAATTACAATCATATTGATGAACTTTTATGTAGATGGTTTAAATTATCTTGTTATTTTATAAGTAGGAGTAATATATAATACCTTAAAACAACAGATATAATATTTTCAGTAGTAGTTTACCTAATAAACTATGAACATAATTATTATTATTAATTAGGTTTAGTTATAATATTACAAATAGTTTAACATATAATGAAGTACGTTGTGAAGTAATTAACTGTACCTAGGTAGGTACTTACAAAAAAAAAACATTTGCTATGATTGGGTAGGTACTTTTATATACTAGAATAGGAAGATAAAAAAGTTACCTCGTAACATCAATCAGAAAAAACTGTAAGATTTACTAGCTACCTTTTCAATAAGTCGTACGTAAAGTAGCCCTAACCGAGTAAAAGTTTTTAAGGACAATACATTTAAATCTGACCCTGAATCTAACTTAAATTATTCCGACGTTCCGTTATGAGTTAAAATCAAAATTTCATACCATTTAGAGTCTTTACTGTCACACTATTGCGATATACAACTCCTCGCCGTCATCACTTGCACCACCAACGTCAGCGCCAATTTGGAACACGCGACGTTTTAATTTCAGACACACGTTTTTAAAATGACCTCGCTCACTGCACCAGAAACACATAGCATTTTCAGCTGGACACCTACTGCCATCATAACGAATGCTAGCACACGTGGGGCACGCTTTTCTAGCCGGTAACATGTTATCAGCGCGCTGAGCCGGGGCACGCCAGGGCAGCTGTGCACGGCCCGCGGCGCGCGCCCGCCCGGCGCCGCCGCCACCGCCGGGCGAACCTCCGCGCCAGCTACCGCGCGAGCTCACAGCGTCTACGGTGATCACCGCTGTGCCCTCGCCGCGGTCCTTTTCAGTCATGGTCTCCTCAATCTCTTTTTGCTCTTCCATTGACGTCTCGCTGGCCTGACATATTTTTACAGCTCGGTCCAAAGTCAGCTCTGAGCAACCGCTCGCGCAACTTTCCGTCGCGAACTCCACACACAATTCTATCGCGCACTAGGCCCTCCTCGAGATGTTCGAACTCACAATATTGCGTAAGCAATTTAAGTGCTGTCCCGTAGTCGTCTGTGGGTTCGCCACACTCTTGATTTCGCGTGAAGAACTTAAATCGAGCCATTGTCGTGTTCTGTTTGGTTCCGAAGTGTTCGTTATACTTTTTGAGGCCGGCCTACATGTGTCTAGGAAACAACAAAGCCGACACTCTTGCAAAGGAAGGGGCGGAGAAACAGATCTGATTGAGGTTGGAGTAGTGGAATCCACTGAAATGGAACGAATGGAAGTAATTCTATGGGGCAGAAAAACAATGTCTTTAAAAAGCCGAGTCAATATTTCTAAGTAATGAAGACAAAGTAAATGAAATCTGAAACCGACTTCCTGTGGGGTACTCAGTCTATAGGTACCCTTCAAGAAATCAAAGTGAATTTTCACAATCTGTCTACATTGATAAAAATATTAATGAAATGACGTTAAAAACACACATTATTTTAATTAATTACCCAGCGCACCTTATCGGTAGGCAATAATATGAAATCAATGTAAAGTATAGCTTTTAAAGGCATTGTTTCCGATATGGTATTCGGACTTATGTTACAATCATGAATTCAGGGCCATGGTTATCGAATGGGTTTAGCAGCCATCATAGACTTGCATGTATCATAGATAAGGTGTAGTCTGTCTGTAATGTATACGTATGCTTGTAATTAACGAATAGTAATTAGTAATTAATTAATTAGTACAATGCAATTATATGCGTAGGTGGCTCCCTTCCCGCCCCCCCCCCCCCCCCTTGGTGGACCGACTGGTGAAAGCCGCTGGGAGCCGATGGATGCAGGAGGCGAGCAGCCGCTCAAGGTGGCGCGCTCTGGTGGAGGCCTATGTTCAGCAGTGGACGTCTTCAGGCTGTTGATGATGATGATGATGATGATGAAGTACAATGCAGGTCAAATGAATGTTAAATAAAGAAGATATTAATTATTATTTTTAATTTTCTAAGCCCTTCTGACTTTAATTCCAGACTAACGAAACGAAGCACCTTTAAGATAATTGTCATGTTTTCATAGACTTAAATGTAATTAATTTCTAAGGTTTCAGTTTCGGTATAATTAAAAAAAATAATTTACCAACGGAAGCCAAACAAATGAATTCCCGCTACGAAGTTACGTACTTATTTATTGTGTCGGGCTTCCATATTCGGATAACTGAAAATCAAATGATGAACTGTTAATTATCCTTCCTTCCTTCCCGTGTAGGTAAGAGGCCCTGGATCCACTGCAGCCAGCCAAGCCAGCTGCGAAATTGCAGCTCAGGCAAAGTCTCTGCGCAGTTGACATATAGCAGCTGCATCGAAACTGCCAACTGACTGCGCAGTCCGCTTGCAGTCAGCGTGCAGTTCTAACAACCACACACTGGCTGCAGGCTAGCGTTTCACTGATCCAACTGCATTACGACTGCACCACAATCTCAAATTGACGAAGAAAGAATGTTTGTTACAATAAACATAATTTGAATTTGATTTTTTTTTTATTTGTTTCCACCAGTTCGTAAAAATCTAAGTAGCTATTGCTGTAAGGTTATCAATTATTTACTCGATACTGTGTATACAGGGCGTTTAGTAGAGGGTAGCCAAACGTGGTGGGCGTGTAGGGGGATCTATTTGGAAGGTACAAATTCGCGTTATAGCCGGTAAGTGTTATTATAAATGCATTTTCCTGTCATTAAGAGCTTAGAACTTAATATTTTGGCATTTTAAACATGTAAAAGTGCTCCGAGTAGAGCAAACATACACCAGAGACTAACAATCAAAAAATTTGATAAGAAACATGCACGAATTTTTGTTTTTCAACCAATTTATCATCTAAGTAGCGGCTTTCACACGAACTTGTATTTTCCAGATGGATCCCTCTAGATGCCTACCACGTTTGGCCCCTCTACCAAGCATCATGTGTATAGATGAATATAAGTTAAAGTATTCTGAGCTCGTTTCTCATTCGTTGGCGAACAAAGAGCTGAACAGCAATCTTCTCACAATGGGCTAATAATGCCATTGGGGTCGCTCAAGGTTGCTGTCATGCAGGATACTTTACTACAGGGCAAACGCAATTTCGACGAGCCGTAATATAATGGGGTTCCATACACCACAGTCAAGTCAAGTTGGTATTAGGTAGCATGAACGAAAAAAAAAGCAAACCCGTAGGTTGATACCAGTCCCACCCAGAAGAACGCTTGTGTGATAAACATAGTTGTTTATTCTGTGTTTGTGTGGTTTCCATGGCACAAGCTTAATGGAGCTAGATCTGTGTAAAATGACAAAAACTTGGTCTACCGAGGCCAACCAATGACAGCAAACCTGTTCGTTATCGTTTAGTTTTACCATTTTTATTTTATTTGAACTGCATCATCAATTTCTCAGACCATCTCCAAATACGGAATTACTGCGGAAACATACACTATAAAACAAAATTGTAGTTGAATTATTATTAATGTTACTAGGTGGTAGGACTTTTCTGCAAAGTTCGTCTAGGTAGGTACTACCGCTTTCCCAGTTATTCTGCCGCCAAGCAGTAGTGTGCAATCACTACTGTGTTCCGGCTTGAAGGGCATTGTAGCTAGTGAAATTACTGGGCAAGTGAGACTTCATGATATGACCACACAGTCTAGTAATCTGATTACTAGACTGTGTGCTGTCTTAAGATGACGTGCGCAGTGCAGAATCACGCGAAAATTATTTTTTTAAAGTTTCGAGTGAGACTGCAACTGTTATGGGCAGCCGTGTCGCTTAACGTCACGTGAACGACTAGCTCGTCACGTCATTCACTACCAAAAAAAAAATCGTACTTAAAAAAATTAATAAATAATACTATTACGTAAACGATAATCATGATGATAATGATAATTCATGAAACCTGAGAAGCACAAACTCAGCAAGTTCTCTGACTTGGCTCACGCGGTAACGCCATGTGCAATGTTGCTTAACAAACATTGCCCGACAGCTGTTTCGGCGAACAGCCTTATAGCGAAGAACCTCTACTAACGTCTCGAGAAGCTCTCGCTAGACGGTTGGATCTTGATCTTGAATCTTCAGATTCAGAAAGCAGTACTCTTCGAGACGGTTCGTATTGTCAGCAAGTTTCTCACTACCAGTCCTAAGCCACTGGTGACCTTGGTCCCTGCCCCACTGCTGGCGGTACACTAGGCTTAGGATTTTTATAATAAGTACATATTTTCGTATTGTAATTTTTATAGAAATATTGTAAAACTTAGCTTTAAAAAATGTAAATATATCTGTGAATGATAATGATAACGTAAATAACGGAAACTAAATAACCCAAGCCTCTTCGTTGTTATAAAACTTATAAAGAATGGTTCACGACATAGTCTCATAGGTTTAAATATACAGGAATGACAGTGTGCAGTTCCCGAGTGTCGTGGGCTTAGACCTTATTACATTACACAACTGGTGGACCTCCCCTTTTATACAGGAAACCATTGATTATCATGTGAATGCGTTAACAAACACTTCCAGTTGTTTAGTATAATGGCGCAAAGCAAGCAAATGTGACCCCGAACCTTGTATAGAAAATAAAGTAGTCAACACTATTATTTATTTTACGCACGTTCAAGTGCCGCCGTCAATAGCCTCTTATACGAGATGATACTAAATATTGCCCCGACAATAAAGGTTTGCTTAGCTTTTTCAGTTTACGTGTTCTCTGGAAAGGAAAGGATAGGGTATAATAAATTTTTTAGTTTATACGGGTCATTAACTTACCTTCTCTAAGAATTTCATCAAATATTTGATAAGTGGCACCGCAGTCATCGAGGACGGACTGTCGAGACACTTTGTTTATGTGGTCGCAATCCAGTGATTTCGACCTCGACCGGAATTCCTCAGTTTTCGTAACTTCAGTGCTGGTAACTGGGGTCGCGCATGATACCCTTCGTCCATCGCCAGAGGAATCATGCCTCCAATTGCTTACTTTCTTACTGAACGTCCGAATCAATTCTTGAATCGAGTGAGGCTTATGCCGATGACCACTAGACCCAGACCCTCGCCGTTCAGTTGCCTGCGGTTCTTTGGCACTCTCAGTACATTCAGTCAACTTTTGAGCAAAACTTTTACTGTCAAATCGACTCTTGAACGAAGTGTGAGCCAGCTTAGTATTACTGATCTCCCCGTAACGCTCAACTTTACTGTACTCGTTTTCTTGGATGTCGTCCATAGCATCATTGTAAAGGGGGGAGACAAAGTGGCGATAATCATGACGAGGCGGTTGATAGGTGTTGACGCCGATCTGGTAGCGTTCACCTTCACTCCTACGCCGATTGTCAGCGTGTAGTGTGTGATAGTGGTGCTGCGACGAAGATGTCCTTGATTCTATTACTTCACGGAAGTAACTTGCGAAGTTAGGATACCGATCGCGAGGACTAGATGCAAACTCAAAGGGACTCCCGGGCGGCCCGCGAAGGCTGCGGTGAGCATAAGAGCCTCTCGAGTTTATAGGAATAGCCTTTTCAAATCTCTCATTACTAGAAGCACCGCGTGATTCAGTTGAGCTAACCGAAGAATGCCAACTGTTTGAGCTGTCATCTCTATCAATGGGAGGAGTCGACTCTCGCGAATGATGTTTGTTCAGAAAATTAGTTAACCCGTGCATTTTGCTTGCGTGTTCAGTCTTCAGTTCGCAAGCACATTCTTCACTTACATTTTCGTTTCTACAAAGCCCATGTTATTGATCGAATCTCGGCTCAGTCATCACTAATTACATAATACCTTACGTATTTAGGCGAAAGGCAATGAGTAGGCGGTGTGGTGACCTTTTAATTAGCGTTAAATACGAATACGTGTTTAATTCCGTTTATGGTCGAGTCAGTGTCTCGAACATAATTATTATACAAGTATAAGGCCGTTTTAAATTTAATATAAGAACCAGTCTGAAAACGACCAATTTTGTTCACAGTATTTTTGGTCAACCTAAATTATATTTGGTGGATAATGGAAACGAGTTTGCTTTCAAGGTCGGCATGTCCTATTTAGGGGAGCGATCGTCGGGGCACCGCGCATGGTTTTGGGGGTTTACGCGGACACAAAAAAGCCTTCTCATGACGCATGCGTAATTGCATGACGATCCTTTCCTTGTCACGTAGTCGAGTCGAGTTCACTCACACTTGCAACAATAATAGTTAAACCTTGAGCGTTTCGTTCCGCAAGAAAGTTATGTTTAAGAAGTGACTCTTTTAGGTTATGCGCTATAACATGCATTAGCAATGCTTGCCGATAACAACGATGTCTTTCAGACAAAGAAAGGTCTCTTATGCTATTTCAAATATTTATGATCCTATTACACAAAAGTGATTTAAAAGTTGTTTATTTACGGCAGAACGGATTTTCATAAAATGTTGTACACAGATCGATAGTAGGTACTACGACAAAATGAAGATTGATACCGAAGGCCATAATTTTTTTTTGCTTTATAAAAATAAATGTGTATGATAGCAATATAAACAGTGAACCAGAAATATAAGTGCTGCCCCGTTTAGTTTATAAGCGAATATAATTATAAATATGCTACCTACTACCACAAAATAGAACAGAAGTCAATCTACATAGAAAGTGCGCTCGAGCAACGCACACATAGACACCGCTCACCGACACGATGTCTCGGAGTCTTTCGGAGTAATGCGAGCGCGAGTGCCATCCGCTTGAGACACGCGTCTGTGAACTTTCTTGTGAAAAAATGGAGCAACTAGTAATAGTTATAATAACTGTAACAGTGGACGGTTGTTTAAAATTAACATTAAACGGTGAATTGTCGTTTTTTAAGCTACCAGTTGTTTCAGAGAGTAGGTAGGGTTTGCTTGTTTTCAATAATCTAATGAGGAAGATGTAAATGTCAAATAACCGCATTTTGTAGCCTTCAAAAATCTTTATCTCATTATATTAATAACTGCGAAAAATTATTTCGATATCAGGAAGGGTTATGGTTTCAGCAGCTATGTATGTATGTATGTTTGTATTTGCGTATGGATGATAAAAAAATACGGTCATCATCCGCATTATAGTTATGATAAGAAGTAGGTATAGGTAGGTACCTACTGCTCGGCGCGGCGAGCCGGCCGGGCCACCCGCGCAGCCGCCGCCATCCCTAGCGCGAGCGTCGAGCGTAGGTATAAAAAGTGAAGTACATACATGTGATTGACTTCTGTAGTATTTTGTGCTACTACCTACCTACAAAAACAAGGAAAATATAGTAGGTGTTATCGCCATCCACTCTTCTGGTGCAGTCATTCGCATACACTATATTACTTCGTAAGGACAGGCCTGATAACAAAACGTCGCTTCAAAGTGGGAGCCAAATTCACAGATTGGCCTACACTAGCACTCAGTCCGTGATGTAAGTTAGACGAGATCGGTCGAGTGCTACAAAGAAAACATGCCGTACTGTAAAAGGTTGTACGAACTACTAACCTCCTGCCTCCTTACTTTACTTCCTGTGTGTAATCCAAAAAGGCAGCATATTTTACCATAATTAAGTCAATGTTTTGAATACTATAGTTCGTTTTATAACACAATAATATATTTTCTATTTGGAAAATCATTGTAAACTTAATACTTATACAATGACAGGACGTCATGGCGGCGTCACCTAAATGGCGTTGTATTTTTGTTTACCATTTTAACTAAAAAAGTGTTTGTAGGCATATCCTGAGATTTAAGTCGATTGGTGCAGTTATTATTTCTAAGACCGGTTATATTCATTATTTATTATCAAAAATATTAATTTTAACACATTTGCTCAAAAAATGCATTTACAAAGCCTGTATACATTGTTCGAAAGTTAAACATTACGCACCATACACCGAAGCGTGCGGTAAAATAGGTACTCTCACCTAAGTACCTATTTAACCGCATCGTTCCTTGTATAGCGCCGTGCGTAACCTTTACTGTTTTTATTAATTTCAATAAAACATATAAAAGAATTTCACCAAGGAGTTTCACAGTACGAGAATAAATAAGCTGAATGATCGAAACTCCTTGGAAGCGATTTTGCTCAATACGTTTGTCTCACTTTAATACTAAAGAGAAAATGAAACTAGAGATGTAGTTCTAATTTTCACCACACGCATGTGGCGCCATTTGCATTGGAAATGCCCGCCATTTTAGGCCATTTTCGTATTAGTTAGATAAGGAACGTCAAAGGTTGTTTGTTGCGACTTTCCCACTAATAAACGAAAGTTTGTTTCTTTACCTATTGTACTGTTTTCTCGCGAATGTGTTGAAAAACGTTGTATGATACACGTGCGGAAATTGGTTTCTACAAACTCGTGACTATGGTAAGCCCTCGACTTCGTCTCGGGCTTACATTCGTCTACTCGTTTGTAAAAACCAACTTACCGCCCTAATATCATAAATAACTATTGTATGGATCCAGGCTTTACCCATGTGATGCCATTTTAATATTATATTTATAAACAACTATAAAATATTATGTACTGTATGCTGTAGGGATATGTGTCAAAACCACTACTAATATTAATACAGAAAAATGCTGTCCACTAGATATTATGAAAAAGACTTTTGGTGGAGGGGAATGTGGGCAAAATTGCATTGCCATTTGCCACGCTGCCACTGTATGGCAATGCCGATTTTTTTGAGAAAAATACGAATCAGACTTCTGGTCACCTGTCGTCACCAGCTCAATACGTACTCACTAGTGGGACACGGGCCTTCTCTCACATAGAGAGAGTGTAGACAATAATAGGTATAGGTAATCATAAGCCATAACCTGCGACGATGGCAAGTTGGTGGATGACACATGTTCTCAAATTTTGTGATTCTTGAACCTGCCGGCTTCCTCGTGATGTTTCCCTTCACAGTTGTAAGAGCGAGTGCTAATTGCCCACATTACTTTAAAAACGTTGTTGCTGCCGAGCGGGATTTTAAACAAAGATAACATGAATTCCTATGTCAATAAGAGAGCTCCCTAGCAAATATTTTAAGCATAAATTATTTAATTGGTTAGCTGAAAATTGTTTTAAGACATAAAAGAATTCTTTAATCTAAAAAATTGTAAATGAATTTATTGTTATTGTGGACTTCTCTGTTAATTATTATTTACTGCCGTTAATTATTAATTTCTGACATTTTATGAATTGCAATTTCTTTTATTATGGACAAACTGTGAATAATTTAATTTTATAATTTGTAAGGACGAATTTGATGAATATTGCACTTTAATAATGTAGGTCTTTAGGTGCTAATTATTATGAAGACAATTTGTAGATAAATACTTATTAATTTTTATAATCGCAATGTATTTAATTTTTGTATGCCAGTTTCTGGTGAAATATGCAGAACTTTTTTTTTCCCCTGACATCTTATTGTACCATATTTCCTGCAAATAAACAATTTCATTTCATTTCATGCTCAAATACATTATTTAAATTGACGTTTAAATAAAATCATAAACTAACACAACGAAAAAAAAACGAATTCAATGTAATATATTTGATGGTTTACGAAAGGGGTAACATACATAGTCATTCACGTTTCTATAATAATGGTACCTATAATAGGACCCTGAGTCACAGAATATTTAACAGTAGGTACTCCAGAGAGTACAAGAGGAATTCAAGCTCATCCGGGAAACAACTTTGCATTGTAAATACGGTTTGTTTTTTTCTCCGCCACGCTTGCGAGTGAAACGAAAAATTTTTTACGGTTTGAATTTCGCAGAGTCATTTTTATCGCGAATTCAACAAAAAGAAACCTGTGCTGTTATATTCGTTTGAAACTTTTGTGAATGTTACACATAGTAATCTACTTTAGAAACCAATTTTGATTATCATTATTTTGTACGGTCCCACTATAAGTTTGGTGATGATCTGCGGGGTGATCATAATAATAACTTTGATAGCAATGCAACAGGAGAAATTTCATTCCAAATTTGAAAATTTCCGTAGTAACTCTGTATATAAACTGCGTACTGAAACTGTCAAATCCATACATTTTTGTGTTTCTATCAGTCGCAAACAAGTTACATGATCGCCTAGCTGATAGCGATGATGGAATACTATATATCTCAATATAGTATCATAGATCTCAATAATGCATGACAACGAACTATATCTCAATATAGTATCATAGATCTCAATAATGCATGACAACGAACTTGTACTTGAAATTAGTTCTTATATCGGAAGTCACCAAGAAATTCTCAACTTGGGACTTCGAAGATACGTTACAGAACTCATCCGTCCAGACCGTTTTCTTCATGCGCAAAATTACTTCCATCTCAGGGGACATTGGATACCAGCAGGATTTTACTTTCAATGAGGAGTTTAATTTAAAAAAAAACACTAGTTCCGCTTCTTTTCTAGATGGCGCTGTAAGTACGTAGTTTAAACCTTTCAAACCACAGAGTAGTTTAAACATAAGAAAATGCTTAGACTACCCACAAAGAAATGTCAAATTCAGTTGGGTGGACCACGAGTACATTGCCTGTAGTATCTCCTAAGTAGTCTGTGGTGCATTCTTATTAAGTAAATTGAAGTACAGTAGATTTGCGAGATAGATAAACATTAATATTATGATCCAAAACAAAGCCGAGGTATCTCGCAACGAAACTAAATAAAAACGAAAGAGTTTACAGTTGTCAGACACATTTCCTCTAACCTGTGGTCTATGCTTGAAACAGCGACAGTGACAGCTTTTAGTAAAACCACATCTGGCGCCATCTATTAGGTCATGCATAAAATACAATTTTTTTTTTTAATAAAACGGCTCATTCCATTATAATCTACCATTATAAGGCGGTAGCTATTTCATATTTTTTGAAGAGCCTGCTAGCGTTTTCATTATTTGTATCACCGAAATTGGCTTTCAGTATGTCTACTAAACCGAGCTGGTGTTTGAATTGTCTTGTATTTCTTTCATTTTGTTTTGCAACCGTCGTGTGTCCTCATCCTAACCTAACCTAACCTAAACACAATGAGAATGCTTACATAGTACAGGATCACAGAATCTTGATTTTGTTACGCGAGCAGCTAACCATTTTTGTTTGAATAGGTGTTTTATGATAGAGAGCTTTTGGTCATCAGGTAGCAGTGGTTCATGTTCAGCATAATTCCTGTTCCATACACTTAACTTTCCTTGAAATATTGCTTCATTTGAGATTTGCATGATGGTATACAACTGATTTGAAGTCATAGACTTCAATCCAGAAGGGTCTGGGGGTCTAGCAAATATAACTTTCCAGTAGCGTTAACGCGAAAAGATAACTCAAAATGTATGGGAATGACATTGCTTGCGGAAAACTTTCCCGTAGATAATGTCATAGCTAATGTCATTCCCATATGGAAAGGTATCTTTGCTAGACCCCCTGTTAACCAATTTACAACAAAAACTAAATATATTTAAAAAATATGATACATATTTGTGCTAAAAGTTCAAAAAAGAGGGCGACTGCTTTTTTATAACTGGGTTATATGCTAAATACTCCATGTTATACTATAGTCAGAGGTAGCTAGGTAGATACCTGGGTCAGACAGAATAATCAATTGCAAAAAACAGTAAATACTCTTATGCACGAACTCACAATAATTTATAAACATTATAATCTGAGCACAACGACAAATCACACGACACTCATGCGAACGGTTACTTCCGGTTCCGACTGAGAGGGTGGCGTCTTCAATCATGCTAGCGCTTTTCGGGGTTAGCCCTTTGTTGCAGCAGGTACCTGGCTTTTCGAAGAAGTCGCATAATGGGGTGGGACCCAGCAATAAAAAAAGTGCGTACTGCATAGTGTAGTGTACTATAATATCTGTTCTGTGGTGTAGTTGTCACACATGCGCAAGACCTGTCTACATTTCCATCTTAGCACATTAACGTAATTAAGGTTTTCCAGTAGTTTATTGGTGTTTTTGATTTCCATGAATCCTCGTTATACGCTCTAGCTTCTTTATATTTTCTGTATCACCGTAATGGTACAAGTTGTTTACAAAACTTTTAAGTTATCAATTAACAACAGTAGATAGTTGAACGATTACGTTGTAAAATTTATTTAATACCAGTATTAAAAACTTGAATTTCTAAATTTTGAGCGGCTTTCAAAGCAATGAGTAGTATTTTTTTTTCAAACAAACAGCGGGCTAGCCCACCTGTTGGTAAGTGGTCACTACCGCCGCCTATGGACATTGAAAACATCGAAGGCATTGCCGGTGCGTTGCCTACCCTTGTTGAGAGGACTCTTTTAACACTTCTTGAAGCTCCATACTGTAGTACTGTTAAGATACTTTTCAGGTGAATAAACCATGTATTTTAAAGAATTACCCCACGGAACTCCTTAATGAGAAACAGCTTACGTGGCGTAATACAATGTATGTTATGGTATTCTTGGATATCACAGGTAATTGCAGTTACTGTCGATCAGGCCATGAGCTTTGATGATATTCTACTGAACTCATCAGGTACATTCTTTTGTAACTTCCCAACCATTCGGTTTGTCAACTAGAATTGTACACAGTTAATTTAGTTAGTTTTGCACCTGTTAGTATATGGGTAAAGTTATATAATATACCTATTTATTTAAATTACGTGGTCCGATCGAGTAAACCAAGCTATCGGATTACGTGGTAACAAACGTGTTGATTTGTAATGATTGATATTAAAATCTGCGATATAATTAGGTTTATATGGATTATAAAAATACGCTATGCCAGGTAGGACAAGAATTTCAAAAGAGATCTTTATCGTAGGCATTTTTTTTATCTCGAGTATAGTAAACTATACTCACTAAAAGTATAATATGTAAGCAGTTAACCAGATATACTGGAATTGGATTTTAATTCGACATTTACATACAACAGAAAATTGAAATTCCATTTAATTGACCGTCTTTTACAGCCAGTTTTAGATAATATTTTATAAAATATGTAAGGAGTAAATATAGGCGAATAATTGATAAATTGAATTATTAATAAGCAAGGCTTGCGTTTTATAGTTTCAATCAAAAATCTACATAGTAACACAACTCCTCGATTTTATTATGTAATTTAATAAACAACGAATACCAGTAGGTACATAATTTAAACGCAAATCATGTATTAAAATAGTTGAGCAGCTCGACTCCTTCGTTGAATCTATACGAATTCATTGTTACGTTATTTGTCGTTTAACGTTTCGGTTTAAACTGTTTTTTAATACAACAAATAGATACACAATGTGATTTAATATGCCACTTCGATGCCAATGTCAACACATTAATGTCTTTACAAACCGGTTCTAGGCTACAGATTGTAAAACACCTTGGTGTTAGCACGTAGTTTTACAGACATCAATATTTCCGATGATAACACAAACATTTAAATTATTTTTCTGTGAAGATACGAATACATAAATTTCAATTTGTTTTGTTGATTGAACATCAACAAATTTATTAAGTTCACATGTCACAATTCATCAGAAGGACATTTCAGTCGTATTATGCCGCCAAGCCATGTGCCATACATAACATCCCAAACATAAACACGGCAAATAGGTACTCCGGTGACACCGAGATTCGATCAAAATGTAGGGCACAATCAAAATCACTGACCACTTTTCGTATATTTTTTACACTAACTACACACAACAATAAAAACGAAACATCATACAGAGTTCATCGTAACGTTATTATTTCTGATGGGACGAAACGCGCGACACGTCCCTCTCTCGCGGCAGACGTGTTTGCACTGCACTAACTTAGTGGAATAAGCAAGAGAGCGGGACGGGATCGAGAGGGCGTGAGATGGCGCGAAGCCGGTGCCGATGCCTTTAGGTCGAAGCACGCGACCGCGGGTCCCTCGCGGCTCGCGGTCTGGCGACTCCCTAGAGCCGGCATCGGCAGCCCGCAGCGTCACGTATCGCCCGCACCGCCTAGCCATGACGACCGCCGCGGCCACGGATCGGCCTTGCACGCTGACGATGATTTAATAGCCGCCATCGTAACAGGTTCGGAGACCTTGCAACCTCCAATTCCGATTCCGGCAACAACTCAACAAGCTACTTTGAAAATTACTGTCAATTATATATGCTTTATTCCGTCCAATGGAGAGATATTATGATCTTCTCGTGATTTTAAAGTATCCACCTATGAATCTTAACATTTTATAACAAGATTTGAACTTAAGAGTCTGATAGACGTGAATATTGAATGATGTATAACACTGTTTCAAACTTTCCCGTAAGTAATATTATAAACGTAGTGAACAACCGTTCACTACGTTTATAATATTACTTACGGGATCTTTACCGTGATTTGAATCATTGCTGAGTTCCCGATATTTCGGCACAGTTACATGCACCATGTTCACGGGTAGACTGAAGATGCGGGTGGATGATGAAAAAGTTCGAAATAAACATGGTGCATGTAACTGTGCCGAAATATCGGGAACTCAGAAATGATTCAAATCACGGTAAAGATCCCGTAAGTAATATTATAAACGTATTGAATGATGTATGTTAGAGAAAAAAAGAAAGACCGCCTATACATTCAGGCGGCACAATGTGCTTCTGAAATTAGAAACATTGGTTTCATCGGCAACGACGACACATATTATTATAGAGTACATGCTGAACGATAGGGAACCTAAAACTATTAGGGCACGAAACATGGAATTGTTAGGGTGTTTTAAATAAATATATCCATGTATGCGGTGGCTGTCATTCTCTTGGGATCGGTTTTTAAATAATCAGATATAAGTTGTAGAGCCACAATTTCTGATATACCAGGAGATTGCCAGTTAACTACTCGCACTGCCCACAGACAACAAAATTTAAATTTAATCTCAAAGTCGCACAACAAGCTATGGAGAGAGCTATTCTGTACACATAGTTTAAGCTGCAATCCAGAACAGATTTGTTTGTATATTTACCTATTTGGAATAAGTCGTTGATTGTAATTTGTTTTGTGTACCTATATATAAATAAATAAATAAATAAATAAATAAATATTCTCGCCGGTGTTTCCCTGTGAGATAAGATCCGAAATGAGGAGATCCGCAGGAGGACTAAAGCGACCGATATAGTTATTACACTTAGCAAATTGAAATTGCAGTGGGCATTCCACATCACTCGTAGAACTGGAAACCGATGGGAAAGAAAGGTTCTCTAGTGGCCACCGCGAACCGAGACGCGGGCGTAGGCCCCCACTAGGTGGACCAACGATCTGGTTAAAACCGCGGAGAGCCGATGGATGCAAGAGGCGAGCACCCGCTCAGGGTGGCGCACAATGGGGAAGGCCTTTGTTCAACATTTTCAAAATGTTGTTTAAAAGACCTGTTCATTGTTCAACGACACCGGAATTGATGGATTTCATTGAAAAAACCTTATTATCCATTCTGTGCATTTTTAATGCTGGCACTTATTTGGCACAAGGAATCAGCAAAGCAATGCAATTCAATGGAGCAATAAATTCTACTATACATTAAATGACAAACATAATTGTTTGGGTAAACTATAGGTAAACGAGATTGGTGTTTCGTTTTAATCATTGTTGTCATTTTATTTTTATTTAAACAAATGACGTTAAGTGCTCGGGTAGGCTTGTTGTTATCCTGATGATAAGCTTCACGGGCTGCCCACAACAATTGCAGTGTCACCCCGAACAATAAATTATAAAATCTACATAGCTACATCTATTGCACTGCGCAAATCATCCTGAGATATCAGTGTGAGTCCACCCACCCCAGCAGTGAGATCAACTAGGCCATACATGTCAAACTGAAAATCATTGATGGGTCAAATGCGTGTGGACTGCAATCTCAATGCGCCGCAAACTTCAATGTTTTTAAATATTACATTTAACTTCTATGCATCTATCTGCTAGCGAGTGGGAACCCAATCGATGTCGATAGAGAAAAGATCCGTAAACAACGAATTATTATCTTCTTGGAGCTTAAAATCTTGAAAACAAATTTCAAATTACGCCTGTAGTCGCGTTTTCTTGGTACTTATACTTGTTATTTCAAATTGGAAAACTTGTATTTTCCTAAAGGGGAGGCTGTACTTAAAATTGGATTGGGGCACAAGCAAATGCGTAGAGGACCTCATCCGGCCCGCGGGCCGCGAGTTTGGCATTCTTGAGCTCTAGGCGATCATGGAACTTGAGTGCAACCAATAGAAACAACGTATTGATTTGACAGTTTCAATACATAGTGCAAAATTTCATTGCCCAGTAATTTTGCAAGCTACAGTGCCCTTCAAATACGATGCCCTACTTTACCAGTTTCTTCAACTTTCACGACTTCGTAAAAGCGAAAATCGATAACTAAATATTTATAAAAATAAAGTTGACGTCAAGCATTATTGAACGGTTACATAAAATTATAGATTAAGAATCTGAGCGCTGGCGATTTGCAAAGTGGCATAAAGTGATAAACTAGGTCAGAGCGTAACAAACTAAATAAATAACAAACTAAATATAAACCGCAATTGAATTTCGACTTACCTGCAGCATAATGCTGTTGATGAGCAATCGCCCTCTGAAACCAACAGAAATAAAACAAATTAACAAATAAGCAAAGCATGGGTGATGTGTGAGAGATAGTATGATATTTAAAATGGTTTGATTGGCAACATAGTTAAACATATAAAATAAGGTAGGTATATATACAAGGGCGCTAAAACGTGCAGATGGAGCTACTTCAAGAAAAGAAGAAGACGTCCAATGCTGAAAACAGGCCTCCCCCATAAAACGTAAGCTTATCATAGGGGGGGGGGGGGGGAATTTGCCATAATCCCCACGCTTGGCAGGCGGCTTGGTGATCGCAGAAGATTTTAATGTACCGAGGAGAATGCTGCTGCCCATTCCCTCGATATTCCCTTTGCCGGCTGTTACGGCACCCACAGGAAGAGATGGGGTGGTCCTATTCGCAAACCGGGACCACACGGCCAAATGGAGCTAAGGAGAGAGTTAATCAGCTAGCGTTGGTTTAGTCTCTGTCACTCGGTATATTATGTGACGATGACGGTTAAGATCAAAGAGATCTAGAGATGCCACTCACGTGCGCTGAGAACGAAGTTAAAATCTACTTAAAATAGGGTGAGGACGTCCTCACATATTTTATTAGCTTTGTCGAAAATTGGCCCGACATTTCTCTCTACTGATGCGTATTGCCATAATTCTTTCATACCGCAAGTTGTGCCCATTGCTCTTTATTTTTTGTTTCTATTATTTTTTGTTTACTTTTTTATTTATACTCATCCTGTCGACGGGAAAATGGAAGGGAAAGGGGAAAAGGATGAAGACGGCAACAGAAGGAAGGCAGGCTTCGCTGGCCCATCCATTCATCCTTTTCCCTTTCGCTACCCTCTTACCCATAAACAAGGTTAAGGCGTTAAAACTAATTAACCCGTGCGAAGGCAGGGTGGGTCAGCTAGTCCATGCAGTTACTATAATCTTTAAGAATATTACTTTTTTTTACTATTATTAATACGTACTTTTGGAAGATAATGTCCTATTCTTTAAAAAGAAGAAAAAGGTGTTAAACCGATTACAATCGCCTTAATTTCATACTGAGAGCAAACTTGAAAGGTATTACAGTAGTATATATATTTTCCAGTTATTTTGATACAAAACACAAACTACTTCTACCGATTTTAACGAAACTTCAATGGGACTAATCTGAAGTGATGTCATTTCTAAAAATAAACAATTTTCTAAATTAGTTTATAGATAATCAAATTCTGAGGTAACAAATATTAAAAATACAACCAAATAGAGAACCTCGTCTTTTTTTAGTCGGTTGTTAAGCCAAGTTTATGGCCACGTAAGTTGCATTTTTCGATCAACTGTATTGAAAATAATTATACTCAGTTTCATTACGTAATCTTCCAGAATTTGTTCTACAACTAGCGAATCACACGATTTGAAAAGATTACGATCCATCTGAAAATCACTATAATTTGCATATTATAAAGTGTTTAAACTATCCACTGAAATAAACACAGCAGTTCGACTTCAAACGCTGACTGATGAGCGGCCCTTTGATGTTAAAATATAAATTACGTTATAAAATCACGAATGTTATAATGTAAAGTAATCATCACTGGCTTTAATCATTGTACCGCTTACCTCTGGATATTAACTTTAAGTAGGTACTATGAAGATTTTTTTTTTATATGTAGAGGATTTACATTACAATCAAAGTTGTATAACATCCTTAGCATTTACCTCACCGGGCTATAATTACATCAACCCTAGCATGAATTACCAACTAAACAAGTACTTGTGTAGCGGAGAATTACTTATTTTGTCTTGCCTCTCTCTCTCTCTCTCTCTCTCTACAATGTTTGAAATGGGCAAAGTTAAAATTATAAAATAGAGAAAACATTAGAGTACTAAACCTACACCATAACATATTGGATACATCATATTGGCGACCGGAAGCTCATCGCGTTTTCCAAAGTTTATCAGAGCGCCTGGGGCCATATTCTCAGCCATTCGATTTGTCTTCCGTCCCTTTCGAACCTATTATAAAATCGACTATAACGATAAGGACTACAGAAAAGTCGAATTGGTGAGAATCGGCCCCCAGGTCGATGCGACGCGTGACAAAAATTCTGGCACTTATTTGGCTCAGCGAATCAGCATTCCAATTCAACGAGGCAATGCTGCCAGCATGTTGGGTACGCTACCTACCGGTAGTGGGCTGGAGCATTTAGACTGTCTATAGGCCATCGCGGCTAGTATACAGTCCAAATGTTCTTCGTAGTGGATAGTGTAGCTAGTTTATTCGTTTTATTATTGTAGAGTTATTTTAAAGAATAAAGTCACATTGCTCATATTATTATGATGGATACACATCGATAACACATCCATAACATTCGTCGTCATCAGCCTGAAGATGTCCACGACCATAGGCCTCACCCATCCCCCCAGAAATCAAACCCGTGTCTTCTTGGACCGGCGTCAACCCGCTGTTGGAACGAATTTGGTTAGAACTTTCCAAAAATTGTTGTTGAATGTTTAGCAATAATTATATCTTGTACAATGTACACACACAAAACGATTACCATTCATCGAGTCATCAAATGCAAAAACGCCCAACATAATTCTGATAGCAAACACACAACTAAAACACTCGATTAAATAAACTTGTATCGTAGAAATGGACACATCGATAACGAATCCACACCAGCCACGCTTCTTCAACTTAGCCCGTGCTACTTTGTGGTTAATTTAAATGTAGCTTATCAAATGAAATGAAATAATTTATTAATTATCACTTATCTATCTGTTGTCATGAAGTCTGTAATCAGCGTAAAAACTGTTCATTCACATTTCATGTTTATGGCTAACTATTGGTAATCTGTTAATTGCTTTGTTTTTTACCTAACATCTACTAGTTTTATGTCTTTATGTAATGCTGTTGATAACCTAATTAAGAAAAAAATAAATAAAATAAAATATTTGTACGAGTTTCGGGTTACAATATTGCAAACATGGATCAGCACATAATACTTCCAACAAAATTCTGTCTATAGGTACAGGCGTACAAATATTCTTAATTGGATTTAATTTAATTGTGTCAGTATTTAATAATGAGTTTAAGTAATTGTAGTTATTATTGTTGAACGGTGAGTTATTATTTACAAAACATTAGATACATTAATTTGGTCAGACTAACCTATACCTCTAAGTACTAATCGATGCGTCATTTAGAGTCTTTTACAGGATAACATTTATCCAGTAGGAAGTCAAACATTTTTTCTCAAATTCATTAATGTCATATACTTTGAAAGTTTCAGTTAATTTATTAAATACTCTGATTGCATGGACGTATCATCTCTGATTGCCATACAGTTTACATTAATGAACTACTGATCCATGTCTAAAATGACCGGTTCGTTTAGAGTACCTAATCCACCTACCTATATACGTGTGTTATCTTCTAGTTGAAACCATAATGGCATGTCTGCTTTGTGTAGTGTGCAATGTTACATTTGATTACCTGTAGCATTCACAATCGTAAACGGCTGTGTGCTCCAAGCGTGCAAGTGATTATTATTTTACACTAATACCTTCTGCACGTGGCTTTGCGCATGTGGTATCAGGATAAAAGTGGTGTAACTTCAATGTCTAATCTATTGCATACAGGGTGTCAAACTAATGCAACCTTAAGGGTAGGTAACTTTTCCATTGTAAATCTTAGGTCTACACATATTGAAGAAAAAATCACATATTTATTACTTTGATAAAATGTAATTTACCTGAAAATGACACTGAAAAAGTGGTACCAATGCCAGAAAAACTCAAAGGTATCGTTTGGCTTTGCAAATGCTTTATTTAAGTATAAAAAAAAAATAAGCACTAAGCTAAACTAAAACTAAAATTAAGCAGGTAATCTATGAATGTATATAAATGGAAGAGAAAAGGAAGACCAAAGAATAAAAATCTATCCAGGATTTCGTAAAGGCTGTTATTAAATAATGAAAGTTTATAGAACTAATGATATAAGCTTACATGGAATGTTTAGAATGTAGGGTTAGCTCATAGTTCTAAAACGATGTGCCTGTCTAGGAGGTCAAATGATTAACTCCGAGGTATGTAAAAGCCGGTATTAGTTCTTTTGGAACTAAACATATCAACATAAACTATAATATAGTGGGCTAACAGGGGTGGCCAAAGCGTCGACCGGAGGCTTTTGCGGTAGCCCGCTAGACAATAATTATCAGGAATGAAAAAGTTTAGTTATTACATTGAGTTCATAGTAAACCCGTTTTTATGCGAGTGTTCTTAATATTTAACAAAAAAATCTGTAAGAAATCATCACAATCCGGCCAGCAATTTCAGCGTGACGCATGTTCAAAGGAACATACCAACATACGAAAATTAAGAAAAAAAATGTTTTTGCTATACCTAACATCAGGCGCACGACTAGCTCGTCACGTCATTAGATTACAAATCTAAAAATATTGTAGGTATATTTTGTTGTACATATTTAGTCTAGTTACAGTTTAGATTGCTGGCGGTATCGGTAGACTGCTGGGTTATTTTGAATCATAATGTAGCCCGCTTACTTCAAAAGTTTGCCCCCAGCCCTAAACTATAACATCTCCGTAAGAATTTTTTCTCTTTGCTAAAACAGACGGAACGCCCGACGCAAGATGGCCGATTGCCCCCTGACCTTCACGGTGTAGGCCCGGAACCCCTGACCTAAATACTCAGTCTAATCTACATTTGTCGAAATGTAAACAAAGGGTGGTTTCCGATGCATCGGGGTTTTATAGAGTCTTATCTATCTATACCCATATAATTATCACATTCAAAAACGGAAAGGGTTGAAAGCTCTTCACATGGCGAACTATATTCCACTGCCAATACTGTCATTGTTAAGGTGGAACGTAATCTAATGTAATTTAACGTAATTTGTCATGTAATCTAATTACATGAAAACTAATTACATGAAAACTAATTAGTTTTCATGTAATCACGTTGAGTAATTAAGCTATTATTGGCAAAAGAACGCAAGAAAATTTGAATTTGCCGCGCTAGTGAAACTTTCCACCTTAATGTCGCTTTTCGCGTTACATTGACGATGACAGCTTACGGCACTGATAGTTCAGCGTATGCTGCTTCTTCTTCTTAGCGTGTCTATGGCAATTTTTTTAAATATTTGCGGCCCAGAACTTGGCGACGTCAACTGCGTTATGTGTGGCCTCCACGAGGTCCTGTTTCGAGCAAGTGGCAGGACACGCAGGACACGTTATTAAATGGGCCAAGGTTTGAACCGCTCTCCACACAAACATTGGAAGATCAACTGAGAAGCCCCACTTGGACATGTTGTCCTTGCTCCGGCCGATCTGAGTCCGAAGCCTATTTAGAGACTTCCAGGTCGACCATGTTTCCTCGTAACCTGGTGGGAGGTTCTCAGCTGGTTCAATGAATGAATTTGGAAGGGACGCTCTCTCACGCCACGGGCTGTCTGGCTATTAAGGACACCTTTGATGAAACTATTGCGACCTTACAGCCTTTGTGGTACAGGAATGTGTTCGTGCAGCGGGTGTCACGTGTCGCACTCCTTTCTAGTCATTTCGTTGGAGCTTGCCACAGCCCTGCAGACAACTGGAGGCGCAGGAAGCTCCAACGAAATGCGTATGCTGCCACAGGATGATGAAACGAAAGTAAGTTCTAGACACAAGCCCTCCGTCTAGTTTGCGAATAGGACCACCCTTTCTCTTCGCGTGAGTGCCGTAAGAACCGGCTAAGGGAATATCCAGGAAATGGGCATCAGCATTTTCCTCGGTACATTAAAATATTCTGCGATCACCAAGCCGCTTGTCAAGCGTGTAGAATTGTAGATTATGGCAATATCTTATGATGAACGTCCAAACGGTGTTCGAAGTCAGCCCATTGTTAGTCTAGCTTGTTATTTACTACTTGCTTTGAGCAGTCAGACCTTTTACTTTGTTCGAAGAATAGTCGGAACCGTATTGAATAATTTGCAGTTAAAAAATCTATGAACCTGACCCTTTGTTTGACAGTAACATAATGTCCGAGATGAAAGGAAGCGTGGATAATTTAACGCAGTTAAAAATATTATTTTACAACCTAATATACAATGTTTTAGTTTGAGTTTCTTTTTCTTTTTTTATGTAAACGAATGACGTATTTGTCTGGTGCCAATCGTCGCGGCGGCGGCCGCTCAACTCAATACAAATGCAGTGCTTGGAGGTCGGAACTCTAAATTAAAGTTTCGCGTGACAATACTGCGCACATCATCCTGCGCCATCACGCAGTCTAGAAATGTACCAATAAGATAGGCAAGCGACGAGCTAGTCGTTCGCGTGATGTTATGCGTCACGGCTACCCATAACAGACTGCAGTATCGCTCGAAACTCTAAATTAATATAGTTCTGCGTGACACTGCACTGCGCACGTCATCCTGAGACTTCATCATAAAGTCTCATTTGCCTAGTCATTTCACTAGCTACAATGGCCTTCAAGCCGGAACACAATAATGCTTGCACACTATTGCTTTGCGGCAGAATAACTCACAGACTACTAAGGAATACCAGGCAGAGCGGTGGTACCTAGTACCTATCTAGACGAACTTCGCAAAAAAATCCTACTACCTAGTAAATCACTATTGTAATCCTATTTGAAAGTCATCGACAAAAAGAGGAACATTAAAAATACAATGAGAAATGTTTAAATGGATGGGCGATGCTATTGGTTTGGTGAGTGAACACCCCGTCCCATGTAGGTTAAGTTAAGGTAAGTACAAAAATATATAATTTCACTGGACTCAAATATGTATAAATCATCTGTTTAAAAAAAACGACGAAGACAAAATGGTGGGGCTGGGTTCACTTGGTTTTAATACCTTACCTTACTACCTTACCTGAATAACATAACATGCATTCCGCATGCTCCATTCTATAAAGTTTAAAGAACAGGAAGAGGATTTTAGTTTAAACTTTAAACTCCAAAAGATTTATTCATAGCAATTATTTAACTGTCACGTGTGATTCTTCCGTGTTTATTTTCGTCTAGGTAACTATTACGCTAACGTTAAATCCATAGAGTTGAACCATAGTTTAAGTCTCTTGTACCATTTTTCAATGTAAATCTTTTTTTTAATTCTTAATAGGCAAAGCATTTGACCACTGTCTCACCTGACGGAAAGTGATGACGCAGTCTACGATGGTGCATTCTTGGCTAGAAGATACCTGGGGGCGTACCGTGACCTCTTAGCGCGATTCAAAACTGAGCCTATATTGGATCGCTTTGTTTTTTTCCGTATGAGGATTTTGACAAGCGATCCAGTATAGGCTCTGTTTTGAATCGCGCTAAGAGCTCACGGTACGCCCCCAGTGCCCTCCACCCAGATCATAGTTACTCATAGTTAGTTGGTCATAGTTATAAAATATATAAATGATTTTAATAAAAACACAAACAAGTGATTCTATATCATAGGTATTTACTTCTAGGCAATCACAATTACAAGGCCAAGACGATTATCATTTTATTCAACTAATAATTATAAACGCGATTGCTTATTACACGACATTAGATTCGAAGAAACAAGTACATGGCTCCGTACTACCTTCATTTTCGTTCTTCAATCTTTATTTTATTCACTCGAATATTCCTATTCTATCTGAGTTTGAATTGGTATTATTATCCCAAAAGGGGGTAAATCTACTCTCAAAGTTAGACAATGTTTCTTCTACGACTTTTCTAAATTAATAGGTTTTCATTAAAGAAATGCCATGTAAAGTTTACGTTTGTCTAGCGCAGCTGGGTGGTTGAACTTGGTCCTTGACCGAATGCACTTAAATGAGTTTGACGACCTGTGTTTAGAAATGAATTTGTTTATTTATTTTAGTATCTTGTTAACTCTCGTAGCGATCGCACGTGCAATTTTGTGAGTGGATTTGTTTTTTTAGTATAGAGGTTTGGAAACACGCAGTTTCAAGTAAGGCTCTCACAACTTGTGGGCTATCATGGTCCCAGTCCCCCCCCCCCTATCAGGATAACATACCAATTCAAACTCACCTTGTATAGGGGTGGGAGAGGTGTGGGAACGTGACAATAAATCGGTTGCCTTTTGATCATCGGCTTTCTTCAACCAATGACCGTACGGTGTTTGACAATCGTACGAGAAACCGGAGGCTAGAAAGATAAGTTTGAACTTAGAAGCTGTCAAACTTTATTGCAGACGGCATAAGCCTAACAATACGCACACACGCGTATTGGCCTTTGCTCGTTCCTTACGGCCGACGAGTAAAGTAGGTAATGTCTTCATGAGATCACCTACGTTTATACCTATGCAAAGCCATTCGATATAAACGAAGCTGCATCACGAACATGAGTAAATAGTCTAGGAATAATTAATTATATCGACGACGAAAATGAGATGCTGCCTTCCATTATCCTTCTATTATTGTATCTTTTGCGCACCGCGAGAAAACTTGTCGTCGCTATTAGAGTGAGACACTTGTGCGCTACAGTCTTGCTTGTCACGGTCTCTGACGACAAAAGATGTCGAGAAAATTTTGTCACGGTGCGCACGCTAGGCAGGTCGGCTAGCTTATTACGTAAAGTTTGCAACAGGCGTAAATTTAGCAATCATTGCTGCCAAAGCTGTCAAACGTCACTTTGGCAGAGCAGAAAGCGATCGAGCGCTAGATCACCGACTGTCGGACAACAGATGAACTAAAAAGTGCATTATTTTGTTTCCTTCTATTGCTTTCCTATTGCTAGTGGTGCTAGTATTAAAGTCCAAAGTCGCGACAGGGACCAACAGGCGGGCGACTGCGACCGATTGCTAAGTGTTTGCTGTCGCTTTGCTACTGCTGTTGCATTGCTACTGCTGTAGTTTTGCTGTTGCAATTTTTACATAATACGGGTGCGGTTCGGGGGTTGTGCGGAAGTAGCCAACCGCCATTTATTGTGTCTTGTAATAACAGGCATTTCTATTACATTGTTTTATCATAAAATAAACATTTGACATTGCTATTGCTACACTCAAATTTCTGAAATGAAGGACTGGTAGATAACTCCACTATTAATCACGATAACGTCAGTGTACCGTAGCGTAATCAATGAGACGTGGTGCTGCAATGCAGAGCACGTCATACAATACCACAGATAACCCCCAATGTGTACAATACCAACTGTGATTGTTTTGGGCAGTTTACAAGTTAAGGCTGCTCTATACATATACGCGGATCCACTATCTAGCTCGCGCATTGAGATATTAAATAAATGAATTTACTTAATAGAAAAATCTGGCTTAACTATGTTTTCGTGAATAACATTACAAAAATGTAATAATCAAACAAGTTTTCATACATAAACAGCATAGAAAGAAAATAAACTTTGATGCCGTTGAATTTATGACACCTTGTTTTGATTAATATTAATATGATATTTTTGTTGAACATTTGTAATGTTATTCATAATAACATAGTTTAGCCAGATTTTCCGTAAGTAAATTCAGTTATTTATCTTCAAAAATGTCACAATACGCGGGCGAAGTAGAGGATCCGCGAGTATGAGGACCTTAAGACGCTGACAACACCCAATGCGAGCATGTTTATTACAACAGTCGAACATAGAACGTACACTATATAAAGTAAGGTCGCTTTTTGCGTAGCAAAAATATGGCGATACCATTGCGTTGCGCGTTGACTTTTACATTTTGCGGTACAAATAATTAATTATAAAAGAAATACTTTTTGTTATTAAAAATAAGCTTACAGTTGGATGCATTGAAACATAACACTATGATTAAGTTCAATGGGGTGTCTTATTACAACGTAACATTTTTTTTGCATTTGAATAATGTTTTAGAGGTCACGTCACGATTTTTTCTACAGAGAAAGCTTTTCGTAAGCGCGTTTTGATTTTTATAGTTGGAAAGAAGATATAACCATTTGTAACAAGGTTTTTTTTCCATTCTGTAAATGATATGCATATGAGAAAATTACATTCAAGTTAGTCGATTTGGGAGCCTTCAATCTCTTAAGTACTCTGTACTACACACCAACCCGCAGGGGCGGGTCATTAGTGTGTAATGTGTAGAACGCCTTAAATTCACATCTACAGATTCTTAGCAACCTAAAGTAACAACAGATTTTGAGTGTTGCAAGCTCTAAGCTGATGAAATGGGCATGTAATGTTTTAACTTCAATAGCGTAGAGGCACGGTTCTTTAAAATCCCATTAACCAAAATATGCAAAATTTCCCCAAAATCAGGTTAGCTGACTGACAGAAGGACAGAGCCGAGTCAAGCTTAATCCCATCAAAGTGCTACGTCATACATGGTCATACAAACAAAACCGAGTCTCAGTAGCAGGCAAGACAACTTTTTTTCAAACTCAAACAATATTGTAATAGGCTTTGCTATATAATGTGAAATCAAGACTTTGTAACGTTACCTATAATTATTATGCTTACTATCTACAACATTTTGATTTTAATGTTTTAAATATAAATAAATAATTGATAACAATAATATAATATTATAAGTAACTAATTTCATGTTGACTTGTAAAAGTGCAAAAAAAACGGTCTATATGCAAAAACAAAATTGACCTCTGAAACCAAGGTTTGTTTAATCGTCACTGAGTCTTGAAAGAAAAGAACCCACGAAATTAATTTCAGTACAAACTAGTACTTACTTTAGTATAACCAAATAACTGTTGGCCTTGACCTCCTTTAGCTATGCTAGTCCAAATAACAGAGAAATGTGTGCTTTGTATCGCTACTACAGAGCACATATTTCTCATGTTATTTGGACAGAATTGTGGATTTCATAACGTTATGTTGAAGAATTTTCATTCAATCGCTACATATAACTCAAATCGCACACGTTTCAAAAGGTTTTTTTTTTATAACATGGATGGACAAACAAGCTGCCGGGCCGCCTGATGGGAAGCAGTTACCGTCGCCTATGGACACCTGTAGCACCAGGGGCGCTACCGATGCGTTGCCTATCCTTTAAGACTCTTTTTACCCGCCTTTTGAAGTGCCCCATATTGTAACTCGGCGGAAAAACCTCAGCTGGAAGCTCAATTAATTAGGTAATTAGTGCAGCGCGACTGGCCGGTCCAGGCATTCTTTATAACGAGCATATGCGTTTACGTTCTGGGTATTGTTTGTTAAAACTTAAAAGCATTGTTAGCATAGAAATTTTACGAGTAATAACAATTAGGACATTCCAACCAAGTAAATATATTTGGAGAGAGCTACGCTCGGTGCTTCCCTGCGAGATAAGATCCGAAACGAGGAGATCCGCAGGAGAACTAAAGTGACCGATATAGCTCTTAGAATTAGCTAGTTGAAATGGCAATGTGGAGAGTGCACGTTTTCGGGCTGTTGATGATGATGATGATGTCTTCCGGTTCGTGGCCGCCACTCGAGAACCTTTCTTCCCCATCGGTTATCAGTTCTACGAGCGATGTGGCCTGCCCATCAATCAAACATTCAACTTGCTAATTCTAAGAGCTCGTGCACGTATTGGTGGTGTCTTTATCTCTACACAATGCCGTTAACTCGAGTTGGAGGAATCAGATTCAATTACTCTACACACCATACAATCTGCCACAAATTTGTCAACTCAATCAGTCAAATCGCATCGTGTGGAGGCGCGTTGCGGCCATCCAGCAGATTGAGACGACAAATTGAGTGACGGATTGCATGGTGTGTAGAGGCCACGGTCTAATGTAAACCTAAAAAAAAACCTAAAAATGTAGGTGGTACCTATAGCATTGAATTTTCACACCAAAATAAGGGGAACAATTTGGATGTAAACCACTGAATTCATGCGGTTTATAAAGTGTGAAGGTACCCAAGCTACTGTGGCGCAAAATTTATAGGATAGCTTTACACACCATAAGGAAACCGCGACCCAAATGGGGTTTCAAAGTCTCATACAAGATATTGTCTGGTGTAACTCCAATCCTTTAAGTTATTTGAAAACTATTAAACCTAAAGCAGGGTAAAAACTCGTAGGTAAAACATGTTTTCTAGAAAAACGCGAAAAACAAAAGTTGCGAGTAGTCGAGTTGCTGCATTCTTACTTCCTGAGTTTTTGGGTTCCAGGTGGAATTTTGATACGTGAGAAAGAACAGAATATAGATTTTTTTTGGCGATTCCGAATATGTATCTAACTCAATTTTGCCATAAACGTTAGTTACTGCGTTCTTCACTATGAGGGCAGCATTATGGTCTGATATGTTCTAACAAATATATACCCTCATCTGTTATTTTTATCGTTCCACTGCTCTGACCACTTGCCTACACGGGAAGAAGATCGATCCATTGCTGATTATGTACCCTAATGAAAATGAGGGGTTTAAAGGTGCATTCGCAGTAATACCTGCTGTTGTTGATGCTGGTAATGCTGCGCCACCAGCCTGATCCCACTGAGCTCCAGCGACCGAGGATCGAGAGACCTACTGCGAGGTTTTTCAGAATAGAACACGTCTTCGTCTCGCTTCCCTTTCTTCCATCTAAAGTAGTTAGCCATCTCGAGCAGTTCATTCAACGAGTCCGCAACCACAACACGATCATTTCCCAGAGATTATATATAGAGCTCACGTATAGAAGACATTTCCGCTAAGGCTGCCAATCGCGGAGGCATCTCTTAAGGCACTGAGATAAAGCCGCCGTCACGAGACGCTATTGTTATGCAATGAACTATAACGTTTAAGCGTAACCGATATTCGATCACGGCCCGGTTCCGCTGCGGAACTAGGAAACCGACGCGGCCGTTGCGCGGGCGCAGGTTATCACAACTGAGCAATACAACGCTGCGACAGATTACAGCACGGTACGTACTTATCAATTGTACGAAAGCACTTCAGGCAGACTACACTAATGCTGTAGAAACGATCAATGGTGATAATTAGTTAATGTTATTTACAATAGTCACGGAGTTGGTGTTGGACTTTGATTGTGATTTGTACACTGAATCAACAGGTTGAGGTAAGTTTGCGTGCAGTTACGCCTGTGTTCCGCACATTAGTTGCACAAGGCAATTGACACACACATGGCCTTTAATGGCCGTAAGCGGCAGTCGTGTACGAGCAATTGACTCCTCCGACTATTACAAGAGGTGTGTGCATGTTGTGCCGGTTGTACGCAATTGTGTATTATTTACCGCATTAATTTAGCCTCGATTTTTCAAGCGACTGCGTATATGAAGAGGCGCTGTTATGTTTAAAATGGATAGGCAGTAACTCAACTACGCAGTCAGCAGGTGCAGATATGTTTTGGCGTGGTTTTGACACATGAAGGTAAGGTGGACATTAACGTCACGTCGTCTATGCCTACCTATATTATAATGCGTCATCTTCAATCACGTAACCGGTATTATTACAGTTATACCCTTGAACTTCATTAGAAGCACTGCCGTGTGAAAGTGTGTAATGTGCACTGCATTTAAACAGGAAATTTTCTTATCAGCTGTAGTAAATTCAAGCATCTATCAGTCTTCGGTGTCACCAATATCAACAGCATCGCGATGGTCAAACGACAGCCGATAAAAAAAACGATTTACGCTTATTTGTATTGTTTTTCTTCTCTTAGAATTACCAAGTAGAAATGGCAATGGGCGGACCACATTGCTCGTATATTTGACAACTGATGGGCAAGAAAGGTTCCTGAGCGGCGATCTCAAACCGGAAAATGTAGCACATGGCATGCAACCACTAGGTGAACCGACGATCTGGTAAAAACTGCGGGGAGCCGATGGATGCAGGAGGATGTGGCGCTCTCTGGGGAGGCATATGTCCCGCAGTAGACGTCTTCAGGCTGTTGATGATGATGATGATGATGATGATTTTTATTCATATGAAATTCTGTATGAACTTGTGTTACTGTATGTCGTGTAATAGATAGTCAACAGACAGTTGCGCGCTAAAGACTCCGTGCTTGTTTCACAGATTGTGTTTGAAAAGCGATAGTGTGTGTTCTCACGCGTGTGGCAATTAAAGACAGATTACTTCCTTTATTCACATTCCACACAGACTACCTATATTATATGGAATGTATGTGTAAAGTTCCATTACGTTTGGTGCCATACGTTCATAGGAATTAAGTTGTCGAAAGGGGGAATGTCAAGTCTTCATATATACAATTAAACATATTTTTCAAACGGCGCCGTCAAAAAACAAGGCATATGCCTTGTTTTTTGACGGCTATAACATATATTATTTCATCGCAACTCATCTATAATTTTTTATGCATTATCTAGGAACTAAATGATAAATGTAGTATTAAAGTACCTATTTACAAACTTTGGCTGTCACCGCCGTAGAATATAATGGGCATTGTAAAGCTATTCATATTTAAAATTAGCCGCTAATCTATAACGCCAAATCGGAGTGTGGCATATTCGATTTTCTGGTTGAAAGAGATATGTAAAATAACACCAAACCAGGTAACAAGAGGTCAAATCGTATTCAACAGCAGATCTTGTGATCGGCGCGAGTTGAGAACGCGAACGGAGGTATCTATTGGCGTCTCCGCATCTGTTGAATGATCCTTCGCAATAATACTTTCAAAAACGTTTCAAAAAGTTAGCGCAGACGGCCATTAGTAAATAATTTTAGGATTTATAGATATTATCAATAATTGTTGAAGAGGTTGTAATGAGCTACTAGGTAGTTAAAACTCTTTTATGTATTTCTTTTGTAGATGTATTGTATGTCATTCTGTGAATTTGCAATATTTTGATTTTTCGTCTGTCACTCACTAGAAAACTGAGAAAGGAACCAAACTGCTCTTAGAATATATATTTTTGTGTTTACCTGAACTACCACTTTTATTTGCTAAAAGGATCTAACTAAGCGGACCTCGCATTCAATAACCAACAATAATTGACAACATTTCATATTATTCACTGCCTATTTTTATTGGTTTTATTATAAGTTAGTTGATTACCGACCCCGTATTTGTTTTTCATGCAATATTTAATTGCAAAATTGTGGCTATTGTTGGGCTAAATGAAGATTTTAGCAGGAAGCCAGAAGAAGAAAAAATTGAACACCTTTGTTTCCGGTCTTTTGAGTGGCGGGACTCGCTCCACAAACTCAAACTCAGCCATATAGACATACGTCGCTAGATGGCGGTGGTGGGTTCGGACATGGAAAATTTAATTTGGAATCATGCTAAATTTCGGGATAAAAAGTATCCTACGTCCTACCTCGTATTAGGAACTCAAATCATGCCAAGTTTCATTGAAGTTCATTCAGTAGTTTCGGCGTGATGCTCAGACCAGATAGACAGAAAAACAGACAAACCAACGTTTTCGCTAGATGGCGGTATTGGGTTTCACTTGCAAAATGTGATTTGGAATTTGAATGAATCTTTATTTTTATGAATGAACTTAAGCACAAATGTTATGTCAAATGATTAATTATGATGTTTATATAAAATGAACAGTGCAAAAAGTGCAACATCTTACGTAATTTTTTTTAAATTTATTAATGTTTATCCTGAGTCTCGCAAGTGCTATTTTTCCGTTTCTTTTTTGTATATAAGAAGCATCACTACGAACCGAATAATGAAAGTGTATCCTACAGGGAAATATATAGATTAATTAAATTCCAAGAACCTTTTATTTGTTTATATTTGCTGAAATGACAGTTCATGTAATGAATTCATGACATGATGAATTATTACATTTTTTAAATCCTAGAATAATAGAGCAAGTTGAATACTAACAAAAATGGATAATATTTGCCTGAATTAAATAAATATTAATAATAAATATATGATAATCTCGAAACGGTTACAGAACTTTGGTGCTTTTCGAAAAAATTAAATGTTGTCAATTAGTAAAAATCAACTCGCCAACTATTATTTGAAGACAATAGAACGCGTGTACACACGTAACTCTCAATGGTGATAATAAAACTACCTTCATGACGCGCGGAACATTTTTAATAACTCAAAATGACGTCGGGTGCCAAATTCCATAATATAAAAATGTTAGAACACCTTGAAATAAGTGTGAAGTCATTATAAGTAATTTAATTTAATTATTATTCACAGCTCAAAAGATGCTCTGAGTGCAAGCGCGTAATTTCATACCTTTTTACCATATGGCTTGGAACGTGATACAATGGACGGTTATGTGCAGCTCAACAAATCAAAACGTCACAAAAATATCACAGGCACCATTTCCCAAATGGAAACTGAAAACTAATGCGAATGAAAACTAAAACTAAGTAAGTACATCATAAAATAAATATTGCTAGCCAGGACTCGAACCCATTCATATTGATATTTTTATGTAAACGACTGACGTGGCGCGCTAGCCGTTCGCCTGGCGTTAAGCGACACGGCCGCCCATAACAGATTGCAGTGGCATTCGGAACTCTAAATTAAGGTTTCACGTAACACTGTCTACATGCGCACGTCATCCTGAGACATCACACAGTCTAAAAAAGTTTTCTAGACAATGAAATCGGTGCGTAGTCTCACTTGCCCAGTAATTTCCCTAGCTACAGTCCCTTCGGCCGCGTACGAAGCCGGAGGTTCGTAGCCAGTTGCGGTAGTACAAAATATTCATCGTAATACGATACTAGTTACTATGGTATACGTTTTTTTCTTTACACGACACACTGGTTTCCGCAAAGGCAGTATAAAATGAATTACGAAACGGTACTTTCTATTCTTCATAGATAGATAGATAGATAGATAAACTCTTTATTGACACCAACGATAACAAAAATAAAAAAGACAGGAAAACTTACAAGTAGGGTACAATGGGCGGTCTTATCGCTAAAAAGCGATCTCTTCCAGACAACCTTTGGATGGACAGAGATACATGAATGAGCATGGACGGTGGTGTTATAAAATAAAAGTTACTATAATATACATACTAAAATAAATATAAAATAATAGACTACATAAACAATACTTACTATTACACAATACAAATACTTACATATATACTACATAAATAATACATAATTATATCACTAATAAGGAAACAGTAAAGGATTACTTCGGAGTCAAGCTAGAGAGATAGAAGTGCTTAATTTGAGTCTTAAAGGCAGTGAGTGATTGAGCTTTTCGAATGTTGAGAGGAAGTTCATTCCACAAGCGTACAGCCTGAGCAGTGAAAGAGTGGTCGTAGAACGTCGTACAACGAACAGGTGGCTTGAGAAGAAGGTTTTCTGACGACCTGAGATACATAGTACTAGAGTGGGAATTATAAAGAAACTCGAATCGTTCCTTCAAATAATGGGGAGTAGAAGGATTAAACAATATATTATAGAGAAGAGATAAGATATGAGTATTCCGGCGAAAACGTATAGGGAGCCACTTGAGTTTGTAACGAAATTGATAGACATGATCATATTTTCGAAGACCGAAAATAAATCTTATGCAAAAATTTTGAAGCCGCTCAAGTTTATTTAGCTGGTCCTCGGTAAGATCAAGATAGCAGGCGTCAGCATAGTCAAGAATAGGAAGAAGGAGAAATTGTGCAAGCGAAACTTTAGTAGCAGTAGGCAGGAAATTACGCAGCCTGTTAAGAGAGCGTCCTGACGCAAAAATCTTACGGCTAACGGATTGCAATTGAGGACCCCAGGACAAACAGCTATCGATAATCACCCCGAGATTCTTCACTTCAGCACTATATGTAACTGTTGCCCCGCCAAACTCAATCTTTGGCAGTGTCGCGTAATCAAGCCGTGAGATCAACCTTGACTGCAGGTCCATACGATTTGCTCCAGTATTCAATGCGTCTTAAATCGTCATTAATAGTGTCTACACGGTCTAGCTACACTAGACCACTTAAGTGTGGGTGTAGACTACACCCACACTTAAGTGGTCTAGTGTAGCTTGAGTATACATTTTGAGATCATCTGCCATACGCAAAACCGAAACACAGTAGTGCTTGCACACTACTGCTTGGCGGCAGAACAACTTTGCAGAAAAGTACTATCACCTGTTCTGTGTGTGTGGGGTGTGTCCTAGATACAGGGGATCCTAGTTAGGGTCCAGTATCTATGTATGTGATCGTTGGATTTTATTATTAGTATTATAGCAGTAGCAGTAGTGTGCATGCACTACTGTGTTCCGGTTTGAAGGTCACTGTAGCAGGTGAAATTACTGGGCAAATGAGACTTTATGATCTGATCACTCAGTCTAGTCATCTGATTACTAGACCGTGTGATGTCTCAGGATGACGTGCGCAGTGCTGTGTCACGCGAAACTTTATTGTTTTAAAGATCCGAGCGATACTGCAACTGTTATGGGCGGCCGTGTTGCTTAACATCAGGTGAACGACTAGCTCGTCACGTCATTCAATAGCATAAAAAAATTAAATTTAAAATTAAATATTACTTACCGCTTTTCTTCTCTCCGCGGAATCCGAGTGCGAGTTTTGACCTGGTACGGAAGCGCGGCCACGAAAAATATCCCTTACTTTCGCCATAGCGCTCGGTCGCCGCGACGACGAAGCCGTCACCGTATGGTAATACTGTTGAATATAAATATAAATATCAATTAAAATAAGCTATGACTTATTAATTTTGATTAGCTAAGTACATAGATAGATAAACTCTTTATTAGAGCTGTAGAACGAGCGAGTCTGTCTCTGTCTAGCTATGCTTAGTTTGGGACTAGATGGCGCGGAGTGAAATGTCCACACATATTTGTTTATTTTATTCATTTATATGCATAGCTTAAAACTAAAAACTACTTTTATATACGTTTAAAACGCCCACGGCACCGCAATTATGAAACTTTCCCGAAAAATTTGTATCGATAAAAAACAATATAATTACAGCAGGACCTCTTTAATCTGAACTCCGAAAATTTACCTCCGTTCGGATTCGTGGAGGGGTTAGTACACAGAGTATCTATACCTATCTATCTATATATATCTATCTATAGTATGTATAGTATCTATAAACGCAACTTTTATTAAACATTTTAAAGGAATCCAATATTTTAGTTTTTAAACAAATAAAAAGCTTTGTCTCGGAATTTGCGTAAAGGTATTTTTTCTGGCACAGGAATGTCCACTTGGTTAGCCCATTCGAGGCATGTCAAGGAGACAGCACTAGGGGACAGACAGGAACAACCCGTATTTAGGCGTGGGGTGGGGTGGGGTGGGGGCGTGGGGCGTTCGGATTAAAGAGGTCCTGCTGTATCGAGCTGCTCACAAAATTTGACAAGAATCGGTTGAGAAATGCGACCTGGGGGCGTACCGTGAGCTCTTAGCGCGATTCAAAACAGAGCCTACACTAGATCGCTTGTCAATATCCCCATCACAACAAAGCAATCCAATATAGGCTCTGTTTTGAATCGCGCTAAGAGCTCACGGTACGCCCCCTGTAGAGAACAGTCAGATACACGAAATCATTGTTGTCCAAGATGAAGCGGAGACAGTTCACGCTTGCTCGGTCAAAAAGTGTAACATTGAGCGGATTTATCGCTCAAAGCGATCTCTTCTAGACAACCTTGCACGACAAGGAATAACGCAATAATATATAGACTGTGATATTCATAAAAAATCACCTGTCCATTTTACCGAAAACTATATTGGGCTCCGTATGAGAGACCACGTACGTATGAGCACGGTAAGAGCAAATTTGCGAAATATAAAGAGTTATGCTATCTATCTAATATGTATCATTCAGGCATCGCAAGCGATCTTTGATCGGTGGTGCTTTTTTTTATTATTGATTGATAGGCTTGCGTTTGACCACTATCTCACCTGATGGGAAGTGACGATGCGGTCTAGGATGTAACACGCTTGCCTAGAAGATACCTGTTCACTCTCGATCTGAAGATCCCAAGATTGTAGTTCTCGGGAAACACAGACGGTTCGCAAAGCGTTCCACTCTTTGGCTGTTCGCATGATGAACGTGGAAGCAAATCGCTTTGTCCGCACATGTGGGATGTTAACCATGTATCGGTGGCGTTTTTTCGTACATCTGGTTGTCTTATGGTGGAATGGTGATGACGGAATCAGAATGATGCTTACCCTGGATTCGCTGCCAGGATGTGGATGCGCTGATCCGTCCCTGGCTTTAGCTGGAGGACTCACAGCAGGGCTAGGAGCTGCCGCAGCCGGAATCTCTGATTTACTGTCCTCCGCTTTTTGGGCGTCTCTGGTGGGCGTTGATTTGGTTATATTCTGAAAGTTTGAATAGATGTTTCTATTACCAGTGCCGGTTTAAGAATAGTACGTACCACGTCATCTCTTAACGTGTGTGCCGTAAGAGCCGGCTATGGGAATATCCAGGGAATGGCCAGCAGCAGTCTCCTTGGTACATTAAAATCTGCGATCATGAAGCCACCTGCCAAGCGTGGTGACCATGACAAATCCGTCCCTATCATAAGCGTCCAAAGTGGCGTTTTATGGGAAGGCCTATGTTCACCAGTGGATGTCTTCCGGCTGATAATGTGTTAACCTACTTTATGAAAATAATATTAACTTGTTAATTTTTAATCAGGACGCTAGCCTGTTACTATCACTCTCACTACTAAACATTTATGATGTTTGACAGGAAAAATTATAATTCACTTTTATGAAAACCACTATGGCAGTATACATAACCATAAAAGAGGATGTACGAACCTGCACAGCTGTCCTGACTTGCTGCATTATCGACGGCTGCTTCTTGGCGTCTCCCGCTGGTTTCGGCTTGGACTTGAAGATATCGAACAGAGCGGGCCGACGGCTGACACCGGTGGTGCCTGGATAAGAAGACATATAGGTCAGCTAACGTCGTTGCAAGTAACTATTGTTTCAGAATGTAGAATTAAAAATAGGTCGTGGTTCCCATATTCCGTACATATACATCAAACACATAAATAGTCGGAAGACGTCCCTGCTGAACACAGGCCTCTCCATAAAACGCCACTTTGGACGTTTATCATAAGGGGGATTGTCATAATCACCACGCTTGGCAGGCGGCTTGGTGACCGCAATAGATTATCATACATATTGCCGTTCTTATTATAATAAATAAATACAAATACAATACAAAATACAAATACAGACCGAAAAAGAGGCAGCTACCCATTCTCTGGATAAACAAACATAAATATGTGGCGCCATCTAGCCCCAAACTAAACATAGCTTGTACTATGGGAACCAGATAACCGATACAATACTTAGATACTTTTTGTTTGTAAACTATGTATGTACATAGAATACAATGTAACACCCAGACACAGAACAAACACGGTCTATGTTTATCACATACATGTTTGTCCTGAGTGGGAATCAAACTCACAACCCATAGTTCAGAAGGCAGAGCTACTAGTGAGCTAACAGGCCAGTCAAAAGTCCAGGATAAAAACATTCATGATTATTTGGTTAATATATTCATAGCCTATCATCGGATTATTTCTTAGTAAAAACAATGGTAAAACCTCGCTTCAGCTCAGGGTCTTTCCACGGATTTGTGTCTTCTTCTTCCAAGGTTTCTTTTTTCGAAAGCGAAAGTCCGTTCTTCCAATTTTGCCAGTTCATTTCCATACTTATCGTGAAGAATAATGTATGCGAAAACGAGTTGTATAAAATGTATCAGAAACTACGCAGTCATCAAACACCTGACACCGATAAATGCACCAGCTCCGTACAAATTGGGAACCAGACTGACTCCATTACATTCTCGAGTTAGGAACACTTTGCAACGGACATCAAAAATGCTAGGTACACAAAAGGGTTCGCGGACTTATCTACCACGATATTATACTAACATTATATAAAAGCATAAGAGTACATATCTTTCTGTCATCACGATATGAAGACTTTGTAATAATATCATACATCATGAATCGGTAAAGAAGAATGGCAGCTATGTAACAAGTTTTGGCCCTATTTCTTGTGACTGTGTATATGTAGGTGTCTGACAGCTAAGAGCTAAAATTTAATCATTTTAACGCACGAGGGTTATGGTAGGTATTATGATCATACAGAAAATGTTTTTACACGTAACTATAGGAATTCAGGATAGTCTTTTTTGTTGTTGTACTGTTTGTAATTGTCTGGTTTCGATATTATCATTATAAGAAGATAATTTAAAGCATTACAATATGTTATAACCCCATTGTACTACCTTGAGATATTTAATTCTGTATCTTTTTTCATGTTTGGAGTTCAATAAAGAATTTTAGTACTATTTTGTAAAAAATAAATATTCTTTGTTTTTTTTTTTAAAGTGAAAATAATTAAAAAATCAGTAGTTTTCTTTTTTCAAATGTGTTCCGTTTACGAACCATCTGTAGTGTAAGAGAAGATAACACAAGTTCAATCGTTTCCAAAAATGCGCCGTTTCCGTACATTCAGAGCTCACGAACAAAATACGAAACAAAAAACCATGACCTAATCAATTCCAGTAATCTGGCGTAAGCCAGACTAAGCCAGGGTACTTAGCTCCTCTAAAATACCTGTCCTTTATATTTATTAGGCATGTGTAATGGAGAAGCATTCAAGTTCATTGTACATGGACCGGTCATATGATCCTGTGGAGATTTTCAAGGACATCTACTTTCTTTTTGAGTACTTAATACTTCTCTGGTGAGATTTAGGAGCGCACTTTAAAATAACTTAACAATTGAAGTGCATATGAATCTTTTTGTCATTATAAAATATGGGTATCTGTTTGTAGGGTTGCTCCGTTACAGAACAGGTTAAAACACTGTTTATTGTCAGACTCACGTCAGACTTTAGTGTATGCTTGTCAAATGTACCTACTCGAAATATATGTCACAAAAACTAGATTTATTAAAGTGAGTAGTAAGTAGGTGGTGTGCGGAATGCGGCAGCTTGCCTCATGCATCCATCGGCTCCCCGCGGCTTTCACCAGATCGTCGGTCCACCTAGTGGGGGGCTCGTCCTTTCTCATCGGTTGTCAGTTCTATGAGCGATGTGGGCTGCCCACTGCCACTTCAACTTGCCAATTCTCAAAGCTATATCGGTGACATTAGTTCTCTTGCGGATCTCCTCACTTCGGATCTTGTATATATATTGAGGAACCGGAAGACGCAGCCAGGCCTCCACTCCCCAGGTGGACCAACGACCTAGTCAAACCACGGGGAGCCGATGGATGCAAGTCATGCGTCATGAACTTTGCAGGAAAGTCCTACCACCTAGTAAGGGGTTTACAGCACTAAATGAAAAATCTGGGAGTGTTACCGTGTATAGTCTGCTGGTACATAAGGTGGGGCTGGCTGTCATCGTTGGATCCTTTGCGCTTGCGCTCGCCGACGGATTGAGTGCTTCGAGTCACAGCCGCGTCTAAACGTTGCTCTGAAATTATAAATTGATAGCTTTAGCAGGGGTTACAGCTCAGATCACAGAATTCCCACTAGTAGAAATCTATTTAGCGTGGCCGCCTAGTTGTTTCTTGCTCCCACACGAGGTGCTGCCTGAATAAGAACGTCTCCCAAAATCTTGGGTAGATAATGGGCGATTTCGTTAGCTCTATCTATAGAGTAATTTACCTTGATACCTAGAATTTATGTTTTACCAGTGTTCACTGCTTCTTTATTGTAAAAACTAAAATGTAAGGTCAGGTGGGGTAAGTGAAACCCTATCGTAATCAATAAATCACGCAGTTTAGCTCTATGCTATGAGGCGAAATGGTTTCAATGCTCTAGCACACGCGTCACACAATCTTTCTGCTAGGTCATAAAATAAAAAGAAATCAGCTATCTTTAAGTTTACAAAACACAAGTCGGCTGATGCCATGAAGCAACTTAATAGTGTTTATGTACATTTTTACACGAAAATAATGCATGAAACGGCGCGTAGTGTGGGGTTAGTATTTGCAGTCACAGACAACACAGGTAATAAAATCAATCAAATACCTACTACATTACAAATGTCATCGTAAATGTCCCATGGGCGAAAATCACGTATTTCACATCAACAGCTGGAAAACGTCTGGTGCTGAACACAGGCATGCCCATAAAACGCCATTTTAGACGCTGATTATAGGGAGGTTTGCCATAATCACCTCGCTTAACAAGTAGCTTGTCATCGCAGAAGATTATAATGTACCAAGGAGAATGCTACTGCCCATTCTCTGGATAGTCCCTTAGTCTTCTCTTATACGGCACCCAAAGAAAGAGATGGAGATTCTGCGCTAATAAAGTGATAACTGGCAGCTATTATTATATAAGTAGGTACCTAATATAATGACTGCGGGTAACAGATAATAAAAACAAAACTGTCAATATAGTCAACTGCAAAATAGTCAAACGCCAATGTCAACCTACCGTCAGAATATTGAATCGGAACGTTTCTGTCAAAACCGTGAACCATTTTTGAAGTGATGTTTCGTTCACGCAAATTGAATTTTCAAAAATTATTTTCTTGAAAAGTATTTATTGCCGTCATTTGCCATTTCAGATTTAGGCTTTCTATGTGTAAAAAAAAATTAGCGCCCTAGCAGAATCCACATAGTGGATAGATGTGACTTACCCCACCTGACCCTAAATATAAAATAATATATTTTACTAAGTTAAATCAAGCAAATAATTAGCTAATATACCTACAAATGGATTTTTTCCGACTTACAAACATTTGCAAAGCAACATGGTACCTAGTTGGTTTTATGGGAAATTAAAAATCATAAACTGGCAGTACCTTGACTATGATATTTTTTGGTTAGGTATGGTTATTTTATCCATTAATTAATCATTTAGCTGTTTTTCTGTTTAGCTGAGGACTTGTTATTACATGAAATGTAACGCTGTATTTATATTTTTCACAATAAACACTTCTAAAAAGGGAAAATAGACAAAATAATGGCTACTTACTTGTGAAATGTTATTCCTTCATATTTACGCCTCAGTGCGACTTCTGTTGCTTAAAATGCTACAACCACCCACTGCACACACATTATTTCTCAAATATTTATTGCCTAGATCACCATTTAAATAGGATTATTTCACAAAAAACAACAATTTCAAAAAATTGTTAACCTGTTTGGCTTAGATCAAACGAAGCCAATTAAAAAAATCCGGTAACGGTGACAAGGACCAAAGATATTACGTTCGTCTTTTTTTTGCTTAATACCGAATGTATAGCGCTCTCCTTGTTGTCCATGAATGACGTCATATACTACGGTTCTACTCGTACATATTCAAAGGCTCAGATACTAGAACTATTACACGCGAATTTGAAAAGCGATTCTAACGAATGCTCCTGCATACTGTTTTCTCGCTCCTACCACTACGGCAGAAATCTAGAAGAAGTGAAACAGCAATAAAACTGTTGCCCTTTTCGGGTTTGAAAACTTGGAACGTCGAATGGACGGCTGGCCATCCAGCTTTTAATTGTTGCTCAATTGTAATGCGTAGCGTTGGACAGGCGCGTGCAGGGCACTTTTTGGTTTTACACACTTCGGTCATTTTCCCTTGTCAACCTTTCCGGGTCAAACAGAGACAGTCTACATCGGTACTGTAAGCGATATCGACAGTGCGCACAATCTGGATGCAAAATGACTTATATATCCGACCAAGCGTTGAGTGTGAATTCCGCAGAGATAATCATATAATGTGGCCTGCCCATTGCCACTTCAACTTACTAACTCTAAGAGCTATATCGGTCACTTTAGTTCTCCTGCGGATCTCCTCGTTCCGGAGCTTATCTCGCAGGGAAACACCGAGCATAGCTCGCTCCATAGCTCGCTGCGCGACTTTGAGCTTACTAATGAGGCCAACAGTAAGAGACCATGTCTCAGTTCCATAAGTCATCACTGGCAACACACACTGATTGAAAACTTTCGTTTTCAGGCTCTGCGGTATTTTGGACGAAAAGATAGGACGAAGCTTCCCGAACGCTGCCCAGCCGAGTTGGATTCTTCGCGCCACCTCTTTGTCGAAGTTGGACCTACCTAATTGGACAATCTGTCCTAGGTAGACATACTTGTCGACAACTCCGAGAGTATCGTTCCCAACAATTACCGGTATAGGTGGAACATGAGCATTAGACATGATCTTTGTCTTGTCCATATTCATCTTAAGACCAACCTGCTGGGAGACTCTACTGAGGTCGTTGAGCATGGTGCTAAGGTCCTCGAGCGATTCCGCCATAGAACGCGTTCGCTCGTAGAACTGACAACCGATGGGGAAGAAAGGTTCTCGAGTGGCGACCACGAACCGGAAGACGCAGCGTAGGCCGGCCCCCCACTCGGTGGACCGACGACCTGGTGAAAGCCGCGGGGAGCCGATGGATGCAGGAGGCGAGCAGCCGCTCAAGGTGGCGTGCTCTGGGGGAGGCCTATGTTCAGCAGTGGACGTCTTCAGGCTGTTGATGATGATGATGATGAATCATATAATAGCGAAGATTTTAATGTAATAATGGCTATATCAGTGGTCCTACTTCCTACATACTACGAATGAGATTACGCTGTATGCGTCTATTTGGGTTTCACAGTAAACGGTCGATCCAATTCTAATGCACGTATTGCTTGAAATATTTTTCCCGGATAATTGTGGTAATATTTCGTTGGGAAAACAATGCCAATGGTAAAACTACAGGGTGAATGTAGACATATAGTAAAAACATACGACTAAAACAATGATTATATTACAAAGCCGATCGCCGGAAGGCCGTCACAGAAAAGGCCAGCATGATCTCATCTATTGCAATATCTAATAATAGTTGTGTAACATTACGAAAATATGGATTTCAAGGAAAGTGAAGCGTTCGTCCGGTGCACGGGGAATCTTACACGTGTGCATGAATGAGTAAATTCATCATTCCCACTATAGAAAGAAATGCTTAAATTGACTCTCGCGACTTCTTTTTAAAGTTTCAGACAGACAGACTAAAAAATAGTCTGTATTTATGGCACCATTCGTATCGCTGTATACGTATACTTCATTCAGTGTTATGCTGTTATGGGAGATAGATAAAGTGTTAAAAAAAATGTATTAAAACACGGGACTGTGTGTAGTAAATGTTAACGCTCATAGATAAGGCTTTAACCTAACAGCATTATCTGACTATTAAAATCTCGGACCTTACGCAGTATCGAAAGTATCAGATATAAAAAAGTAGTGAAGGCGCGAACAGATTATTGGTGCGTGCTTATTTATGATATAAAACTTCATATCCGTAAGTAAATGAGCAAGCAAGGTGTTCAAATGGAACGCACCTCAGTTATGCGCAAGAAAATACACACATACCAAGAATTTCCATAGGATACCTACCATAAAGATGGCTTATACATTTCGGTGAGTGTGCTGCGGAGCTACACAATCTAATTCCACCATCTCCGTTTCACCATCGGACGACAAGACGTACAGCTATACGCCATCCATTTATGGTTGATATTCCTTCAATTCGCACAAATAGGTTTGACTCGACATTTATAATCCGAGCAGCGAAGGAATGGAATACTTTACCAGCGTCTTTGTTTCCCGATAACTACAATCTGGAGCACTTTAAGCCGCGAGTGAATAGGTATCTTCTAGGCAAGCATGTACCATCGTAGATCGCATCATCACTTCCCATCAGGTGAGACAGTGATCAAATGACGGCCTAATTAGTTAAAAAAACACAATCGGTCCGATTACAGTAGTGGCTGGCAGAAGAAAATGACAGGAGCCGATGATCGAGTAGAATAGAAGATAAATAATAGCGCGCAGCTTGTCAGCCCAATACATTCCTACTTCTAGGGCATGGGCCTTTTCACATATGGGAGAATATAGGTCTTAACCCACCACGCTAGCCAAGACCATGTGCGAATTGGTGAATGACACAACATTCTGAAATTTTGCTATTCTTGAACATGACGCGGTTTCCTTCATACACCGTTGTAAGAGCGCGTCTCACACATAACGTCGTTGGTGCCCGGCCACAGTCGCTCTCTCAAATAGCGTGCATAGGAACGAGACCTATGCAAAATGTCATGCAAAAAAAAATTGGTTTGTCGAAATTTAAATGGATCTGTATTGAGGCTAAACGATGATGTTTACAATAACATAATATCAAGCCCGTCGTTCATGTGAACGATGGGCGATGATGGATGATGTGTCTCTTACCATCATCATCATCATCAACAAGTTGAAGACGTCCACTGCTGAACATAGGCCTCCCGCAGAGAGCGCTACTTTGAGCGGCTGCTCGCCTCTTGCATCCATCGGCTCCCGCGGCTTTCACCAGATCGTCGGTCCACCTAGTGGGGGGCCAGCCTACACTGCATCCTCCGGTTCGTGGTCGCCACTCGAGAACCTTTCTTCCCCCATCGGTTGTCAGTTCGCGATGAGGCCTGCCCATTGCCATTTCAACTAGCTAAATTTCTAAGAGCTATATCGGTCACTTTAGTTCTCCTACAGTAATATACCACGCTGATCTATTATTTATATATACAACCATGGTAAGAGACACGTCCTCAAAAACAAAATAGTTGAAATAATAACAGATGCTACCTTATTCAACCAACGATCGAGTAATTCTATAATGTCAGCAATATTTTTGAATGTACAGCATAACAACGTGCTATGTGATGCTATGAATAACTATGTGTCAATTTATCATTCGTACATTTTAATTTTAATTTAGAACATAATATACGCATTTAGTTTTATCAATCCGACAAAAACAATGCAATCAACAAATTTACCACGCAAACATCGTTATGTTGCCAAAACACAGCAGCTATGTGTTATACTGGGACCAAAGTATCGACTCTCTACAATATTTTCGATACTAAAAAGAATTTTCTCAGCAACTGTTTTTAAATTACAACTAAGTAGTTTTGGTGGTAGGACTTTTCTGCAAAGTTCGTCTAGGTAGGTACCACCGCTTTGCCAGTTATTCTGCCGCCAAGCAGTAGTGTGCAAGCACTACTGTGTTCCGGTTTGAAGGGCACTGTATCTAGTGAAATTACTGGGCAAATGGGACTTTACGAACTGATCTCACAGTCTAGAAAACTTTTTTAGACTGTGTGATGTCTCTGGATGACGTGCGCAGTGCAGTGTCATGCGAACCTGTATATAATTTAGAGTTCCGAGTGACACTGCAGCTGTATGGGCGGCCGTGTCGCTTAACACCAGGCGAACGACTAGCTCGTCACGTCATTCATTTACATTTAAAAAAAGTTGATAATTATTAAACCGTGGACACATAAACCGCGGCGAGCCGATGGATGCAAGAGGCAAGCAGGCGCTCTAATGGGGAAGCCTATCTTAAGCAGTGGACGTCTTAGGCTCATACCTCAATGCTTCAGGCTGATGATGAAATTTATTTCAAAACTTAAACCGATGGTGCAGATTATTTGCTTTTGAGTGTCGTGCATTGAGGTACAATACATTTGTATTGTGCTTTAACGGTATCGTGGCACAAAGGACATTGACAGGATCCGGTCCAAATACTGCCCAGTGATGAGAGTGCCTACATTACGTTCCTTACATCCATTTATAACTACACTACACGTCAAATATTTTCGAAATCTACCCATGGGTTTTTTTAAATTAATTTTTTATATTGAATTTGGTACTATGGGACCTTACTCGACACTTAAGTATTGGGATAATAAATATTTATTTCATCATCATCATCATCATATTTGGAGTGAATTAATCGTTTTCCCGTAAAAAAATGATGGGATGTTTTTTGCGATTTCTGTCATTTCTAGTACTCATACCTTAAATGGTCCTATACAATATTTTGATCCCTACATGAAATAGGATCGATTGGCGTAAAAAAAATGACTTTTGTGTATTTTTGCATATTTTGCGCTGACTGTACATTTTTTCCAAAATCAGTTAATGCAGTTCAGAGTATCTCAAAACTTCATGTTTAGTCTTCTTGGAACGTTTTCCAGTAGCTATAGCGGTTAAGGTACCTGCCCTTGCTGGCCCGTTTCAAAAATCCACCCTGTATAAACCTAATTTTTTTTTACTCCATGGTCAGATTTTGAAAATATTTTGTGTAAAAGTATTTATTTATGTCAGGAGTCTAAAAATGATAATCGTTTCTCTGGGCAGTATTTGGACCAAAACCCATACTAAGACTGTCAATGTCCTTTCAGTTTTGTCATCGCCTTTCGCCTATATATCTTACAGACATCCATGATTAATAATTATTGAAAGTTTTAGAACATTTCACGCAAATGAAACGTACTCGTGTTAACGCAATGTGGAAACGAAATGAATTATTCATCACGTAAAGGATTCCGCGATGGATCGCCATCACTGTATTGCATTTGTAGCTAATTAGTGATGCCATTAGCACAGATAATATAATACTATACTAGTACCGTTAGTAACTGGGCTTTACCTATAATCAACTGTTTATAATTATACTTAAGTTCGTTCGTTTTTGGGGTTCCGTGCAAAGTGTAAAAACAGGACCCTATTACTAAGAATCCGTTGTCTGTCTTTCCGACTTGTAAACGGCTCTCTTGAACCGTAATAGACAGTCTGTGTTCTTTGACAGTTTTTTATTTATTTTATTTTTTTCATATCTCACAAACGTTAATACAAACAAGCCTCAAACTTGGTAAAATTATAGTGCGATCAATAACAATAATACTAAAAACCGACCAAGAGCCAGTTGGATTTGCGATAAAACTTTTCGACCAGTATTCAATTTAGGGAGCTACATTTTATTGGATTTATATATCTGGAAATAAAAATACTTTCAAAATTTCAAATGGTCTTATCACAATTAATATAAGTATAATGCGTACGGAATCCTCGGTGCGTGAATCCGACTCGCACTCTTCCTCACCGTTTTTATTACCACCTATACTTATTACATAAAACAATTTTGTATACTGCGTTTTATATTCAACAGAGACGTGATGCTAATGACAGTTGTATAATTAGTAGTTTATTATGTAGCCATAGCTATACCTACACTAACATAGTTATTAGTTACTAACACTATTATGCAACCGTCTAGAGACTTCCAAGTATTTCATGTATTCGAATGTTGTCGCTGCGATTTTATGACCACCGCAGCTGACTCGATGTTATGTTTACGTCCTGCACCGGGTTACGGTAGTTTGTTCACAACACGTATGTCACATACCATATTTTAAGCGTGTTTCGCTGCATTATGTATATGCGTTTTTCCTTTCGTATTAACGTTTGATATTCAGCGGTTTTTTTTATAAAGCCCTGTCTCATTTCAATAGAAAGCATGAAGATAAAACCAAATTGTTCTGACGGATCGGTGTTTCTAGGGAAAATGATTTCTCTTAGCCAGAAAGAATACATTCCTAAAGATTACCAGCGCCGGCCCTTTATACTAGAGCTAGACGATTGGCGAACTGCCAGCCCAAGATCGCGGTTCAGATATGTAGGCGCACTTCTGGCAAACGTTGAGAGGATCTACAACACTGTCCGACGATAATAAATCTATATTTACTGACTGCGAACTACGTTACAGTTACTTTTGGTTTATTTGACAGGCCACTTAGCGGTAACCTACGGTATTTTGATCAAACTTATTGGGAACATCTATAGGTTCAGGAAAGTTTAGGCCAAAGGTTACGAAAAAAATAAAATAAACGAACAGGCAATAAACATTAGCACGCAAACGGTAATGATGTCATGATGGTTGCGTGCTGGACCTATGCCACTAGATATCAGGCTACCAGTGACGGACGTCAAGGCCGTATCGTATCGCCCACGTGACGCAAATCATAGTTTGTTTTTCTTACCTCGCTTGTGTCTTCTGTCATCGCTGCTGCGCCGCACCTCCTTTTCTTTCCGCGTCTGTGCCTTCCTTGTAGAATCTTTCTCTCTACCGATAGCTTGCGCACCCCATGTTTCAGATCGTAGTCGAATGGTTTCTAATTTCTTAACTACTTCTTTCGGAAGCTCTTTTTCTTCGACTTTAGATGGTTGCTCGGCTTTGTGAGGCACCTGGAACATTTTATTGGAAGTATAATTTAAATAAAGCAGGAGCCAATTTTTTTTTATTATGGTGATGTGTGTTTCATATTTTACTGTTTATTGTTTTCATCCACCAATAGAGCGTAAATGAACAACGGAAACAGTTCCGAAGCATTACTTCTAATAAGACTATCCGGTACATTCTTTGAATTGACACTCAAATACATAAAAACAAATTGGTTTTACGATCATAGGTACCTAGTGAGTTTCCAAAACATTTCGTCTAGCTCAGCAGTTTTGCGTAAATGATAACGAAGCAAACGCATTGCATTAAAAAAAAAATCTATTTAAGTAACTAAATAACTTACTTCTTTCTTTTCCTTCTTCGGTTCGGTTTCAATTCTTTTAACCCAAATATCTTCAGAGCTCGTTGGCGTCTCATCTACTGTAGATCTGATTTCAATGAGACTACTATCAAAATAAATTTTGTCTCGATGGAGATTGTTTCCGGTGAATATAGTGCGAACATTTCGTCTTTGCTCCTCAGCTCCTTTAGTCCCAAAGTGAACAGTATGTGCGTTGTGCACCTGCGAGCGCAGGGCTCGCTCCACTTGCGGCAGCGGTGGCGGCGGCGGTGCCGGCTGTGCCAACGGCACACGTTCCGTCGTGGTCACAAGAAACTTGTGCTTAGCACCCATCACCGTGCGTTTGGTTGCCTCAGGGTCTTCGTCATGCCCTTTATCTTGAACGGAAAGCACATGATCATTGACACTATATGTTCGTTCATCGCCTATGTCGCTCGAACAGCGTTCTCTAGCTAAAGTCACAAGACTGCCTAGAGATGCTACTTCCGATCCTAGTTCCGAAGAGACCACCGAGGGAGGCGGATCACTTTCCTTTCTCTCGTCATCTTCATCTTCTTCCCTGCACTGCGACAGCCGCCGCCGTTCAGGGAACGTGAACGGTATGACCGAAGCGGAGTTGCGACTGGAGAGGTTGTTACAGTGATTCATGAAGTAGTGTTGGAAGAAGCTATCAGTCTCGGGCGTGTCGATGCCGTCACCCTGTATTATGTCCTTGAGTGCGGCGAGTGACGTGATGGTGTTATAATTGATGGCGTTGACTAGGTCCTCGCTATCCGTGGAGCTGGCCGAGCCACTCCCGGCTTCCTCCTCCGCCAGTTTGCTCATCTTGCGGCACACTTCGTCTATCGTCCCATCGGTGGCCGCCGCATCCATTTTTTTCTTCTTTTCATTTTTGCGTGAGTTCTTCTTAGCCTTTAAATTCGAGGTTTGATTTATTTCGGTATCCATTGAGCAGCATGTGCCTTTAGCCAAGCTAACTTTCTAGCGACGTGGCAAATATAAATAAGGCACTAAAACGTTTCACAGTTATTATCACATAGAGTCACATGTTAGCTTATTTAGTTTCCATGTCATAAATTAAGTAATATCACGGTCAGTTTCGTGGCCCAAGTCACCGAACGCATACCTCACCGATGCTGTTTGATCGTAAACTATTTTCAGCGAACATTTTACGAATCTGAAATAGGAATGTATTTCCATGGTCACGTTTTCCTTTTCGACAAATATCATGTTTCTATTAATGCTACACAAACTCTCACTGTGCGACAGGTCAAACCTCGGTCGTCTTGGATAATAAAACTGTTGCTTCAAATTATAATGGTATTTTATTTCGGTACCTACACAAAAGTGCTAAAACATATATTACAGTCAACATTTGCACAGCATAATAAACCTTTGAATTCCTTATCATTCACTTAGCTAAACTAAATATAACAATGCTTTATCAACTTGCTCAGATTTAGCTGATGCTTTCCCGATTTAACATAGAACAGCGTTTACCGCTTTGGATTTGTGCAAGTTAAATATCAATAACGGCTGCCGACTGACGCCTGCCGTAAATTATTTTGGTAATTAATGATCCATTAGGGTTATTTTTCCATATTGTAACGTTCATTAATAAGTGAGTATAGTAACTGAAGCACTTCATATCGTTATCTAATCAAATCCACCTCAACACGTTGTCCGATACAACACCGACATGCTAAATAAACATGCGAAGGCATCATCATTACCGTTAGGTATACAATATTAGGAAAAGAAGGATGCTAATTCCCGATTGCCACCCGGGGGCGATCCATGTGGGGGCAACTGGAAATATACCCTCCTCGCTCCATTACTACAGACTGACCTTGCACATTTTACCTATTAGCACATTGAACATTATGTTATATTTACACACAGTAGTTAGATATGATTTCACACGCTCTTTTGTATTCCTACAAATTCTTTTCCAAAATTTCGTTTAGAAATATATTACGTACAAACAACCAATGTATGCTTTTACATGAATTATATTAAGACCGACAATGTTCAGTCTCCAGATCTTCAGATAAACAAACATTAATAATCTGTGTAACATTATAATCGTGTATGATATATTATACTACAGCGTCGACTAACAGCGTTCATAAAGGTAATTAATTGAAATTGATCAAAAAGTCATCACATGACGTCTTACGAAGTGTGGCGCCAGCAGAAGCGTTTTGCACGACAACAATTACAAGATGAAAGATGCTGTGAGTTAACAAAACATTATACCATAATTATTTAGTATATGGATAATGTCTGAAACACGGGTAAATCTAAGTACCTACCTACACCAATGTGTTTTGCACTAGAATCTAGAACCTTCCCTAAACCTACATCACATCACATGTGACGTAGAACTATTACATATGTAATGTCCAAAAATATTGGTAATTAGGTACGTACAAGCATTACTGAACTAGTAAACGTAATGCTACTTTCACAATATAAAGACTAAACGCATCAGAATGTTAACAAGGAAACAGCCATTCTGCTTTAAGTTGTTGGTTCACTCTGAAGCAGAAAATTCGAAATTTTTAGTTTTGTTTTCTTTTGTAGGTAGCACTGGTAACATCAGACAATCGCGGGATGAGGACATTATTCGTTACATCATTATTATAATAAAAATAATCAACAATATTGCACCAGATTCCGTACATTGGTTCCTAAACCATTATTTGAAATTAAATCGGCTTAGGATCCAATACATGTACACAGGGAACTTATTGCAAAATATTTTAATAGATTATGTAAACAATAATCTGCGCTTTACATTACCATATGCAAAAGTTAACTATACTAGTTAAAAAGCTAAAAAACTGCAAAAAGTTTGAATTTCCCGCTTCACCTTGAGGCAATTAAAACACAGTTGATGGCCGTACTTGTCATAATTTACCAACGAAGAATGCGGATGATATTCAAGGGACCAATAGATACAATTTAAGCGAGTTGGTACATATTTTATTAGTAACGCGACCGCAAATCAATTGGTCAAGTGCCGCATCTATGCTAGACGATAAATTGGAACAGTGGGGCAATGTTAACGGATCATATCCATAAATTGCACGAGGAATGAGCCGAGTGTACTACGCACTACGCAGTACTATTATAAATATTCTGTGGCGCTACGCAGTATGAAAGGACTACAGATATACGAAGTGTTTAGAAGACTACTTTGTTTCATAATAAAGACTGATGAAAGGTGTAGTAAAGATAAGGCATATTAAATACCTCCAGCATTCGTCATTATGTGATGTTTACCTCGAAGAAATGTATGTTTGAATTAAGTTTTACAGTAATAAGTACCTAGTCTACCACAACCGAAAAGAGAAAAACACATGACATTCTTTTATAGGCAATCACACTGCATTAAAGAAAATTGAGCATACGATACATGTCTGTTGCTGTCTCACTCTACCCATTAACTCTACCTATTAACTACACTCTAACTGCACTTCTACCTATTAGAGGAAGTTGATAACAATAATTTTGTGGTTTATGTCTGAATCACTTTTCCAATGCCGCGCGCGATGCCTCTGGCAATTCTGTCTAACCTAAATGCTAGTCTGCCTACAGATCCGATTATAGAAACTAGAAATTCTTTCACTGATAGAAATACATTCTTCATGAGTGACCAGGATTATGTTATCTGTGTTACCCCCCAATCCAAACTGATTGAACGGTTGTTGATATCCCTGACTGAAGTAAAAAAGAAACGATCACAATTTTATAATTAGGACTGGACATCATACATCACTAAACTTTTAACATAGAACATGAAAATATATAAGAATAATGGAAAAGAATAATCAGTAGTACAAAATGCAATTGCATGTTTGCATATTGCAATGCAAACGGGCTAGGTTTTACTATGATACTCCTACAAGTAGGTATAGCGGTACGCTGGCGTCATTGATTGGTATAGCTTGCGCCCACTGATATTTGTAAAATTTGTATAGAATGCAAAATATATCTAAAGCCATACCTATTTAATTCATCATACCACTCATGTAAACACGAAGCTAGTGATAACATTTTGCAAATATGAAGTATATTTCTATAGCACTCTTTGCTATTTTATACTTGCTTAGCAATCAACTATGAGGCTCTATAAAATAATTGGAACGTTATAAAAGATAAGGATAGACTTATTTTGGCCCTAGGTCATATAGGCCTAGTATTTCATTGCTATAGTATGTACCGTCCTACTAATGGTGTTGATTTTAATTAAAACGTACTGCGTAGGATTGTAAAATATACGACCGCATCTAATGCCAGCTCGCAAGGACAACGAATAAAGTGCAGCATAATGTCGAAAACATCATGTCGAAGCGTTGAATACCATAGAATACATTTTACCTATTGTTTATTTTACAAAGTTATTTAGCTTAAGAGAACCGTCCTGACTTGAATAGTCTATGCTTGTACGTCTTGTTTTTTTTTTAAATATGTTTAGTATTTTTGTTACAACTACTTTTCTTCGTCATAATTTTGATACCAAAAATTCGGAACTTTAGGTGGCTATAAATACGAAGATAACGTAAAAATTTAAAAAAGGAAGACGTACGAGTATAGTTTTTTACTGGGTAAACCACATATAAAAAAATTAGAATCATCTAACAATAAATCAGTATAAAACTTTTAGAGGTGGTAAAACGTTGGCGCTTTTTGTATGGACGAGAGGGGGGGTATACGCTTCTCTTAAGCGTCGACGTTTCTATTTAAATAAAAGAAAAAGTATTTGTAAGTTGCAAAAAAAAAAGTATTTGTTCGTAGTACTTTTAGGTGGGTACTTAAAATTAGTTTCGTCCGCAGTGCTGCCTACACAGACGTAGAATATTTTTGAAACCCACATTGTTCTGAGATACCTACAATACGCTAAACCTTAGCGATTGGGAGTCATAGAAAGCTTTTACACTGTTAGACTTTTTAAAGAAAGGATCCTGTCGTTTCTTTAACTATAGAAAGGCATTGTAGATAAGCAGTGTAATGACTACATTAGCCTCTTTTTCTATAGATTATTAATGATGTTGTGACTAGTGTGCCGTTTAGAATCTATTACTATTCAATAACTTAGGTACCTAATATTATTGTTATTCGATTGTGTATTAACATTTGACAATTTAAATAATGCTTGTAGAATGAAAATTAAATTATGTACTTCATGGTGGATTTATGCCCCTATTCGCACACCGCGTGTTGGTTGTTTGTGGTGGATCTAATTATAACATAACAACTATTGTACCCATATTGGAGCGAATAAACTATTTGAATTTGAATTCGAATTTGGGTTTTCAGGCGAACCCCGTGCCGTGCACTTTACAAAGCAAACCTGACCACTGTGATGAATTGCAAAACAACTTTGCTATACTAAGTTCGCCTATGTACCTACATTTGTTATTTGTGCAATAAAGCATTTTCTATCTATCTATCTATCTATACTATATTTTCTATGCTGTTTTAAATAATAAGCTGATGCTTGAAATGCATCGGCCAATATCGGCATTTCAGGCTTACTTTTCTATTCGCGTGCGTCAGCAGGTCAGCGCTGTAAATACATCAAGTGTCATTTCCATAATAAAGCACTTGGCTATATCACCAGCCTAAAACATTTATATTATTGCTAGAGTCAGCCCGCGGTTTCATTCGCATTCTTCATACTTTAAGAACACATTCGACCCACTTATGCTCAAAGTCAAACCCCTTTCTTAGTATCTATCTACGCCATAAATGAAACACTCCGAATATTAACGCCTCTACTAAACACTGCACAGGTACGTTTATTTGTAAATGGGGATTGTCTCTACATCTACTTACGTACAGCTGTTTTGGCTGTATGTTGTCTGTCAGTCAGCCAGAAAAATAATAAGTGGGATCCGTTGGGACCACAGATAACCCCCAATAGATACCGCATTACGGGATTTTTGTTCGGATCCTGGCTCACCAAAACTGGCGGAAGGCGCGGGTTGCGGGGACTGGAGCCAATGCGCTATTATTGGCTGTTTCGAGTGACGCCCTAATAATGAACTCTAATAATTGGTCGAAACTAAGGCCGTGCTGCGAAGTGGCGATTTATATAGAACCATTTACGCCAATGCGTGGTGCGCGGTCGTCGTCTTTCATGCGGTATCTATTGGGGGTTATCTGTGGTTGGGACCTACCCGTCACTAGGACAAAACCTTTATATAAATATACTAATTGACCCACCCCGGCTTCGGACGGCTTATTAATGTTGTAGGTTACTTGTATTTTCTATTAAGAGGCCCGTCGTGCTATTTAAAAATGTTATTGCCGTCGCTCTGCTACAAGCCATAATGCTTCTGCACGCGAGATAGAGACCATTTGCAGCCCGTGAGTGAAAGTTTACCTACATTTTATACACATAACACATAATAAAAGCGTCTAAAAACTATATATATTATTATTCTTATTACTTAAAATCACATTTTTTGTCATAATTTTGACGAATAATATTCGCCACTTAAAAGTAGCTATAACTACGAAGTTATTGCGAAAAAAATTTGCAACAACATAAAAGTCATCGAAATTAGAATAACTTTTATGGGGTAGAAAAATGGTGGCGCTTTTTTTATGGACAAAACGGTAGTATACTCTCATCTTAAGTACCTGCGAAGTACACTACGTATAAGTACATGAGACCTAGCTAGTCTTTGAACAACAAAACAATAATAACATTGAACTGCATGGGTATTGGTGAAAAGATTACCATGAAGATAATAATGGCGATCGTAACGTAACAACATAAAGTTTTAAGCTCACAGTATTAAATCGATAAAGGTTCTTAAACCGTTCAATTAGCGAGCTGAATGCGAGATGTTTACTGCCAAATCACACCGATGACATCATAGTCTATAAATAGCGCGAATTCATAGGTAATATCAACGGCTACCTAGCGACCGCGGTGGACGAACAATAACAAGTTCATTGTATTTGTAACATATATGCCGAATCATAAATTCTCGGATCAGGGCCAACATAACACATTTGCATCCACAATGAAGGGAAATTTTGTTGTGCCGCAATAAAGCGCAAATAAAAATGACTCCATGAAACTCTAATAAAAAGCTGATAGATATGGCGCCATATAGCGTCGAGGAATTCATTCCGAAACTGGTATAATTAATTTATTTTTATATTATTTTTTTTAATAAGTATTTATTTACAATAATTAATTGTATTATTGATTTATTACTTTATTTCTATTTTTATGTTTAATTTAATATGGAATACTGAATGACTTGTAATTTTTTATAATTATCAATAAAATATCATATCATCATATCATATCATATCAGATAACCTAAAAAAATTACAAAATTTCACAGGATTCATCCTGAGGTAAATTTGGTAGAGAATATAATTGAATGCACTTTCCTTGATTTCAAGTTGAGGTCTCGACACTGTAAAAAGGTAAGGGCGCATCTAAGACTTTCGATTCATATATTTTTATAAAATAATTAATATATTTATTTTTTGCGTGAGATATGAATTAGAACATCTTAGGTACTTATTATACCTTAGCTAACACAGTATCCAAGATACCGCAGAGCTTGAAAACGAAGGTTTTCAATCAGTGTGTTGCCAGGACTTATGGAACTGAGACATGGTCTCTTACTGTTGGCCTCATTAGTAAGATCAAACTCGCGCAACCACCTATGGAAAGAGCTCAGTGTTTCCCTGCGAGATACAATCCTTAATGAGGACTAAAGTGACCGATATAGCTCATAGAATTAGCAAGTTGAAATGACAATGGGCAGGCTACATCGCTCGTAGCACTGACAACCGATGGGGAAAAAAGGCAATCACGAAACGGAAGACGCAGCGTAGGCCAGCCCCCCACTAGGTAGACCGACGAACTGTTGAAAGCCGCGGGGAGCCGATGTATGCAGGAGGCGAGTAGACACTCAAAGTGGCGCTCTGTGGGGAAGGCCTGTGTTCAGTAGTTGATGAACACAATATGGTAGGTTAAGAATTTTAACAAGTACCGCGATATAATAATGAATCAGGTGAAATTGCGGTCAAATGCGGGCCTGTTTAGTTATTAAAACAAAAAAAGAATCATGCGAATTTTAAATGAACCTATTCCTTTAAATGCTGAACTGTGTTATAATCCACTGTAACAAGTGGGTCTTACGGTCTTGATTATATTATGCAATCTCAATTTATTTAGACCGAAAATCCTTAAGCCTTAACAGCGTCTATTTGAATGTGATAATTTATATATAATTTAATTTTTCATGGATACAGGTAAAACTAAAGCAAAATATATCAGTTCAGTTACGCAGACAGTTGCCCTAGATTATCCGTTTGATTAATAATTTAACGATTAGGATTGTAAACTACAAACTGGATTATAAACATGTAGGAATATTCTTGGTACATGCGGGTCAAGTACAATCGCAATTAAATGAATATATAGTATGCAAGGCAAGTCATTATGATCCAACATAGTATTTTAGAAGCTACACTTTTGAAACAAACTTTAATAAGTACACGTTACGCACTTTTAAAGGGCTTTGTAATTACGCAGTTTTAGTTATTCTTTTGTGCAAAACCAACTAACCCAAAATTATTGCAGACTTTGTCATTTTGAGCTTTATGAAAGGGACAAAATATTTTTAGACTTTCAAATTTAATTTAATTTAATTTAGGATTTGCTACCGTACCTTATCGGGCTGTAATGGTGTCGACCATTACAGCCCGACTATACCTTAATAATCCATGAAAATATTTTAATCGAGGAATGTTTTTTTAAATGATTTACTTACATAACAAAACTTCACTTTAACTTTTACAGATTTTAAAATCAACTTTTTGCCAGAATTTGCGTTGTAAAGAAAAATTACATTTTCACATTTATTCAGACCATTGTTAAAAATTATGGTTAATCATGATTGAATTTAAACATCGATAGAATCATTTGGGTTTCTTTTATGATATTAACCAATAACCGTATTTGAAGTAATCGGAACTCTAACTCTATGCGCATGCACAACCCAATCCTTATCCGGTATATCCTAGTTCAATCAATAAATACTTCAAAGGAAGCTTCAAAGTAGATTCCTACCAAATTTATTTGTCCACGTCGTAGACATAACAATCACACGTTGGATAAATGCCCCTCGTGATGTTTATGCAGGCAATATCGGTTTGCTCAGTTCATCATTCGCAGAAGTGCAAGCTAGATTGTTCCGACGCCAAATCTTACAATAAACGTAAACGTCATCAAAACAGAGTTCAAGCTAGGTGATATTATTTAGATCGTAACAAGCCTGAAAATTTGCTGGGACGTAAAACAATAAACTGTTTCCAACTTGAATTTTTAAGAAGTTAAACAGTTGCAGTTCTTTTTTAATGAAAATTTAACGCTAAGCTGTTAATTAGGTAAATTATTAAAATTCTTTTAAGTAATAAATTCTTCATTGATCAATGTTATAACGAAGTGTTTTTCGGTTTATTGTATAGAAAAATCATTCACACGAATGGACTCGAATTGATCAATAAAATTGAAGGTGTAGAGCTCGACTTAAATGTCCACTCCGAAGTCTAATTGTTAAGTGTTAACTTTGGGAGTCACTTCCCAAGGTACTACTGACATTGAGCGTCATGATCATAATAATATAGTTCAAAAAACACTAATTCGCCAATGCTCCGGCTCTTCTCTCTTTGCACAGACTCTAGCCCTAAGACCACGTCTAAAAACCAACCTAATATAGGACTAATAAACTAAAATAACGTCATTTCTGTGATCAATTCAAACATTATAATTAGATCAGCATTACTCCTCGCCCTTATCAAACAAAAGATAAAGAGGCTCCATGCGGAAGTAGCAAATACCTATTTTGGTACAATATTTATAATTATTCGTTCAAATTCTTATTATAATAATGCACTACACTTACGATGGAGATGTATTTATTCAAATTTGAAACATATTCGTTATGATATTGTTTTTATTTTTACTTAAATTAATAGGGTCATCCTGCTATCTTAAAATGTTATTGCCGTCGCTCTTCACTTGCGATATAGACTATTTGAAGCCCGTGAGTGAATTTACCTACATTTTAGCATTCGGGAGAAAATGGTTTTTTACACACCCTTTAAATCTTAATTGTTTGGCATAGACTTCAATCTAATTATATATTATGTCAATATTGTTTGTACTGGGTGGCGCAAAAGTAAAGACCCTATTTGGTTCAGCTATAACATTTTTTCTAAATTAGAAAACTAGATTTAGGTTTTTTTAAATGTATATTTGTGCCATTAAATTTCGTACCATTAGGATTTAAAGATGATGTCTTTTAAATGGTGACCTCCAGAGTTGATACACATTTGAGCCCTATTTATGACATTTTGCATAACTTGCCGTAACACTTCCTGCGATATGTTCGTTATTTCTTGACGAATGTTTTCTTTTAGAGCTGCGAGAGTCTGTGGCTTGTTCACATACACCCGAGATTTCAAAAAACCCCAAAGAAAGAAGTCTGGACTGGTCAGATCGGGTGATCTTGCAGGCCAAGGCAAATCGCCAAAACGAGAGATAACTCGGCTTGGAAAAGCGTCCCTCACTAAGTCCATAGTGTCGCGCGCTGTGTGTGCCGTAGCGCCGTCTTGTTGAAACCAGATGTGCTCCAGCCCCAATTCGTCCAAACTGGGTATCAAAAACTCACGTAACATGGTTCTGTAGCGTTCTCCAGTGACAGTTATCGCATTGCCTCCAGCGTCTTCGAAAAAATAGGGTCCGATCACTCTGTCAACACAGATGCCACACCATACAGTAACTTTTAGTGGGTGTAGAGGTGTTTCTTGAATAATGCGCGGATTATCAGTGCCCCAGAACCGAGTATTCTGCTTATTGACATGCCCTGAGAGATGGAAATGCGCTTCGTCACTCATAACCAATTTTGAAGGAAAATCATCTTGCAAAATGTCATAAATAGGGCTCAAATGTGTATCAACTCTGGAGGTCACCATTTAAAAGACATCATCTTTAAATCCTAATGGTACGAAATTTAATGGCACAAATATACATTTAAAAAAACCTAAATCTAGTTTTCTAATTTAGAAAAAATGTTATAGCTGAACCAAATAGGGTCTTTACTTTTGCGCCACCCAGTATATATTCTTATAATGTATGCTTATAAATTTTGATTATTTTGAATATATTATGTTTTGTAGTGTAGTTTGAATTAGACTTAAAATTACTTTGACAGGATCCGTGGTGTGATAGTTGAGCAGGTCGGCTAACCCGGAGGCGGCGGGTTCGATTCCCGCGACAGGACAAGTATTTGTGCACAGAAATAAAAAAGCGCAAATACTTGTCCTGTGCCTGGGTATTGTGGGAGCATAGTCCCCGTAGTTCCTGCCCCCCCCTAGATACAGGGAATCCTAGTTAGGGTCCAGGATATGTGTGTGATCGTTGGGGGTTATTATTCAAAAACTCAAAATAGGAACACTTGCATGGTTTTTTATTGGATAACATTTAGGGGTAAATAAACGTTGGGACTTTTTTTAAAAGAAAGGAGAGGGGTACCTATACTCTCGTCTTGATTAATAGCACAAGTTTGGTACTCGGGTCGGTAGTGACGTAGGTTTGCGATCTGTTGGCTTCAGTTGGCTTGCGTCAGCTTGAACTTTTATTTTAGCTGAAGAAAAATATTGTGATGAAACCGTAACTTGGAAGGGAAACCGTAACTACCATGTGTTAGCAGCGTAAGCGCCCTTATTGTTATTAATGACCGATAGAGTGACAAATAACGTGTTCCAGTGTCTGGGTGTAGGACAGTTATAAATTGATTAATTTTTAATACAATTTAGTTTTAATGTGAGGTCCCATTGGGTACCGTGGTTTCACCTGCGATAAGACGATGACAGCACCCAATGCGAGAACGTTTATTACAGCGAACATAGAACGTGTGCTAGGTGGTAGGACATTTTTACTAGGTGGTAGAACTTTTCTGCAATGTTCGTCTAGGTAGGTACCACCGCTTTCTGTTATTCTGCCGCCAAGCTATAGTGCTTAGGCACTACTGTGTTCCGGTTTGAAGGGCATTGTAGCTAGTGAAATTACTAGGCAAATGACAACTTTATGATCTGATCACACACAGTCTAGAGTCACGCAAAACGATATTAATTTAGAGTTCCAAGTGATACTGCAATCTGTTATGGGCAGCCGTGACGCTTAACATCAGGCAAACGAGTAGCCATTCATTTACATTTAAAAAAAACGATACGTTGCGCGTCGATTTTTCATTGTAGAAATTTACAATTAATTATAAAAGAAATACTTACTTATTATAATGTAAATTTTTTTTGCATTTGAATTGTTCCGGACGACCGAGCACCAGAAGACAAAACGGTGATGACGAACAATAGTGAAATGTAAATAGTTTAGTTTTGAGTCTATTTACTCGTGTTTTATAAATTAGTTTCTAAGTTTAGTTCGTTCATATCGTTTTATATACTTTACACCCGTTTATAGTCTTAAGATTGCTCCTTTTCATTTGCTCTGTAACTTGTAATTGTATTGTCTTTGTATGTATTTGATGTAAATAAATGATTCTGGCGGCGGGAGTTTTATTCAGGGCAAAAGAGGCTGCAAAATAGATAGGTAATAGGAGCGGGAAAGGGAAAAATAGGTAAATCTAGGTCCGAAATCAAAGTTAGGTAGACTAAAAAATAGTATAGGCATGTCCCTTTCCCGCATCCGAACCTCTCGCTCAGCGCCCCGTCTCGTTTTCGCGAACTGTTGCCATCTCCCTCTAACAGGGCCGATATTTACTCGGCTAGGCGGCGCTTACTCGCCGCCTTGATAGACCACGGGGAGATGGCATAAATATAGAGAGGCGAGGCGCTAGCGATCACTCCACTGCTGGCAGCGAGACCGACCACATCTCAAGAAGAATATAGAAGCTTGCCTCCGCCCTGAAGAACTCCCGCTGGCCAGATTCCTAGTTTCATAACAAACTCTTACTCTTCCTCGACCAATCCCAGCCGCAAAGAGCCGTAACCCCGGGTCGGTGCCGACTCCGACCGCCCGCCATAGTCTACAGTCCTACGATCGAAGAAATAGTTGGTTGGACTCCTGGCCCGGGGCGCTCCGGTTTATGAATAGTATTTTAGAGATCACTTCACGATTATTTTCTATCGAGAATTTTTTTCGTAAACAATTTTTCATTTAGTTGGAAAGAAGATATGAACAGTATTATAATACCGTATTTATTTCAATTCTGTAAATGGTATAGAGATACATTCTGAGAAAATTACATTCAAATTAGGTCAACTCTCAGCCTCTCAAATCAGCGCATAAACCGTCTCCATTCTAGATTTGTGATGTGGCATTTCAATAAAGAGTTTATCTATTTATCTATCTTGAAGAGAGGACAGACACACACACGTAAATATTTATAATGTTAGTGTGATGAAGAAATCGGGATTGAGTTATAGCAGACACGGCGGCGGCGTTACTTAGGATAACACATACTTATCCTATGTGTTGTTTGCCTATGTATAGTGTAGAGTTTGTCACTGTCAAGTGTCAACTTGGTGCAACTGTCGTTAACTACTAGTTGTCACTTAAATGCGCGGTTAGATCCGATGAACATGTTATTAATTATAATTGATTATTGATATAGAAAATACAAGTTTGCTAAGATCCCGACAACGTGTTTTATGAAACAACCCTACAGTTTATGGCGACGACGGAAAATCTCACTGAGTTTACGGGTGTGAGAGTCTACACGACCTAAAAAAAAAACGATGGCACAGTTGGAATACGCGGGAAGTGGCGTAGGCCCTCCTTTCGACCCATTTGGAGACCCAGCAACGGCAGCAACTCGCTGGAAGGCCTGGATGCGCAATTTCCAATATTATGTTGAAGGACAAGTGGGGCTCGGAGACAAGCAAAAGATTTCGAGGTTACTCCACCAAGCAGGCCCAGAGGTACAAGAAATTTACGAAACTTTAAAGGATGAAGCGGTGGAAGGCAGTAACGACTACGAAAAGTGTGTTACCCGATTAAATGAGTACTTCAAACCGATACTTAATACTGCATACGAGCGGCAGAAGTTTCGCAACATGAGCATGAGAACAGATGAAACATGTGCACAGTATGTATTGCGACTACGAATTCAGGCTCGATATTGCGAATTTGCAAGCTCAGAAGAAGCTATCAGAGACCAAATAGTGGAGAAATGTTCAGATATGGAGCTAAAAAGAAAACTAATAAAAAAAGGCACAGACCTGAATGTAAAGAAGGCATTAGAAATTGCAAAACTATATGAGATGGACAAATCTATGTTCACAGAGAAAGCTACCAATTTAAAACATGAAGAAAATATGGAGTCTATAAACAAAGTTGCACAGGAAGCTTCCTGCTACAGATGTGGACGGCGGGGCCACTTTGCTAAAAACAGAGAATGTCCGGCACTCAATGTGAAGTGTGATGAATGTGGGATTAAAGGTCACTTTGCAAAGTGTTGCAAAACAAAAAATCCTAAAAGAACCGACAATAACCAGAAGAAGAAGAAGAAGAAGAAGAGATATGTGAAGTATGTAATTGAAGAAGACTCGGACTCAAGCGAGGAGGAAGTCAGCGATTCAGACGATGATCAGGTTGGACAAAACCCAAAACAGGTAAACTCTGTGTTCGAGGTGAGTGGACATTACAATGACAACAAGTGTGATATTCTTATTGACAGTAAAGTGATGTGTAAACTGATCATAGATTCTGGTGCCTCTATTAATATAGTTGATAAAGGCTTATTCAAAAAGTTGTTAAAATGTGGGGTATCTTTTAAGAAAATTTGCCAGTCAGAAAAACATAAATTTTACTCATATGGAGGGAGGGAAATTCCCCAATTAGGAATATTCGAAGTAAAGTTATATTCACCGGCAACTGGTGTAAAAATTAATACAAATGTGTTAGTTTATGATGGACAAGGTCCAGCCCTACTGAGCAAATCTTCATCAATTCAGCTTGGTTTGCTTAGGCTAGGCCCTAATGTACCTAATGTCAATTTAGCTGATGGGTGTATTATGAACAAGAATACTGTAGTAGCAGAATTTCCAATGTTGTTTGAAGGTGTAGGTAAACTGAAAGATTTTAAACTAAAAATTCCTATTGATCCTAATGTAAAACTAATAGCTCAACCCGTTAGGAGGCAACCATATAGTGTAAGGGGCATAGAAGAAAAATTAATCAAAGAACTGATTGACTATGACATTATTGAACCTGTTACTGGCCCCACCCCCTGTGTTTCTCCATCTCAAATTGTACAGAAGAAGGAGAAAGGTCAATATCGACTAGTCGTGGATATGAGGAAGGCTAATGAAGCAGTACTAAGAGAGCGAGTTCCCCTACCAACATTTGAAGAACTCTTAGCTGATCTGAATGGATGTAAGTACTTCTCATCACTTGATATTAAATGGGGTTACCACCAACTTGAATTGGATGAAGGTTCACGGATGATCACAGTATTCAGCTCCAGTCTTGGCCTATTTAGATACAAAAGATTATTTTTCGGAATAAGATGTGCATCCGAAATATTTCAAAGAATAGTAGCCCATCTACTTCAAGGCATTGAAGGTGTTGCCAACAGCCAGGACGATATAAGAATTGGAGGCCGTACCAGAGAGGAGCATGACCATAGACTCAGACAAGTTTTAACCAGACTGAAGGAGAGTGGCATCACCTTGAACAAAAATAAATGTATGTTTGGTGAGACCGAAATAAACTTTTTGGGACACCACCTTTCCGAACAAGGTATTACACCAACCTGTACATCCCAGCAAGTGGTACAAGAATGTAGAGCACCACAGAATAAGGCAGAAGTAAGAAGCTTCCTGGGACTAGTGAATTTCTCTGCCAGATTCATACCTAACTTCAGCACACTTACAGAACCACTGCGACGGCTAACTACAAAAGATTCTGAATTCATATGGACCAAAGATCATGAACAAGCATTTAACAAATTAAAAACTTTGATTGCAAAAGCTCCAGCCTTAGGCTATTATGATAAAAATGCAGAGACTACAGTGGTAACTGATGCAAGTCCAGTTGGAATTGCTGCAGTGCTTATTCAACACCAAACAATAAATGGGCAGATCCAGCCAACTGCAATTAAATACATCAGCAAAGCACTGTCATCAACAGAACAGCGTTATTCGCAAACAGAAAAGGAGGCACTTGCCATTGTATGGGCATGTGAGAACTTATACATGTACCTCATCGGAAAAGACTTTAACATTATATCTGACCATAAACCTCTTGAGGTAATCTACTCACCCAATTCCAAACCAAGTGCAAGGATCCAACGATGGGTGCTTAGACTGCAACCTTATACTTTCAAAGTAATATACAAACCTGGTAAGAACAACATAGCTGATCCAATATCAAGACTACTAAGTACTAGTAATACACCCCAGGAAACAGAAGATAATGAAGATAACCTGCTGATAGCATCAATTGGGACAACTGTTGAAGCAGTCACATTAGAAGAAATAAAGGAAGCTACCTCAAATGACCATGAATTGAAAGATCTATCACAAGCAATAGAAAAAGATGTATGGAACAAAGACTTGAGAAAATATGAGCTTATAAAAATAGAATTGTGTGTCATCAACAACATCATACTTAGAGGTACAAGAATTATAATACCACGAAAGTTAGTACCTAAGATTTTAGAATTGGGACATGAAGGACATTTATCAGTAAACTCTATGAAAGCTAAACTACGTTCAAAAGTATGGTGGAAATCAATGGATAAAGATATAGAATACTGGGTAGATACCTGTGAAGGATGCCGATTGGTCCGACAAAACACTTACCCGGAGCCCATAGTGATCACAAAACTACCTAGTAAGGTATGGGAATTAGTGGCTATTGACTATTTAGGACCTTTGCCTTCAGGCCACTACTTGTTATTTGTGGTGGATTACTACAGCCGATATTATGAAGTAGAAATATTGCGAAACCAAACAGCAGATAGTACAATAAAAACGTTAGAGAAAATAATAGCAAGAGAAGGATTAATGGACGAGATTGTTTGTGACAATGGACCAGCATTTAGAGATGAGGGATTTAAAGAGTTTTTGAAGTCTCAAGGCATACAACTAAGGCACACTACACCTTTATGGCCACAGGCCAACGGAGAAGTTGAGAGACAAAATAGAAATGTGCTGAGAAGGTTGAGAATAGCTCAAGGTATGAAACTGGACTGGAAGAAGGAATTATTGACATACTTATCAGCATATCGTTCTACACCACACTCAAGCACAGGAGTACCACCAGGGAATATTTTCAGAGGAAGAGTGATTAAGACAAAGATACCAGAGATGAATATGGATTTACATGTAGATGATGAAGAGATTCGAGATATGGATAGGTATAAGAAAGATTGTTACAAGCAGTATGCAGATCATAAAAGACATGCCAAGGTATCAGATATTGCTCCTGGGGATAAAGTCCTGGTGAAGCAAAGAAAAGAAAATAAACTGAGCACACCGTTTTCTCCAGTAGAGCATACCGTTGTCTGGAAATCTGGTAATGCCATTGCCGCACAGGCACCAGATGGCAAACTGGTGAAGAGAAACTCATCATACTTTCAACCTATAAAGGAAAGGAATATCAGAAAATTCATCGGAGAAGAAGAACAGAAAGAAAAAGATAAAAAGGACAATCAAGAAGAAAAACGAAATACAGACTTGATGGACACAAACGACTGTCAGGATAGACCAACAACAAATGAACCACATACTACAGACACAACCAACATAAACAACTCCCAGACTAGACCAACGAGAAAGAGACAGATGCCTGGTAGGTATAATGACTTTCTTCTCAGCCTCATCATGGATGCCATACATTCTTAAGTGTATATTCTTTTATTATGATTCTCAATGCCATATAATCTTATGCTCATAGATATATTAGATGTATGCTTATGGTTTCTTTTATTAATTATAATTCTCAATTTTATTTTATTAAGAAAAGAAGAGATTGTAGAGTTTGTCACTGTCAAGTGTCAACTTGGTGCAACTGTCGTTAACTACTAGTTGTCACTTAAATGCGCGGTTAGATCCGATGAACATGTTATTAATTATAATTGATTATTGATATAGAAAATACAAGTTTGCTAAGATCCCGACAACGTGTTTTATGAAACAACCCTACATATAGGTACTAGGTAACATTCCGTAACATTCTATAGCGTACGGAGGTACCTACCAGTACCACAGCGTAGTTATTACGTCATTCTCATTAATAATAATTGACATGGATTGCCTGGACCTTGAGCGATCGGTATAACATACTATAGATAGATTAACCAGTAAGAACTGCAGTATACATTTTGAATCTTACCGATATTGTAAACGTACACTAATAATAATCATTAGTTAAAACTTATGTAATCACAATAGATTTAAAATAATGTGGTAGTTACACAGATTAGAGAAAGAAACAATTCTGTGGGTAGGTATGACAACATGGCATTAGACGTCAGTGGTTTTCGAATTCAGAATTAAAATGATGTTTTGCAGAAGTCCATAATCCGAATAATTCAGCTCGTTTATGGACTTTAAGACGTGAGGTGGGTATCGTGTGACGTCACCCTTAAAGGCCGAACTAATCGGCGCTAAGTACGAGCTGGCAACATCAACTATCCCACATTGTGACTATCCTGTGTATACAAGGCCTCATTATCGTAACTAGAGTTAATTACGTTGCATTTCCTATTTCTCACATGATCTTGGCAACACTAACATTATAATGATGTTATTTTATTCAACGCACTGACTACTGATATGAAATAAGTAGGTATGCTATGTAGCTATAGTTGTGATAAATATATATTATACTAAAGTGTTACATCGTTAAGGTGACCATATTTTGGTCACGTTATTATTTATTATTTTTATATGTCAAGTAGTAAAACTGTTGAATTTCAAAAACTCAGGATTTAGTTTCCAAGCAGATGGGTACTTGTGAAATGATTTGGGAAATATATAATATATTTTATTATGGCGTCAATTATCGTTTCTTATTTCGTTTTCGTGTTCAATGTCCTTTACGTCAATATTGGAGGGGATTAAAATAAAATATGAAAATATTTGGAGGACGTTGGAATGAGCTTAGAGAACGCCTGATATACCTGTAACTGCTGCATAATATTAGCTTATGAAGTGACAAAACAGCGGAAGACTTTTTTCTAATTTAAAGTAACGAATTTTAGGCGTCAAAATTATGACGAAAAAAAGTATTTGTAAGTAACTAGAACACGAATCATATTTTCTAAAAAACCAAAACGTATAAGCATAGATTATAATCTATCCAAACAATTGACACCAAAATCAAAAGATTTTGTGAAGGGCGAGGGTAAAAACCGTTGACCCCCGAAACGCTAAAATGTAGGCAAATTTACTCATGGGCTCTATTGTCTCTATCATACGTGTGAAGAGCAGAGTGACGGCAATAACATTTTAAAAAACTAGGACGGTCCTCTTAAATACAACGGCCACCCACAACAGATTGCAATGTCACTCTAAATTAAAGTTTCGCGTAACACTGCGCTGCGCTCGTCATCGTGAGACATCACACAGTCTACTAATATGTTAAGATTTCTACTCCGTGATCACCCGGCAGATCATATTCTCATTTGCCCAGTAATTTCACTAGCTACAGCACCCTTCAAAGCGGAACACGGTAATACTTGCACACTACCACTTGGTGGCAGAATAACTGGCAGAGTGGTGGTATGTACCTGTACAAATTTAGAAAGCAGAAAAGTTTTATCATCATCGGCTTGATGACATCCACTGCTAAACATAGACCTCCCCCAAAGAGCGCCACTATGAACGGCTGCTCGCCTCCTGCATCCATCGGCTCCCCATAATTTTCACCAGATCATCGGTCCACTTAGTGAGGGACCGGCCTATGCTGCATCTTCCGGTTCATGGTTGCCACTCAAGAACCTTTCTTCCCCATCGGTTCTCAGTTCTACAAGCAATGTGGCCTGCCCATTGCCATTTCAACCTGCTAATTCTAAGAGCTACATTCGTCACTTTCAGCATCAGAAAAGTTTACCATTTAGTAAATTGATATTTAAAATTAAACAATTAGAGATGGGAGTGAGCTCATTTGAAATACAGAAGAAAAATCATTGGCCTTCTATAACAAGTAAACATAGAATATTGTTTGCAACAAGTCTTTGAGAAATCAATTAGAATCCAATATTCTAATGTAAAATACAATAAAACTGTAACTGGGCTAAAGAAGAGGGTTATTATAAGTGGGTGTTAAATAAGTTGCAATTAATCAAAATGATAATAGTGATAATCACTGCTTTGTACAGCCAAAAATACACTACCAAATAATGCACTTACCCAGTATTTCAAAGCTATGTACATGGATTCCTGATGTACATTCCGGGTTGTACTGTAGCAATTTTGCACTAATACTATACATATTCTTAATATTGCATTGTATGCAATATTAAGAATAAGATATTGCACCACCTGCATGATGTATGCATTTGTACAATAACAGCCTGATATTTGGAAGCCATGCACACCAATTATGGGCCATACATTCCTGCTACTCATATAATACGAGCTGTGCAATACTTTGGTTGTGCATTCCTGCCTCAAAACCAGCAGTAAAAAATTCAATTTGCCAACTCCAGAGTTGCAAGCATTAAATATTTTTCGTTTTGTTTGAAGCCAAATATAAATATTTTGGAGGTGTGAATAAAAAAATTATAAGTTTACTATAAATGCATCGCTATTAATCTTTCATTTTACATTCAATGTACATTGATTAATAACACTCTGAATAAACACCCAAGGTCCATACAAAAAAGTCCTGTCATAATGTACATCGATTATATTTTCAAAATTTTGAGTGCATTACTCTTCTTTATCAATATAGAAGTGGAAACAATTTTTTTCTCTGTATGCCTGTCTGTCCCTTTGAACACTCATCACACTGGAACTACTGAATGGATTTCGCTGAAATTTGGTATGGTGTTAGCTTATTTTTCAGAATAACATTTATTTATTTATTTATTTATTTTATTCTGGAAGACCAACGGCTGATATAATAATATAAATATTAACTTATAAAACAATAAGCCAATTATAAGTCCTCACGGATAGACATTATTAAAAATAGTATACAACTAAAATGTAGTGCACACCTAAAAGAACTACCTACACACTGCATGGAATTATTTTGATTTATTATTTTTTTATTTTATTAATTATTTAAGATACATTATGCTTTCTAAAAAGTATGCATGAAGCAATAAGGATGACATTTTTATGCTAGAATTTTTGTTTGTATTTAGTTATTTATTTATATACTCATCCTGTCAAATGGAAGAGAGAAGGGAAAGGCCGGTGAAGGAAGGCAGGCTTCAGCTGCCTCCCTTCTATTGCCATCCCATCCATTCATATTTTTCCCCTTTCGCTTCCCTCTTCCCATCAACAGGGTAAGGATATAAAACTAATTAACCCATGTGAACCCGGACCAGGTCAACTAGTTATTAATAAGAATATTAGGCACAAATACAAAAACTGATAAAGTAAGAAAATAACCATCACATAGACTAACACAGAAGAGTTACAAGCCTAGTAAATTAATATTGAAGTTATTATAATTAAGAATATACATGTAAGTACCCAGATTTATAACTTGAATTGAAACTGTATATAGGTAAGCAATAAAAAGTATAACCTACCTACCTATTTTCTAAACATTACTTTGTACAAGACATAATTATGTCTTTGTTATTTCACTATTTCACAGACCATGTAACTGCTAAAGATTTAGTTGCAATGCTCATTTTCAATATCTTACTTGGAGTGGTTTTTTTCTCCTAATTTGTATGGATACTTGTAATTTGTTTGCTGTCAACTCAAGCAAACAGGTACATAGAGGTACCTGTTTCTTTGACATACAACAGTTATTTCATAATGTATAAATGATATAAGCATTAGCCCTTAGTCTCAATCATAGCAGACCTAAAATAATGCCATAGTTTTTTTATCCAAGACAACGCGGGAGTATCAGCGGAAGGAGACGTGACCAAACAATTATGTATAACAAACCGTAAACACATCAATAACACACACTTTATTTATCACTAGGAAATGACGTGTCCCATCACAAACATAAAATAAACGTCGTTCGAAAATATAAAGCAACACGAACTAACTAATTAGCTCACGCAAAAACTGTAAAATTCCAAAAACCACTCGCTCGCAATATGCTTTTCGATTTGACAAACTGAAAAAAAAATCGGTCAAGTCAAGTAAGTCACTATATTGTACAGCCCGGAATGCAAGGCCAGTGTTGTACAACCTGTATTGCACAACCCATCATTTTTGTTGAACTATAGGTATGAAGAGGTAGTGATTTCTATAGAAACCTTCTTGTGTTGCTCCAAAGAAAATCTATCGTTTGTTATGATGGTATATAGTCTGTGGATAACTGTCCTTTATGTTCGAGTGTTGCTACGATGTAGATTTCTGAAGATGTTTTTGTGTGCCTAAATATAATTATCGAATGGTTTTAATAACGTTTGATTTCTTCACGGATAGAATATTAATAATTTTTTCTTCAATGGATATTATAGATTGAGGATATACCTCAAATTAACATGGTAGCGAGAGTGCGTGGTTCCTGAAGAAAAAATTTGACAAGATCAGAAAAACAATTGACAGGCGGTAGTCGTAAAAAACCATGGAAGGTAAGGATGAGTTCCGATTGCAAATATTTGATGGCACTGATTATGAGAAATGGAAATTCCGATTAAAGTTATTCCTTGAAATGAAAAATTGTATTGCGGCGATAGAAGCTAAAGTTGAAAATGTATCTGAGAGCGAATGGAAAAAGATAGATCTGAAAGCCAGAAACTATATTGTAAATAGTGTAAATAACTCTCAGTTGGATATAATTATATCTGAAACATCGGCATTTGATATGATAAAAAAGTTTGACGAAATTTATATTATGAAAGGGTGTGCAAACAAGCTATTGTTGAAAAGGTCCCTGTTGGAGATGAAACTGAAGGAAGGTGAAAATCCTGTCGAGTTTCTGCATCAATTTGAAACGAAAGTAAATGAACTGAAAGGTGCAGGTGAGACCATGTCGGAAGAAGACAGATTAAATTACTTATTATTAGCACTACCCGAAAGTTTTAATCAGATAGTCAACGTAGTTGATGCGATGCCTAAAGAAAAGCAGTCGGTGGAATATGTGAAGTCGAAGTTACTGTTGGAATTCAAGAAAAAGGAGAAGGAAGAATTTTCATTTGCAAGCAGCACACAGCAAAACAGAGATGACAATGAGAATAGAGAAAATAATAATTGCTATGAGTGTAATCGTCCAGGGCATATAAAAAGAAAATGTCCAAAGTTGGCAAATCGTTATCGTGGTCAGTATCAAAGAGGCAGAGGATATAGGCGTGGACACAGAGGAAGATATGGAAGATATAGACAAAGAGGTGGTAATGAAAATCATTCAGCAAGCTATGAGCAGAGTAGACCTGCAGCTGGTTTCAATGTAGAAGTCGAGGTCGAGGCACTGACAGCTGGAACGGAGAAGACGACAGATGTCACATGGTTATTAGACAGTGGCTGTAGCGATCATATTGTAAATAATGATTCATTATTTTGTGAGTATAAAACTTTAGATAGTCCTGTAAATATTAAAGTAGGAGATGGTTTTTGCTTGAAATCAGAAAAGATAGGCAAGGTCGTGATGACTTGTCAGGCTGGTGGTAAAGACGTAAGAATAGACGTAGATAATGTTTATTATGTACCAAGCATGAAACGAAACTTACTGAGCGTGTCGAGCATTGTAAATAGAAAGAACATGGTAAAGTTCTACCAGGATAAAGCAGAAATATTTAGTGCGCAGAGAGGACTAGTTGCTATAGCTAGCAAAAAGAATAAGCTGTATGAGTTAGTAGGAAAAGTAGTTTCTAACGAATGTAAAAATGTAAATGTATCTAATGCCATAATGTCAGAAAAAGAGAAACTGCATAGAATTCTAGGACATGCAAATTTCTTTAAGATTAAAGAAATGTGTAGACACAATTCGCTTAACGGTTTACCTGAAAAGTTAACTGATGAGTACATTCAATGTGAAATATGTATGACGAACAAAATGTGTAACTTGCCGTTTAAAAATAATAGACGTCGTGCTACTGAACCTTTGGAGATTGTGCACACAGATGTTAATGGACCAATTACTCCGGTAGGATATAATAGACAAAGATATTTCGTATCATTCATTGATGATTATAGTAGACATGCGCAAGTATGTGTAATTAAAAATAAAAGTGATGTTTTTGACTGTTTTAGAACTTATGTAAAGCTGATGCATAATCAAACTGGCAGAAAAGTAAAGGAGATCAGATGCGATAACGGACGTGAGTACTTAAATAAAGATTTTTATCAATTTGCCAAAGAAGAAGGTATATATTTGAAGCCTATTCCTGCTTACACGCATGAACTTAATGGGGTTGCTGAAAGATTGAACAGAACACTAATGGATCGAGCAAGATGCTTAATGTCAGAGGCGAACATTAATAAAAGATATTGGCCAGAATGTGTCTTAACTGCAGCGTATTTAGGTAACAGATTGTTGACAACTACAGCTGAAAATAAGACGCCTTTTGAAATTATGTGGGGTCGGAAACCTACTATTGAAAATTTGAAAATATATGGAAGTAAATGTTTTGTTAGAGTTCCTGAAGTAAACAGACAGTCGAAATTGAGTCCAAAAGGAATAAAAGGTGTACTGGTAGGATATACAGACACAGGATATCGAATTTTAGTTGATGAAAAGATTGTTATTAGTCGCCATGTAACTTTTATTGAGGCCGAAAAAGAAAATGTTATAAAGTTTCGAGATATTAATGAGAGAAAAGAAAATGACGAAGATAGTGATGAGTTTTATGATACTGTGGAAAGTGAGGAAGATAAAAGTAAAAAGGCTCAAACTGAGGAGGTGACACTACAGCGTCCTAAACGAGAAAGAAGGTTACCAGAAAGGTTTAATGATCATGTAGTGTATGTAAATTTTTTGTGATGTTTTAGTACCAGAAACTTATGATGAAGCGATAAATGGAACAGAATTTATCAATTGAACCTGGAGAAGTAAATAATGTAAATAATTTGAAATATAGAAATTTGATTGGAGCGCTTTTATACATAGCGAGTGGAACACGTCCGGAGACGTATCTTACAGCGTTAACTACTTGAGTAGATTTCAAAATTCATACAATGAAACACATTACAAGTATGCTTTACGAGTTTTAAAATATTTGTATCACACGCGTAATATGAAGCTAAATTACAACGCGGAATATGATGAATGTTTTGATGCATTTGTTGATGCAGACTGGGCTGCTGATAAAAATGATCGTAAATCAACATCAGGAATTATGCTGAGAATATTTAATAATCCAGTGTTGTGGAAGACACAGAAACAGAAAATTGTGTCACGCGCATCTAGTCACGCGGAATATTATGCTTTAGCTGATTGCGTTTCAGAAGTTTTACCAGTAATAGGTGTGCTAAATGATTTTGATATTGATATTAGGAAACCAATTGTAATTTACGAAGATAATAGCGGCGCCATAGCTCTTTCTAAGAATGGTAAATTTTGTAAAAACTCAAAACATATTGATGTGAGCTACCACTTTGTCAATGATTACGAAAAGAAAGGTGTTATTAATGTAACTAAGATTAATACTGATGATCAGTTAGCAGATTTATTAACAAAGGCTTTAGGTAAAAATAAACTGCAAAAGTTAAGAGGCTTAATTAATGTTTATTAATATTTTATGCTGTTGTTGTAATATATTTTTTGTTATGTTTACTCTTGACTAGGTTTTGTTACTGATTGTCAGAAGAAGGAATTTTTATGTCAATTTTATTGTTATATAGTGAATGTTGAAACGTTAAGTTCTAGTTAGGCATGTTGGGTAAATGAGTTGTCAGTATACATGTCAATGGTTGTCATGCCATGACAGTTGTTATATGTTTTAAAGTTAGTTGAAGTCATAGAGTTGGAGCTATCTAGTTTTGCGAAGTTAAAGATTTGTTTTATAGGTAAATGGTTATGACCAGGATTAATGAAATTTTCTATAAAATCAAGGAGGTGTGTTGAACTATAGGTATGAAGAGGTAGTGATTTCTATAGAAACCTTCTTGTGTTGCTCCAAAGAAAATCTATCGTTTGTTATGATGGTATATAGTCTGTGGATAACTGTCCTTTATGTTCGAGTGTTGCTACGATGTAGATTTCTGAAGATGTTTTTGTGTGCCTAAATATAATTATCGAATGGTTTTAATAACGTTTGATTTCTTCACGGATAGATCCAATGGATATTATAGATTGAGGATATACCTCAAATTAACAATTTTGATGCCATGTACGTGGATTCCGGGCTCTACATTACATACATGCATTATTGCCTGTACCAAGTTTGCACAGACAATTCTGTGTGAACCCACCGCAGTGCATTATTTGGAAGCCAAGTACACGTAATTCCGGGCTGTACATTCCAGGCTGTACATTATCTGTTCATAGTGTCCATGCCGATATTTCGCTGCCAGTATTGTACGACCTGTATTTCACAACAGAGCATTTTGAAGCCATGCCCACGGATTCCCAGCTGTACATTATTGCCTGTATCAGCATTTGCACAGACGATATTGTACGATCCGTATTTCACCACCTGATATTTGTAAGCCATGTACACCTATTCCGGGCCGTACATTACTGGTCGTACAATATGGGCTGTGTATTATTTTGGTCGTGCATTCCGGTCTCCAAAGACAAGCAACACGCAGTGATTATATACTCTTTGCAAGCAACAAGCAATAGTGATGTCCGTAATCGATTATCAATAATAGAATAATCGATTATGTAGGCAATCGAGCGTAATCATAACAATAATCGTCTTTTACTTATTAAATTTAGTTTTGTCACATACATACGACCACAGAACTGTCATATGACCTAAAAAATTACAAAAAATAATAATGAAGTAATGGAAAAACAGACTGAGTAAATATTAACGGCTATATTATAAACTTTTTGGTCTGCTGCTATCTCTTAGTGGTCTGTGGTCTCCTGTGCATCACCCAGTGCTGCCAAATCATTTCTTTTAGAGCTGAAGGAGACGGTTATAAAGCCGCCCATACACGTTCTGATCTTATTGATAGTGGGTGTTAAATTAGTTGCAATTAACCCAAATGCTGTTCACAAACGCATTGGAGGATGTTTTCAAGCTCTTGGAGTGGAAAAGATCTGGCATCAACATAAATGGCGAGTACATCACTAACCTTCGTTTTGCCGATGATATAGTCATAATGGCGGAATCGCTCGAGGACCTTAGCACCATGCTCAACGACCTCAGTAGAGTCTCCCAGCAGGTTGGTCTTAAGATGAATATGGACAAGACAAAGATCATGTCTAATGCTCATGTTCCACCTATACCGGTAATTGTTGGGAACGATACTCTCGAAGTTGTCGACAAGTATGTCTACCTAGGACAGATTGTCCAATTAGGTAGGTCCAACTTCGACAAAGAGGTGGCGCGAAGAATCCAACTCGGCTGGGCAGCGTTCGGGAAGCTTCGTCCTATCTTTTCGTCCAAAATACCGCAGAGCCTGAAAACGAAAGTTTTCAATCAGTGTGTGTTGCCAGTGATGACTTATGGAACTGAGACATGGTCTCTTACTGTTGGCCTCATTAGTAAGCTCAAAGTCGCGCAGCGAGCTATGGAGCGAGCTATGCTCGGTGTTTCCCTGCGAGATAAGCTCCGGAACGAGGAGATCCGCAGGAGAACTAAAGTGACCGATATAGCTCTTAGAGTTAGTAAGTTGAAGTGGCAATGGGCAGGCCACATCGCTCGTAGAACTGACAACCGATGGGGAAGAAAGGTTCTCGAGTGGCGACCACGAACCGGAAGACGCAGCGTGGGCCGGCCCCCCACTCGGTGGACCGACGACCTGGTGAAAGCCGCGGGGAGCCGATGGATGCAGGAGGCGAGCAGCCGCTCAAGGTGGCGTGCTCTGGGGGAGGCCTATGTTCAGCAGTGGACGTCTTCAGGCTGTTAATGATGATGATGATGATGAACCCAAATGCTAATAGTGGCTTATGAAGTTATGATACATGGTTGTACATAAAGTTGCTTTGTAGTGTTAAAAGATTTTTTAACTCTCATTTAGATTTGCAATATTAAAGTCACAGAGTTCGCCCTATTCACGTAAGTAAAGTAAGTAAAATAAGTGAGTGATGAAATAAAGGTTAACCATATATATTAGGCTACTACTTTTAAGAAAAGATTTATTAGGGCTGCTTGGTATTGGATTTTTGGTGGGTCTATCCTGTTTTACTTGGCAGTGCTGATTCGGTTTGATACTAGTACTTTCTCTCCGATGTCAAGTAGGTATTGAAAGAATGGTTCGATGCTAAAAGTGTGCACAGAAGGTATCGATACCTACTCATGAGTAGTACTCAAATCATGATTTGATACTACTCATATGAATACCCTAAAAGTATCGATACCTACTCATATCGATACATTTTTCAAAACCGAAAAAAACAATTTTATCGCATTGCAGGATAGTTATGTTGTTTCTTTGACTGAATTACATTTCTAAGCGTTTTGGCGCGAAGAATCAGACATTCGAACACTAAGGATGCGTATAAGACATTTAATTTGACAATATTCGATACAAGTAGGTACTTTCTCTCCAATACAAGCATTGCCTTTCCGATTCAAGTAGGTTCTTTCTTTCCGATACCGAGTAGACGAGAATTATTCGTTTTTATTTTATTTAAGTATTTTAACTAAGTATAACAACTACCTTAACTGTACTGTGTGGGTGTTTGTGTGTATTAACTGTATTCAACGCTTTAAATTAAATTTACATTGGTTATTCCTGCTGATTAAAAAATCACCTGTTACTTGACTTAAAGTTAGGCCATACTACGCTTCTTTAAAGACAAAATATATTATGGCAAAATAAAGCTGCTTGGCGTTGAGTTTTTGGCGATTCTATTCTGTTTTGACTTAGCAATATTGATTCAATTCGATACTAGTACTTTCTTTCCGATACCAAGTAAGTAAAGTACATGGTATCGAAAGAAAAGTATCGAGTACTTACTCGTATTTACTGGTATCGGAACATCCCTATGTCGACTCTTTAGTTTGTGGTCGCAAATCGCGCAAACGCGAACTAATGTTTTTGTCCGTTGTTTCTTTGTTTTGTTACAGTGTGTTCAAGATTATTTTATTGAAGGTTGAAGGAAACAGAAACTAACATAAAGTTAGAAGTATAATCACAAAATGAAAGTGCATAATTTGTATTCCATACTATCCGTCGTATTTGCTCTTAACTTTCTGGTAATAGAAGCGGAAGAACATTTACGCTATGCTGCGTTAGTCTTCCGCCACGGGGACCGTACGCCGACAGATCCTTATCCAAACGATCCTTATCGAAATGAATCACTATGGCCGGTTAAATTTGGACAACTAACTAATACAGGAAAAGCGCAGCACTTCAAATTAGGGCAGTGGCTTCGGGGCCGATACCCGGTAAGTTAATAGCTTAGTAAGCTTTGTCTGTTTGGTGTACATATATCTAGAATACGGGGCAAAAAGTTTAAAACACGCTTATAAGTATAAACTCCACACTTTACCATTGTACCACATGCTGTGTTTTTATAAAAAATATGCATGTTCTTCTGTGCTTCTGGGGTACCAAAAGTGCATCCAGGTGTGGTGCATAAGATTTTAATAGATAAATAAATTACTTACCGATTTTTTTTTGTCTGTGAAAATTAGTCTTTCTATTGTACTATAATTATTGTTTACTTTTATTATTATTATTTCATAATACTCTCAGGTTTGGGAGGCATTGGTTGGGCTGAAGCTAACACCAAGAGGCCCTGTTTAATATAAAAATAAATAACTATGATAAGGCATGGTATGGTATATAATAAACTTATTTTGTATATAAAGGATAAAAATAAATCTGGGCTACTGTGGTGAACTTTTGATGGATTGATGTTTGGTTTATGGAATCAGATTATGGCACCTGCCAATCTTGTCTCATATTAAAATATTAGAGGCAGGTGATGACTTGCCCCCAGTAAATGGGCTATATAGGGGATAGTGACTACTGCATATTGGTACTGAGAAAGCAACATTGATGTGGGCTTTCACTGAACGCTACTTGCGGCTTTAGGTTGTTTCATAAAACAACAAAACCATTAAGGGGCAAAGCTTTGAAAACGTGTGTTTATATATGTGTTGGCTATAGCAAACTACTTCCCACAAGGTGGACTGACAATCTGGTTAGTCAAGGGAGCCTATGGATGCAAAGGGTGAGCAGCCACTCAAAGTAGCACTCTATGGAGAAGGCCTATGTTCAGTAGTGGAAGTTTTCAGGCTGTTGATGATATCAACCTATGCCTATACAATAGTCACAATGACATTCTTTTCACTTTGATACCTTAAATTTCTACTACAGAAAAAATATTTAGTACTTTTTATTTTGTCACTTTATTCATTTTAAAACAGTATTTGCTGAATGGACAAGAGAATGAAACTAGCAGCCTGAGGCCCAATAAATGTATATAAAATAAAATGTAAATGTATATATCCAGTGTACTGAGTAATTAACCAAGAAACTTTTCTAGAACTCTAGATGGGGTATTTTCATACAAGTTGTGTGAAAAGACTTCAAAATTAACTTTGCCATGATGTAAATCCAATCTTTAAAGACCTAATTAATGCGTTTAGAGAGTTTAAGCTTTTGATTTTTTAAGTTTTGTACTTATGAATTTGTAATGAGGGTTAGGATTGTTATAGTCATGTAGTTTTGTAAAACGTTGGTGTAAACAAAATATCTTAGTTGCAAATTCACTAGTGTAGGCAAAATTATTGCTAAATGTTAAGTATTTTTATTATTTTCTAGATGTGCAGAATGACATCTTTGCAATAATGACTTGATTGCATAATGCCCAGATAGACAAAACATCACAGTAATAACAATGTATTCATTGAATTGCAATCCAGTGTTATATGACTTGTCACATTCTAATTTGTCATTATAGGAAATCATTATAATTTTAATATTATAGGTAATAAACCAGTCATTGAAAATAATTATACATAAAATCACTATATAACTACAATAAGATAATAACAATAATAATAATACCAATCTATTCAAATAACCCACCCCTAACTGTACCCGGTGCAAAGGTGCCCATTACACTGGCTGCATTGCCACATTGGATGGCTATGGCCAACCTTTACACCAGGTTTGAGACGTTACAGTTGAACAAAACCTGGATTACATATAACTATGAATGCAAAACAGTTACATTGTACCTATATATTGACTTGGTTCTTTCTGTACTATTGGCCAGTAATACCATGGGTAATTTTGAATGAGCCTCGATCTTTATTTCCCCACAGCACTACTAATCGTAAAGAAGTAGAAGTTCCATAAGGATGCATAGAACACTCGCATCACATCACCCCCAAAGAAAAATGAGCTATTCCTATGAACCTATGAACATTTTCTGTGTGTCTATTTGTAAGGATTAGTGCTGGTCATTTACCTATGCTATCAAGACATTAACTACTATTTGACGTAGATATCATTATGGTTTTAATTAAGCTCTGTTATCGTTTTAAGATCCACACGCTTGAGTGGTTAAGCAGCTGATAGATGAATTAACCTTTACCGTTATAGTAGTACTTTATATCTATACTGTGGTAATAGCATCAGTCATCTCGTTATTGTCATAACGAGACTTTGAAATAGGAAGAGGAGAGAAAGAACAAACTGTAGAGGCAACAACTTTTTTGCCTAATCTGTAAACAATACAGACTAGGCAAAAAACAATCCTGTGAGTTATATATAATCAGTTTCGAATCACAATTCAGCCAAATGGTTCTCGAAGTAATACTTAGAACTCTCTCTTTTTTAAAACACCTTATACCTCAATGCACCCAGCAGATAAAGCACAGTGACAGGGACGGACTAGTAGGCTGTCCCTGTCACTAGATACACAAGATAACGCGGCGTTGAATCTAACGTTATATAAAAATACTAACAAGATTAACTTCTGTATGCAGCTTTAGAATAGTGTTCTTCGTAAAATACTACGTAGGTGCTTAATTATTGTTCCACCTATAACGGTAATTGTTGGAAACGATACTCTCGAAGTTGTCAACAAAATATTAGAACAGTTTCGACCTATCTTTTCGTCCAAAATACCGCAGGGCCTGAAAACCGAGGTTTTCAATCAGTGTGTTGCCAGTGAAGACTTTTGGCACTGAGACGTGGTCTATTACTGTTGGCCTCATTAGTAAGCTCAAAGTCGCACAACGAGCTTGCGAAATAAGATCGGCAGTGTATTATGTAAAAGTTACAATAGCAGCAGCAAAGCGACAGCAAACACTTAACAATCGGTCGCAGTCGCCCGCCTGTTGCTCGCCTGTCGCTGAATGCACTTTGGCCTTTGACACTAGCGCCACTAGCAACAGAACAGCAATAGATGAGAACAAAATAATGCACTTTTTAGTTCATCGATTGTCCGACAGAGGGTGATCTAGCGCTCGATCGCTTTCTGCTCTGCCAATGAGATGTTTGACAGCATTGATTGCGAAATTTACGCCTGTTGCAAACTCGTTGCGAGTCACGTAGTTATACAGCTGAAATGAGGAGATCCGCAGAAGAACTAAAGTGACAGTTATAGCTCTTAGAATTAGTAAGTTGAAATGGCAATGGGCAGGCTTCTTTGCTCTTAGAACTGACAACCGATGGGGAAGAAAGGATCTGGAGTGGCGTCTATGAACCGGAAGACGCAGCGTAGGCCGGCGCCCCGCATAGGTAGACCGACGTTGTGGTTAAAACCGCGAGGAGCCGATGGATGCAGGAGGCAAGCAGGCGATGTGGTGCTCTCTGGGGCTGCCTATGTTCAGCAGTGGACGTTTTCAGGCTGTTGATGATGATGTTGATGACGTAATTATAAAATATTTCTACATTATAGTGAAGTAGTGATTACACCACACTTTAATATATGGGCTGTAGGTATCTAATATCACATTAATGTAAATAAAAAGAATTCTTCCAGAACCTGGTATCGACGCGATTTGATCCTGCTGAGATTTATGTGCAATCTACAGACGTCGATAGAACTTTAATGTCTGCTCTCGCTAATTTAGCTGGTAAATATCAATAATATTAAACAAGTAGAAATGTCTATCAGTTAGTGTTTATGTACCTAAGGCTTTTGCAAGAAGGTTCCGTAGAAAGCGATTCATTTCAATATGTAATACAGAGAATAACAATTTTAGAGCTCCTTCAAATATTTCTCTATCAAGCCTGAAATCATAATTGATGAAAAATAGTAAACAATTTCATACCTCCCATTAAAGGCAAGTATTACATTAACTCCTACAATGTTGAGTACCTGTATGATTATCAATAAACAATACAGATAAATAATAAATTACGCCCAACGACCACATACATAGATCCTGGACCCTAACTAGGATGCCCTGTATCTGGGGACCCAGGAACTACGAGGACCATGCTCCCACAACACACAGACACAGAACGAGTATTTACGCGTTTTTTTGCACAAATACTATGTCTTGCGCTGGTATCGAACCCGCCGCCTCCGGGTTATGGGCCGACCTGCTCAACCACCACACCACAGAGGCTGTCGAGACCAAACCAGGTTTTGATTGTTTTAAGTCACCGTCAAATATTGTGTTCCGTGTCAGAAAAAGTTTGGGAACCGCTTATCAATCGATTTTTTTTATTGAACAGGATTTTTCCCGCCGACATCGGACTCGATCTGGAATAAAGATCTTGCCTGGCAACCAATTCCGGTCCATACGGTGCCCGAACGAAGCGATCATATTATTGCAATGAAAAAACCTTGCAAAGCTTATGATGTTGAATATAAGAGGGTAATACAGTCTGCAGAGTATAAGGAGCGACTGTCCAAGTATCAACCCTTGATGGAGTAAGTGATTTAATTGTATCAGCCGGCAGACGTCCACTGCTGAACATAGGCCTCCCCCAAAAAACGCCATAATCGTCACGCTTGGCAGGTGGCTTGGTGATCGCAAAATATTTTAATGTACCGAGGAGAATGCTGCTGGCCATTCCCTGGATATTTCCTTAGCCGGCTCTTACGGCACCCTGTTGAAGAGATGGAGCTTTATCGTATAACAGTAACAGTAACAGTGTAATACCCAAGCAGTTTTTTTCTCTTGTTTTAGCATTGGCTATTTCAAACTGGATAGAGCGAGACAAAACACTAGTTAATTATTCGTCCGATATATAGTATTTATTTAGTACGGGGGTTATTGTACAGAATAAACCCCCGTACTACTACCGTAAGTCTCTGCCTCAAAGGCGGTCTTGTGGTTTTAAATGGCGGTACACTCAGTAAATACGGGGTGTAATCCAAATCCACAAAAATTGACAGCTAACTAATGGCTAATTTGTTTTTTTTTTTCAGCTATCTTTCCGCGCATACAGGGCTTAAGGTTAGGGGCTACGTAGACATCGATTCCATTTATAGCGATCTATTGATTGAGCGCAATTACAATTTCACCCTGCCTGAATGGACGAAACTGGTGTTTCCCGATCGGATGCTAGAGCCTGCAGGATACAGGTAGGTCTTCAACCTGTTGAAAAGGGAGGTCCTAAATTTGGTTGTATTTGTTTGTCATTTGTTAGGAGTAATAAGATTACTAGACTGTGAGATCGGGTCGTAAAATCTAATTTGTCCAGTAACACTATATATAGCTGCAGTGCCCTTCGAACGGGAACACAGTTAAGTGCTTGCACACTACAGCATGGCTGCAGAATAACTGCCAAAGTGGTGGTACCTACATAAACGAACATTTCAGGAAAGTCCTACCATCTAGAACTTAGTAAAATCTGCCTGAAATTTCTGCACCATAGATAGAGCTCGAATTGTAAATACTTAGCACCTTTTGATAGCGGTCAACCTTTGAAGCAATGACTACAGCTTAAGAACAGCTAATCGACCGCTACTAGCCCGTGACATCCTGTTAACAATAATTTATTTCTAGTTTCACATTGGACACATCAAATACGTTGCTGGCTCGTCTGAAAATTGGGCCTTTAATTAAGGAAATTGTTGGTAACATGATGAAAACAGCAGATCACCACAACTATAAGAATCATAATGCGGAGCGCGCCCATTTGTTTGGCAAAAAACCAAAGAAGTTGAACATCTACAGCGGTCACGACCTGACAGTTGGGAGCATTCTCAACGGCCTTGGCTTGTTCGATGGAATATGTCCCACGTATACCGCTACTGTGTTTTTCGAACTGTTTTACGGTATGTGATTTCAATAAATAAGCAGCACTAAAGTCTATTAAAATACAACATAGTGTCAACTTGGCACACCAAATACTGAACGCTCATTGGTTGCCGGTTGATCATCGGCTGTCTTCAGCCAATGAGTGTACAGTATTTGATGTGTTGACTTGACACGAGTTTGACAAACGTACGAGATACCGGGGGCTAGAGAGATGGAGCTGTCAAACTATAGTACATGGTCTCCGTTGTACTTGATATTTATGAAACAACCGTGAACGTAAAGTAACATCAGGAGAACGACTAGCTCGTCACGTCATTCATTTGCAAAATAAAAACAAAAAACTTTCAAAAATTTGTCTCTGGTAGTGTATAATTTTGTACGAATCACAATCTATACCATTGTCGATTTGCAATTTGTATTTGTTTTAATCTCCGTCTCTTTTCTCGTGTAGGCAAGTGGCAGCCCTGCCCGGCACTCATGCGCACCTCGACAAAATTTTCTCGACACTATCTCGTGAGAGACCGTGACAAGACCATGGTAGCGCCTAAGTGTGTCTCACTCTAACAGCGACGACAAATTTTCTCGCGGTGCGCATGCCAGGCCATTTGGTGTCAGATTGTTTAGGCTGGCCAAAGGCTTTTGACTTATAGGCAGAACGACTATTGCCTTAAGAGCCAATACAACGCCAAAATACTCAAAATGGCTTAGCTTGAAGCAGTGTCCTGTCAACAATATTGCAACAATGACTTTGAAATTGATATATGGTAAAGTTCAGGACTAATGCTACTGCAAATGTATAGTGAAAACACGAATTAATAAAATTTTCTCGATAGAAAAAAATTACAAAATACCTCCAATCCGTACAGATATACAGCGATTATTCAATGAATACTTTAAATAAGATCATGAAACTTTGTGTAGTAGTTGAACTAAATATAATGGAGGGCTTATGTATAGCGGATTTTTAAAATACCCTTTATATTCAGTGTAATAATAAATTACCTAAACTATTGTGCTTTGGAACCATTTTAATTTAGACCGCCCCTGCCGCTCGGCCCCTGGCTCATCCCCGCTCTGGCCTAGTATTATATATCTATTCTGTGGCTTTGGCTTGAATTCAGGCTGGCCTTGCACAAGCCCTTAAGAAGTTAAGACAACCTGGACTGACTGCCCTCCGAAACACAGCACGCGCAGTAGTGCTCAGCTGTATCAATACCACTTTCTGCAGCGGTCATCGATCAAAGTAGTGACCGCAGTGAACGTTGCTTAACTTTACCGATCGCTTAGGAATGGCTAGTCGTGCTTCGCTTTTTAATGTTTGCATTATTTAACTTTATTCACGATAGACTCGTGTTATGTTTCAGACGACGCGGTTGACACCCACTTTGTGCAGATTTCCTACCGCAACAGCATAGATATAGTTGAGCCTGACGTCCTCAATATTCCAAAATGCGGTACCCGTTGCCCATTGGAACGCTTCGCAGAGATATACAAAGATATCATGCCAGCCGATTGGAATGAAGAATGCAACAAAAAGGTGACCGTTCACAGTATCTTGGGCTATGTTTCAGGAATCATATCTAAATACACAAAGGAAATTGCTCCTGCATAATCTAAATGAAAAAGAAACTGAGGCTGTGCCCATTTGTACTTAAGTCTATTAAAATACAACTTAGCTAAGTAACGCTTTCCCCTAGGCTGTCGTGTAGGTACGTTTTTAATTCTTGTCAACTTGCTGAGCTCTCATTGGTTGCCTGTTGATCTTCGGCTGTCTTCAACCAATGAGAGTGCAGTATTTGGTGTGTTGATTTGACACGAGTTTGACAAACGTATGAGGAACCGGGGGCTAGAGAGATAAGTGCGATGTTAGGACCTGTCAAACTTTAGTGCAGGTGGGCATTAATGCCATAAACGCAGTTCTAGGATGCACCTGTGCATTCTACGTCATTCATTCTCATTTAAAAAATGAAACTGATTATGCATTTGTCTATTATAATAATACTGTATTCGCCGACCCGCGCTAGTACCTAGATAACTTCCTTGCGCCTGATTCGCCAGAATCAACGCGTATAGGCAGCGTTTATATATATTGTTAGTAAAATCAGTCTGTATTTACTAGTCGTACTGTTCAGACGCTTTGTGTTCTCTGCGAATACTGTGAATACAACGGCTTCTTTCTAAACCGCGATCGCGAGATAAGCCGCGCTACTTATTACTCGTTCAATATTCTGTACTTACTATTGTTACAGGAAATAGTTTATTGTTACTAATATCGCCAGTGAAGATGGATTTGTGCAAGATGGCTTAAATGTTTTCGAATCCAAAAAACAAGGCAACTGTCATGAAGTGTTTGAAAATTGGTTTAGCAAAATTCTAAATAAACTTGAAGGAAATTCACTCATAGTTATGGATAAATGCATCATATCATTCTCGCGAAAGTTCCGACTGCAATTAATAAAAAACAAGGAATTATTGATTTGCTCAGTGATAATAATATTGTATTTGAGAAAGATTTACTTAAACGTTAATTTATATTGTTAGAAAACTTAAAGGATTTATAGCTTCCCGAAATAAATCGTTTAAATTATCAGAAATAAAATGATTACTAAACCGATCTATTCAATAAATCGATTTTAACAATTATTGGAAAGACATGTGAGAGAAGAAAAAAATGGAACCAGAAATGAATCAAAATGGTAAATGTGGGAACTACTGTTTCGGACCATGAGGCCCGCTAAGCTAAAATCTTGTTATTTTGTCCTTGTCTTTTCTATGCAATTGTGTAGAGATAACGCATTACTAGTTCGACTCGGCGACTACAGTAAACTGTAGTTGCCATCACAGCCTAAACAAGTGATTTACTGCAAGTGTCATCTTATTATTGCTGAAAAACTTTATGGCCCGCTGATCACCTATAAACTAAATGTATCTAGCTACTCAATGGTAGGTCGACGTATTTCCGCTAAATAGCGATTAAAACTGTGCTTCCGTGAACAAAAGCCTCCAGTCTCGTTTTTTTATGCTAAAAGATACGATACGATGTCAAGTAAACCGTATCTCTAAAATTTGGCATAGTTTTTAGTTTGCACAACTGCATTTAACGATGTAAAACCGCGGGGTAATTACGTAAAATTTGCAACAGCAATGCGACAGCAGTAGCGAAGCATACATTTTCGACACCACTAATGATGTATGACAGCAATCACCGCGAGATTTACGCCTGTCGCAAACCTGTTGCGAGTTAGGTAATTAGGGGGCCGATTAAACTAGACTGTTGTCCATTTAAACAATTTAAAAGGTCCTGTATAGCTGGAGACTCCATCTCCCTCGCGCATTGACATTTTAAAGACTGAATTTAGTGAATGCACTTACGAAAAATCTGGCTAAACTTTGCCCTCTAAAATAACATTGCGAATGTTCACCAAAATTGACATATTTTTCTAATCAAGTTGTCATACATTAAAAAGGATAGAAAGACAGCCTTCCACGACTGTACCATCAGTCTTACCATTGTCACTCGTCATTGTCAGAAAAACTTTGACTATATTGTAATGTGTTAAAACTGTAAATCTTAGTTAGTTGTATTTGTTTTTTGTTTTGTAGGTAGGTATATTGTTTTTTACGGTTATTTTTAGGGTGCCGAGCAAACTTGCACCTTATTGCGGCGTCACGGGTCTCAATAGATCCGCGTGCGCGTCCCGCACCCGAAACCGTGAAGATCCGGGAACAGTCCCATACTAAATTTTCAAATTAGAGTCAAAAAACCGTAAAAAAATCAATATCTCGCGTTTTTACGGGAATTATTAGGGTTCCGTGCAAACTTACACCTGACCGCCTCCGTCACGGGTGTCAAAAGATCCGGGAGCACCCCGCGAACCCGATCCTGTAAAAATCCGGGACCTCCCAGTACAAAAAGTTTACACCCGACAGTTAAAAACTGTTCGGATTTCATATTTTCAATTTGTAAAAACAAACGTTTTGTTTTTTGATCGTTTTAATTATTTACTAAAATAATGCTCTGCTAAGATACAGTATAGTTTATTGTCACATTAATCATTAAACAAAGTATGAAATATTATTAAAACAATAACAATACCAAGTAACAATTTTATTAATTTACTTACCTATCTATTCTGGTTTAGTATGAAAAGAAGGACTGAACTAAATGATAGTATTGCATTTTTATTTTTTATTTTTCTTATATTTTGGCTCCACACATAGTGTATTTAGCCAGTGTCAAGTATTGTAATTATTCATCGAGTTATGGAATATTTCACGTGTAAAGTCAAGTCTTCAAGTCTTAGTCTAAGTCAGGTAATCATAGTCCAGTCTAAGTCATCCACTAGGAAAGTGGTGGTGACTTTACTAGAAGCTTCTATGGAATTTTGGAAGCAACACGAAAACCACGTTACACTACATTATATCACATGCCCACACTCATGCTCGTAATTCAGCACTTAATGCGTAAAACACCACCAATTTTAACCATTAACACTGTAAAAAGCACAAGTTTAGAAAAATGATATAATGAAACGACGTGAACTTTTTCAAGTTCCCGCCAAAACTGAGTATTGCATTTATTCTTTATTTATTATTTATGTACATCATAGTAATAGGTATCATAACAATAACAGGTATAATTTGATGCACAATACCTTAAATAGTTAGTTGGTAGGTGGACATAAGTCTGGAAGGACGCTTGCAAGTCTGTAAGGCAGTTCAATAACAGGTACTTTGTGGACGTAAATGACCCAATATCACACTATATATATAATATTATAAAGCTGAAAGTTTGTATGTGTGTATGTTTGTTACTCCTTCACGCTCAAACGGCTGGACGGATTTGGATGAAACTTGGAATATAGATAAATTATGTACTGGATTGACACATAGGCTACTTCTTATCCGCGGGTGAAACCGCGGGGCGCAGCTAGTACCTGATAAATGGAAGACGCACAATGAGTCTCATCTCAGTTCCACAAGGCCTCCAAAATTGATTTTCATATTATTGAAACTCAGTTAGCCTAATTTTAGTTCCTTCCTATATTGGAATACAGAATTCAGTTTTCCGAAGCAGTTACTTTATACGGTTATTTGCGCCGATCCCGTTAGTTTGATTTCACTTCACTCTGTTTCATTCCCGAAATTGAATTTATAGAAAATCAGGATCTTCTGTAAATTCAACTCTGTATTAAACTTTTCACCCGCTAGTTTTGTCACGCCCGTATATACGTAATTTAGTCAAAGGTCGATATATTTTTTTTAAATGTAAACGAATGACGTGACGAGCCAATCATTCGCCTGGTGTTAAGCGACACGGCCGCCCATAACAGATTGCAGTGCCATTCGGATCTTTAAAACAATAAAGTTTCGCGTGACACTGCACTGCGCACGTCATCCTGAGACATCACATCGTCAGATATGCAGTCTCTTCCCGGAATGACTGGTTTATCCTAGGTTTGACCAAAGCCTTCGGGCAAATCTCAAAACAAGTTCCTATTTCGATCTTTGACTAAAGTATTTATTGGACTAAAGCTAGGTTAGGTTTTTTTGACTAAGGTTTGGTTATGTTTAATCTGAATAATATAATATGCCATACCATGCCTGTCAGTTATAATTAACTTTATATTCAACTTGGTGTTGGCTTCGGCCGCACCAATGCCTCCCAAATGTCCGGGCTAGACCCGAGAATCAAATTCCGATTATAATAATAATACATATTTGTGGACATTTTACACAGCGCCATCTAGCCCCAAACTAAGCATAGCTTGTATGGGAACCAGATAACTGATACAATACTTAGATACTTTTTGTTTGTAAATAGAATGCAATATAACACCCAGGGTTAAGCTAGGTTGGTCTTTCACTCCCTGATTTAATACTTTGACTTAACGCGTAGTTCTTTTCTATATATCGCTATACCTACCTACTGAATATCGCATAGATTTACTGCACGTTATTTTTGTTACACTGATTTTGACTTGCAAAAGTGCTAAATAGCCTATTTGCAATAGTCACGTGTATTTTTGCTCCGTTGCAAAAAGATACAGGAATGAGTACGTTCCAATTGTTCGTTTACGAAACCCGTGTCACGCACTTTACGCCTTTTATGTATGTTATTATTACAACCAATTTAAATGCCTTATGCAGTATGCAAGACTGCACTAAAGTTTTACAGATAGGTTGCACTTATATCTTCGCAGCCGTATTATGTAAAAGTTACAACAGCAGTAGCAAAGCGACAGCAAACACTTAGCAATCGGTCGCAGTTGCCCACCTGTTGCTCGCCTGTCGCTGAATGCACTTGACACTAGCGCCACTAGCAACAGAACAGCAATATATGAAAACAAAGTAATGCACTTTTTAGTTCATCGATTGTCCGACAGAAGGTGATCTAGCGCTCGATCGCTTTCTGCTCTGCCAATTTACGCCTGTTGCAAACTTGTTGCTAGTTACGTAATTATCCAGCCAGTTGCTTGTACGTTTGTCAAACTCGTGTCATCAAACCAAATACTGTTCGCTCATTGGTTGAAGACAGCCGATGATCAACAGGTAACCAATGCGCGTTCAGTATTAATTGGTGTGCCAGTTGCCACGAATTTAACAAACGTACGTGAACCGGGGGAAAGTGTTGCTTAGCTAAGTTTTATTTTAATAGACCTTAATACAGATGGGCGTTAGAGCCATCAGGCACGTATGGTTTAGTAAGGTAAATAAAACAGCTTGCGTTGCTACGTTTATTTCTAATTATAACACGGTGTTTTGTAATATTTCAGTTCCCATTAGTCCTGGTTTTGACTGGCTCCGTTAGCGTGCTCTTCGGCATTGGCTTATACATCTGGCACAATACCCAATGCGCCAAAAGCCACGATCACCGTCGCCGGTAAGGAAAATTAAACTATATGATTATTACAATAGATGTTAAAATTAAAATATGGGTAGTTATGTCGTTTAGAGTTCATGTCAGAAGATTCCGATATTGGAAAACAGACAGCACAGCGTTACATAATATTATAGCGAGTCAGCCGCTCCAATCGTTCTGAGAATATAAATAGATACCTTCAGTTATAGAGCAGTAAAAAAATTCGCTCGTAGACCGACATGAGATGAAAGTAATAATAATATTCGTGCCGAGCATAGGCGCTGAGCGCTTACACCAATGACAAGATAATAAATTAAAATATGTCATCTGCGCAGCTAACCATAAAGGTTTTATTCTAATACCGTGACACGCTCGAATGAGACGTTTTATTTAAAAAAAAAAAACGTATTTTATGTATAACCCAATAGATGGCGCCAGTTGTGGTTTTACCAAAATCTGTCACTGGTACTGTTTCAAGCATAGACCACAGGTTAGAGGAAATGTGTCACGATACTGACTGACAACTCTAAACTCTTTCGATTTTTTTTAGTTTCGTTGCGGGATACCTCGGCTATATTTTGGATCATAATATTAACGTTTATCTATCTCGCAGATCTACTGTACTTCAATTTACTTAATAAGAATGCACCACAGACTACTCAAAAGATGCTACAGGCAATGTACTCGCGGTCTACTTAACTGAATTTTACATTTCTTTGTAGGTAGTTTAACCAGTTTCTTATGTTTAAACTACTCTGTGGTTTGACAGGCTTAAACTATGTACTTACAGCGCCATCTAGATAAGAAGCGGAGCTAGTGTTTTTTTTTTAATAAAACCCCTCATTGTATGAAAAGTGAGCAAGGCATCTCTATTAGGGTGCGAACTTAATTTTTATTTCTTGCTTGGGGCATACAACCTATTCTTGCGTCAGGTAAACATCCAAATGGTGAAACTGAACCAAAAAATGCCTATATAAATACTCCTAACTTTATCACTTTTTTTAAATATTTATTTCTAAGCTAGACGCAAAAAATACAATCAAAATATTGAAACGATTTTGTTTAAATTAAAACCATGGAGATTATTGGTGTAGTGGATGGATAGAACGAAAGGTAAGCTTGAGACACTGCGCGGGCGAAGTCTTGTTCTTTTGTTCATAGCCTGGAAGGTATATCTAATTATTTACGTGTAAACGTAAATAACTTACGATTAATCAGCTTGAATGCTTAAAATTACAAGTTGGTCTCTCACGAATGTGTTGCTGTTTACAAAAATAAGTAAAATATAATGTTTCAATAACCAATATACAAAACGTACCCTGGTAAGAAAATAAAAAGAACACGGTTTACATAATGAGGCATAAGTCTACTTACGTACATTATTGTTATTATATGATCAAAATTGTGATCGTAAAAAAGCAATGTTTTTGAGGGTTACATTATGGGATTTTATAATATAAATAAGTACACAAAATGTAATGTAATGTAAGAAAAACAATAACTCGGGGAAAATTCCCCAAAAAAAAACCCCCAATTTTTTTTTCCCAATTTTTTTCTCTCATTAAATATATGAACTTACAACTTATTGCGAAGTGTTCGTGACCTATTGACTTAAACACGATATTGTTTCACAAATGGTCGATTCCAACTTTGCCCTGCTCAACAAGCTACTACATTAGTACAATAAAATGCAAAATATGACCTGCACAGTTACTAATAGAAAGAATACTTGAAAAACTGTATTGCAGGGAGCGGGCGGCTTTGAGTCAAGAGCAACGCCGTGTTATAAATGAACGTTTCATTGCAATGCCCACCTTTGACGAGTCCTCTATTTAAATTGTTCCTTTAAAAATAAAGGGCATTTTACAGAGGTAAACAAACAGTATATCAATACTGAGTGTAATTGAATTCATTGGCATCCTTTGACACTACGTACTCCTGACACCGGTCACGTGTCGACCAAAATTTAATAAATCGAACGCACCGATTTGGTATTGATAATAACTCCGAAAAATGGGATAAGTTAAACATAAAGTACACTGCTACAGTACAAAATTAAATTAAAGTACTGTTTTTAATTATTACATACAAGGTAACAAAAACTTTTAAGTGTCAAAATCGTTCGTGTCAACTACGTTAGGCGCCGCGGCAAACATCACAATTTTCAATAAAAAAATGTTTGCGTATGCACTCTGTACTCTTTAAGAATCACCAATACATGATGTGCTATCGTGTACTCAATTTATGCTAATGATTAAATTGTACCCTGTATAATTATTTTTGTCACTGTTGTTTATTATTTATCCATTCATTTGCATGGAATAAATCTGTCCCCTCGGTGTATAAATATTTAAAAAAAAACATTTTTACGTTCGGTAATTAGTATAATAATTATCTAATTATATTGGTAAAAGTACTGCATAATAAAGAAATCCAGTTAATTATTTTTACTTACAAGCGAAACTGGTCATCACCTAAAAAACTTATGAAATTATTATTTAGCTTCACACTACATTTAAATTTGCTAAAAAAAACCGGATGACTCGCTAATTCTACACTACAAAAAAAACGGTACTTTAACAAAATGAAATGAAGAAAACATACATTTAAAAAAATTAAACAAAAGAACACAAAAAGAAAAAAAACGTGGTCGGCCGGGTTGATACATTATTATTTAAAATTGACACCCCGGAACACGTACAAGTTTTATAATTACAAAAGTATCAAATTCAAAAGCAACTGCCATTTATGAAAAGTGGTAGCAGTCTAAAAGTAAACCGATAGTTCAATTTGATCTTTTCAAAATGATTCATTAAAACATTGATTGCTTATTGTTCTTTGTGTAACTGTATCTTATCGCCAGTGAGAACGTCAAATGAAAATTACCCCTAGATTTAGTTTCCTCTTTTTTTTTTTAAGAACTCTACGTCTGATGATAATCAGCTCTGTTTGTTATTTTTTCGCACGTCTGTATTAATCTGTTGATTTGCATATCGTTGTTACAAAAACTATAATGTTTAGCATTGACAGGTCAGTGTGGTTAACATTGATAGGTCAGTGTGGTTAACATTGAGAGGTCAGTGTGCTTAGCATTGACAGGTCAGTGTGGTTAACATTGACAGGTCAGTGTGTTACACATTGACAGGTTAGTGTGGTTAGCATTGACAGATCAATGTGGTTAACATTGACAGGTCATTGCGGTTAACATTGACAGGTCAGTGGGCTTAGCTTTGACAGGTCAATGTGGGTAACATTGACAGGTCAGTGGGCTTAGCATTTACAGGTCACTGTGGTTAACAATGACAGGTCAGTGTGCTTAGCATGGGCAGGTCAGTGTCACCTGTTTTTTGTGACATACCGGAACATTATTAGTGCTTACACACTCCTGCTGGGCGACTATAATCAACTTATGTTATTTTATGTATCAATTTGTACATCTTGTTTTCAGAAATAACGTGCGCTACTTTACCGTCCGCCCTGCTGGGGCTGTACTGAAACCGGCTGCGATTTAAATTTATTGAATTCAATATGTTTATCTTATGTAGGGAGTAGGAAAGACAACATTTCCGGGGTGCTAAAAGTACATATAAGCAGGTACATTCGGGTCAGCAGTAGTTTTTGAACGGATAGGCTGGCCCGAAGCAATTGCTACACATGGTGTAATTTATTCGGTTTGTGCCGATCGGGTAGTCCGTTCTAGATTTAACAAAATATCTATCAACAGTTTTTTTTTTGTTATTTCTATCTCTAGCCGGAACTTCATTTGCTGTCTTTTTTAAGTTTAGTTTCAATCTTTGTCAGTAACGTTCATAGACTAGTATTGTATAATCTAAGTAACGCCTCTTCAATGGCGTCACACTGCTGTGTTTTAAACAGTTTTACTATAAATATAATAAACTTTATGTTGATGTTCTGTTCTGGCTAGAGATAAGGTTGGTAGGTAGGTAAGTAGTTTGTTTCAATTTAATTTAATTTTTCTTGTTAAGTACCTACATTTATAAATAATTTCTATTGTGCTAGTAAGATTTGATCAAGTAATTTAGTCGTGATATTTCTTCAATGGCGTCACACTGCTGTGTTTTAAACAGTTTTACTGAAAATATAATATTAAGCTTGGATCAGATGTTCTGTTCTGGCTAGGGATAAGGTTGGTAGGTAGGTAAGTAATTTTTTTTCATTTAATTTTATTTGTCTTTTTAAGTAAGTACCTACATTTATAAATAATTTCTATTGTGCTAGTAGGATTTGATCAAGTTATTTAGTCGTGATATTTTTTATAATTGAGTATTACTGTACTTATGACTACCTATAATACATAGTTATAAAAATACTAATTAAATGGATACCTATACGTGACTATATCCTATATATATTATTCATTTAATATTGTAATTTTGACATCAAATGGATAGTCATAGAAAATTATTTAATGTGTACCTGCTGGGTTAGCATGGACGGTAGACAAAATTGTCTTTCCCTGTTTTACGTCATACTTGCTTGGAGTAAAACAGAGGAAAGACAGTTTTGTCTACCGGCCGTGCTACCCTACTGTTGTACCTATTTTGTTTATTTTTGACGTGTATTTTTTATATGAATAAATGACTATGACTATACGTAAATTTTTAAATGAAAGGGTAAATATTACTTCCTGAAGAATTTTTACGCGATTTCAATGAATTTGTAGCAAAATGAAAAGTTGAAGTCGCGTATAATAATTCATTCGTGCACGTACTCTAGCAAAAATACCTTTTCGTTAGCGATAACGCCAAACGATAACTCTAAATGTATGGGAATGACATTACCTGCGGAAAACTTTTCCGCAGGTAATGTCATAGCTAATGTCATTCCCATACATTTTGAGTTATCGTTTGGCGTTAAAGCTAATGGAAAGGGATCTTTGCTAGACCTCCCACACCACATTAAAAAGGGGTTTATTAATACCGAGTTACAATGTAATTTCGAATTTGAACTATGTATTTAGCTCTATTATTAAGTATTCTGTGGTATTACTACATTTGATGGTATTCAATGGTTTTATTGGATAATAACGCTCAAGATAAGTGTAGAAACTAGAAAGTAATTGTAAGTAGTTCAAATATTTACTTCGCTCGTTAGTTACCTAAATGATAATGTGATTTTTGAAGACTGCCTTCTCGTACCCGTCGGTAACGATACGCACATGATTATACTGGGTGTAATTGAATTCATTAGCATCCTTTGAAACTAGGTAACTACTCACGACACTGGTCACGTGTGGACCAAAATTTATGAAATTTAACGCATCGATTTGGTATTGATAATATCTCCAAAAAATGCGATAACTTACTTAATCAACTGCTACAGTACAAAATTACATTAAAATAACTAAGCACTGTTTTCAATGATTGCGTACAAGGCAAAAAAAACTTTTAAAAGTAGGTATCTAAATCGTTCGTGCCAACCGCGTTAGGCGCCGCGCGCCGCGGCAATCTTCATCATTTTCAATGAAAAATATTTTCATTTGCGCTCTTTACCCTTTAATAATTAACAATAAATGATCTACTCGCGAGCACTCAATTTATGCTAATGAATTTAATTGCACCCTGTAGTTATTAATAATACATAGGCATAGTATAAGACATGTCGAATAACATTAACTTCTAGCATTAATTTAATAATTTTAAATGAGGCTGTAGTGTTTTTATATGAAAATGTTATATGTGTGTGTAGTACTTAATATGGTATAGATACTTGCTTAAAAAAAGATTATGCTAGTGTTCAGAACTCGATATCAAAAAGGTAAACAAAGGGGATAACAGCACAAATTTTTTTTTATATAAAATTGTGCAATCCACAATTTGATGATAGACATTAGTTTAACTTATTTTTAAACAATAATATGATACAATTCAATTAATCAATTATTTTAAAGCTTTTAGTTTGCATGGTTATTATTTTAAACAAAATTTAGACCAAGTGAAATATTTTTTGTGCAGTTATTTTTCTTAGACTGGGAACACTGCAGAGGTTCAAAACATTTCGTGCAATCGCCACCGTTTTATTATTCGTGCTTTACTTATTAAAGTAAGTTATTGAGTTCGAGGATTGCCTCCAATTCAATGTGTTACTCGCTGCGTGCACTCAATGTTGTTGATATTTTTGTTATTATTTCTATTTCTTTATAATATTTTGTACAAAAACTTGTTTGTGAATGTCGCGGGAGCATGGTGTATTATACCTTAGATAAAAGGAATCCTCAAGCTCCCCACTTTGATTATGTAGCTGTCTGGATGGAGATGGTTTTATATCATATTGTTGTAAATTATAAGATTTTAAACTATCATGGTCACTAACACCACAAAAATATTATTTATTAACGGGATATTTACCATGTAAATTATTATATTTGTCTTGAGTTGTCGATATTGCGATGCTGTTGCAAGCACCATGATCATGGACGGACTCTCCGCAGTCCGTCCGTGATCATGATGATGGTGATGGTTGTTATAAATTGTCTATTATTTAATTCTATTTGTGTAGTATGCAAAAAGTTTTTTTTTTACATGAAACTTATCTATGACGGAAATATAAAATACTTATAAATATTTAGAATTTTTTGGGGTGTAAAAATGTACAGCACCTCTGAAATGTCACTTTGACACTGACATATTTTGACATTTCTTTGTTTACCTTTTTGATCTGAACACGGGATAGCGAGTAATTAATTTGAAACAAGAACCGTGCAGTTAAATTGTGAATTGTTTGTTGTATTTTCAATAAAGATAATATCATTGTATAAAGGCACTTTTATTTATACCTAGGAGCACGGTTTCATTTGCCATTTTTCCGGGATAAAAATAATTTGTAGTCTATCTCGGAGCTCGAAGCCATGTTACAGCACAGAGTATATAGGTCCTTCGGGCTTAAGATTACATCTTGACTTGAGGTATCATATCTGAAGGTCTACGCAAAAAAAATCTATCTTGCCAATGCCATCAGAAATCATCTAATGTTGCCTTCTGTATAATTTTGCAAAGTACAATATACGTATTACAATAATTTCGACAGTAGCCTGTAAAGTAGTAGATATATATAAGTATGTACTTATTGATTGAATTTTCACCAGAATCAAGTTAAAAGTAGCGCTGTTCAGTGTTAAAATATTGGTATATGCACAGATAACATTATACCTAGTAGAGTAGGTATAGACAACTCGAGATCTACGCCTGTGCGTTTGCCTCTCTGGCCTGTAGGCTGGCCTTATGTACTAAAACGGCAGGGAATATAAACGCCGATGTATTGCAGGACAACAATTATTTATTTCAGCTTCACAAAGATAAAATCGACCATACAAATTCCAATCCGTCCTTTCGGCGATAGCAGAGTATATTCGTTCCCATTGACCACAGATAACACCTTATCGGCACCATAAACTAGTTGCCATGTCTATGGAATGGTTCGTGCTGGCACGGCATATAGCGCCGGCATGCAGGATTGGCGTATAAAGGAAAGCAGGCAGAGCTGGCGGGACTTAGCTGTGCTGAGGCTTAGGCTTGGGCTTTGGCTTTGGCATTGGCATTGGCTTTGGCTTTGGTGTTGGCTTTGGCTTTGGCTAGGCTGGGCTGGGCTTGGCTGAACATAGGGCAGCAAGGGCTGGCACTCCAATGGCGAGGCGTTACAGTCTGCCATCCTGTAACAATTGCTCCCGCAATGGGAACACAGAATCACAATTAGCAATTCAATAGCAATTAGCTTTCCACCTAGTTTTACTGGTCATCAGAACTACTGGCACTGTCAGATACACGAGCTAAACTGCGGTATGGCCTTAAAGAGTCTGCTGACACTAATCCAATAAAACTGTTATATCCCCGCAACCCTTGATGCTCCTAATTTTGTATCTGTCATTGCCAACAACTTTTATAATAGGACCTGAAAGGAAGTCATTTTTGTATTGACTGTGGCAGCGCTATACTAGTTGGGTTTGTCTCCATAGGACTAGATCGCCCTGTTTATGAATCCGGTGTCTTTCTACGTTTGTCAAAATGACACTTCATTTTGGCACTAGCCTTATCTATGCGCTGCATTGCCTTATCGCATCTAGACTGTATGGGTTCAACAACTCGCTCTGGCATAAATACATCGCACACCTACCACACACATACACACAATGCAAACAAGCGGGCATATTTTTGGATAAAACGCGTCGTCTTGAGGAACCAATAATCAGTTTTAATGATGTCCATACAACGCTTTAAGCCGACATGTCCTATTTCATCATGATGCATCTGAACAATCTTCTATCTAGCAGGACCAGCTGGCTAATTACGTATCTCACAATAAGTTTGCAACAGGCGTAAATATCGCGATCACTGCTGTCAAACGTCACTTAGGCATTATGTATTAGCAACAGCAGAACAGAAAGAGATTGAGTAGCGAACACCCTCTGTCAGACAATCGATCACCTAAAAATGCATTCTAAACCTATTACTTCTTACTAATTGGTATAACGCAATCCTCATTGACAGCAATACGACAGCGACTATACTTATTATTAATTTTTATTAATCAATAATAAATTATTATACTTTCATTCAGCAACAGGCGGGCCGACTGACTTCCTTAATACGATTTCCATTGACATCTTGCGACCGATTGCTAAGTGTTTGCTGTCGCTTTGCTACTGCTTTTACTTTGCTACTGCAGTTGTAACTTTTACGTAATATGGCAGTGGGAACTACGAGTCGGTTTCTATCGAGAGTCTGTCGATATAACCTATCATCTAGTGAACTCTGAACCGTATAGAACCAGCCTGCTACCTCAAGTTTATTTATATTTATGGCATCTATGGGGATACTACATAAAGCAACGACATGCATCATGCGCTCGTTTGGTCCATATTCTACATACTATTTATATCATAATCTTGAATTGAACTACCTTCTGTTTAGAATGAGATAACCTATAGGGCTGACGATATATCGGTCTACGTCAATAGCTGAGATGATGGCGGCCGAGTAAATTAGACAAAGTAGGCACATCATGTGGCTCAAGCGGATATGGCATATCGAGAAAATTGGCTTAGTCATATTGGCTAATAATAGCATGGCATGGCAAGGCAACTGACCTGACTGGTTCGTGGCCCTTCACAACCAGCTCGGGTGAGAATCTGGCCAGCCTCCCAGATGATGTCCTTGTCACCGGTGTTGACGACTTTGACGTGTCCCTTGTTGCCTCGGAGTAAAAATGCAGGCAAAGAGTAGGCGATACCTTGAAACTCGAAATTGTGTGTAGCTGTACATCCGTCATTGTCTTTGCGGTTTCCCAGGATATGGACTTCAATAATCGAGGCTCCAGGTGGTAGGGTTTCTCGAGTTGCTGTGACCACCTTAAATTTCTCGCATTCCTCTACTACGTCTATATCTATAGTGGCGTTAAGATTTTGCTTCAGAATAGCTGCACCATTGGTCACGGTCAGTGACATATTATTTGCGTTAATCACAGGTTGACCAATCAGCAAGTTGACGCCACCCATTTCAATGTCAGTGAGATACGCACTGCAAGGCAACTGAATGTTGTCGATTTCTAAACTAAACTTCACCTCTCCTCGGCTAGTTATCAATCCTCCAGCAAATCCTTTCAAAACTGTACTCGTGGGTATAACGCTAAGTGACAAGAGTTTAGAGATTTGACTGTTTATGACATTGACTTGGCTTCCCGTGTCAATGTAGGCTTTCACAAATACTCCATTAACCTTGGCTACTTTCATGTAGGTGTCGTTGTAGTTCTGTATAAGTTTGATATCCTTGATGCTACTAGCTGGTTCAGATGAGGATTTTGCATGGGCGCTAGTGCTGGGACAGCGATTAGCGATATGACCTTGTGCACCGCACTTAAAACAAATGCGTAGATCAGGTTGTATACAATTGCGTAATAGGTGTCCTGTCTTTTTACAGCGAGGGCAAGGGTCGGTTTCCGAATCAACTTTTGGGTACAACGGCTGTCTCATGTCTTTACATGGTGCGCGTACCTCTGGTGTTGGACCACGATAATCATCAAGAGCGCAGAGAAAAGCCTCGTAAAGTTCATCAGGACGCGCACACTGGGAAGCACGTGCATTTGGTTGTAAAAAGGCGGGTAGGCCTCGTATAATACATGACACACTAGCGAGGTCAGACAATTTGCATCGAAAGTACATGGCCACTTTATCCTGATAATATTTTGTCATGGTTTCGTTAGGAAGTTTTTTCCTTTGCATCATCTCATCTAATAAAGAACTGTAATCACGGTGTTTTGGAAAAGCACGAAGCAACATTCGTTTCCACTCATCCCAGGTATAATTATATTCATCTAGTCTGTTGTACCACTTGCGTGCTTGACCCCGTAGCTTGTCTTGTAGATGGAATGCTTTTATCTTATCACTCCACTCGTGTATATCTCCAAGTTGGTCGATCTTTTTTAACCACGCCATCACCGTACAATCTTCTCCGTCTGGGTCGAACTCAGGAATAAGCGATGCAGCACGATGATTTTTGGAATGGCCGATTGCTGTCGTTTCTTGATCGAGTTCGCGTACCGCTCTATCGACTTCATTTTCCAGTAAATGTTTGAGTAGTTTCCTGGCAGGAGGCGGCGAATAATCAGAATCTTCATCTTGCTCTGGTTCCTTATCAGAAGGACTCCATCCTGGTGGACGGACACTTCGTCCTTTTTCTACCGAACGATTACGCTTCATCCCGCTTCTGAGTAAAACGGCAGGGAATATAAACGCCGATGTATTGCAGGACAACAATTATTTATTTCAGCTTCACAAAGATAAAATCGACCATACAAATTCCAATCCGTCCTTTCGGCGATAGCAGAGTATATTCGTTCCCATTGACCACAGATAACACCTTATCGGCACCATAAACTAGTTGCCATGTCTATGGAATGGTTCGTGCTGGCACGGCATATAGCGCCGGCATGCAGGATTGGCGTATAAAGGAAAGCAGGCAGAGCTGGCGGGACTTAGCTGTGCTGAGGCTTAGGCTTGGGCTTTGGCTTTGGCTTTGGCATTGGCATTGGTGTTGGCTTTGGCTTTGGCTAGGCTGGGCTGGGCTTGGCTGAACATAGGGCAGCAAGGGCTGGCACTCCAATGGCGAGGCGTTACAGTACATAATAACCGGCCAAGTGCGAGTCAGACTCGCGCACGAAGTGTTCCGTACCATTATCTATCCCTGCCATCTAGTGTTGAGTAGCAGTACTATTTAAAGCAGCGCCATCTATGACTCGTATGGTAAACGAGCAAAAAAATGACGTTTGTTGTATGGGAGCCCCCTTATAAATATATCTATTTTATTCTGTTTTTTAGTATTTGTTGTTATAGCGGCAACAGAAATACATCATCTGTGAAAATTTCTACTGTAACTATCACGGTTCATGCGATACAGCCTGGTGACAGACGGACAGACAGACAGCGGAGCCTTAGTAATAGGGCCCGTTTTTCGGAATCCTAAAAAGTAGGTACTCTGTGTCTGTACATTAAAGAGTAAGTGTGTATAACTTACCTTTATAATTTATATCAATAACTTTAATTATCTATTAATAATCATTAATTAATGATAGCCTTGTACAATGTCGATTGTTTTTCTCTAATCTATGTGTACAATGGTGAAATGTATGGCAAATGAACTACTACAGACAAAGAGTATATATAGTACATGTACATACATAACCGTAGCGTAGCGTAGGCCGGCCCTTCACTAGGTGGACTGACGATCTGGTGAAAGCCGCGGGGAGCCAATGGATGCGGGAGGATGTTCAACAGTGGACGTCTTCAGGCTGTTGATAATGATGACATACATAATCGTTACCTTTAGATGTCAGTTCAATTACCTACGCGGGGGCGTCACCCCTCAGGGTGTACAAATAGGTTTTTTTATCAACGAGAGGCTAACATTTGACCACGGTCTCACCTGATGGTAAGTGACGACGCGGTCGGCGATAGAGTATGCTTGCCTAGAAAATACCGGTTCACTTGATCTATTAGCCTAAAAAGCTCCCAGATTATATTTGTCTGGAAACAATGACGCTAAGGTGTTCCATTCATTTGCTGTCCGAATTATAAACGAGGAATCAAAACTCTTTGTACGTATTCGAGGAATTTCTACCATATACGGATGCCGTGTTTCCGTGGATGTTTTTGATATGGCTATATCCTCTACCTACCTACCTACTACTTGGTCTGTGGATACAAAGTTTATTTCGCTTTCTTGACTCATTATTGCATTTTGGTACATACGTAATACATTTTAAGAAATTAACGTAAGTATAGGTTTTTTTTTTTTTTTAAATGTTATTGAATGACGTGACGAGCAAGTCGTTCACCTGATGTTAAGTGACACGGCCACCCATAACAGTTGCAGTGTCACCCGGAACTTTAAAACAATAAAGTTTCGCGCGACACTGCACTGCGCACGTCATCCTGAGACATCACCCAGTCTAGTAATCAGATTACTAGACTGAGTGATCAGATCATAAAGTCTCGTTTGCCCAGTAATTTCACTAGCTACAATGCCCTTCAAACCGGAACACAGCAGTGCTTGCACACTACTGCTTGGCGGCAGAATAACTGGCAAAGCGGTGGTACCTACCTAGACGAACTTTGCAGATATATATGTACCTACGTAATACCTAGGTAGTGTGTTTCGACCTCGTCTATCTGCTTACCTAATAACATTCCGGAGATCCATTCTCACCTATGACCTCTATGAAAGTCTAAGTATATGTATAGTAATAGGTAGAGCAGCGTCAAAGATTTGAGCCAGTATTTTGTACCTATAAATAAATATGTGTGGACATTTCCCACAGCGCCATCTAGCCTCAAACTAAGCATAGCTTGTACTATAGGAACCAGATAACCGATACAATACTTAGATACTTTTTGTTTGTAAATACATACATAGAATACAATATAACACCCAGACACAGAACAAACACAACATGTTCAATTGTTCATCACACAAATGTTTGTCCTGAGTGGGAATCGAAGGCACAGCCTATAGTTCAGAAGGCAGAGCTACTACCAACTGAGCTAACAGGCCAGTCAAAGATGAACTATTAAGTTTTGCTCTAGCCGCGAAACCTCATACAAAATACCGCGCGGGATCCCACGCGGTATTTACCTCTACCCGCAGCGGTAGCGAATAACGCGGTGGTTTGAATACCTTAGTACGACCAGTTTATTTTATTCGAATGTAAAATGACTGTACTGTGCGATCGATCCACAGAATAAAAAGATTCATACTAACGTAAAACCCCTATTTCACCCCCTTAGGGTTGGATTTTCGAAAAACCCATTCTTAGTGGATTCCTTCGCTTTATGAAGAACACACCTTCCAAATTTCAAGTCTCTAGGACCAGGTGTAACCCCCCCTCCTATCTATAAATATATATATATATATAAAAAAAATATAAAAATTGTCTTTAATTTTACTGCATGCTATTACTAACTACTACCTACCCCAATCTATACCTATAATTACCTACTAATCCTAATTTACCTAATTAGTACGATGTGCTTTTGTTTTGTTTTGGCCAAATGATCGTCTAGTGGATAAACCTTCCGCTGTGATCGTATTATACCCAAGTAGCGAATAAGTATAAGCATAATAAAGAACCTATAAATCTATTCCCTACGTGATAGATTGAATAAAAGACTAATTATCAATACCTATATTTTAATGTCGTAATTAAAGCTATTTTCACTTGTATTTTTAAATGGTAATTAAATTATGTTTTTCCGATTAAATAATTAATAGTATGAATTTCATTTAAACAATTATAGTACAACCTTTAAGGATATTTCACTTTGAATTTAGATATAAATATGTATTAAAGTTCTACCTTGAGACTAGTACAAATAAAATTATGCCTAAAATAATTCAGTAAGGAAATAAATCCAAGAGCTACGAATTGTCTACGAGTTTTGTAACCCTAGCTACGCCCTATTTAAAACATTCCCTTTACCCAATCACTATACGTAAAATTGCGATATAATCGACCTATAAGTTGAACATCGAAATAAGTTAGTTCTTAACCTAATACCTAGACTGAAGATGACCTAAAAGCCTACATTTTCTACGAAATAGAAAATATCGTAATATATTCTGGAAAACACAGAGAATGTATAATAAACAATGTAGCATCCTTATTTCCTGTATTTATTGTAAAAATACATTGCTGGATTACACAAAAGGTTTTAGGGGTTTCCCCCAATGGTCTCCAAACCTCCCCTCATAACCATTCCGTACCACCCTTCAACTTCCATGTTAGAAGGCTGGATTCCTCAACTGTCCCATATTAGAAGGGTGGGTACCTCCACTGTCCCAAGTTTGAAGGCTGGGTGCCTAGACTCTATTAATCCAGAATCACAATATCTCTACAATTCAATACAGATAAATAAACATGAACTCTTCTAAAATAGAATGAGCAAAAACGGTTTATATTAAATCTCATAATTTATACAAGTATATAACTCAATAAATAGCAGTCAGGGAACACTCCCTCTTTTGACTGCTTGGAATACTTTCCAAACTAGATTATTTACATATAAGTTGATTTAGTTCAACACATAGTTATAATGATGTAAAATGTAGACTCTCGCTACTTCATTAATCTGTCTATCCCAGACTGATCACTGATTTCTATCAGATGAAGAAGAAAACAACTATTAACCCTTAAGCTGTATAAGAAAGATCCCGCATTCCCTCTGGAATTTAAGTATACTTTCGGAGTCTCTCGCTCCTAATATTAACCGTCGATCCAGCCATTAACTCTCAAGCTGCATTTGAAAGATCCCGCATTCCCCTTGGAATTTAGGTATACTTTCGGAGACTCCCGCTCCAAATATCAACTGAAAGCTACTAGCCAAACAATAACTGTTGTCCCAGTTAGATATTCCAACCATGGAATAAGTTTAATTCCTTACAAATGATCAGTCTTAGGTTATCCAAACCAATAAGTAGCTCTATTAAAAATAGATGATTACTCTAAGTTAATCTTATATTATTGCATAACAATTTAACAATATATCAATAGCTACCACTATTAGTAGTATTCAGACATCTTTATATCTCTTGAATACAACAACGTACATTACAGATTCTTGAATCTCTATTAGTAAGTGATTATTCAGTTAAAACACCAGAATCTAATTGCTCTATTCAACTCAAACCATTTTGATAAAATTTCAACCAAAGAAATATATGAACTTTCTTAATGTGAGCAAAACCTTTGAAAATATTTAGTAAATGCAGCTTTCCTAGCTAAAATCTCATTAATTACTAAAATGTCTACTTTACTCACAAATAATATCCAAATCCTTAATCACTGCAATCCAATACACTGCAATCCAATCAACACTGCAATCCAATGGCACTACCGAAACCGTAAAGGGAACTACTATCCCAAACCGAACCGCTAAAGACAATTTCTTTAGTTAATTACTTAAAACAATTAAAAAAATTTCCTTGGTTAATTACTCCAAGAAAGCGCGACCGAGACTATCACGATTTCCCTCCTGCATCTTCTTTTTAAACTCTGGAACTCTCCTTCATCAGCTCCCAGCAACCAATCACAGCTCTTCGTCACATCTCAACATCGTCATTCTCCTTCCTGATTGGTCAAGAACCTCCGTAGTCCACGTGGACCTACATTTCTCATACATCTCATGACCATCTAGATTTGCTATTCTGCTCTCTTATTGGTCGAACTAGTTTCTACTACATAGTACTGAGATCACACTCCACGTGGACCACTCCACGTGGACTCCGACTTCAGCTGAAAATATGATCTTAGAATAAACAATTGACGATCAGTTTGTTTAAACCATTCCTCTAATCCTGCTAATAGACTGTAACTTAGCTTTATTAGAAATAATGATGTTTTTATAACTATTTTCACATTTTTCCTAATAATTAAAGAATAGTGGTGTATTAATCATACTATTTGAATAGTTTTCTTCAGTAACGATTAGCTACAGTACGTAAGTTATTTTTAATATTATTTACTGTTAAAGAAACCTATTTTATAAATGTAAACGGGACCCCGTACCGTTACAGACGACCCCTTAAATTTACAAGATGCTGTTAGTTGACAGCATTGGAGTAAATTTAACCAAAACATTTAATAATCAACACAACCGTTTCGTTGTACATGACGTATTCTTTGAATTAATCCCCTTTGCTACTCTAAAATGCAATTAATTCTCTGTTGTCAATATTCAAGTTTCAACAAATAAATTATGTGTACTACACTCTGTGTGCTTGCCCTAAATCCCTCATTACTATATGTGCTGTGTATTTAAACCAATCAAGAAAATAAACATCTTAGAAAGTCAACGAAGAGTAAGCCCGTGCGTCATAAAATAAATCAATATTCACAAGGTATTAACTGAACATCCAGGATCCGGTTGTGAGTCGAACAGCTAGAAGAGCAATTAACTACCGTTCCCACCTATGAGCTTCCATGCAAATCAATAGGACTGGTCGTTAATCCATGCGTCAGTCTTAACCCTGAACCCTTTTCAGCAAATTTTGAGAATCTCGTATGACTCCTCAGGGTCTGAGCAACTAAAGCCAACTTTAAAGTCAGTCTAAGTCTTGATTGGAGCATGTAAGTGTGGGGAAAATTGCGTATTCGCTGAAGGTTGCGTGTAAGTATAGATTCAATATAACCCAATATTTACTAGTGACGGGACTATTATGTCATCTGACTTAACCTAACTCCTTATCCCTATTTATATTGAATCATTTGTGGAGTGGTTGTTAAAACCCAGCAATTGACAACTCGCTTTCATGTCTCGATTTTATTATTACCCTCAGCCCTTGAGTTTATTTGAAACTTTCACATGTAAACCAGCAAATGAACATAAAACATACACACACAATTCATACAAAGATATTAAACGTGTAACTCACAGAACATTCTTTCATTGTCATACATTACTACCTCAGGAAACATCAAAACCACCGGCTCATGATAGCGAACGAGTATGCTATTAAAATGAAACCCACTCATCTACTCACTTAGTACGAAGACCCCGTTTACGTCTATACCTAATATTGTCCAAGTTTTATCACAAATCAAATTCATCACATTTAGTTACCTACATGAATTTTAAGAATACTTATATGACTTTATCGTAATTAGCTAATCAAGTGCAATATTTAATAAGTCCGCTTTTATTCGACCCCCAGATTTTAAATTGTAAGTCTAATAAAAGTCCTATTAAACGACCTGCACGGCCTGTACCCCTATCACATTTTTTTTTATATCATTAGAACCTTTTTACACACTAGTTAACATGAAACCTTAACTTCTTTGATTACTAGTTATGAATAGTTTAAAACCTCCTTGTATTACACCTACAACTAAGATTTTCTAAATTATTATTTATATTACTTGTTTCCATAACCTCTCGATCAATCTGAAAACAGAAGAAAATATTAATCACAAACAATAAAATATTTGTCGCGGTGCTTTTCTTCGACTCCATGCTCCATTGTGCGTTGTGATTTTCCCTTTTACTAGAACATAAAATATGAAATTAGTTTTCTCAATAATATAATCATTAATCTTTAAATACTCAATTTATTTTTCCCAGAACTACATCCTCTATTATACATTATCCATCCTTGCAAGAAAACCCCTATTTTTCTGTTTTATTTACTCAATCTATGATTAATACCCTTTTTCCTTAGTAACAAACTCATTTGACACGAACGTTCTAAATTTGATACTGGCTAAATACACCAAATTGTATGGGCCATTATTTACTTTTTTTTAAATTTTGGCGGCAATACCGTCCAGTTGATTTGCAATTTTCAAGTAAAATTAGTGAAAAACGTCTTTACAAAAAAACAAAACAAATAATAATTATGTCTAGCATATTCGTACAACTTTTAAAAGATTACCTACAACTGTGGGATGACAAACATCCATTTCATGATGACCCTACAGTTATTAATATGTGTCTACATAGATTAAAGACCCGGTACGAAGCTCTAATTCAATTTACCATAAGCATTAACGATATTAAAAGAAAAGTGGCCAAATACCGCTCTTTCCTCCTGCCCCCTATGGTTAGTACCTTATACCTAAATACCTATTTGAATTTACATATTTCTCTCTTTTAATTGTATCTTTTTATTATTTGGTCGATAAGGAACTCGCTTTATCATCAATATGGCCAAACGTTTTATTTGTATTAGTAATCATGAACCAAAAGAATCAGACCAGACCATCCCCCCATAATAGTTGGACCGACGATCTGATGAAAATCGCGGGAAATCGATGGATGAAAGTCGTAAGCAGCCGCTCAAAGTGGTGCTCTGTTTGAACGGCCTATGTTAAACAGTGGAAGTCTTCAGGCTATTTATGATGATTTATTCATGCTTTGTTTGAAAAGTAATTGAAAAATAGTTTATAAACTTGTTGGTCGATAGAAAGTTAATATAAGTAGGTATTCGATCTGGGCACCTAAATCCTTTCTACTCACTCTATGTTATCTAGGTCAACATTACTAAGTAGCTATAAACATTTTGTTCGTTTTTTTTATCTAGATAATCTCTTAGTGTAGTACATGAGCCAACGTATCTGAACATTCCATAAATTAATTTTCACCCGTTTTTTATAGATCCCACCTACCATCACAACAGGCGCAAATCCAATTCCTATACCAAATTTCAACTTCCGTTTCACCGCATTGGACGAAGAACTTAAACTCACTTTTTTAAATCAAATAGAAAATTTACTACTAAATGCTGAAAATGCCAGCCGCCAGACACAATCTTCTGAATCTGATGTATTAGCTCATTCACCTCCTCCAACTTCCTCCTACGTAAGTCCTTCCTTAAGTGGTTTTATTATTATTATTATTTATTTATTTTTGCAAATATTTATTTAATTTGAAATTTTCAGAGCCCTATTAGCCCCCCACCTTCAACTCCAGTATCGAGACCTACAACCTTTACTTTGTCGGAGGTAAATAATGTCTTATATACTTTTTACAATTTAATACGTTAGTTTGTTCCTTATTTTATTTAATAATTTGTTTATTTTTAGGACCTGACAGATCTTAACTCTATCTTGGAAGATGTCCTAGATGACCTACAAAATTAGTAAGTTTTTTCATTTTTTTTTATTATGTCGTATATAAACACACCAATGTTCGTTTCTCATTTGATTTATTAGCCTGATCTTGGATTTTAAATTTCTTTAAACTGAAATTTTGCATAAAATATATTTATTACAATTACCTATAAGTCTTTTAATATCTAATTCTCTTTTTCAGATTTTTGCACGGAAAAATTCAATTTCAAATAAATATAACTAAAACTCTATTTTTTTATTCAAGATATTTTATTATTATTAAGATACATACTTAAAATACTACTTTATTTTTATCTATGAATAAAAGTTGATTTTTAGATTTTAAATTGTTTTCCTATACTTCAAAACCAATATAAACTACCTATTTATATACCTACGACTCCTTTCAGTAATAATTAAATTGGTCAAGACAACTTCTTTAGCTTACAAGTAGCCTAAGTTAACTATCATTGCCCAAATCAGTTTAGTCCGTTTCCCTTTCCACAAACGTGTGAATGTATTATATTAAATTTTCCTCTTATACTTATATTTTGTAATGTTTGTGATCTATTAAATCATAAACATTTTTGTGTACAAGTGATTACTACAAAATTAATGCCTCAAATAACCCTATAGATAACGACCCTATTAATCATCACCAACTGTCCCCAATACTCTGTTATTATCATTTATTATAGACTGGTAGCGCCCCACAGTTTCACCTGTATATAACTTTATCCTATATGATAATCCTCCGCAGTTAAGCTAAAATTTCATCAAAATCGATTCAGTAGAAACTTACAGAGATAGAAGGTAACTAACATTCATACACACACAAACTTTCACATTATAATTATAATATTAGTAGGATTGGCAATTTAGCAATTCCCAATTGATCTTGTATTTCATTTTAGTTTTCAACTCGTTTTATTTAATTTCCTGTGGGATTAGGGAACAAAAGAATTAATTTGTATCTTTGGTTGAATGTTTATTAGATAGAATTAGTGATACCTGTATTTCGTATATGAATTTGTCCAACTACTCGGATTACGTAATTAATAGCCTTATATCTGTTTTGAACTATAAAATTCATCAACCATTAATTTATCATCGTCATATTTTAGTCATTTAAGATTACTATGTAAAACTCAGTAAGGCTTGTTTCGTTTGAACACCTATATACCTACATTTAGCTTAGCTAATAATCGTTTACAGTATAACTAAAATGAAATATCTATAAAGAACATAACCTAGTTGATTTGTATTCGACCCCAGACCTTAAAATACACCTATATTTATAAGAACAATTCCTAAATAAGCCTAATTCGCATAACTTTCATAAAATACATAGAATGAAGTAAAATTGAAAATTCACGTTTTTTTCTCTTTTTGTCATTTGTTTACTAATAACTGTTTCATGTTATTACATGCTACATGTATTAAAATGATTCGTTAATTCTGTAGTTAATACGTTGAGTCTACGTTCATTTTTGTTTACGACTAATACCTATCTGTATTTAATACAAATTATTACATAAAACAAACATGTCAAGTCATAAAATACTTTTATGATTATTAATATCACTAGGTAAACTAAAAATTTCAAAACTGCTCCTTTGTTACATTCTTTCTTACTGATTATTTATTTTTTTTAAACCGATTAACTAGGACTAATAAAACCCAAAATGACTCTACCTACTTGTACATCCCTTGTGTGAGATGATTATAAATAGAATGTTCATCATCATCATCCCTGTGTTACTCTAGTAGTATCTCCCTTACGAGAGGTAATTATAAATAAAGTGTTCGTCATCATCCCTGTGCTACCTACTTGTATCTCTCCTAAGTGATCTTTCCCTAAACTGCACTACAATTCCCAACGTAATACTATACGTAGGAAAGATATACGTTTAGTTTTTTGTATTTTATTAGATTTTAATTACAGTTAGGTTTAGTCTCACGTCGATAAAAGATTAGCATACTTATTATTGTTATAAAATATGTAACTGATACCATTGAATATAGTGACTTCTTTTACCATGTATTCACGATTACTTCTATTTTACCTAACAGGCGAAACTATTTTCTAGTAACGAGTAACCCACTTTGTTGCGATTGAACCTATAGTGACAAAACTTAGTTAATCTACTAGTAAATATGTGAATATTATATTTTAGTAATGAAATATTTGTATAAGTATCTACTTTTTATGTTATTATAAGCTAAGTATTCCAACTGATATCAAGTAACTGATGCAGCCTAAGATGGAGCTCGCTTGCCTAGGTAAATGAAACCGTCCTGAACATCTAATCAACTAAGAAACTGTCTCGAATAATTCGAAGGCATGTTATAAAAATGAATCCAATATTGTTCCCTGACACTATTATTTTCGCAACCCGTAAATATACATTGCTTATTTAGAAATCTTATAAAAAATAGACACAAATGTTATTTATCATGGCTAGATTAAAATATTAACAAACAAACAAACATAATTAACCTAAAACCACTATAGGTAATAAGAACCGATATGATAGCTGATCGCACTTATAAACTAGTTCCCTTCTATAAAGTATGTCAAGTGTCAACTCACTCCATTTTAAAAGCACAGCTATTGAAAATTGTCTAACCTTATTATTTAAATCGGTTTCTAATCGATAGTTTCCAATTTTAACCATTGGTAAGTACATCCAATAGAACCAAGTTTAATTAGATTATTGTCATAATAAAATATTCATAATTTCCAGTCTGAATAATGAATTATGCATTCCTAAATAACCTAGCATCATTCTGAAATCCTAGACCTAACTTACTACTAAGCTTAGTTACTTATAGATTCGTAATTGTTTCTACTTAGTATGCCTATTAAAACCCTTCTATACTAAAGATGTACAATTTACATAAATTAACTGGCACATCATCATGTGCTTTCACTTGCTGTTCTAAATATTCATTCTTTTTCCAAAATAAAATTATAGATAAGTAAATACATACTTTCTAATCATCGAAATCCGTTCAGCTGTTAAAGATGAATTCATACAAACTACCATACTCACACACACACACCCGCACACATACACCTGCACCTTTGCATTTATAATATTGGAGTAATGTAAGGTAATTTATTTTAGTATCTACACTTTAAATATGTTTTTAACCCCTTAAGGATATTTTTAAGTTACTAAGATGTTGCCCTACCTGGTTTAAAATATAAATAGTCTTTAAACCTCTTAGGTATTGAGCTAAATTAAAATTTTTACCTCTTTTCCCTTTTCCAACAATAGAGATAGATTGGAATAGGTAAATAGCCAAACTAATTTTCCTATCACCGAAACTGATTCAAAGTGATATAGCTGAATGGAAATTTATTGATGACTTTCTATAATTTTCTAAAATAATTATCCTATTCATCATCATCATCATCAACAGCCTGAAGACGTCCACTGCTGAACATAGGCCTCCCCCAGAGCACGCCACCTTGAGCGGCTGCTCGCCTCCTGCATCCATCGGCTCCCCGCGGCCCTCACCAGGTCGTCGGTCCACCGAGTGGGGGGCCGGCCTACGCTGCGTCATTATTATTATCCTATTACCCAACCACAACTAAAGTGACAGACATCGTTGATGATAGTTTTATCCGCCTAGGTTAAACTAAAGATTGACGTACGATTTTCATATAAAAGTATTAAACTAAATAAAAGTAAATTTAAAGTTATCTATTTTACCTACGTTTGTACTATTGTTTCGTAGTTATTTTAATTTAATCTAATGATATGCTTATACTTACTCTCGTCCATTTTCACGAACAACAAATTGGTGTCTAGACAAAGTCTAGGCACCTTCTTAAATGTTAACCTACTTTATAAAACTTGCTCTAATTAAAACTCCTTTCCCTTTTTAATTTTTAATAAAAATATTTGTAATTTTTTTTTTTATTTTTAAATGTTATGTTTTAGTCTGTAGTACCCCAACATATCCTGGTCACGGCACCAAATTGTAACCCCCCCTCCTATCTATAAATATATATATATAAAAAAAATATAAAAATTGTCTTTAATTTTACTGCATGCTATTACTAACTACTACCTACCCCAATCTATACCTATAATTACCTACTAATCCTAATTTACCTAATTAGTACGATGTGCTTTTGTTTTGTTTTGGCCAAATGATCGTCTAGTGGATAAACCTTCCGCTGTGATCGTATTATACCCAAGTAGCGAATAAGTATAAGCATAATAAAGAACCTATAAATCTATTCCCTACGTGATAGATTGAATAAAAGACTAATTATCAATACCTATATTTTAATGTCGTAATTAAAGCTATTTTCACTTGTATTTTTAAATGGTAATTAAATTATGTTTTTCCGATTAAATAATTAATAGTATGAATTTCATTTAAACAATTATAGTACAACCTTTAAGGATATTTCACTTTGAATTTAGATATAAATATGTATTAAAGTTCTACCTTGAGACTAGTACAAATAAAATTATGCCTAAAATAATTCAGTAAGGAAATAAATCCAAGAGCTACGAATTGTCTACGAGTTTTGTAACCCTAGCTACGCCCTATTTAAAACATTCCCTTTACCCAATCACTATACGTAAAATTGCGATATAATCGACCTATAAGTTGAACATCGAAATAAGTTAGTTCTTAACCTAATACCTAGACTGAAGATGACCTAAAAGCCTACATTTTCTACGAAATAGAAAATATCGTAATATATTCTGGAAAACACAGAGAATGTATAATAAACAATGTAGCATCCTTATTTCCTGTATTTATTGTAAAAATACATTGCTGGATTACACAAAAGGTTTTAGGGGTTTCCCCCAATGGTCTCCAAACCTCCCCTCATAACCATTCCGTACCACCCTTCAACTTCCATGTTAGAAGGCTGGATTCCTCAACTGTCCCATATTAGAAGGGTGGGTACCTCCACTGTCCCAAGTTTGAAGGCTGGGTGCCTAGACTCTATTAATCCAGAATCACAATATCTCTACAATTCAATACAGATAAATAAACATGAACTCTTCTAAAATAGAATGAGCAAAAACGGTTTATATTAAATCTCATAATTTATACAAGTATATAACTCAATAAATAGCAGTCAGGGAACACTCCCTCTTTTGACTGCTTGGAATACTTTCCAAACTAGATTATTTACATATAAGTTGATTTAGTTCAACACATAGTTATAATGATGTAAAATGTAGACTCTCGCTACTTCATTAATCTGTCTATCCCAGACTGATCACTGATTTCTATCAGATGAAGAAGAAAACAACTATTAACCCTTAAGCTGTATAAGAAAGATCCCGCATTCCCTCTGGAATTTAAGTATACTTTCGGAGTCTCTCGCTCCTAATATTAACCGTCGATCCAGCCATTAACTCTCAAGCTGCATTTGAAAGATCCCGCATTCCCCTTGGAATTTAGGTATACTTTCGGAGACTCCCGCTCCAAATATCAACTGAAAGCTACTAGCCAAACAATAACTGTTGTCCCAGTTAGATATTCCAACCATGGAATAAGTTTAATTCCTTACAAATGATCAGTCTTAGGTTATCCAAACCAATAAGTAGCTCTATTAAAAATAGATGATTACTCTAAGTTAATCTTATATTATTGCATAACAATTTAACAATATATCAATAGCTACCACTATTAGTAGTATTCAGACATCTTTATATCTCTTGAATACAACAACGTACATTACAGATTCTTGAATCTCTATTAGTAAGTGATTATTCAGTTAAAACACCAGAATCTAATTGCTCTATTCAACTCAAACCATTTTGATAAAATTTCAACCAAAGAAATATATGAACTTTCTTAATGTGAGCAAAACCTTTGAAAATATTTAGTAAATGCAGCTTTCCTAGCTAAAATCTCATTAATTACTAAAATGTCTACTTTACTCACAAATAATATCCAAATCCTTAATCACTGCAATCCAATACACTGCAATCCAATCAACACTGCAATCCAATGGCACTACCGAAACCGTAAAGGGAACTACTATCCCAAACCGAACCGCTAAAGACAATTTCTTTAGTTAATTACTTAAAACAATTAAAAAAATTTCCTTGGTTAATTACTCCAAGAAAGCGCGACCGAGACTATCACGATTTCCCTCCTGCATCTTCTTTTTAAACTCTGGAACTCTCCTTCATCAGCTCCCAGCAACCAATCACAGCTCTTCGTCACATCTCAACATCGTCATTCTCCTTCCTGATTGGTCAAGAACCTCCGTAGTCCACGTGGACCTACATTTCTCATACATCTCATGACCATCTAGATTTGCTATTCTGCTCTCTTATTGGTCGAACTAGTTTCTACTACATAGTACTGAGATCACACTCCACGTGGACCACTCCACGTGGACTCCGACTTCAGCTGAAAATATGATCTTAGAATAAACAATTGACGATCAGTTTGTTTAAACCATTCCTCTAATCCTGCTAATAGACTGTAACTTAGCTTTATTAGAAATAATGATGTTTTTATAACTATTTTCACATTTTTCCTAATAATTAAAGAATAGTGGTGTATTAATCATACTATTTGAATAGTTTTCTTCAGTAACGATTAGCTACAGTACGTAAGTTATTTTTAATATTATTTACTGTTAAAGAAACCTATTTTATAAATGTAAACGGGACCCCGTACCGTTACACAGGGGTTTAGGCTGTGCGTTGATACCATAAAATCAGTTGACGATTTTATATCTACAGATTTTGCCAGCAGAACTTCCTTCGTTTATTTAATATTTTTTTGTACTTATTAAATTCTACACGCTACTAGTGCAGTCAATTAAACGATGATTTTGGCGTCCATCGCCGGCAGCTTTACCTTCCTATATCTGTGATTAATCCTTACCTTAGAAGCTATAGCCACTTGCACTGGGAAGTGGCATTGCTTGTCATTGAGTACCTATACCTAGTTCCTTAAGGTACCAACCTACCTAGCTGCATTGCCCATGGCATGATCAACTTTTACCAGTAGGTACCTGTACCAAAGATTAATTCCTACCCTACAAAATCTTTCAGTATGACAAAGAATGTACTTGGAATGTACTCTTTGTTGCTCTTTTGAGAAGTAAGATCCCGGAGGACCCTGAATACTTGCCTATTTGAATGAAGAAAACTTACGCCACCATTTAATGACCCTTATTTTTGATTCTCTACCACTTACCTACTCTACTCTCAAGACAAAGATACCGTTTCATAAAGGGCAACAGATCACATATACCGTTAGTTTTTTAAATGTGCGTGCAGTAACCAAGTCACGGTGCAGTCAGCGACGTCACACAATTTGGTTGAAAGCAACAATGTGGACAATGCTCGGCATGTCGGTACGTGCGTGTGAGGAAGAATATAAAGCAGGCTAGTGGCGACGCCGCGAGCGGTACTGCACCTACAATACTATACCCTCACCTGCCGAGTGTACCGGAGCAGACCGTGCTCCGACGCCAGATCAAGCGTGGCCTCCGTTCGCTGAGGACCTGCACGCAGCGTTTCCGCGGAGAAAGGACCGACCGCTAGTGCCCCTTACGACACCCGCTGCTCAACACACACATCACCATGAAGATCCTGCCCCTGTAAGTAATTTACTAAATTATCTCATCTTTAATATTCACCCAGAATATTCAATTTTTTCGGACTAGCCCATTTTTTTAGGGTTCAGCTGTGCGATTTTGCGAATTACTTCTTTCAATGTCCAATTATATTAATCTAATCAAAATATTATATCAGGGAAATTAGAAAATGTCTACGGTGCACAGGACCAAGGTTTATGAAAATTCAAGGGTTAATTAATGTGGCCTTTGTTGAGTAGATTGGTATTTGCGCATGGCGACATAATTTGAAAGTTACAAATCAGTGTAGGTGCACCTAAAGGTGCAACACAATCTGATGCACATCCAGGTACCTATAAGTAAGTAGGTGAAAATAATGTATTAAGTCACTACAATGTGTAATCCTAATCACAGTTTACAAAAAGTTTTTTGCCTTTCTAATATCGTTCTCAATGGTAAACCGCATCTAGGGTGTTGTGGCAATGGACAAAGGCAACCGAACGGCTTAAATACAATTAATAGGCACTGCCTTCTAGCCAAGCGTAATAACTATATACGTACTTGCAGGTGGTTTGTATTTTTTTTAAGCGAGTAAAATGTCTTTGATTATTAAGTTAATTAAGTAGGTAGTTGTTACAAGCACACCAATTACTGTTGGATTCGAATTATTATTTCATAATGACTTATAAACCTCATTACTACGAGCCCACGGGCTTACCCGGTGTAATAAACAAATTTCCAAATTAATTGAGTGAAGCATAGAACCGGTCGAGTGAATGAGTCTGTCCCACGTCGAAAGTTGCGACCTACGATTAGGCAACGAGACGTTATGTAGGATGACTAGTCGCACCATGGGTCTCCCAGAACCGACATTTTCAATACTAACGAGCGGCAGTTATGTAAACGTTCGTACCTAGCTTCTATGAAACTTTTGAAAGTTGTGCTCATCTTGTTTTTATTCAGACTGCGGTCGCACTCGAGTGCTAGATCGCTATTGTAGGATCACGAACCGTTGTGTGGCTCTGCGAAATGCTTGTGAGATGTGATCTCGGTTGCACATACTCTTTGACTATTCAACCACAGAGTTTGCCATCTCATCAGCTTACTTTTAAAGCTTAGCCAGTGTTTTATGTCGTCTAAGCTTTTTATCATTCATCGCGGTTGCTTGCCACATTCTGGCTGAATCACGGAGAAATGCCGCCTGGATTAGAATGCTAAGAGCATGCAATCTACATAAAATTCATGTAAAGACCAGTCTAACTCATGAAACGTGATCAAAATATATTTGCCGTGTTAAAGGAATGGAGCTTTTGTGCCTTTTTTCTTCATGAAATAACGTAGTAGGTATACCTACCTACATACATACTTTAGGCTCTATACAACTATCTAGAGTTTGTTAGGCTCCTAGAGCTAATGTAGAGGCAAAAGTATCCAGTGGCTGACTATCGTGTTATAGCAAACATTAGGCGGATGGTCCAATTTGAAGCGGGAAATTCATTTTTTAGCTACTTAGCTATAATTTTAACTATTGTACCTATATTTCAATGATAATCGCGAAAAGCAGGGATTATTCCTTACATGGTTGAATAAAAACCTGTTGATATAATGCTCCGGTTTACATGGTATTGGTTCCCAAACCGTATAAACTGGAAAAAGTAAGAGGAATCTTAGGTGCAAATAAATTAATAGAAGTTAAGCATATATTTTTATATTTTAAGAAATTTTATTTATTATTCATTAAAGTAGGGATAAGTGCTAGAGAGAGTAGTGTGGCTCTTAGAGTTAGTAGCAGTTGAAGTGGCAATGGGCAGGCCACATCGCTCGTAGAACTGACAACCGATGGGGAGGAAAGGTTCTCGAGTGGCGACCACGAACCGGAAGACGCAGCGTAGGCCGGCCACCCACTCGGTGGACCGACGACCTGGTGAAAGCCGCGGGCAGCCGATGGATGCAGGAGGCGAGCAGCCGCTCAAGGTGGCGTGATCTGGGGGAGGCCTATGTTCAGCACGTGGACGTCTTCAGGCTGTTAATGATGATGATGATGAGGGATAAGTACTAACTATTATTTTATTTCATTTTTTTACCAATAAAATACCACATGTAGGCTACATTGTAGTAGATACCTGAGTCTTGAGATGTTCTTGATGCTCCTTACGATGTACAGCCTATTATGTGAAAGAAATACATAAACTACAAAAAAATCTGTTAAACACAATGAATGTTTTCGTGTACGCTCATACTTACACTAAAAAATAAACTTAAATATCTTTTCGGGCAAATTTATAACGTAGGTAATAGTATAGTGATCTTTTCTTTTGACACTTCCTGATGGTGTACCCATGTACGGAACTCATAACAAGATGATAATTATCAAATCTCCTGCTCAAATCATCTGAAGCACGGTAGAGCATGATTAAAGCAAGATTATGAGATATGTTAAATTTTTTTTTTTTAACGGGCAAATTGCCTTTATTACTCAAGCTAACTACTACAATAATAAAAACTAAACTAAACTAAACTAAACTAAGCATAACTAAGCTAAACTAAACTAAACTAGCTACACTACCTACTACAAAGAACACTTATGGACTGTATAATAGCCGCGATGGCCTATAGACAGTCCAAGTGCTCCAGCCCACTACCGGTAGGTAGCGTACCCAACATGCTGGCCGCATTGCCACGTTGAATTGCAATGCTGATGCGTTGGGCCAAATAAGTGCCAGCATTTTGGTCACGCGTCGCATCGACCAGGCGCTCTGATAGACTTTGGAAAACGCGATGAGCTCCCGGTCCCCACGGACCCAGGGTCTCAACACCAAACGGCTCAAATATGTAACCGCTACCGAGATTACTATATTTGCGCCGTTTTAGCTGCTCAGCAGAATTAGCCGCGGCGCCGGCCCTAACGTGTGTCTCGGGAAGGTGTGACGGCGCCATAGTATCGACGCAAGTAGCGTCCCACACTAAAGGCCGCCCCATCTTCCAGGGAACCAGAGTCATTCCGTCGGGTCTTTTACCATCGTCACGCATGAGACCATTCGGTTCGAGAATGGCTGCAACATTGGCGGTGGTAAAAGCCCGGCGAATGATGTCATTAAGACTAGCGTGGCGCGAAATTCGACCAGCGCTTTTTGAACACGAGAGACCGTGATGACCGAGCTGGTCAACTGCGGTACCGCACTGGCAGCGATGGGCCACACAGCATCTTGCGCCCAAACGTAAGCTGATAGCTAAACGAAAAGTAGTCGGATCTAAAAGGTTACCAGTGTTGAAAGAAGGCATGGCCTGTAACCAAAGTCCTGACTCCCACACAGAGACTGCGAGAAGCCGAGCACGATCAGCGACGCTAGGACACGTATCTAAAAGATTTTTCCGTGCTAGTTCGCAGAGCGGTCGGTCCCACAGCCTCTGTGAGGAAAGAACCACCGGGAAATCAGAATTTGGACAAGCCAACCCCCAGGCATTCTTGGCCTCAGACAAATGGGCTACTTCGAAAGTACCTAAAGATGGAGCAAGAATTTTTTCTATTAATTTATGTGTACCATGTACAGAGGACAAAAATGCCGGTAATGCAACACTCGAAATTTTGCGTATCCCTAAACCTCCTAAGCGCACAGGTAGAGAAGCTTGCGACCACGTCCTGTCATCCATATCAACATTCAAGACCGAAACCAGAGTGTTTTTTACAATGCTGTCTAAGCCCATAAGGAGCTCACTGTGTTTCCACAGTTGACAACATCGTAAAATATAAGTAAATTTAGGGACAAATAGACAAAAACGAATAATTGTAAAAGCCATGTGGGCGTTAATTTTGAGTAACCTGTCTGATGCGTTATTGAACTTTTGAATTTTTTCTTCTACAAAAGGTGAGATAGACTCATCCAGAATCGGCGAACCCAAAAGGCGAAGAGAACGCTTGTCTACTAATTTGATATTCGGAGCAAGACTATTAAACTTTTCAAAAACCAAATCTTTATCAGGACAAGTATCGCAAACAAAAAGTTCGCATTTAGAAAAATTTAAATCCAAACCAATGTCGCGAAATTCGTTAATAATGATACCTAGATCATTAAAAACAGTGTTCACGTCGCCTCCTAGGGTTCCGTCATCCAAGTACCAAACATTAAGTTTGGACTGAAGACGTTGAATAATTGGATGGATGGCAAGGCTAAAAATGGCCGGACCTAGAGGGTCGCCCTGTTGACACCCGACTGAGGATAGGATCGCGTTATTTTGGTAATTTAATTTTGTTGGATTGCCATAACATTGATAAAGGAATTTATATAGTTCGGGAATTTTATCCTTGACTTGTGTCAAAAGAGCGCCTCTGTCGACAGACATGTTAAATTGATTTGATTTTAGATAATTTTCCTACTAAACATTATGTGCTTTTTAATAGTGCGATTTCATGATAATAAAATTTAACCGTAGAGAGTAATGAAAACATGCTAGGCCTGTGGTAACATAAATTTGTAATTTCTTGCAGCAGAAAAAATCTTTTCTTTATTGCATTACATTAATTACAGAAACGTATAGTTGATAGGTTCGATTACTACCTATTCTGAAATCTAAATCGTAAGTATTAGGTCAAGGATTTTTTTTCTTTTTAGTTTAAATAATAAATAGAAATAGCTGAATTTATGACGTAAATAAATCCCTTCTGGCATAGCTTGACGCAACATTTTTCATTTACACTGCATATCTTCTTCGTCCTGAATGTAGGTACCTAGATGAAGAAGACACGAGCTATTATATATCAAATTAGACCAATGGTTTTTTTCTGAAATGCAGAAGTTGTAGCTATTTTATTTACAAATCCTCGAGGAGCAATAGCAAAATGGAAGGAATGGAAGGAGGCCCGGAGGAGGTACTCATTTAGTTGTTTTTTTTTGTCTTTATTACATCAGGACTCCGCGGCATTTATAAGCTAAGATTTGGAAAATTCAATTTTATTTGATAGAAATTTCCTTTTTAGGCATTTTGCTTTGTAGCTAATATAAAGTACCTAGTGCCTAATATGTATAAAGAAATATAGGTAGGTAGTTTCAAATTGGCCCCATATAAGGTTAAGTTGTTTAGTTTTAAAATCAAAATAACTGAAAAAATATATACTTATATCAACAGCCTGAAACCGTCCACTGTTGAACATAGGCCTCCCCATAAAACGCCACTATAGACACTTACTATAGGGGGGGTTTGCCATAATCAGCACGCTTGGCAGCCGGCTTGGTGAATATACTGGAAAAATGTAATGTATGATAATATCATCTGTAATCTAACATCTTAGTATTTCACAGTAGACAAAGTATTCTTGGTCTGTTTCATTGAACTAGTGTGAATAAAAAAGCTAAAAAACTGAACTGTTTATTGAACTACTGAGGATAGACGGTATGTACCCGGTTCCACAGTTTGGCCATAGTAGACATAAATTAACCGTTTACTTTGTCAGATCGATTATGTATTTCTACATTGGAGATTTGTCTAAGATTTCTGCGTATAGAAAGCCAGAATATGACCCCCACATACCATACCGTACCGGTATGGTACCGTACCAATACCGTACCGTAACCCGTACCGTACCGTACCCGTTCACCTGTACCGTATGGTGTACCTTTAAAGTACGTACCAACGTTCACATAGTAGATTAACAATTATTCGGGATTTTACGCCAAAATAATAAGCGGAAATCAGATATTATGTACCGAGTTAGAACAAGGCCCTACAATTAGGGTTTCTACATTTTGCAATATCTTTCGTGTAGGTAAGTGTAGATTATAAATGCAACTACTGCTACTGGCTGGCCTCAATTAATAAAGATTATAATTTACATTAAAATTCCTAAACAATTTGGTACTTGTTCGCCCAATAAATAATCGGTTACCGATTTATTACAGTACCTATGTAGGTACCTACACACTTTTTGAATTAAGACCACTCTAGTTTATCAAAGTTATTGTACTTGGTCAATTTTTTTCAAATTCATATTAATATGATTGTTTAGCTTAAGTAAAAATATGCGGAAATAGTGAAAACACCACTTGTAACCATCGGTTTTTTGTTCAAATTTAGCGTAGTGCGCTGCTACGATAGCGCGCTCAATTTCAGGTATTTATTGTTATAGTATGATAATTATTTTTAATGAACTAGCTGACCTGCCCCGGCTTCTCACGTGTTAATTAGTTTACACCCTAACCCTGTCAAAGAGAAGAGGGAAGGGAGAGAGAAAAAGAATACTTAATTGGAAAAGGGTGAATGTATGGAACGCTGATGAAGGGAGGCAGGCCACCTGCCCCTCTTCGGCGTCCTATTCATTCAAAAAATTAAAAGAATAACATTATGATGTGCTTAGTTTTACACCATTATATTCAGACTGACAAAAATGCGCTTGAATGAAGATGTGCCTAAATTCACAAATATTGTTACCCAACAGTTTGAAATTACAGCGAGCTTGCAGACATTTGCTAATAAAATATTGTTGCAAAACCAGACGATTGACATTTGCCTATGAAACGTAAACAGTCGTCGGGCACTTAATAAATCCAAGATCTTTTTGCACATAGGTACGAAGTCTTGCGTAACATTATTTAAACCGTATTTAGGGGATATCTTTACTTCTTCTCTTTTATCTGTTCTGTCCGTATTCCACAATACTGTTTCTCAACTATTATGTTCGATTGAATTGTGAGAAGATCGGTACGCGTGAGCTTCTCATCGGTTGCTCAACCAACTCATAACACCGAGATGAATTCGCCACTTGAGTCTTGTAAGATAACCGGTATTTTATCCGTCAATCTCCGACATTGTTTATTCGCGGGGTCGCGCATTCAGTGAGAGCTAGTTGCGAAATTGTGCCAATACAGCGTTTTTCGGGATCGCATTTGTGTAGGTGTACAGCCGTGATAGAATATGCGGATTGCTACCGTTTAGTGCGCCTTGGGTGTACTGTGGATTGCAATAGGCGCACGCGTCGCGCGGCGCAACCTCTCGGTGCCGCATTGCGCGTCGAGGTCAGCCTACTTTTTACCACTTCTGGTTTCTGGCCGACTGACCTTGACGTGGTTTGCGGCAGCAAGTACACATTTGGAGCGGCCACACGCGTGCGACATAGTAATATTTCTACCGTAGAAAGTTGCACTTTTTCCGACGTGACTTGAACTGCAATATTAAATTCCTACTCGGGAGACAATATATATGGCAAATTATACGGCGCGCGTTCGCCGCTTGAAGCTTCTTTCACAATAGGTTTCACAAAATATGCAATCGCACGGTTAATAGCTGTAAAATATCACAGCTCTATTCAAAGTAAACAATAGTTATCTTCGATGAGTGCAGCGCCGCATCGTGATCGAGCATAATATGAAAGGAGATAGGCTATGTAACGCAGGCGTCAGATGCCATCGCATGCTTAGAATTACATAAATCAGAGAAAGCAAAGGGAAGGCGTTGTTGTGTGGTATCGGAAGCGGATATGGAATCCGTTGGCAGTCCACCTGACCCGACCCTGTGGCGGACTTGTTATTCAACTATCTATAGTGGAGCGACAAGTTGACCTTTCTATACGAGCAGAGCCGCAGTGGCTCTAGCGGTAGCATCTTGCTTCGTGGACGCGCGGCTCTGAAGCGATTGTAGTCGCCAGCTCAGCACCGCTCTTATCCAACCTTGATCACCACTTGGATGTATGACATTTACGCTATGCTACATTACAACCGGGTTCACAAGTTATCTAATATCACGAAGTTCGTACGCCTGCATTAAATTATTAATAAGTAACATTTTTAACTCGTGCAGTCTGAATGTTATTAAATATTTTGTTTAATACGTATTAGGTATTTAACCATCTAATTTTTTAAGTCAATATCAAGTTATGTCTTTATCATAACTATGATTTTTATAATTGCTTATCGTTTCATTTTACTTACTTGTTTTAATTTATAAGTTCCATCGCCACCTAGGCCATTTTGATGTTACGTGTTTCATTGCGCATACGCAACTCATTATTCTAATATTAATAGACTTTATGATGCAAATATAAGTATTAGTATTTGTGACAGCATAGAGCAACATGTATGTAGGCCGTAGGTTTACTTTGTTAAAAGTGGGACAAATTGGTGCCGGATTCTATGCAATTTATTGATCAAGCTCTTAATGTCACAAGGACAGCAAAAATTGAGACTTGCCTGGTTATTACGTCAATGCATAATAATTTGAGTGTCGAATACGAATATTACATATTGAAAGTATAGTTGAGTTCAGGCTGGGGCCTGGGATTGGGGTTATGGAAATTATAGAAGTAGCTATAATCGTATTATAGGTAAGCAGAGGTAGGTATGCCAACTCCGTGTAGCTAATGATTTCAAAGCAAACGCTTTAGATATATGCCTACAACATATATACAATAATGCAATATTATACATCCTTGACATTTAGAATTATATTAAGGTAACTATGTACTTACATTCGTAGAAAACCGATACATATTATGTAGGAATATTACGATGTGAAGCAGAGTTGTCTAAAATAATAGGTATGATACAGGAATTGTGTACAATAACAAGAATTCATATAGGTATTTTTATGTAGTAGGTAGGTAGATAAATGTCTCCGAACAAATTATTACCTATTCAGGTCTTAATAGCACAAGTACCTATACCCATACGATATGGGTAGAATAAAATCAAGAACAAGTATGTAGGAATTGAACACGACAGAAAGTATAAACGAAGGTTTTAAAATATAATTATTCGGCATATTTGGATGAATACCTATCAAATAGACTCATCAGGCAGTTTAAGACAAAATTCAAACCGGAAAGATTCTACTGAAACATGGGCACAAATTAACAAGAATGCCACCATTCTTCATCAATGGTCAAAAGGTCAAAAAATAACTAAAATGTACCTCTCTTCTATCATCAAAAACGGCTTGACCAATTTGAATAATTCATTTTGTTCTGTTCGCTCTAATGCTAAGTGGTGGTTGAAAAGATGACAATAAGAAATCCTATGGAAACTGGGTAATCAGTTAGTAATCAGGGCGCGGGTTAGTAGTGTCATTATAATAAAATGGCAAGAGAAATACCGGTTATTTTAACTAATAATATCTTGTATAATAAAATCGTAAAAATAATACTTAGGTACCTACCTAAGTAACAATGTCAAGGTCTTGCAAATTTAATGTTAGTGGGTTAGCGTTAGCAGGGCAAAATTAAATCCTTTTTTATTATATTGTATTATTTGACTATGCGAAACTTCACTTTACAAGTTGACCCAAATATTTCACTTGTTTGCAAATATCAAGATAAATAGTCGTACATTGTTGCTCTTGGTAAACACATTATTACCACAGATTAAGTAAGTTACTGCGTTAAAGGTTTGTACCGGTTTGATACTGGTCCTAAAATGTGGTCTTTGCCGGCATTGCCACTTAAAGTTGTAGTTGTAATGTTGACCGTGGTGAATGTCCAGTACCCAGCGTCTATAATATGTCATTTTTGCCTTTTTTGCACATTTTTATCTCATTTATGAGCCATTCACCAATCCAAGAAACGAAAACTACAATTCATCAAAAGGAAAACGTCCAATGCCGAACATAGGCCATAGGCCTCTTCCATTAGGACGTTTGCCATACCCATCACGCTTAATTGGCGTCTTGGTGAGGGTTGTATCTTTTCTCCCCATCAGCTCTGTCCCACTAGTGGGGAGAAAAAAAAAAGTAAATGCTCTTTCTCCCCACTATGAAACATTATATTTTGCAGTGGGGAGAAAGGGACAAAGCCAATTTTAATGTCCCGGATCGCAGTAATTATAATGCTGAGCAAGGAGATCGCTGCTGCCCATTACCTGGATATTCCTTTAGCTCTTACGGCACCCACGGGAAGAGATGGGGTGGTCCTATACTTACGCCGGGAACGACCACATGCGCTGAACCACGTAAAACAGAAAGCTTATATATTTTCACTATTACTTATACATATTTATATTGTGGCGAAGCACCTTATTCTTATTCTGAGTGGGGGTGATAAAAGCCTGCACTGACGTCTCTCTTGGGGAGTATTGTGCATTTCCCCCTGCGAGCTCAGTTACCCTAGCCAACCCAACTCCTTAAAATATCGGAGCACAGCTTTGGGTCGCTGACATAACTGTTCCAGTGATGATGATGATAGTGGTGATAATGACAAAGCAGTCAATACGGATGAGCCCAAGCACGCTGATGATGATGAGCGATTCTTGTGATTGACGGGTTTCGACATCTCAGCTCGTAGACCCGTTTTTATTCTTCCGTGCCTTCGCAGTGCAGCAGCACGTGCTCCATGGTTTCTTGCTCCTGCATGCAACCATGACACAGATGGCTGTCCATGTCTCTGATTTTATGCAGGTGGTAGTTCAGGTCGCAGTGCCCCGTCATGATACTTACCATAAGGCAGAGGTCCTGCCTAGTTAATTTTAGTAGGTTATTCGTTACATTCTTGCTTAGGGACGGAAACGTCATTTTTGCATGTCTGCAATCCGTTCTTTTGTCCCAAAGCTTCTGTTGTTCTTTTTCCGAATAACGACCAAGTAGATTCCTTTCTTCCATCGCAGTCGGTTGACAGAGCTCTATCACATTTTTGCTGCTAAGCACCATTCCGGACCGATTCTGTTGCCATGTCCGTTCTTTACGCGCAGCGGCGTAGCTTTATGAATGCAAAGCATCCCAAGGCTATGGCGATTCACAATCATCGAATTAGGCGTCTACCTATTCCGTTATTACAAGTTGCAGGTGCTGTGCAGTCATTAGCCAAATACTTAGGTACCTCACTGTTTTGTAATACCTAGGTTATATTATATAGATAGGTATATTTATTGACATACTATTGTCATAAGCCAACATAACTGCTGCTACACCTAAGCATAGGTTTAGTCAACATTTATGTCTTACGTAATAAATTGGCAAAACCAGCGGTAAACTTCTTGTAATTGTCACTTATATTCACGAACTAATGTGCATAAAGTTAGAACGAGTGTTGAGAATCTGAGCTTTGAAGTATTCAAGTTAAAACAAAAGGCATGAGGCAACGGATACAGATTTGATTGTGGGACGATTTTAAATAGTTAAGTTGGCTATGAGAAGGCCTAAATAATCTAAAAGTTACATGATCTTAGCTCATTATTATGTAAAATGTTCTATAAATCTAAAGCATATAATAAAGTAGCGCGCAGCAAACCAGTTGAAAACTTATAGAGTACAGGTTAGTGAGAGCACGAGGTACAGGGACCGCGGACCAAATCACACAGCCTTTTTGACCTGTACAGAAACAAATTTTCACTTGGTACCTTGCCTTACACTACTAAAATTAAAACCTCATTATTGTAGTGTGTCGTGGTCTAAGGTTTTATGTACCACCGCTTTGTCTGTTATTCTACCGGCGAGCAGTGGTGTGCAGCCTCTTCCATAGCCTATGATATATCTAGTGTCTATAACATAGTTCATGAAGAAAAAACCTGATAACTAAACATTTGTTTTCCAGGTTTGTCTTGCTAGCGTGCGTGGCGTGGCAGGCCTGCGCTCAAGATGAGGAGAAGTCGGGCCAGGTGAGCAGGGCGCTGCAGAAGCGGGGCCCTCTCGCCAGGGGCAAGCCGACCACCACCACGACCACACTTGCACCGCAGGTAAACAGAATAGAATAGAAGAACTCTGTTTTGCATAAGTACCAACATAAAATAAAAAATTGTGTATGTCTACCATGGAACAAGGAGGAGAGGAATGTTAATACACCAAGAAAACAGCGTAGATCAAAAATATGCCTAAAACCAGATGGCACTGCAAAATTAGCGGGCTATAGGCAGAGCTACAGCAGGCTAGGCGCTATTTTGCGCACTATGATAGGATGGCAAGATAACACTATGCGCACTATGACAGGATGGTATTTTTTTTTACATGTACCCTTGAAAATATCAAATAGATAACGTATATTTAACTGCCTATGCCGTCTATACTAGTCTATGCGGCCTACAATAATTGACCTCTAGCGGTGAGATTGTATTGTATCATCGATTATGCCTGATTACGCAGTTTATAACAGGACAGGGTAGGACTTTTCTGCAAAGTTCGTCTAGGTAGGTACCACCGCTTTGCCAGTTATTCTGCCGCCAAGCAGTAGTGTGCAAACACTACTGTGTTCCGGTTTGAAGGGCATTGTAGCTAGTGAAATTACTGGGCAAATGAGACTTTATGATCTGATCACTCAGTCTAGTAATCTGATTACTAGACTGTGTGATGTCTCAGGATGACGTGCGCAGTGCAGTGCCACGCGAAACTTTATTGTTTTAAAGTTCCGAGTGACACTGCAACTGTTATGGGCGGCCGTGTTGCTTAACATCAGGTGAACGACTAGCTCGTCACGTCATTCAATCGCATAAAAAAAAAAAAAAAAAAAAAAAACAAGCAACAATTGAATTTCGTTAAAGAAACTGTAGACATAGGGGCCTTAGATATTAACGTTGCTTAAATTTAATCAGTGTATTAAATGTTCCGTCTCGTTTTCGCGCGTGACATTTCGAATCAGCCAAAAATTGACAGAATAGGTTAAGCATTGACTAACTATAACGAACTATAGCAGCGTTTATAAGAAAGGCCCAGGATATATGAAAAAATTCTAGGTATGTGAAAGAAACTGAATGGGTAGGTAGGTTATAATACTTACATCATACACCTATCTGATTCCTTAACAAGAAAGAAATACTGTAAAATAACGGTATCAAAATATGATACTATAGTTAAATAAAAAGTCATGTGACATACATATCCTGTTTTATATTCCATACCAGTAAGCGCTCTCTGTTTTCCCTATGTTGTGATTTTTATACTTACCTATACACAGGATCTAAAAATCTGTTTATGATCTATCTTTTTTTTAAATTGTTGGTAGGCAAAGCATTTGACCACTGTCTCACCTGATGGAAAGTGACGGCGCGGTCTACGATGGCGCATGCTTGCCTAGAAGATACCTGTTCACTCTCGACTTGAAGACACTCATAATATCTGAATATATTAATATTATAATATATATTTTATCTAAACATAAATACATGAATGAACTACGTACGTAAGAATGAATGTAAATACTTAACAAAAACATTGCTTGCTCGGCTTGCCCCCTGCAACGGAAAAATGATTTAGGCACGTCTCAATTTTCTAAATCATATTAAGTAATCATAATGCTTAATAAATATATACCTATTATTTAGTGTATAATATAGTGACCGATTTGAAAAGGAACATAGTCAACGAAGCACGAAGGATGCTTTTATGTTGGTAGTCATTTGTATAAAATATATATATGTTTTTTTAGAAGGACTAGCCGTACGAGCTTTCCATTGAACGATTTCTCGTACTATACCTATACTTATTTGACAATTAGATTATGAAAAGCGCATCATCATCATCATCATCATCATCTTAACCCACTGCTGAAATCCTCTCCCATAGAGTATATAAATCACTATGTTCTGATGGCCTCTCTCAAATCACTCCACCGAGCTTGGCTTTCAACTGTACTTTTTCATATGGCTCTCTGCGTAGGTATATTTTCAGATAACTATTATTGTATAGGGTGCCCCTAATACTAGTAAGTAGTAGTAGGGAGAGAGGGTAAGGAGTTATATTAGCCAGGGGCAGAGGAAATTGCACAAAACACCACTAGCAGGACGTCAGTCAGGCCTTTATCGCCCCCATTCAGAACTACAATACGACTAGTAGGCACTTCTGCCAACTGATTTCGAAAACTGGCCTTGCAATTGCACTTAAGAAAAACTTAAAATCATAAGATATAAGATGACGTAGCATAGGTCCCCGGGGCAGCTATTGTTTGAAAATGCTGTTGCTATTTCCCTTATATAGTATAGTATCTTCTAGTAAATTACCATTCGCAGTTGTATTACACACACTTACAATAGCGCCGAGAAATGATATCATGTAAAAATTAGAATTCACGTAATTGTGCTTACTGATATAATTATACTCTTCAGCGACCGATTTTATGTAAGTATAATGAAGAACCGAAACATCTGCGGAAAGCTACCGATTTATTTTGAAGCTTATTTAATCCTTCAAGCTACATCAATGTTGCAACGTACTTATATTGTACCTACTTTATACGACTGTGTCATTAAACAACCACCTAGTAGCTTCTTGCACCTAGATGTTTCTTCATCTCTACACCGGTTCCCACGATGGCATAAATAATGTAAAGGTGGGATTTAGTATACGTAACGCTTAATGTATAGCTTTATAGATGCGTAATAACGTATTAGAAAGCGTAAAATAACTCTCAATCGATTATATGTTTATCATCATGCCAAATGCCAGTGACCTTTGATTTGGGTGCACGCAAAGCAACGCGATTGTAAAACCTCTAAGCTGTATAGAAAGTAAGCACACCTACCTACCTCTGAAGACAGAAAAACGCATTAATTATTATCAGTTCGTTTGTGGCCAAGAATAATGATCCCGGTAAAAGCACGTTGATGAATTTCAACCACCCGTCAACAATTTGCACCAAACAAGCCAAAAGGCAACTCACATGAATCATCATGGAATGGCGTCACGTCACTATCCATCCATCATAAAGATGGCATCGAATCCATCTATGTATTTCGCAAATATGAAGTGGCAGTAGGTACCATCTGGTTCAAGGCGAGTGGGTACGACCAGCGTGCGATGATCGGGTCACCTTCGCACGTGACCTTTACAAGACCTCCCTTTCGTTGAAGGAATTTCTACCTGAGTTTTTGGCCAATTTTGGCATCCGCTGAGATCATGATCCCATCAAGAGCGACAGAACTGGTTCTCAAGGGACTTTAATTTAATAACTGGCAATATATTGCATATTTTGTATAATTAGCTTTGCTGAAGAAAACGAGGTACATATTTCGTGTATCGATATCCTGTGATCAGATTTAATTATATTTGGTCCTACTCATATTTATATACGATCGTTCAGCAATATGTATATTCTACGTGTTGACACGAGAAGGCAAATCCATGACACGTGTAGTAAGAAAAACAGTTTCTAATCTTACAAATACTTTCTTTTTAATTACAGGAAGATGCAGAATATGAAGATGAGGAATACCAAGAAGAAGGTCAACAGGAGCCATCTACAGAAGCACCACCTTCATCCACAGAGGGCAAGAAGCTGGTCGGCAGCGGCGTCCGGCCGTTCAGAAGTAACACCGACTTGTTGGAGACCTTGAAGAGAAGGAGAGCACAAGCTGCTGAAGGTAAGATTGTACATCTTATTCATCATGAAAGTAAAACAATCCAGTATTAGATATAAGGTAGCTAATTCTCCCAAAGATGTAGCCTAATTATTGAGCAAATTTGATGTCACAAACTATACTATTACGGTTGAGATGACAAACTATAGAAATGCTTGCAATAAGAAAGTCAGTTTAGCACCAGATTTTTGTAGAAATGTAATGTAAATATATTTTTGCAGCCAAACTTCGCGCTCATTCTAACCCTGACGCGCCACCTGCACCGGAATCTATAGAACCTGCCAAATCAAGTTACAGTATGTATAACTACTTACCAACTATGATTAAGAGAATTACTTATGACTTGCAAATTTCTTTCTTTATTCTTACTCTTTGCTTATATTTATGTATATTCTCAGTCGTAAAAAACCCACAAAACATTTCAATCGATATTTCATAATCACAGACATGGTTTTCTTCCTTAGTACCATTTTACATTTCTTATTTAAATATAAAGTAGGCATTACCTTTCGAACCATAATACGGCTAGGCGATCATGTAATCATGATTAAATATTAAAAAAATTGAATCTCTAAAAATAAAAGCTAAAGAATAGAAAGAGACGAAAGAAACTTTTGACGCTTAGGATCTCCTATTGAATCATAACGATAAAGATAAGTACCCATGTTTTCCTTTGGAAACCCTTCTTTTTCATCGTCATCATCATATCCATATCATTATAGGTAAGAAGCGCGTCAACAATTCGCCAGCTAAAGAAGCGAACAGCGAAGAGTCTACTGCACCCAAACAAAGCAACAGAGGTCGCTTTGGTAACAGGCGTAAGTAGTCACTAGTCACCACCATCTCATAGGTACAGCACCAAAAAATACGCACTTTGGGAAGAAGTGAAAAGATGATCTTTCATTGCGAGTTTTGTGAAATTAGAACATCTCTTGTCAATTGTATCTGACGGAGAAAATTACAGTCCAGACTGCAAGAGTTTTCTACATTGATGATAAAGTATGCGTTAGATGACACCAATCAATGCAATTATGCTGGTGGCTATACATACTCTAATAATTATAACAGATGATTTTGTCAAGGCGACAAATTGATGATTTTAATTCTGAATATCAGTTAATACCAGACGTTCATATCACCATCGGTGTACACTGTAGGTATATACAGTTCCAATTCCTCCAAAAAATGCTTCTGCAAATTACGTGTGAACACACAAAAAGAGTTCCTTTATGGCTTCAATTTTTATTTTCCAATTCTACAAGAAATTCAGGATCTATCTTTTTTACTTCTTCCCAAAGTGCAATGTTTTTATGTGAGTTACCTACTTATTATGTTTGCTGATTCTCTGTATTCTTTCTTAGGTATTTCTTCGCCTATTATTTATTATGTGCTAATAATTTAAAACACCTCCAGCGAAGTTAATTCAGAAATAACGGCATGAGTTTCAGCTAAAGTTGACAAAAGTAAGAAAAATATATGTCTAACCTCAGTATTACAGAACGACGTGGACTTTATTGACCAAAGTGTACCATACTTTAATGCCAACCTTGCCTTCCAATAATATCAACTTTCGCGTACATGAACATTTTGCTTTGCGTTTACCTACTGTTGGTATGCGTATTTATACCTACAGTTATAAAGGGCATCCCTGATTTGACCTTGATACGGTAGCTAATATTAAAAAAGAAATATGTGATGGATTCCATGAAATATTCAACCGTAAATAACTCCACATAACTAGTACAGGTATTTATCATTATTAAGGTCAACCAGTTTAAAATCTCAGTACGAAAGAAATAATCATTGCAAGTATTGTAAGTATGTTTATTGTTTACGTGAATTGTGACGTAGCGTGAAAGGTGTTGATCAGTTTTGGCTTATTAGCTCCATGGTCTCTATGAAGAATCTGCCAAATATTGCACTATATAGAGCTGTAGATCTTGCTAGTTTGTCTTTGCATAGAAAAACTAAAAACTGAAAAACTATTTTTACGTTGAAACCCCCGTGACAGCGCCATTTCCAAAACGGAATCAACAAAATATTTCATTTATCAATCTTGCTCACATCACGAGAATCGGTTGAGAAATGCGACCTGTAGATGAGACCAGCTAGACAGATGGACATCCGCCGGACATACGAAATAACTTTTGCCAAAGCTGAAACAGACGCTTCGCGCTCACTCGCTCATTTTTAAGCATTACAGTATTAAACGAAGATGTTTTTCTCACAGCAGCCACGCGATCTGTCCAGGCGGAGGCTGAGGAGCAAGAGGCGTCAGCCCCTGCCCCTGTAAGAAACAGCAGGACGTTCGCAAGACGAGGCAACTAGGCCCCACTACCGCCTAATATCCCATCCCTCCTTCTCCCCTAACACATAAGATTATCTGAAGATCCTACCCACTTCGCCAATATCAGCTGTTCGGTCACTTACATCAGTGATAAGCATTACAAGATGAAGATTAATTAATTGTATGCGAGATACTACCAGTAGAGACCATAAACCAATTTTGATGAAATTTCTATGTGACTACTCTGAAAGTATGTTATCAAATAAGGAGTTGTAAAAATATACTGTAAGTGTATGTATATTTTACAGGTCTGCTAAGAATTACATAGCTCTAACGGCTGGTTAAAAATTAACGGTGTTTGGATAGAAACTGTGGATCGATCGTAGTTCTAGCTGTTTCGATTGGGTCTAATTATTGTTATGGCCAATCAAGACAGCTAGAATTTAGATCAATCGAGAGATTCTCTTCAAAAGTCGTTTATTGAATCCGGTCGTTAGTGGCATAAAGCTATTTGAAAATGGCACAGATAATTGTTATATCACATTTATTATAAGTGAAACACACAGCAGGTATCGTCCATAAACCGTTCAAAGTAGATGAATTATTAGGTGCAATGGATTTTTTGTACTCATGTAAATTGTAAGTTTAAGGTTATATTTGTAAAGAATAAATTTTATTTTTATACAATCTTTTATTTCTGCATTTATAAATACTGTACCAAGGTTATAATTTGAAAGTTCATTGTCTGTATAAAAATTAAAAATATTAATGAGCAAAACAAATGTAACTGCAATCTGTGTATGCTAAGCAGGCTACCACGCCCCGATGGATTCAACCCAAAAAAGCAACTGCGTGAAAATCTAATACACGTGTTGCTATGAAACGTATGCTTGTTTGTACCAAAAATTGACAGCTCTTAGGTTCACACTATCTCTTCAAAACCTATCCATATGTTTTGCAGTAGTAGGCAAGGTACCCTTATGTCACGGAGGGATACGTGCGAACTTAAAGAGAAGTGTCCCCACCCCCTCTTGTCCTCACAAAAAGTGCCAACACTTTTCCACCTCTAAATGTTATCTGATTTGATGATTTTTTATATGTTGTCTACCCAGTAAAAAACTGTGCCCATATGTCTTCCTTTTTTAAGTTTTAACAATATCTTCGTATTTATAGCCACCTAAAATTACGCTAATTTATGGCGTCAAAATTATGACGAAGAATAGTAGTTGTAACTAGAACATGAAACATATTTTCAAAAAAACAAGACTAACAAGCATTGATAATAATCTATCCGAACGATCGACACACCAAAATCAAGTTTTTGTTAAGTTTTAGAGGGTGAAAACCGTTGACACCCGAAACGCTAAAATGTGTGTAAATTCACTCATGGCCTCTATTGTCTCTATCATACGTGTGGAGAGTAGAGCGACGGCAATAACATTTTCAAATACCAGGACGGACCTCTTACGAGCTGTCAAGCTATTCTGCAGATGGGCATTAATATCACCAGATTGTGAAATCTGTATGTTTAGGTACCATTTTTGTATACTTACATTGTTTAACGATTTATTTCTTTATCATTTTAAGTCAACTAATCAACGGCACACCTTTCATTGTTTCTATTTCATGTTATATTACACTAATAGTTATACACAGTTTTCTTGTACCTATCTGTTTGTTCTGATGATAGCTAGATGAAATATGACTTCGGATGAATAGAAAAACGCCAAACAGCGTTTAAAATCCACTAATCAAAGAAGATCTCCGTCAATATCTTCATCCGAAGATGAATAGAACAGACATGTGTAATAATACGTAGGTATAGTAGATATTATCTGTGTGTTGAAATTGTCACGGGAGATTTAGGTATTTATATTATTATCCATCACACACACGTTACAGAGACAGGGAGACGTTATTTCTCCGAAACTGTTCACAAACGCATTGGAGGATGTTTTCAAGCTCTTGGAGTGGAAAAGATCTGGCATCAACATAAATGGCGAGTACATCACTAACCTTCGTTTTGCCGATGATATAGTCATAATGGCGGAATCGCTCGAGGACCTTAGCACCATGCTCAACGACCTCAGTAGAGTCTCCCAGCAGGTTGGTCTTAAGATGAATATGGACAAGACAAAGATCATGTCTAATGCTCATGTTCCACCTATACCGGTAATTGTTGGGAATGATACTCTCGAAGTTGTCGACAAGTATGTCTACCTAGGACAGATTGTCCAATTAGGTAGGTCCAACTTCGACAAAGAGGTGGCGCGAAGAATCCAACTCGGCTGGGCAGCGTTCGGGAAGCTTCGTCCTATCTTTTCGTCCAAAATACCGCAGAGCCTGAAAACGAAAGTTTTCAATCAGTGTGTGTTGCCAGTGATGACTTATGGAACTGAGACATGGTCTCTTACTGTTGGCCTCATTAGTAAGCTCAAAGTCGCGCAGCGAGCTATGGAGCGAGCTATGCTCGGTGTTTCCCTGCGAGATAAGCTCCGGAACGAGGAGATCCGCAGGAGAACTAAAGTGACCGATATAGCTCTTAGAGTTAGTAAGTTGAAGTGGCAATGGGCAGGCCACATCGCTCGTAGAACTGACAACCGATGGGGAAGAAAGGTTCTCGAGTGGCGACCACGAACCGGAAGACGCAGCGTGGGCCGGCCCCCCACTCGGTGGACCGACGACCTGGTGAAAGCCGCGGGGAGCCGATGGATGCGGGAGGCGAGCAGCCGCTCAAGGTGGCGTGCTCTGGGGGAGGCCTATGTTCAGCAGTGGACGTCTTCAGGCTGTTAATGATGATGATGATTATTATCCATGATATAATCCGATGGGGAAAGATTCTCGAGTGGCGACCACGAACCAGAAGACGCAGCGTAGGCCAGCCCCATACTAGGTGAACCGACGATCTTGTGAAAGCCCAGGGAGCCGATGGATGCAGGAGGCGAGCAGCCGTTCAAAGTGGCGCTCTCTGGGGGAGGCCTATGATCAGCAGTGGACGTCTCCAGGCTGTCGATGATGATGATCCATGATGTTTGTCCATATATATAATGTAGTACCTAGAGTAGGAAAGTATATATATACTATCAATCTATATACTAGGTACCTACTACGAAAGTCATTAATAGGTACCTACCTACCTATGACACAGAATTATGTACGGTTCAGACGAATTCGCATTCCTAAATGTAAAAAAACACTAGTCAATTATTTTTAAATCTGTGACATAAATAAAACGTAAATTAATTTAAAAGCATTTAAATATTCGAGTTGAGTTTTGTTAGTAATTTACAACTAGGTTACAACATCCTAGTTGCGTCATGTACAACTAATTTGCAAGTTATATTTCGGAATCTAGTTTAGTGGATATATATTTTTATAACCACATAAAGAGCACAATGTGATTTTTTATTTTTTTTATTTACATTATTCATAGCTGGTATTTTATACCAGCTATGAATTATGTATTATTTAAAATAATACGGTCGTGTTAATAATACTAATTTATAATTATTATTAAACACTTTAATCATTATGACGATGAATGTAAAATACGAATCAAGCATGAGGTTTTAAAAAATCAAGAGCCGTGCTCGATTACTAAAATAAGCCACTTATAGAATACAATAATAATAAACATTTTCTCAGAATAGGCCCACTATCAGGGTACATTTTCACTTGGTCAGCACACGCGTCACCTCGGCCAGGGGGCAGTCGTATGTACCAGGCTTGACCAAATTCACCAGCTGCTCAGCTATCTCTTGGCCCACTCGCACTTGAGCTTCTTTCGTTGATGCACCTGCCAAAAAATATTAGTCAAGTCATTCAATCGCCTAAAGGCCTATTCAAACCGGCGCGCTACCGCTGCAAGGTGGGTAGCGGTAAATACCACGTGGGACCCCGTGCGGTATTTTGTATGAAGTTCTGCGGCTAGAGCAAATCAATTCATAAATGATGGAGTTCTGAGGTAACCAACATTTAAAAAACCTACAATTGAATTGACTTGAAAACGACCTCGAACACGTCACCGCGAAATTGTATGAGACTGAAGAATGTCACCTCAACGGCTTAACACATCGATGCATCACAGTCTCGAATGCACTTCATCTCGAAGGCTCAACGCCTCGAAATCTTTTTGCCGTGAATGCGAATCATCAGTCATCTCTGTTGTGTCTAACTTCTGAGTTTCATATATGCAGATAAGACATAAAGACAATATATACATCTTGTTGTTGAAAATTAACACGTTAGTAAATAAAAATAAATATGTGTGGACATTTCACATAGCGCCATCTAGACCCAAACTAAGCATAGCTTATACTATGGGAACCAGATAACTGATAGAATACTTATATACTTTTTTGTTTTGTAAATACATACATAGAATACAATATAACACCCAGACACAGAACAAACACTTATGTTCATCACACAAATTTTTGTCCCGGGTGGGAATCGAACCCACAACCTATACTTCAGAAGGCAGAGCTAGCTACTACCAACTGAGCTATCAGGCCAGTATGATGATGATATATAATCTTTCACTGATGTGCAACAGTTTGGTGCTGTTATTCACACTATCACTCTGTTATTATATAAAGACAGAGCACGATTAGAAGTTATTTTATTAATATTGACAGTGTGGTCCGAGCAGTGTGAGAATAGGGCTTTCCCGTGGGTGCCGTAAGAACCGGCTAAGAGAATACCCAGGGAATGGGCAGGATCACTCTTCTCATTAAAAAATCTACTGCGATCACCAAGTCGCCTGCGAAGCGCTGTGATTATGGCAAACCAAGTTCAGTATTTTGAGTTGACATGAGTTTAACTTTGACAAACGTTCGAAAAATGGGGGGTAAGTTGTGGTTTTACTTACCAAGATGTGGTGTAGCCACGACAGCGGGATGCTCAATGATGGCACGGGTAATAGCGCTAGTCGGAGGCTCTTCTTCAAAAACATCGAGCGCCACGCCACTGACCTAGAGCAAAACATACTTGGCTCTAAAAAACGAAGTACTTACACAATAAAAACAAAACAACAATTAAAACTATCAATTATTTCATTTCAATTATAAACTGAATAATAAATGTAGATACGTATACGTTCTTTATAAATAAATAAAACCTAAATATACAGGATGCAATTTAATACATTACCATAAATTGAGTGCACGATAGTACATCATTTATTGGTAAAGAGTGCAAATGAAAATATTTTTATTATAAATCATGAAGATTGCCGCGATCACTATTAATTAAAAGTTTGTTTGCTTTGTATATAATAATTAAAATCAACACTTAATTATTTTAATTTCATTTTGTACTGTAGCAGTTGACTAAGTAAGTTATCCAATTTTTTGTAGTTATTATCAATACCAAATCAAAGCGTTAGATTTCAAAAATTATGGTCCCCACCGTGACCAGTGTCAGAAGTAGGTACCTAATTTCAAAGAATGCTTATGAATTCAATTACACCCAGTATATGTGTGAATGCCAGGTTAGAATAGAACAGTGATGGGTGGGACATGTAAGTGCCTCTACTTACATGTCCAGTGCCAAGGCTATCAAACAGATCCTGTTCGTTGATGAGTCCTCCGCGTCCTACGTTGATGATCTTGACTCCTTTTTTGCATGCCTTCAAGACGCTGGCGTTAATGAAATCTACAAATTAAAATCGTTTATGTAAGTAAAGTAAATAGTTTAAGTCGGCTGAAAAGGGCAAAGTACTACATAATCCATTTAGCGCAGTCGCTCAAAGTGGCGCTCTGTGTGTGTTCAGCAGTGGACATTTTCAGGCTGATGATAAATAACATTTTCATCTCACTAGCTCAGAAAGGTTCTCTTTGTCATTCAAAATCTGGGCGCAAAAACGCATTTTGCCTTTAGAAGTGCTGGCAAGAGGCATTTATTATGATTAAACTGATTTTTATGTTACGAGGAGAAGTATTTCACAATTTTACTTCTGGTAGACTCGATAAGAGGCGTGTGTAGGGTGATGTAGTCGGCTAGAGGCCAGATCTCTTCCAGCTCCATCTTGGTTGCGTGGAACTGCTTGCACTGCTCAGCGGTTACGAACGGATCGTACCCAATTATCTGCAAATTGTGACTTATTTAAGTATCCTTTGCAATGATAGATATTATAAAATATGAAATTTTGACAGTAATAATGGCCTTAGTATCGCTCAGGGCTTGCAGATTATGTGTGCACCCAAGTTTGACTAGTTCATTGCACGTCAAAAGCGAAATATTGCAGTGCGGATCGTTTTGGGGTATCAGCCTGGAATATACCTCTAATGAGCTCAAAGTACATATACGTACATAGTTCTTCAATATTTCGCTTCTGCTGACCAGCTGGTCATGGGGTAGTTAGAACAAATACCTGATTATATCGTAAAGAATTAGTATTTTTGTAAACCCTATTGCTTTTTTTAAATAACTGAATAAGCTCGCATTTGACCGCAATCTTTTGTTAATTCGACCGCATTGCACACCAGCTTTTAAAGCGGATAATGTGCAAAAGAAATTCACAGTCATATCAATATATGACTGAGAATTTCTTTTACTACTAAAATGAATGTGATTTTTTTCTTTCTCCTTACTACTGAGTAATTGTTTGTTAGTTAGTTTGAACTGCCACCTCGACTAAGATATTCCATATGAGTTAAATGTGCAGAATTTTAGACACGTCCATTTTTGTGATTCATGACCATGCCGGTTTCCTCGCAATGTTTTCTTTAAACACCACCCACCATTGTAAGAGCAAGCGCAAATTCTACACAAAACTGGAAAAGTCATTGGTGCAAAGTCGAGCTGGATTTGAACCAGGGTGGGTCGGTTTGAATGTTGCACCAATGGACCACATTCACATCAACAGTTGAACTGTTGGTTCAAATTAAACAATTAAATATATAATAAGACGCCCACTGCTCAATATAGGCCTCCCCCATAAAGCACTACATTGGACGCATACCATAGGGTTTGCTATAATGACCACGCTTGCATGGCAGGCGGCTTGGTGATCGCAGAAGATTTTAATGTGCTGAGGAGAATGCTGCTACCTATTCTCTGGATATTTCCTAAGCCGGTTCTTACGGCACTCACCGGAAGAGATGGGGTTCGCACACTGTGACCACACAGCTTACACGAGATTTTACTATACCTACTAAGCCCCGGTTTCTCGTATACGTTTGTTAATGTTAAAACTCATGTCAACTTAAAAATACTGAACGCTCATTGGTTGAAGACAGCCGATGGTCAACAGGAAAGCAATTAGCATTCTATATTTTTAAGTGGACATGGGTTTAACTTACGTACGGGTAACCTCAATATTACCTTCATCCCAAAAGCGTGCATTCTGATTGCGACTTCTCTGCCCACTCTGCCCAGGCCAAGAATTGCAAGTGTTTTCCCATAAACTTCGGTTCCAGTGTACAAGGCGCGGTCCCAGCGACCAGCTCTCAGGGCTGAAGCAGCCGGGACCACATGACGGGCCAGTGTCAGGCATAGACTGCATGTCAGCTCACAGGCGCTCATTGCGTTTGCACCGGGTGCGCTGAAAGTTGCAATGATGTTATCAGCGGGGTTTTTTTTTTTTTTTTTTTTTTTTTATGTAATTAAATGACGTGACGAGCTAGTCGTTCACCTGATGTTAAGTGACACGGCCGCCCATAACAGTTGCAGTGTCACCCGGAACTTTAAAACAATAAAGTTTCGCGTGACACTGCACTGCGCACATCATCCTGAGACATCACCCAGTCCAGTAATCAGATTACAAGACTGAGTGATCAGATCATAAAGTCTCATTTGCCCAGTAATTTCACTAGCTACAATGCCCTTCAAACCGGAACACAGTAGTGCTTGCACACTACTGCTTGGCGGCAGAATAACTGGCAAAGCGGTGGTACCTACCTAGACGAACTTTGCAGAAAAGTCCTACCACCTAGTAGAAAAGTCCTACCACCTAGTAAAATTTCATGAAGAAAAAAGGCACAAAAGCTCCATTCCTTTAACACGGCAAATATATTTTGATCACGTTTCATGAGTTAGACTGGTCTTTACATGAATTTAATGTAGATTGCATGCTCTTAGCATTCTGATCCAGGCGGCATTTCTCCGTGATTCAGCCAGAATGTGGCAAGCAACCGCGATGAATGATAAAAAGCTTAGACGACATAAAACACTGGCTAAGCTTTAAAAGTAAGCTGATGAGATGGCAAACTCTGTGGTTGAATAGTCAAAGAGTATGTGCAACCGAGATCACATCTCACAAGCATTTCGCAGAGCCACACAACGGTTCGTGATCCTACAATAGCGATCTAGCACTCGAGTGCGACCGCAGTCTGAATAAAAACAAGATGAGCACAACTTTCAAAAGTTTCATAGAAGCTAGGTACGAACGTTTACATAACTGCCGCTCGTTAGTATTGAAAATGTCGGTTCTGGGAGACCCATGGTGCGACTAGTCATCCTACATAACGTCTCGTTGCCTAATCGTAGGTCGCAACTTTCGACGTGGGACAGACTCATTCACTCGACCGGTTCTATGCTTCACTCAATTAATTTGGAAATTTGTTTATTACACCGGGTGGGGTGTTCACGGAACTTTGATTGCAATACAACATGAGATATTTCATTTCGATTTTAAAAAGGCCATTGTAACTATGCACATAAACCTTGGACGAATCATATCGTCCAAGACATAAACTGCACATTGAAACTGTCAAATCCATACATTTTTGTGTTTCTATCCGTTGCAATCAAGTTACATGATCGCCTAGCTGACCTCCTAACTACTCCTATTATAAGTATTGTTGTAGGGTTAAAAGAGGGTTTCGTAAACTTTGTGACAATAAATAGCAACGTCACAAGTCAAGATAGGTACTCTGTGGTCAAGAAAGATCTATTACACATAGGCCTAGCATGAGCTATAAAACTCGACATATTATATCTTCTCTCGAGAAACCGTTCAACCAATGAGAGATCCGCGGATCACGTCATAAACCTTTTGTTGCGTTGTCTTTGGTCAAACGCTTTTTTGAGAGAAGATGTCGACCTTTATACTTCATGCTAGCCTTACTGTAAAGAAAAAACGGCAAGAAACTTTACAATAATTGTATTGTGAGTAGTTTTTATTACTAGACAAGCATGCTACACCTTCGACCGCATCATCACTTCCCATCCATTGTTGTCAAACGCTAGCCTAGTCAAACATAAAAAAAAGTATACAGTCCAAATGTTCTTTATACTAGATAGTGTACTAGCTAGTTTATTAGTTTTTATTAATGTATTAGTTAGTTTAAACCATATTTCTCAAAGCTATATATTTTTTTATAATGTAACATTTATATAATAGTATTAGCTGACCCGCTCTGGCTACGCATAGGTTAATAAGTTTTACGCCCTTAAGTATAGTAAGTATTCTGATTCTGTCTTTTAAAAGAGTTAAACATGGCTTATTTGCAATAGGTTATTTTCTTTGACTTTGAATAATAAAAATAATGAAATACTTACTTGATAACCCCAATGCCCTTTTTCCCGGCGGCATCCACGTCAATATTGTCGACTCCAGCTCCGGCTCTGCCTACCACCTTTAGCTTAGTGCCAGCGTCCAATACTTCTTTAGTCACCTGAGACGCTGAGCGAACTACAAGGGCATCATGTTTCTGGAATTAATGACATAAGAATAACCATTCAAAAATGTACAACTCTGCAATGAAAATCATCGAAAAAACTGCACAGTTAGTTGTTTGGGTGGGCTAAGTATTCTGACGCCAAGCATCACCAGAGTACCTAACGAAATTATTCTGGGTCTGTGGTCTGACCACTTGCCTACACGAGAAGAAAAAGAAGAAGAAGAAGATGTTTGCTTTATCTCATTACTAATAATATCATGAGGAGAAAAACTAGGTTAATTCCATCGTGCTGCACGAAACTGTGTCATATTATATATTTCGTTTTGTCAGTAGCGCCATTTTAACCAATCATTCTAATCAATAATTTATCACTTTGTTTACTCCACTATTATACAGAATATATTAGGGTTACTAGACATATTGTTAACTAGCTTATACCCGCAGCTCCGCACACGTGGAGTATCTCCCAGGAACCGTTTATTTTTCCGGGATTTGGGAGCCGTTTAAAAAGCGTTAAAACTAAATATTATGTTAAGAAATAGGTACGGTTTTTCATAGAAAGACTTTTTACCCTTTTTACCCCTTAAGGGCTGAATTTTCGTAAATTCGTCTTAGTGCACCCCCACACTATGTAACAAATACATCTTCGAATGTTTTTAGCTTTAGTGGCTTAGGCTGTGCGAGCGTCTTACGATGACACCTCTGTATTTTTGTGGGTTCTGTATTTTTTACCCCTATAGGAGATGAAGTTCAATAATTGCTGTGACCTGCTTGTATTTATTTTGTTTTAAGTTCTACGAGCAATGTGGTCTGCCCACTTCCACTTAAACTTGCTAATTCTAAAGCTATATCGGTGACTTTAGTTCTCTTGCATACTAATGTCACTGATAATAATATACTTGGTATAGCTACATTATATAAACGAAACGATAATTTTACTGTATCTTGTGCAAAGGCACAAGAAATAAAGTGCAATCACCTCTTGTCATTGAGAAATGCGACTACGTAAACAATATTATCTTAACTGCAGCATGGCAGTATATGCAGTTCCGATAATGTCATTGTGTTCGATAATATAACGAGCTTATCTAATATTCATATGGATATTTCTTGGGCACCTTTTAGGAAGTTTGGAGCCCTCGAGATATGAGATATATGCGCTTTTTGTCAACTTATTTTTACTTCAGTGTACCTACTTTGGCATGTTCGTGTCGCTTTACTACACACACATAGAATGAACTCTGGTGCTAGGCTAAGGCACGTCATTTATTGATGCCTATTAAAGAGTGCAAATGAAAATATTTTTTTATTGAGAATTTTGAGATTGCCGCGGCGCCTAACGTAGTTGGTACGAATGAATTTGATACTGTTAAAAGATTGTCTACCTTGTATTTTTTTTTTTTTTTCGAGTGTTTAAGTTTTACCTTGTATTAAATAATTAAAACAGTACTTAATTATACTAATTCGATTTTGTACTGTAGCAGTTGATTAATTAAGTTATCCCAATTTTTGGGGCTATTATCAATACCAAATCGATGCGTTAGATTGCAAACATGATGGTCTACACGTGACCGATGTCAGGAGAATTATCTATAGTTTCAAAGGATGCTAATTTATTCAATTTCTTATCTTGTTTCTTACAGTGAAGAGAGAGAGATAGAGAGTGAGTGAGATTGTGGTCAAACGCTAATAGTCATTGATAAAAAAAAACAACATCTTATGTTCTTATCTTTCAATTTCGTACTTACAGGGATTTCTTCCAAGAGCTCAGCTTTCGTAATCTTCGCTTTATTGGTGACACTGATGCCGTGAGAGTTTAGGATGGTTGTGCAGTTGGCACCGACGCCGTCCACCACCAGCACTGACTGGATATCCAGTGGCATTGTGACTGAAAGAAGTTGAAGCTGCTTTTAACGTTTTTGTTAATACAGTAGCTGCTAATACCGATCAGGTAATATCGCATTTGAATGTGCAGCCTATGTAAATGTTTATCAACAGTTGAATGATGTCAGAAACTATAAAATTCGGACACAGGAAATAATTATTCTTGTTTGTTCCCAAATTTATATTTGGGGACAGACAGAAATAACCCCCAAGTACTACCTACATCCTGCCTGACCCACGATACCAAAAAAGGGTTTTCAGCTTAGCTTGATGTAAGTATGTATGTATATATTTATTTATAGGTTGGCGCTTTGACTATTAGGTTGAATAGTCTAAGGGTTTGCGACGCCAATCTATCGAAAGGTATCGCATGGTTCCATGATGACGTATACCTAATTCAAATCAAAAATCGATTCTTTACCGATTGTTGATTTAAGTCGACTTATGACTATCAAATTCTGAGCAAACTTGGCTATACTGGCTACGTCTGACCCATCTCATAACCACAAAATAAAAAAATGGTGCGGTACGATACCATAGCAGACATTGCTAGCCACCCAACAGGCAACAGCCGAATGCAACTAATACAAGACAGTGTAAACTCATATTTATTACGTGTCCTGTAAGTCTAGATTTGCGAGCACATTTCTCTAACTCATGCACAGAGATTTCACACGTTTACCGAGCATGCTCAACCGGTTCAAACAATTTAAAATAAACTGGCCCAAGAAGAAATTGGTGCAAGTGCTCCATTGAATACTTTTCTCCATGTAAAACTTTGTTGTCGCATGTCAACATCGATAAATTATGTATCTAACTAATGTAAAAAAACTGATGAAAAAAAACAGAATGTGTTATATGTTAGTATTAAGTAACTATTATTAGATATACGTATCTCACTTATTCTACAAAACCAAGCATGGTTATCGTTATAATATTATCATGGCAAAATAAATTTAAGAAAATACCTGCAACATGCTTCTACAAGTACAAATTATTACTACAGGTAGGTACTAGGTACTATGTAATGTTTGTGTGTAGGTACCTATTCTGGTAAAAAAGTCTTCGGTAGGTACTAAGCCTACGTCTATATTATCTATCCTGTGCTATGACTAAGGTTAAAATACGTGGGTATAATATTATATCACAGTTCTATTGCAAATCTACCAACGGCAACAGTCAATAGGATAGGCTGCTACAGTACAAGCACATCACGTCACCATTACATAAAACAACACAAATGTTAATCAAGCTAAACATAAACGCCGGCACATTTACAATTCCAGTTATTAGAAGTACTTAACAATTTACTTAGGCACCTGGTTAACCTACAATAGGCATATTAAATCCTACGCCAGCATTATAATTACGTTGATTCATTAATGAGTTCGCATGTAAAGAGATAAATTAGGGAATACTTACGTACAATTTATTTGATGTTGATTTGGTCTGGTCGGGACAATGGTTTGGTAGCGACTAAGCGAAGTGGGCCTACGGGACACGGCTTGCTTGCGCCATTTGCACTCCGATATAATAATGTCGCAGCTGATAGCGTACAGTAGATAAGATTTCACTATTTTAAAACTCGCTAGGTACGATAAACAATTGATTTTTGTGTAGTAAGTTACATTTATTAAAAAATATTATTTATTCTATTTATAGTCTCTCGTTTTTAAAAGTGCAGTTAAGACTAGCTTAAGTCCTTGTTATCACACAACGTAAAATAGATAAATGTGAAAACATCAAAATCCGTCTACAAAATGTACATTACCTATACCTACCTACAGATAGTACTTCCTATTAAGCATAATGCGAGTTGGAAATGTACTAAACAGTAGGTACTAAGTATTGAACAGACAAAGTGCCTTTATTCATTAAACTAAGTAATACTTACAATAATAACAACTACCTACTAGGTACTCGATATAAGAAATGTACGTACTTATTTAAGTAAGTAATTTTACTAGCTATTCTAATTACAGTTTTGTTAATCATGATGACGTGTACACATGTTTTGGAACATAATTTAGCTCAAAATGTATGTAATTTTTGCTTTCTGGTTCTTGTATTTGGTTATAATTATGTTTTGTGTGCCAAATAAAAAAAAAATAAAAAAATAGTACCTACTAATTGCTATACTATACCTATATTTACCTTTTACAAAATCATTACAACTGTATAAATAGGTACTAGTCGCGCTAAGCGAAATCCGCCAGGTTCTCCAACCACCTACCAGCGGTAGGCTGGTAGCATCCCCAACATGCTGGCAGCAATGCCTGTTGGTGCCAAACATGTGCCAGCATTTTGGTCACGGGTCGCATCGACCTGGCTAGGCGCTCTGATAAACTTTGGAAAACGCAATGAGCTGCCGGCTCCTACGGTCTCAACGTCTCAACACTAAACGGCTCAAATATGTAACGTTTAGTACTTCGACTAATTACTGTGTGTGTACTGATCTATAGCAAAAATCTTGATCCAACACTTTATAATACCAAAACCTTAAACCAAAAATACTAAAATATAGGAAAAATATTTTCTTCTACTTCTCGTATAGGCAAGTGGGTAGCCCTGGTGTCAGATTTTTAGGCCGCCCAAAGGCTTCTGACTTGGCTTAACGACTGTTGTCTTACGACAACAGCCGGGACCGACGGATTAACGTGCCCTCCGAAGCACGGTAGCACTCAGTTGTAAACACCACTTTTTGGTGTAGCTGTCACTCATCACAGTAGTGACCGCAGCGAACGTTGCTTAACTTTACCGATCGGTAACGGCTAGTCGTGCTTCGCTATGAGCGCTACCTCTATATGACATAGAACCTCGAAGAGAACTAGCTCCCATAGACTCAGGGTACCCTACTGGGTACTCACAAGTTGTTACCATTTCTTTGAACAAATAAACACTTTTTTTCTTTTTCTTGTTTAGATATAAAAATATTATAAAGAATCCTCTTACCTTCAAATATAGTTTAGAAACGGAGATAAATTATCGTTGTATATAAGTTGTATCACTGCTTCGGTAACACTGTGGTCGTCCAGTTATCTGCTATAATACGCGGGCCAATGGACGGAGAGACTGGGCCTTGCCTCTCCTATATGTAGGTATTATAGTAGCCACAATCAGTCGCATCGTGGCATCGTGTGGAATGATGGAATCATGACCGTAACGTCTGCAACCTTTCGTCATAGACAGACTAAAGGTGATGATAAGTTGGCTTTCGTAATAACAAGACATTTTGATGGATAAACATCATTATTGTTTGTCGAGTTCAGTTCAGATTAGATTTTACTTAAATAGGTACTTAATGGTATAAGTTGTAAATATTTATGAAACTACGAAACACCCAACTTTTTTGTCACTGAGAAGAAGCGGAGAAAAACATGAATCAAATGTTTTAGGTCCCTATTTAATTTATTATAAGTACATTGGTCCTAAAAATATACGACACACCTAAAGATATTTCCTAAAGAATGTGCTAATAACCGCGGGGAGCCGATGGATGCAGGAGGCGTGCAGCTGCTCAAAGTGGCGCTCTCTGGGAGAGGCCTATGTTCAGCAGTGGACGCCTTCAGCCTATTGACAGTGATGTGCTAATAAAATGAACTTTACACGATATTAGAAAATCTAGAAATCAGGCTAAAATAAAAATATGAAATTAGTTTCATATTTTTATTTTAGCCTGATTTCTAGAAAAAAAATAAAAATCTAAAATATTACTAAATAGTTAGCTATTTAGTAATATTTTTTTAACCTTGCACATAGTTTATTATACGAAATTATTTCTTATTAAGTGCCAAAGAAAACCTGCTAAATTTTAGTTTTCAACTGATGTCGTGTATTTGGTATGTGTATTTGATTTTCCAGCGGTTTTTACAATTTCACCTTATGCGTGCCTCTCACAAAAAGCAAATACATTTATTCGTGACGTAACACACACTATGATTTAAATAGTTTGCTGGTTATTTGATTATTTGATTTGGTATTGATTTAAATGGTTTTCAATTTCGTACACCTGGTGACAGAACTCTAAGAACTCTATTAATGAATTTAATTTATCTTAATATCTAGTAAAGCTATACAAGTACAACTCGTCGTGCAAATAATAGAATATGTAAGTAGTTGATAGAAGTGTCGTGCTATTCATTGGAAGGTTGGAAAACCGGCTTTATCTGACTTTAGCTAGGTTTAACTTACACTTACACTGCATTCCAAGGTAAGATTAGTAAGTACCTACTGTAATTCTAAACCGTGTCAATTCTATGTACCTAGATAGGTAAAGGGATATGTAGCTAAACAACATTGTCAAGTTCTCCGATTAATTTGAAACTGGATACCATTAGGTAAAGTAAAACACGTACTACCGATAGCAACTACTACCCATCTACCTATCTATCGTTGTTTCGATAGACCTCTTCATTTGCTTTTTGAACAATATTATATTATTATAATTTAATTAGTGGGTAACAACATATATCTCTATAGTTACAGCGGGTAAAATACTTCTATATAAGCATATTTTATTAAAAGTAAAACCATCAGGGCAGACGTGTTTTAGTTTTAGTCGAGATCACGTGTTGGTAAAGTGTGGGACACCTTCGACTAGGTGGAGCATCGACAAGCACTGAACAGCTAGCAGCATTTGAATTTCCCCAGTTTATACTCTTACCTACGATTTGGTGGCCGATATAGCTCTTAGAATTAGCAAGGGTAGGCCACATCGCTCGTAGAACTGAGAACCTATGGGGAAGAAAGGTTCTCGAGTGGCGACCACGAACCTCCGGTGGGCCGGCCCCGCTTTTGGTGGACCGACGACCTGGTGAAATCCGTGGGGAGCTGATGGAATGCAGGAGCGAAGCAGCCGCGCAAAGTGGTGCTCTTACGGGGAGGCCTATGTTCAGCATTGGGCGTCTTCAGGCTGTTGATGGTGATGATGATGATGAGTTGGATGAAAAGAGTCGAAGACTGGGCTCAGTGGGGTACCTTGGGAGAGGCCTATGTCCAGCAACTAGTACCTGCAAGCTGGTGTTGATGAAAACCATTGACATAATATTTATAGGTATATATAAATTTAAACGCTCTCTTTTCTTGCACACGGGTTTTGTTTTATCTTCTCATATAACAGTAAAGTACATAATAATATTTTGTTACCAAACAGTGCGCACGATTCGTCACGTTTAATTATCACCAGCAAATTAATAGTTTAGATGAAAAATTATCTGAGTGGTTTGTTATTGTCTAATCTGTGGTTACTGCCAACTTGTGAACCCTTCACCCCATCCCATCCCATCTATTCATCCATTTCCTAGGGCCTAGGCCTTATTTGCCATCTGCTCCATTCATCTTTTCTCCTCTTCCGTTCCACAGGATATACATAAATATAATAAATGTTTATGCACCTATAATATGTTATTATGCAAACTTATTTTATGTTTTATTTTATATTATATTTTATATTAAAAAGGGCAAAAATGAAACAATTAAAATTGAAACTTTACAATCTTATAATTAATTTTATTATCACACTTACGAAAGATACAAAACATATCACGATGGCACTAGAAGCAGTGCTTCGGCAAACAAGTCAATGTGTATGTAAAGTGAATAGACGCCTTATAATAACTATGATGTAGACAAATCTTAATAATAAATAAACATACGAGTATAATTTTGTTTATATCGATCTAGATTTTACGAATAATAAATTTCAACAGACTTATATGACGATCGCTTAAATTTCTTACCTACAGTGATGAAAATGTTATTCATTTTATAATTTCAAATATTTTAATATTAATCTAGAAAAGTTTTAGATATTATAAATGTTTAAGTACCGTAATCTATCGAATATTTTTTTAGTGTAAGATGTAGGTATAAAAAAGTAACGATTAAAACAGTGAAACTTGATATTAAACACGGGATTTTGGTAAATTAGAAGAATTTGGTTTAATTAAGCCAAGATTTCATGTAATATTTGTAAAAAAGAGTATGCTTTAATAACTTCCTTCACTTATTACTTTAATTAGTGAAGTAGGTGTAGCTACTTCACTAATTAAGGTAAGAGGCTCAACTTAGTAGATAGGTACCTAAATGGAATTTAGCTTAAAACTGTATATTTAGGACATTAAAGAGGAAGATCTTTATTATGTTTATTTTGGTGTATCTTCCTTCATTTCGGCCTTATAACAATGTCTATCACTAATATGTACATAACATTTTAGTTTATTAAAGGAATGTTCCCACAATCCTTCGTATAAATTGAGAAACTTAACTAATTACAGTAATTTAATAACTACAAACGAGTTCTGGAAGTATGTAGTTACGTCACCTTATCATCTATATAGTTTGGGGAGTAAATTGACTAAGAATAATGACATCCATTTGAGCTGAAACTCATTGTTGAAAAGTTAAATTATAAATATAAACGTGTAGAAAGTTAGGCAGTTTATTTCTCTAAAGGATATCACTTCGAGCAGAAACTGTTGACACAAGCAAAATGCTTGTCTACCGTGGCGTCGGTGTCATGTAGTTTTGCTCAGGTCACCAATTCCCCCACATTGAGTTTCAGCCCACAACGTCATTTGATCAGTGTGAGCGATTTGGTTTCACCTATTGGTGCCCTCAACATTTCGCCTCAAACTTCGCGAATTTCATTGTTTTATTGTTCACTTGGTCCACTGTTATGAATGATTCTGGATTCCTTCAGACAGATCTGACAGGAGTAAGGATTCCAGGGATATATTTCTTCTGCGACCTTATGATGTTTTATAATTTCGTGTTCCTAATGATTTATGGATTGAAATCTTAATAGCTTGCACTCCCTCTCTGCTTAGACTAAGGGAATGCGAATCATAAGGTATTGTGATGTTAATAATATGACGCATCCAAAGTAGTTCCACCCATATTGGAACTTTCTTGGACGCATCCCTATATATTTCTAGCTCTTTCATTCGGCAATTAGAACTGTATTCGTATGAGTACCTATGTGTAAGTGATTCCAAGTCAATGGATATAGGGAGTATGGGTTGTAATCAGTTAGGGGTTAAAGGGTTTGGGATCGAAGGATCTAAGTGAATTGGCGAATGTTGAGGCTGAAAATAGTGAGGTTATATGTAATTTAGTTAGGCCCTTCTAGCGGGGCGAGCGGGGCGTGCGCCCACTCCACCGGCCGCGCGTCTCCTGGCGATCAGGGCGTCCAGGCCTCGCAGTGGCGGCGCCGGCGTCGTCTCAGCGGGCACGGGCTCGGTTTCCGTCTCAGCCTTCTCTCCACTAGCTGTACTTTCCTCTACTGATTCGCTTGACGACTTCTTCGGTGCCTCTGTCGTCGCCTGTCAGAGAATGAGTTAATAATTAAAATTTTAATGGTAAAAAAACAATTTTTTATAAACAGATAAACCCTTACACAGGTTTCAAATTATATCGCAGCTGTTGAGTTTTTAAACCTTTTTTAAGGCATGGATCTCAATCCAGCTGTTAGTGATTTTGTGTATCTACTATTACTTATTATGTGGTATTTCATCCGATTTGACCACCAATTGTTTTACCTAAGCGACCTTGACAATTCTTTTTGATTTTATTAGTTGTATCTCCAGGGAGGTTCTTTACGAATCCGGTAAGAATCTGATGAACATCAAGATAAAACTCTTCAGTGGATGAAGTCGCTAGCCGCTCGTTGATCTACAATATAATTCATACACTACGTAAGGCACAGAACTTGATCTGTGACTCTGTGAGGTGATTTTTCTACCAGTATTGAGTACCATATTACAGTCGGCTTTGCTTTACAATACGGAATCCCGCATATTTTCAATAACATTGCTAACTAGTCTGATTTTACAAGACAATCTTTTGCTGTGTAATGCCCAAATACTGGATAAAACCAGTGCATTGTAAATATCAGTGATAGCATACCGGTTTAATAATTTGTCAACGGTCAATGCCGTCATTTTGCAATAAAATAAAAAATGAAGTAATCATGTTGACGCCCTTTATTAAATTTTTGAAATTTAATTTGGGTCATTCGCCATTAATTTAGAAAGACTTCAAGTTCGTCTCACTAAAAAAAATTCTTGTTTTGTGGCCACTGGTGAAAGTGTCAACTGATAGGAAAATATATAGGAAATAAAAAGTATCCCATAAAAATATTGTGAATTTCGGAGATATTTGATTTTTTTTTCTTCATACTTAACGGTAATATAATTTATGATATTAGGGCGGTAAGTTGGTTTTTACAAAGAAGCCAACTGTAAGCCCGAGACGTAGTCGAGGGCTTACCATAGTCACGAGTTTGTAGAAACCAATTTCCGCACGTGTATCATACAACATTTTTCAACACATTTGCGAGAAAACAGTACAATAGATAATGAAACAAGCTTTTGTTCCGCAAAATTCGCAACAAACAATCTGCGCACTGCGGCGCGCATTTACAATGCAAATGGCGCCACTTGCGTCTGGTGAAAATTAGAACTATATCTTTAGTTTCATTTTCTCTTTAGTATTAAAGTGAGACAAACGTATGGAGCAAAAACTCTTCCAAGGAGTTTCGCTCATTCAGCTTATTATTTTATTCTCGTTATGTGAAACTCTTTGGTTCTTATATATATTTTATGAAAATTAAAAAATAACCGTAATAGTTACGCACGGGGCTGTACAACGGGGGATGCGGTAAAATAGGTACTAAGTACCTATTTACCTCACCTAAGGGTGAGAGTACCTATTTTACCGCACGCTCCGTTGTATGGTGCGTTATGTTTAACTTTCGAACATTGTATACAGGCTTTGTAAATGCATTTTTTGAGCAAATGTGCTGAAAATAACTATTAAACTGTAGAGTGCCGGAGTTTAGAATGGTAGTCTCCGGCACTACCTCGCCAAGCATCCCTACAAGAGATATTATGTTTTTCAAGTATCATAATGAGTGGGACTATTGCATAATACATGACACCGCAACATGGTCATATAAAAAGTTACCAGCTACCGTACACCCCATCATAATTAACCCTACGGCTCCAGCAGCTATCGATTCTGCCAACAATATTCCTGCGATGAAGTATTTTTGAGAGAGCTATGCTCGGGGTTTTCTTTAGATTAGATCCGAAATAAAGAGATCCGAGGACGAACTAAAGTCGCTGACATAGGTCTTAGAATTAGCAAGTTGAAGTGGCAGTGAGATGGCCACATCACTTGCAGAACAATAAATCGATGAAAATTAAGTTTTGAGTGGCGATCTTCGTAGGCTGGCCCCCCACTAGGTGGACCGACATGTTCAAAAGCACAGGGGAGACGATGGACGCAAGAGGTAAGGATCCGCTCAGTGACGCTCTACGGAAAGAGGCCTACGTTCAACAGTGGACGTCTTCTGGCTATTAATGATGATATCGTTGCTATTTAACTCTATATAGGTACACTATTCCTGTCAGCGGCTTTTTTGAAATGGCGGATTGTAGGCAGGACAAGCTCCATACAAAAATATGGAAAGCTCTTTCATCTCAGTCGGTTCAAATGGTTTAAAATTCTATTGCAAGATTTGAACTGAATATACATAGTACCTAGTACCTACATAGGTACGAACACTGATAGTTTAATAAGACTGCCTCACCTCTGTAGAAGGTTTCCTCCTTAAAAGGGGGTTGGGGCGTCGCGCTGGGGGTGTTACAGGTGAGCGGGGCTTTGGAGAGGGCGCCACTTGCAACCTGTTGGGCCGGAGCTTCAGGCCTCCTCGCGACGGAGCCTCGGGCGCCGGGGTCGGTGAGCTCTGAGAAAAATAGAACAATAAAGTTAGACTAGTGGCTCTCTCAGCTAGACCTCGTGAGTCTGAAATGTCTTTACATAGCTTTATAACTCTTTTTTAGGTTTTCAACGCCGTGGCTCTGCCTATTTCCAAAAATGTAATCGACAAAAATTCCATATCATCAAAAAACTTCACAAGAATCGGTTCAGAAATACAATCTGTAGAGAACAGCCGACGCTTCGCACTCACTTCAGTAATTTTTGTCCAGCCATGGACAAGCCATTGAAAAGTTTCTTTGTTTTATGTGATTATAGCCCTCGTTCCAGTTGTAGCCGTAGGATAGTCTGGCTCTCAGAAAGAGAGGAATTCAGACAGAGGGAGAGAGATGGAGAGAGAGAGAGAGGAAGGGGTGAAAGTTTAAAACCAAGTACCTAATAAGAGAAACAGAAAAGAATATTAGATCCAAACACGTGTCATTCACCAACCCGCACTTGGCCAGCATGATGGATTACGGCTTATACAATCCCTCATTCAGTCTTCTGTTGACAGAGAATCTGTGTGGGCAGTGCAGTGGGGATAAAAGCTGACGATAGATGATATTACACTTGATATACTCTCTCTTCTCTAACTATAGTGGGAGTAGGCAGGCCACATCGCTAGCAGAACCCACAACTGATGGGGAAGAAAGGTTCTCAAGTGGCGACCACGAACCGGAAGACTCAGCGTAGGCCGGCCTCCCACTAGGTGGACCGACGATCTGATAAAACCGTGGGGAGCCGATGGATGCAGGAGACAAGAAGCTGGTCAAAGGTCCGCTCTTAGGGGGAGGCATTATGTTCAGCAGTGGGCGTCTTCAGGCTGATGGAGGATGATTATCAAACTACTATAGTACATAGAAGCCGTGTAAGTAATAGCTTACTTCAGCATCAGAGTCCGTGGACAGTGATTCAGGGGCCGAAGTCTCCGCGGGTGCTTCCGAGGCGGAGTCTACGGGAGCCACGCTTGATACTCCTGGCCTAATGCGGGGGCTGGGGCGAAGGTTCAATCTTGGACCTGGCCTGAGAGATGCCGGCCTGAGACCTGGACGGCTGCGGCTGTCAAGAATACAAAGACTCGTATTAAAAAATCGCATGTTGAAAAGTAATCTGTGATTGCATAGCTCTAATACAACCATAGCCAGTCAATGGCTCTGAAAAACCAACCTGCATTTGCAAGACCAAAAGTCCATCGCAACAAAAATGAATGGGCAATTCCATTTTTACGTCGACGAATGACTTGACTATAGCAAGTCGTTCTCCTCATGCAGCCCATTACAGCTGCAGTGCCACTCGGATTTCTATAATTTTTAAGTTCCGCGTGGCACTGCACTGCGCTCCTCATCCTGAGACATCAGCACAGTCTAGTAATAAGACTACTGTAACACACTGTCATAAAGTCTCATTTTCCCAATAATTTCACTAGCTACAGTGCCCAGAGTGCTCTTCAAGCCGGACCACAGTAATGCTTGCACACTATTTACTGCATGCATGGTGGCAGAATTACTGACAAAGCATTGGTACATACCTAGACGAACTATATAACTATAGTCTATAATAAGTGCCCTTTGGGATAACCTCACTTACTTATCTCAACTGTAGGCACTGTAGGAGAAACTTGCTTAGCTTAATTTAGGGCACTGCTTGTTGGAGGTCAGTTAAACTAACTTTAAAAAACCAATCAATGTCAATCAATTTTGCTGGGGAACCCACTACAGTTTATCAAACTTACCGCATCAAAAACCATTAAAAACACAAAGGTAAGGTTTTATTTGATGGGCCTCACTTGAGAAGACACTTCACAATATTCAGAGGTACTTAATCACCAACGATGGGTCCCGAGAACTAAAAGAAAGGCTTCTAACCGTTTATTCTCATTATAATACCAAGTTCTATAACTGGTGTTCTAGTGGGAAGAAAAACAGGCGTGTGCCTACCTAGTTCTTGTTTGTAGCCAAGTTCTTACCCAAGGGTCCTTGTAGATGCAGGAGTAGTCTCTGCGACTTCTCCTGAGCCGACATTGGGTGAAGTGCTGTCTTCAGGGGCAGAGCTAGCGGCGGCTGTGGTGGACGTCGTACCTCTTGGCCTCAGACCGGGCCGAAGACGAAGCCTGTAGGATGAGCAATTCATTTTCAATACAGAGTTATACTTCTGAGACCCTTATGCCCCTTTGTAGGAAAGCTTTACAGCTCTTATGTTAGCACTCTCTGTAGGACGTAAGTACTTAAAAGCGTTGCAGTACCTAGGTATGTCTTGGAGAGATAAGTGCGAACTTAGGCGTTGTCAAACATTAGTGCAGACGGACATAAAGATCATATCAAAAAATAATTATATATAAAATTATTTGTCAGTATGTGTATCCAGTTTTTATGTACCTAATATTTTTACAAGTCGCTTCTGTAAAGTAATAGTAACATGCCTATTTGTAACAATACTTTATAATCCACTCCGGTGTTATGACCCTGAAGCGTTTGGTTTTATACTGTAAGCTTCTTGTGTAATTGAAATAAATAACTAAATAATTATAAGAATAAATAATATCACTTACTTAAAGGACCACTTAAACTTTAATGCTGCTATTTATCTTTTTTCAATTATCAACATATATGGATATTATCTAACTAGAAAATATGTTTTAGTTTACCAAAAGATGTTGTATTAGGCAAAAGATGTTGTGTAAGCTTAGGTACAACGCGTTCATAATATTTCTTCTAATTTTGTTTATATATCAACGCCAATCAACGCACAGTTTTGTGTGTAAGTCTGGAAAAAACCCAAACCTAACTACCGTACACTCTACAGGCGCCTTAGTACAACAAACGACAAACAGTATTATGTACATTTTTATCATAGTTATAAGATAACTCAAAAATAAATTGTCAATCTTATCACCTAAATTGCGACCGATTGATTTCAATTGCAGCGATATTTGGCGACAGTTCTCAAACTCGCGACTCTTGTGCCACTGTGTGAACAGTCATGACCTTTAAAGTATCGAAAGCCGATACAGTTCTATTTTTATGTAACCATTCATTGATCATGTTTTGATCTATACAATGAGATCTTGAAGTACTGAACTAATGACCCAGTAAACAGTTGTTCAACAACTAAGTATTGCGCAAGCGCATTGTTTTAGCACGATGTAACTAGACTGACATGTGATTGTCGCTATTAGAACATGCGATGCATAGCATCATAGATTAGTAGTTTATGGCCTTGAGTAGGTAAGTATTTTATCAACTGACTTTATAAAAAGGAGCAAATTTTCAATACGGTTCAGGTGGAGGCATCAGTTGACCAGAATGCTGGCTTTTATTTTGCATAAAAAATAAGCATTGCCATTCAACATGGTAATGCTGCCAGCATACTGGGCTCTTTTCCATCGACCCATGGGTTATTCTAAATTTTTCTATTTTAGTTTTAAATAGTTATTTTAAGTTTTTAGGTATAGTTTAGTTTTTAGGCCTAGTTTAGCTATATTTGTATACCTGTCATTTCAATTGACGTAAAGCACATTTTGGCCAAAATGAGCTATGAATGCCATCGTAGTTACAACTTAAAAAACATAATATTATTATGTTTTTAAGTTGTTGTGAATACATTAGTAAAAAAATAAAAATAAAATAAAAGAAATGTTCTGTTCTCAATATTATGCAGTTTAACCTCTTTTTTTAAAGCATATTTTAGTTACTATAAAAATATACCTGTCATTTGTTTTGTTATCTAAGTGTACCTACTGTACGATTTCATCATTTATATCTCTTTTACTCGAAAATAGAACCTATTATGTATAATATAGGGTCGCTTTTTGCGTAGCAAAGTTATGGCGATTACGTTACGTTGCGCGTCGACTTTTCTATTTTCCGGTACAAATAATTAATTATGAAAGAAATACTTATCGTTATAAAAAAATAAGGTTACAGTTGGATGCATTAAAATATAACTTATCACTATGATTTAATAGGGTCTTATTATAATGAAACTTTTTTTACATTAGATAAATTTTTAGAGGTCACTTCACGATTTTTTTCTATAGAGAAAACTTTTCGTAAACGTGTTTTGATTTCTATAGTTGGAAAGAAGATATAACCAGTATTTACATAGTTTTTTTTCAATTCTGTAAAGGATATACATTAAAAAATTACATTCAAGTTTTGGGAGCCTTCAGCCTCTTAATAGACATAATATTTGTGATGACACTTATTTATCAATAGGTATCTTTGGAAGAAGCACTTCTTAATATCGTCATTAGTACCTACGTAGTCATGTCATAGTCTTGTTATAACCAGCTAGAACTAAATTTTGATGCTCATAAAGCAGGTGTAAGTACCTTTACATAGATTTATTTTTATGTAAGTAAGAGTAATTTAGAGTAGTTTAGAGGTGGATTTTTCCTCTTTATTACGGTAAGTAGGCAATAACCCAATACCTCAACATTCGATATTCATGATTAATTTGTTTTTAAATTTACTGACTCCATCGAAACACCTCGGTCGGCTGGTCAGAGGTTAAAATTAATCTCTATTCTATTTTCTAAGGTCAAGGAGTTCGTGTACAAGGAAGAATTTTCGTAGAATTATTTGATTTGGTCCACTGCGGCATAAGCCAGGCTAGCCCGTTTTTACAGCAGCATAACCCAAGGCTTAGGTTAAGACCTAAGCTTTTATTTCAATGATTTGAATCGAGAAGCTTATTTCTTTTCTCACAGACATTCGTAACGCAAAAATTACAGTTTCCTTACATTATTGTCTGAATAGCCAATTGGTCATATTCAGTAACTACAGCATGACATTTGTTAAAAGTCTTGACTACTCAAGCGTGACAGAGGGGACAATGGGTCTTATTTAGTTCAGTACAACAGAGGCCATTAACCAAAGTTGAAGTTGAAGTTAGTTCAGTACAAAAGAATCTAACAACGTGGGCGATTGTTGAGTTACTTGTTTTCATCCAAGATTTATTTAGTGCATGTTCTACTTGTTCTTTCTACACACACCTTTCTATAAGCGTTGAAGTAGAGTTCTCACGTTGCCTATAACTATATCAATACTATTAAATCTTCATAGTATAATATGGTGGTGGCAAATAAACATTTTGATAGCTTTTTTGACGTCTGAAGTCAAAAGTCAAAGACAAATGGATTATCCTTTTGGGATAAAGTAATTTTGGGTTTCATACATTATCGTTTCGGTTATAATGAGACAAAGACTTTTTGGGATCGGGTATTTTAAAATTAGGCTCCAACGAACCAACGCAAGTTTTTTTTAATAGATTAAAATTTGATTGAAAGTTGAGGGTAGGTACGAGTAGGTATACTTACTTTTTTTTAAGTTAATTTTCCTGAGTCGCTGACTGACTCGCTGCCGTGCTGACAAATATCTACAAGTACCGCGAGGTTCGATTATTTTTGTACACCTATACTTGCGGGTTCCAATTTTTTAAAATCTCAAGGTTTTATTTACCTAGGAGCGGGAGATTCGCTGGTGGCGGCGGAGCTGGCGGCGTCATCCTGAGACACAGCTGCAGCGGGCGTGGTGCTGGGACGCGTGCGACCCCCGAACAAACCGCGACGTCCAAACGCCTGCAACAAAGACATAAGCTATTCAAAACTCCTGTACACTGACAATGAGAGCCGAGATTAACGATGTTAACGCGAAGGATATGGCAAAATAAGCTGGTCAAAATCTGTTCAAAGAAACGTCGATAATAACTGTCTGAAATTCAGCGTTGCGCTTACGACAAAGACAATGCGCGCAAAAACGGACTTTTGACGGTTTTTATTCAATATTTATTTATTTTTATGTTTATATTATATTTTTCAAAACACTGAAGGCACTACAATATTTAAATGATGGTTGCTATTACACACAACTTTTAAATAAAAATATCTTCGAACTGAATACTAGATTCATTTAAATTTTTAAAGAACATTTACGATTTTTTTTTCATCGAGCCATGCCTACTTATTACATGTTTTGTATTGACGTACTTCACAACTAACTAAAAGATATGATTTTATATTAAATTCAAAGCTCTACAAACTCCCCGCTTTATTTTCGCCAGGAAACGTGCCTAAAAATGTAACGTGTTTATTATAGTCTAATATGGTAAGCATAAATAAAATAAATATAATTATAAATTAAGGTTGACTGAAAGAGATCGACGAGGTAATATAGGTTTCTCACATTATTCGTGAATTTATAGTTAAGTTATTGTTATTTATTAAGTTATGGTCTTTTTTTATCAAATCCCTTGGTAATAAGTTAGGCAACGCGTAAGAAAATTCGTGTGCAATAAAATATTACGTAAATATCGACGTTTGGATGATTAAACCAAAAAAGTTAAGTTGTAAGTGTTATGTGTATAGGTACTATATTTATTTTGATTTTAATAAATAAACTGTAAACTAGGGACATTAAAAAAACCATACAAAAAACTTTAGTATAAGTAATCCTTTTGAACCACAAACTTATCAGTTTGATTTATACGGATCAAACTGAAACACTTACTGTAAACACTGCATTATACAGTAGATTTTTTCTCTTGTTTTATCTTTACCCATTTCGAACTCGATAGAGAGCAACAAAACACAAACTAACTATCCTTCGCCACACAATATTTATTAGTAAGGTGAGTATAGATCAAATTATACTTTGTCCATTTTATTAATGGTTTTTTGACAGCTCGACGACTGACAAGTTAGTGATGTTCTAAAGATTCTCGAATGTGATACCGTTTTGATTGTACTATTATCATTAATCGAATTAGGTACGTAAACGTAATAATCAATAAATCAAAACAAAAATCAAAATAGTAGGTAAATGTATATTTTGGTTTTGTTTTGATGAATTCCATGCAGTACAATATTATTTGTATGCAATTTTAACGTAAACAATACGAAACTTCATGGACGTGAGCTGTCAAAAAACCATTAATAAAATGGACAAGGTATAGTGTTTCTTATGATTCTTTTAGAGCTTATTCACACGAGATGGTTTCAATTCAACGAGGTCTAGTTTTTATCAGGCGCGCCACCGCTGCACCGGGGCCGTCGATCCCTTGGCTTCCTGTGAGCGGCTCCAATATATACGGCCGGATAGAAACCAAACAGTATACCAATTGAAGGTCTCATTCTCATGTGAATATACCCTTAGATATATATGTTTGACAAGAGCATGTTGCGCCATGCTTAGAATTTTGCTAGGGTTCCTTAGATGCACATTTGTATTTAACCTTAAAACGTACACCTATTGAGTATTTTTTTTAGATTTTGAAAATTGACCTTTTGGAACGTCTTATTTAACAAAATCATGTTATCATATGTTTGCTTGAAAATCTCTACAAGTCAAAGGAAAGAAAGAATAACACAAATAGTTCTGAATCTCATTCATCAAAAACTGGAACTTCTTATAAATTATCATTCCATTTGAATCTAACAGCTGTGCTGGGTGTAGTCTACGCGACACCCGTATCTATGTGTATAAATATATCATTCGCATTTCAAAGGATCAGTCGCTTACTCGCTTAGCATTCTTAGCATATTAATAGCACCTAGGTCTTATAGTGCCACCAATTTATCTGTTCCGGCCGATTTATCGCGATCTCTTTCTGATAGCTCTAGAATTGGCTTTATTATAAAAAGACGACGGAGAATTCAAGTGCACAGATTATGTTAGTGGCACGGACTGTACCTTAGGTAGGCTAATACCTACCAGCTCTGTAGGTAACTGCCTAACAGGAAAACAACACACCGACGACTTAAAAGTACCTACGCAATCTATCATATATTTTGTAAGTTTTGAAGACATTTGCGTTTTTTGAGGTCAAGAATTATGCCCCGGTAAAAGTATAACATCTATAACAATAATTTTATTTGTAAACCTCATAATATACAAACTATCTTCCTAATTCCTATAGTATTACTTTTTAAATTACCTATTTAAAATATAGATATAAATATATGTATATAGCTATAATTATGCTTGCTTAGTATGTACCTACAATTATTTAATTTTAATATTTTTAAATACTTTATTTAATTTTGACTTGTAAGTAAAAGTTATAATAATAGCCTATTTGCAATAAAACTTTTGAGATATGAGTTTTGTGTGTCTATAGTATCAACATGGGGAATGCTCTGAAGAAATCTTTAACCTCATCCCATCTTCTCGATTTTATTATCGAACTTCTCGGCAACGTGAAAAAGCGCATTCACATATTGTAGACACGTGGAAATCTCATACGACGCGATTCTTGCGCTCGTTCCTTCCACGAACATGCAAGATGTGGAACGATCTTCCCCCTGAGGTTTTTACTACAGTATGGGGAGCTTCAAGAAAAGTGTTAAAAGAGTCCTCTCTAAGGGTAGGCAACGCACCGGCAATGCCTTCGGTGTTGCAGATATCCATAGGCGGCGGTGACCACTTACCAGCAGGTGGGCCGCCTGCTTGTTTGCCACTCATCTCATAAAAAAAAACACTATACCTACTTCTGTATGTATATACGTACTTTTGTAAAGCGAGTTTCCCACCTCCTTGATGCGCTATACTATAATAGTTTTGCTATGCTAAAATGTTTTGTAACCTATGCTAATACAGTATTATATTATCTGTTCATTATTTAAGTAATCTAAAACATTGAAAAAAAATAATTTTGAATTGTCTCCAGATTTAATTTTCAGTATCAGGGTCTATAATTGATGAGATTAAGCAGTAACAAATTAGCTAAATACCAAAGTTAAATACCCTATAGGTAATACTATAGGTATTTTTATAAGTGCATCATAAAACACATTAACACCAGGCGAACGACTAGCTCGTCACGTCATTCGTTTACATTAAAAAAAAAAATAGAAATCATACCATATAAAGGGAACTAATTTTGTTTGTATCTTATAATATCGTTACCTTGGGTTGTGTAGATTTTTCAGCGTTGTTGGCAGATGCTTGGGTCGAGACTTCGACGGCGGCGGCGGTGGCACTAGTTTTCCTTCCAACAGCGGGCTTGCCGAACCGACCTGGATGGAACACTTACACGTTATAGAACGTTCCCAAAACTTTGTTATCATGATGATGCTAAGCACGCTCTATGTTTGGATTATATTAGCTGTGGCTTGGGCTTAAAAAGGGCAAGTAATCATAATCAGGACTAAAATTAGTAGATACTTCAAATATAGATTTAAATAACTTCCATTTGTCCAGGTAATCGCCCATAATTCTAAGCACAAACAGAAATACAAGCTTTCCGAGTTCGCAATCATTGAGCAAGCCTTCAGGGCCGACTGGCTTGGTCTTGCAAGCTTATAAACCTCATAATCAAATCTAACCAGAGTAAGCCTGTGGAAGGTGTTAGGAAAGTACATATTTCTAGTCTTTTTCAGTATAAATGACTAAGTTAAATTGGTTATTCAATAGAGGTAGTCGACTCTTCAGGCGATGCCAAAAAGAATAAGCATTCTTACGAGTCTAAAAACATTATGTAATACAAAATGCATGTTGTGAACATAATAAACATCGTTCGCAATGCTGACATGAAAAATGTTCGCATAAACAATCGCAGAGCAAGGAATGAATAATTAAACAACGCTTTCGCTGCGCTATTAAGGCTACTGCATACAGATCCGCACGAGATAGCGCGTTGACAATCGTCGGTTATGGCTTAATAGCTACCAGCTCAGCTATCTCCAGATCCAGTTCTACAAGGCGAGCTAAATCGTGTTTACCAAAGTCACGCGTGACTCATCTCTATATATATAATCAACTTGAAAGCTCACAATGCTACACTACGTCACCGTCTTGCACTCCGTTAAAGGAGTGCAGCGGAATGTAGGCAAACCGGCCACAGCAGTCACAAATGTAACCGAGACTGTGACCATCGTATGCGGTGCGCAACTACTTAGGAATGGACATTCCGTGTTTGTGAGTAGCAAGGATTATGTATGTAGTTCAGGGCGAAGCGGTGACTGTGGGAGTGACTCACCTCGTGCTCTTGTGGAGACTTCCAGTGGGGCTTCGGTGGCAGCAGCGGCGGCGGCAGCAGTGGTGATGCGAGAGCGTGCGCCGGCGCGTCCCTTGAACCGTGAAGGGCGTGTGGGAACCGCCGCTGTACTTGTGGTGGTCGGTGCCGGCGTAGTTGTCGTTGTTGTCGTGGTGGTCGTCGTCGTGGTGGTCGTCGGTGTGGTCACCTCCTCAGTCGTCGAGAGTGCCTCCGTGGTCCACGCGTCGTCGTCCACAGTCGTGGTGCCGTCGAAGTTTATCGCATCTACCGTCGGGTTGATCTCGTTGTTCAGGTTCTCCCCAGCGAGGTACGCGTACAGGTCTAGCGCAACCTTCTCCATGGCCGTCATCGTGGTGTACTCCGTGGTATCCTGCTCATACGTTGTGGTCTGCTTGTAGTCAGGCGGTAGCTTCGAATCGTCCAAGATCTCCTGGAACCGAATACCGCTGGACAGGCTGTGACCCTCGCGAGCGGACTCTTTCACGTGAGATGGCTCGTTTGGTGTGGGCTCCACGGCGGGGATCTCTTCCGTGGTGGTTTTACTTTCGGAGGAGTACCGAGACGGTTGCTCCTTGTACTGAGACGGAATGTCTCCCGAGTGAGTTTTGAAGCTGTCAAGGTCTACCAGCTCGGAACTGGGGCGTCTGAAAATAAAATACCAATTGAGTTAGCCCATCATCAACAACAGACCTAAATTTTACTTTAGAGTTAGTGGATACCTGATGTGGGCTCGGGTCCGGCTTCTAGTTTGGCCAATGGACTCGTCAGCCACGCTGTCACTCTGAGAGCGGCCGCGGAAGCGCGCCGTTTCCGACGACACTTCCGGCACATATGTGGTCGAGCTAGACGTAGCCAGGTTGCGGCCGCGAGGTGGGAACCGGGTGCTTGAGGGCAACCTGACGCTGTAAAATAACATCGTTTGTAAGCACTTATAGTTAAAACATACTCGCATAATAAGTTATAAAATGTACCTACGTATTTGTACTTACTTGATATCTTCCTCGTCGGCCTCTTCTTCTACTGGTGCAGGGGTAATATTGCGGCCACGCTGGCGACTCCGACTAGTGGCAGCAGCAGCTGGTAGTACTTCGTTCTGCGCCTCGGGTGCAACTGTGCTGGTGGTAGACCGGTTGATGGAGCTGTACTTGCTCTTCGTGTTACTCTCGTTGGCAATGTGGTTGTCGGTTTCTCCTTTCAGCGGGCCGTCGTGAGAGTTGTGCACGGGAGTGGCCGTGGTCGATACCCTTTTCTCACCTTTACCATCTTTCTTGCCCGGTTCATCTTCATCGTAGTAGTAATAAATGTACTCATATTCGTAGTCTTGACCATTTGGGCCGGTCTTGATCTGAATGCGCGAGTGTTGTTTCTGCTCTGATCCAGCAGTCTCCAAGTTTACGTTCGAAGATAAGAGCCCGCTATTGATATCGTCAATTGTGTCAAAGTTTATGGGGATGTAGTCGAATTGCTTTGCGGCTGCAGGAGCAGCGGTCGTCAGTACCGGCTTCTGCGTGGTGGTGCCAGGAGCATCACTCAACTTGCCCGATTCTGACATCGCTTCGAGAGCGACGGCCATTTTGGGATTCGTTTCCACATTCTTCAAGTTTTCCTTAATTCTTATGTCTTCGAGTTTTGAGACCGGGACATCAATTTCAATCGAGTCCGTGGCTTTGTTCTTTTGCCCCTTTTTGTAAAGAGCTTTTTTGTCCTCTTCAATTGACACGATTCCTTCAGAAGGGTGTTTCGCTTTTCCGCTGTTTAGTTTTTTTGTAATTTTGTCACCGTCATTGATTAGTCGGTGATGCGGATGTTTATCAGGTATCTTGTGAGCGGTTTCAAAATTTCTCAGAGGCGTCTGTTGCCCCGAGCTGACGAGCACGTATTCCTCCCCGGGGCGTGGTTCTGTGATGATGTCCACATCTGCGCTGGCCCGGTAAAGGCTGCACACCAACAAAAATCTGTAACAATGAAAATGCCTTTGTGAGATCGATATGTCGATTACGCGTTACGAAAGTGGTTTGTTGTTGCATTAGGTGTCAGTGCTCCGTGAGTCAGCAAGACGACATCTGCGCGGTGCGCCTACTGGCGGTACCCGGTACCGAGACCGACTCCGCGGCGACAAGGAGTCATGACTCATCCGCGCATTTCATCATCACATTCCCGGCGCATTGTCTGAACCTGCCTACCTGATTACATGAGTATTACAAAAGTTCGTGGTTTCAATGAAGTTTCTATTTACGTATGCGCGTAGGCCTGAGCATTAGCACGATTTTTTGCGAATATTTCTTTCGCAACTTTTATCGATTTGCATAGCTATCGATAGGTCGAAATGATTGCAGGTCGGGAGGCAAAGAAGTGGTGTGAAATGAGACTAGGTGCAAGGAGATTGGCATTGTCGAACGTGCAATAGTTGATGTGGTCGTGAGAAATTGCTGGCGAAAATCGGAGCGTGGGTGTATTACGCATGCTGATCCCGCAGAGTGAGGATCGATGAGGCAAGCGACGATCACTTTCACCTCTGAACTCACTCTCACACGCTTGTGAAGATCTTTATACGAGAATTTTTATAGTCGTCCATCTTTTCAGTGTAATTACGAAGCATGAAGCGTTTCAATGGAAATAATCCATTTGTACTTCGAGTGATTGATTTATACAATAATTTATGTCGTGGCACGAGATATGTGACAATGTGTGTTGCTTGGTAATGTTCTCGTATGGAAACTAGAGCCTTGTTCCGCGCACTCAAATACTATTTCTCAATTGTATAATTTACTTAGATTCGGTTCACACATTTTGCAGAAAATGATTTTAGTCTGCTCATTCTGAGATATTGATTGTAATATAATCAAATACTTTATATGAACCACTAATATAAATACCACTTCCAAGGAAGACTATATTGGTATTAATCATTCTTTGGACATGCATGTTTTAATAATTACTTCTCGGAAAATTTAATCCGTTTTCTATCGTTTATAATGCTGATTATTAATTTACTTTTAATCAACTAGACAGTTCATCAATTTCCTCGAGCACATCATACATTAAAGTGCAATGAATCATAACCACGCTCTATAGTTTAAGTGGGCATAATTAAAGCAGTTGCAAGTCTTCCGTGACTTCAGCCTTCACATGGAACTGATGGACGTGATAAGTCGTGTTAGGATGGACTCTCAGATACAGCTGATTTCTTGTTGATGGATATTTTAAGACCGTTATTTATAAAGGAGACTGATGCCCGTCTGCACTAAAGTTTGACAGCTCTTAAGTTCGCACTTATTTCTCTATGATGTACCCAAATTCTTTGCAATAGGTACGTCATAGAGGGAAAGTGCAGAGCGTATCAATCAAGCCGTCAATCTATAGAACAGACGGGCGTCTTGATCATGGACGCATCATCCTCAGGCCAATTCTTCGATAACCAACAAGAGTATATTATATTCTACGTTGACGTCAATTCCGGAATTCGAAAAACAAAAGACGGGTAATAGTCCAATTGTCGAGAATTAAGTCAGTGATCAGTTCGACGAAAGAAATGTGGTGGTGTGAATGTGATACCCATTTGAATATAGCTGAACTGCTTGGACTTGTTTTGCATGAACAGTTATTCTATATTTTATATTGGTTTTGATGAAGGTGAACAAGTGGCAACTCTCAATAAAATGTTAAGCAAGAATTCCATAGTGCAAAAACCCGTCAACATATTTTTTTTACTCTTTGACTTACGGAGTAATGCGAGGGAGGGAGCATAGGAAGTAGTGCCTACTTCCTAAATAGAATCTACGCCAATCCGATAACTCATTCACTAGTATATTACCTAAATACCATCTTCTAAGTCAATAAAACGTTTCGTTTCACTTTCAAATACTTCACAGTTTCTCATTCAACACGTAATGTTATGTAATGGATTAAACATTATGGATTTTGATGGAGATTAAATAAGAAATGTCCATGGCTTTGCAACATTGCCCTATGCTGTATAATTGTATATCTCGTGGAAATCACAATTATTGTGCGGAAAATTATATATTTTGACTACAGGCAGACCGCGGTTCCACCCGCGCTTCTTCATACAATCTTTATCACTGCATTTGATCCTCTTAGGGGTGGAGTTTTCAGAACCGTTTCTTAGTACACCATTCCATTTTTCCCATCTTTGCAAATTAGTGAAAATAACTAAAATAATTGATATTTTTCTTTTCTTTTCCTATACAAAAAACACAGTGTTCATAACATAACGTTGATTCAAGGGTTACCAGTCCGGAAATCTTGAACGTCCATAATGCAGCTGGTACCGTACATTGCATAGAGTTCTCGAACAGGACAAGATGAAACTTTCCCCCCGTCTTAATATTTTGCAAATTTTCTCAGTTTTACGGCTTGTTTTTCGCAACGACCTTATTTAATAGAATAGAATAGAATAGAATAGAAGATCATTTATTCAACTTCACAATGCTTACACAATACAATTATATTTGCACATGGATACAAATTCATTGCTGAAGTGCGAAATTTGTATCTATGTAACTTATTATGGAAAATAGTTAGCGGACAAGTCATGCAGCCTCGATAATTCCGCGCAGCTGTAACCGGTTCAATTTCACTAGATGTAAGGTCGGTCTGTACAAGGCTAGTAAGAGGTCCTACTCGGGACAAGCGCAGTCATTGAGACCTCTATCGGACAAACTCACGACAATGCATACATATTAGAAAAAATAATTGATTTGGAGTTCCGAGTCATACTACAACCTGTCATTTGATGCTTAACATTTCCGTAGGTATATAAAAAGCACTCTGTGCATCAGGCGATCGGGATGTCGTCACGTCAATCGTTTACATATAAATAAAATACTGGTGGTATTATATGATTATGGAGTTATGAATATGTACGTTTTGTAGGTATATGTAAATACGGCTACCGTCAATCCTCTAATCACGTGTTTTTACAATGTTATTTTATGTTTTTACACTTCTATAGGTACCTGTGAGTCTCTTCGATCATCCCCTATTCCCCCGGTTTCTCGTATACGTTTGTTAAAGTTAAACTCATGTCAACTTAAAAATACTGCACGCTCATTGGTTGCCTGTTCATCATCAGCTGTCTTCAACCAATGAGCGTTCAGCATTTTTAAGTCAGCTTTAACAAACGTACGAGAAACCGGATGTTATTGATAAAAGTTATGAAATTTAACATAAAACTCGGTCATTTATATATTATTTTTTAAGTTTTGGTACAGGAAACTGGACATGGTGGGCGAGAACGGCACTCAAAAGAAGCCGTATGACTCGTATAGCTATTTTAGTAAAAACGAAAGCTCATTTACTACGACTGAATGATTGTACACAAACAAATACTTATTTTGTAAAGAAATAAAGCTGACGATGAAGGAAAAGTTGTTTTGTATGATGGTAGGAGATAACATTTGAAATAATACTGATTCGATTTCCAATAGTCTTTCTTTCACTGATAGGTAAATGCTGCACGTAGATATTGCTGCACCTAGAAGACTATCCCCGAGTAGGTACATTTTTTAAGAAAATGAATGGACGCTATTTAGTCATTATTTATTTCATTTATTTATTTATAAATAGCACGTCAGCCACATAGTCATAGTTATTCGCCCTTAGCTATAAGCGTTCGCCTGATATATACAGTGCTACTTTGGAGTTTAAATTATTCCTGCGAGACCCTGTTCTGCTCAAGTGCCTACCTACGTCATCCTGAGACATCAGTCAGTCCACAAATCTCTTTATAGCCTCGATGTAATCACATTCTGATCGTTTCAATCACCATATCTGTATTATTTTCTTCATTGTTTTTTGTTCAAGATGAACTGGGGCCGAGGTGGCTGTTGCTAATAAATTTATCATGGTCTTTGTGTGACATTAAATAAATAATCATAGTAAAACTTTATAACGTTGAGTTCCGAGTGATACAACCTGTTATGGCAGCTGTGACGCTTAACATCAGGCAAACGACTAGCTCGTCGCTCGTCACCACTCCTTTCGTCCTTAAGACTAAGATAAGGCGTAAAACTAATTAACCCATGCGTAGACGTGGCGGGTCAGCTAGTCTATGACTATGACTATCTTAAATCCCATAATCTTTTCTACAAACACCTTCCAGAATTAAGACGCTGATGGTGTAGAGCATACCAAGACCTGTACTACCATTATTTATTCCAAGTTTTGTGCGATATAAATTAATCTTTATAGTTAAAACCACGATGGATTCGAGAACCGATTAATACGAGGAACAGTCCATTATGGCATTTTTGCGGACAACTCGCAAAGGTCACTTGAGGTGGTCAGACCCGTATTAATACTCTCATTGTTATCCATCTGAACTAAATCTTAATAAGGACGATAAATTATAGACGCTTAGATACCTATTTATTGTTGGAATATTGAATAAAGAAAAGGTCTCTGTCTCTATGTACTGAAACAAAAAATTAAATTATTATGTTTGTTTGTTTGTGTAACTTGCTTTCATGAGTCCAATACGTGCCTAATAGTAGAACACGGGCCTTAAAGGCCAATTACATTACACTAAATTCCTCCTAGACCCCTAGTTAGGGTCCTAAATCGGTCCTTATTTAGGAAATAACTGGGTAGCAAGTAATTTACCATACTTCTCCCTAAATTTAGGGCCCTAACCGCCTGAATGCAATAACATTACACTAAATTTAGTGCGTGATTTATTTAGGGTGGCGGCGCAGGGTACCCAACATGCAGGTAAAAGAATAAAATCACTTCGTTAAGAAAAATGAAAAAAATTGATAAAAATGTTAATGAAATTATGTTTAATCTCGTGGCGTCACAAAGTTAAATGAATTAACAAAATTACACAAAAGACGGTGTAAAATAAACACGACACACGTCTTTCCTTTGCCTTCCGGTAGAACAAGTTTCTTTATATTTCCGTTGCGCATGAGTATAAATGAATAAAAGTAAATGTATGGTGGACGGCTGTACGCCCATAAATCAAGTTGAATGCAACAATCTGAAGACGTTGCAACTTGTGAAGAGGTTCTAAATGACCATCCCTGACATTACGTACTATGCACAGGAAGTTACGAAAGACACGGAACCAGATGACATGGCGTGTGAAAGAGATAACGATATATAAATAATGTTGAATACGTTGTTCATTATTAAACTTTAAGAAAAAATACTTCCTTCTATCATACCAAAGCCCTTCACTCCGTGTTGCAGCTATTTCCGGTTTCAGTTATATATCTCATTTCCCTTTAAATTTAAATAATTGTAAGCAAATGAAAGAGTTAAAAGTAATAGAATTATAATTTTCGTATTGTATGCTATCTTTCATATTTTAGATTACACGTTTCGATATAATTAGGCGTAAATATTTTAATCACACAGTGTGAACATCGTATGTCACTTGAATTCAAAGATCTTGCGCCATCTATACGCCAGAGATTGCCGAATGCATATAATGATACAGCGGCGCAAGGCTATAGTTACGCTCATTATACCTACTTCCTAATTAAGCCTCACTGCCTCAGCCTAAAATGTTTGTATAATAGTCGAAGTTGTTGTGTCACCAAACGGTACCCTCCGGCAAAACTAACTTTTTCAGCAATAGGCCAAATTCATTAAAAAAATGCGTGAAAAATTTAATCAATATTTAATTTTTTTTTTAAACTAAAATACGCTAACATACTCTTATATTCAGTATTGCATGTTATAAATTATGCAATAAAGCTAATTGTTTTTGATATTCGTATTTGGCCTTCAGTTTTAAACTATGGTTAAATAAACATAGTTTGCTAGTGCTGGTACCGCTCCAATACTGGTCAGCGCTGACTATAAAGAATCGATAGTTATGTCACTGCAAGTTACTCGACCCTGAAAACTAACTGTTCATAATACTCCTAAACAAGACAGACATAGAATTGAAAAGTTTGGTTAACACTTGTTATTTATATTCGCAATCGTAACTATTTTCAGTGTTGACACACTAAAAGTATAAAAAAGTATATTTGTATGTAATTGCGTAATACAGACAAGAAAATAATACCTACAGTGTGCATGAAACATTACAACAAACGAAAAGCGGATAGAAACAGGTTTGACGGTAAGTTTCTCAATTCAGTGGAAATTAATTTGGTGAAAACTCACGAGGTTGCGCCGTCAGAGGTAGCTCATTACCTTATTAGCTATTTAGGCTGAAATAGTGATTGTTATCCGTGGGAGACCGGCCATGGAGTAGGTCAAGGACCGAGGTACATTCCCAGACATTCAATACACAGTGCGTTGCAATCAGAAGTGGCAAAGTCTCATATATATGTATACCTACTCGCTGACATTACGAGGCGTTTGCAAAAGCGTACAAACAGTCCTCGTAACGGATCATCTGCAATATTAGATGCAACGAAATTACGCAAGAGACGCTTTTAGAAACATGTGCTGAAATTTTGAAGCGTTTTCTTCTTATAGCTAATTGTTTTACTAAAAGAAACGTCCTCGCACATAAGGTCAAGCGTTCTGCTTGATTAAAATTCAAAAGCAGAAAATAATATTAGACCCGCACCTAAATAAGTTGTTTACATCTAGCATATGGATAATATTTAGTAATTTTTAAACAGATTGGTTACTTTGCTATTTTACAGTTGTTGTTAAAAGTCAGTAAGATGATGAATGGGAATTTCTTAACCAATCTGACATACAGGTTAACTTGAGTCTAAAGGAAAGCCCTTGAATAATTGAAAGAGAAATCTTGAAAATACTGTGCCTAAGGCAAAGTTGAATCCCATCTTGTATCTTGCTTTCTTTAGGGTCAAAGCTACATAGTCGAGACGACACTCATTACACTGAAACTTTAGATGTTATATTTGCGCTCAAATATCAAAGAAAATATGCATTAATGTCAAAAAGAAAAAGAAAAAGGTAAATTAAAGATAATTAATTGCATATACCTACTATTTCATACAAGTTTTTAAAACTTAAAAAAGTGTATTATAAGTAGGTAACACAGGTATATAACTATTGTTCTGGGAAACCTTATACAGCACTACTTTATGGTAAAACCACAGAGAACGAAAAAAATATGCTTCACCTCCATAGAAGCGTTATTTTTTAGTGCTCTGTGGGTAAAACTAAGACGAAAGTTTGTATGTTTGTGCAGCAGAAATGCAGCGCTACAATGGCTGAACGGGTTTTGATAAATCTAGAGTGTAGATGAAGGTGGACCTGGACTAACGCACAGGATACTTTTTAACTTGGAAAAGAACCCATGTAAATGAAACCATAATATTAAACATTTTTCTTTCACAACGAACACTAATTAAATAATAAGGTTAGATACCACTTCGTTCAGAGGTGCTATAGTAGCGTAGGTAACTAAATATTTACGATTTGTAAGAGCTAAACTTTCAATCAATTAACAGAGCTGACCTAAAGACCTAATGAACTTAGGCACCCAAATTTCTTGACTAACGGAGAGTTATGCCTAGGCCATTAGCCTTACACGGACTAATTACCACTAACTATTTAGATAATGTATAAAATTGATAGGTACCCAACGGTTATATAGATAAGATCTGAATCAGTCTTGTACGTATGTAATATCATTTTTTTAATGCAATTGAATGACGTGACGAGCTAGTCGTTCACCAGATGTTAAGCGACACGGCCGCCCATAACATTTGCAGTGTCATTTGGAGCTTTAAAACAATAAAGTTACAATAATTACCCAGATATGGTGATTTCGTACTGATTAGTTCCCATCCTAGATTCAAAACACATTACATAATTTCAACTGCGATGTCAATGCGTTCGCCCTTAAATCACACTTATAATGGTTAGTTTATAAAACACAAAATTAATAATGAGTCAGAGAAACCCGGATCTGATTTATAAATAATTTCTTTAGGCGGATGTCAAACATCAAAGCTTACATAACAAACCGGTCCTCACTATACATTGCCTAAGCATTATTCGTAATTCTACAAAGCTAAGTATGTAGTGTGTTTCTTCATAATTTCGCGAACTACATAGATACGAACGATTTATTAAATTTAAACGAGATAAAAGATAATAGGCGCATTTTATTATCTATAGTCACGGAGTCATAGGTAATAAGTAGCCAGCTCCAGCTAAGCATGCATTGCCAAACTGCCGTAATTATATCGACTTGCATTTATTATTAGAAAGTGTTATTGGAATAAAAGTACTATGATCGCTTGGACAATAGTCATGTTAACGGTTACAACATGTCAATAGTATAAACGCCATTATTGTTAAGAAAGGTGAACCTGGGTGAACCCAGTATACTGCCCAAAATTCATTTCACTAGTCCTGATGTGAACTTTTGGGCCTCAATTCACAATCTTCTGTAAACATTCCGATTCGAAATCTACACTCTCCTTTATCCTGAATGTAGATGACAGAGACGATGGATTATGAATCGGGACGGGATGCTGAATCGACTAATCTTCGTACGCTAATTCTTGGTGTGCTTGCATTAGCGTATACAAAGTGCGGTTGTCGAAACTTCACACTCAAATATACTCAGACTTCAATATAAACTAACATCAGTGGAAGGTCAAACGGTGTTTACTAACTATGTATTTAGCAGGAAGCCATACAATTCAAGAGCATGTGAGCCGTATTGAATAAGGCACTTCCTAAACGAGCACGTGAGAGCCGGCAATGGGAGAGGCGGTGGTGGTCGGCGACAATAACTGTAGCCACAGAATATGCTAGGTACTGGCCTGCAGTGTGCAGTGTCCTGAGGCAAGGTCCACCGTCGTGCGCGTGGCTCGAGGTCGCCGGTGAACGTACGGGGGCACAGTATAAATAACAGTGGGCAAAGTATGCGCGTAATCAATCACCTACACAAACCATGCCAACACGTACTGCGACAGGGAAACACAAGTTCTACTAGAAATGTAAATCGGCGATATTTAAACTTCGACACATTGAAAATAGATGAATCAACTGATTCAGGCGTACGAGTAATTCGCATGGCCTTGTGTGTCCAACAGTAATATACTAATAGAGAAATGTAATCGTTTATAATCAAACCAGTCGGTTCACACCGCGTCGGCTACGGTGCCAATAGCGATCGTTTTGTGCACGATCTCATAGACATGAAAGCGAACGTGATGATGCGTCGAACGTGAAATGAAATCGAAAGGGAAACAAATGTGTAGCGTTCATTTATGTACTTGCTCGCACTTTCAAATCGAGTAATCTTCTGTCCTTACATATACGCATATATATCTTACTAGGGTTAGTTTATAGGTACTTACCGATAAAAATGACAAAAATTCAAAAATTGAAAAGTTTACCTTATTATATTAAAGCTTTCTTACCTACGATATAAAGTTTCTTTTTTTTTTATTGATAGGCTACGTAAGTAAGTAAAGTAAGTAAGTATCTACATAGTGTATGTATGGATCGAGTAATTTTCAATTTTCAACCTTGAGGGATGAAAAGGGATGAACAAGATCCTGTCGTAAGGCGCACGCATATATACGTAGTCCAACTATACACAGATTTTGAAGATGTTTGCCTAACTACACTTATTATATACCAAAGAAAACAAAGATTTTATTCAATATTAACCCTTTAATTTTGTACACAAGCCAAAACCGCAACTAGAAACAAACCTCTATATTCGGACATCCACCGGACAGACATATGAAATCATTTTTGTCCATCCAGAAATGGTGAGGCTTTGTGCTTGCTTGGTCTATTAATAGAGTTATTAGAAAATGACTAAAATTATCGACTTTTCACCAGAGGGCCTCGTTTGCTTAACAAACAAGTTAGCCGCTACAAAGCATGAACTTTATTAAACCGGAACGGTTCAACTTACTACCTAATAGCAGTTGTTAAGATTCACCGAGAGAAAATAACAGCAATTATTATGTGCCTTACTTAAAAACGCGGTTTAAAGTTAGTCAACGTTCATCATAATTAATACACAGCTAAATCATGCGAAGTCATCAACAGCATCTAAGCTGCGACACTGTCAATTCGTATTGTCTCAGAGCGGTCTCAATTATAAAATTCCAAGTTAATAAGAGGTTGAGTTTAGTTTCTATGCATTGAGTAATAGATCATTAAAAAGATCACAATAGTATAATACTAAGACTAATATTCTATAAATTTATTGTTTAAAATTTCAATTTGCACACCACTGTCGTGGTAGAATGTACGGACAGTTTACTCATAATACCAACTATTTGTACTACATTCGGCAATAAATTATATTCTATTCTATTCTATAGATTCAATGAAGGAATTTCTTCAATTACCATTTAAAGTTATTGTCAAGGGTATCAACATTTAGTTTGCGGAAGGAATGCTGGCTGTGGAACCAGTCATTGCCTTTAGATATGACTGAAATAGTGATGCTGTCCATACTGTGTGGAATAGTAGTGCGGTTCATTAACCCTTAAGGAAGTATATATAATGGCGAGCACGTAGATATTAAGTCTATGCTCGTGCTTTGAACGCTGATGGCATACGCCGTTCCCGTTCTATGCTCATCGACTTATCAACAGATTAACCGTATAGGGCATCGAATACATTACTTTGAGATAAATCGATAGGCGACCTTATCGCTAAAACCGATCTCTTCCAGGCCTTTGAATAGAGATACTCTAACGAAGTGGTAAAGGATAGCGGGGTGCACTTAACCAATTAATACAATATGCTTATACAATACAGCTACTTCAGTGGTCTCGATTCTAAGTCTAAACTTAAATTAAGGCGGTACTTTTCTCATGCAGAGGAAATAAAAAAGACGGTTCATCATCATTGTCAGCCTGTATCAGTCCACTGCTGGACCGAGGCCTCTCCTAATGCACGCCACTGAGCCTGATCCTCGGCTAATCCCACCCAGCTGACGCCAGCCACTCTGAGTATATCGTCGCTCCACCTAGTCGGAGGGCGCCCTACACTACGTTTGCCAAGCCACGGTCTCCACTCAAGAACACGTCTACCCCAGCGGTCGTCGGTTCTGCAGCAAATGTGACCAGCCCACTGCCACTTCAGTTTGCTAATTAAAAGACGGTTAGCGGTCATTAATGCGATACAGAACCGACACAGCTATAACACTATTACGTTACTGCTCTACATCCGAAAGCACTAATGAATTAAAGATGTAACATTTGGCATAAATAAAGCAGATCACACCGAAGTACAATAATTTACTAACAATAAGCAATAAACATCCACGAATTAGTAAATTGTGCCCATTATTACACCAATTAGACAAGAATGCACTCGATTTAGACTGGTTTAGGTCATTATTATATAATTTTTGCGTAAATAAACTAACGTCATAAATCGTAGGAAGTTTTGTTTCGTGTCATAAATTCCAAGAATTACTTCCATGTTTTCGGACATTACATCCATGTCCAATATCCATGAATATTATACTTAGTTTTATTAAAAGAAGCCATAATATTCTCTAAACTAATCATAAACACAACTACAGCTAAATTCAACTAGCTACTAATACTTAACACCCACACCGAACTTTTGGACTATGTAATGTTGGTCGTGTGCTTTTCCTGCTATATGCATGCGTAAGTTTGTATGTTTGTTACAAGTTTCGTCTAGATTCATTGAAAAATGCGTTACATCCGGACAGACGAAAGCAAAGGCGAGTTGAAGCAGAGATTTTCGCTCAGTTTTTTGCCCGGTCAATAATTATACTCATAATAACTGAAATATACGATTGCATAAGCTCATAATATAAGTAGTCGGGACAAAACCGCGGGCAGCAGCTACACATATCTTTTTAATTTTACACGGAAAAGGCGCAAGGAATCGAGCATACATACATATTATGCTTTAGTAAACTAGGCACGCACACACCTGTCCGTTGTTGACACGAATATACTGCCATGCCACTACGATGAATTTAAAATACTTCATTTGATCATGGCATCTGATTCACAAAATAACTATTTGCTCGTGCAGGCTTTACCAGTTTATCATCTACACTAAAAATTTAGATAATTCCGATGCGATATACTACTGTCTACAGAATGTTGTCCCTATGTGTGGCGTAGGGGTTGGAAAATATTCTATAATCATTCTATAAAATAATCTTTTAGAAACCTGGACGTGGCTTCAAATCTCTTGAGAACTTCGTGCATTGACCTTTGAGCAGAATGCAGGGACCATCAACCTTTTTTATAGGTCTTTTAATTTTTTCAACACTGTGTGAGACTTCAAGGACTCAATAAGGACTGCTCATTATGGGCATCTGCATAATTTAATTGCGCTTTATACTCGTATTTATAGGCAAAACCGTCTTTAACTCCGGTTGCATCAAACAGTTTCCTTATTTCACAGTTTAATACTCCAAACCGAGAACCTTATTCTTGCTCCAAACTCAAAAAATAATAATTTTAACCCAATATACTTAATCATTTTTTAAGATTCACCAGATTCAACTCGTGTGCCAGGCCCCTGATACATCTATTTTATTATATCACATCACATCACTCTAATATTATAAAGGCGAAAGTTTGTGCGTACGTGTGTATGTGTGTATGTTTGTTACTCTTTCACGCTCTAACAGCTGGATGGATTTAGATGAAATTTGGTATGGAGGTAGCTTATACTCTGGATTAAAACATAGGCTACTTTTTATCCCGGAAACGGGAACGGTTCCTGTAGGAACGCGGGTGAAACCGCGGGGCGCTGCTAGTGATAAATAAATAAATAAATAACGCCCAACGATCACATACATATAATAACATAGAGGTTGGAAAACAATGTCGTTCTGTGACGGTTGGAAAAGGAAATATGATACCTAATAATAAAAAACAGTACATTCATATCTTTTTTACCCGAATCCCAAGCAGGGTTATGTTTTTTTAGATTTACTTCGTGCTCCAAAACATACCACATTTTAATTAGGTCAGCTGGTTCGTTTCACCAATCCTTATGATCCCCAAACAGAAAATCAACTTTTACTACAACACAGTAATAAAACATGTTTTATCAATACACGGCTATTGAAAAAATGCCAACGACATTTAAAGGACAATTTCAGTAAATCGTAAAAATAACTTTTGTTTTTCTCTCAAAACCTAATACAATTGAAATAACTTGTCAAGAGCATGCAGGGACATGCTTGGTGCTTAGAGTCCCGTAGATACACACAGCCCTGATTACAAATGAAAAAATTACTGCTTTCTCGTGACACGTCTTTGTATATAAGCTCTGGGAAAATAGCCTTTAAAGTTATTCAATGATGTACGGAACACCAATTGACAACGGAAAACGCTAATATATATAAGAAACTAATAATTACGTTCAGCAAAGGCTATCAAGAAAGATATTCAGGTCAAGTTATACCTATTGACTATAAGGTAAGGTCAATTTAAATACATGATAGTTTATATAGGGACAGCAAGTTCTCCTTTCATAAAACACGGGTGTAAACTTTCATAAAAAAGAAAGAGTCAAGGTTGAAAAGTACCTGGAATAGCGAGTGGTTTCAGTAAGCTTACCGATCGTCCCAATTCTCTGTAGTTATTTTGAATTCATCGGCGCCAACGTTGCGAAAGTACTGTGCAATAGGTAAAGGTTAAATTTTCTGAGGCGGAGATGCATCGCTTAAATTTAATGATAAAACAGCATTCCTGCGTTATATATACCTGCTGCGATATAGCTGAGAATTTTTTGTTTTTGATGGTTTATAAGTAGGTGCCTACTTGTATAAATGGTATAAGTTTTGATAGAGCAATCATCCCTCATCCGCTGACAGCAGTATCTAAACAACCACCATGTTTTATTTATCCGTTATCTCATAGCATTCCTCGAAAGGTCGTCGGCAGGAAAGTGAAACTGGTCGAAGCCGAAAGTGACGCGATGAGCTACATAAATATCTGATTATGCGAGCGACACCGCCCGTAGAGTGCCACAGCTCTACCCGGACCCCGTGGACCACTGATGCAACGAATTTAATCCAATGTCAATTTATTATGACACACCTCACTTAGCCTTTTCTCCGCGAGTGATGAGCAACCCGTCCGTAGTGGTGAAATCCATGATATAATGTGTGTACGGTTTGCGCAAATACAGTTAGCACGCGCCGTCAATACCTACATTTTCAGACTCAAAGAATAGGTATTCTATCCTATCAACTTATGCACTTTACCAGGCACTGCTGTATTACGTACTTTCCATAACGAAGCATTTATAATTATTTATTACCAAATATCATACGGTCAAACATGTGTTATATTTTTCTGATGTGACCTGTTTATTAAAAAAATATGAAACAATCAAAAGACCCGGACGGGTAGAGTGGTGAAGTACTATATCTACCTACTAAAAATAAAATGTCTTAAAGTTATGCAAGCGGACCCTGTGTTGAAACTGGGTATAATAATCGCTAGGCAGAAGAATTGTGTTGAACATAGCCAATAGATTTAGAATTTAAGTAATACTGCTTCAATCTTGGGTAGAACCGGTGAGCAAGTAGAAAACGACTGACATCTGAAGAACCAATTATTCCTTAGAAGCTAATTTTGTTACCCAAGATGACGTCATACATGTAACAGCAGCTTTGCTCAAACATAATAGGTAATCAGATGAACCGCAGTTTAAGTGTGAACAACTAAACAGAATGTTAAACGGATGCAGACCCGAGCGCAAGGTCACATATGACTGAGGGTCCATTCTAAGAAAACAAGGCAGTTTGCATAACCTGAACCTAGATAATTCATATGCGATAGCCGCATTCCTCGTGGCATCGGCAAAACTGTGAAATGTTTGCAGCATTTTCCGATTCGATCAAAACGACCAAGTGAGGCACGTGTCTTGAACATTTTTCCGTTAATTTTCCGCTTGAGACGTTACCGTGCTGAAACACGAAGCGTTGCGACAACAATGCGGCGGTAGAGGTGTGGAGCCGGTTCCTAGGGACATTTTGTGTTACCGGGTTGACGGTAGTATATGCATCACTATTAGCCATTGAGCCTAATACCAATACTTGTCTATCAAAGCTGGCGTCAGCAACTACAAATATCTAAAGGAATTAAATCTTAGTATTTAGATATTGTCATCTCTAGGCTGTGATTTCAGCATCTAGAGATCACTTATCGACAGCTAAGACAATAGCTTCAATAGCTTGCATGACGATTGCGTAAGTATCACACGATGAGTGGATTAGCACCAAGTATCGGGTCGTGACCTGTCCGCTCCTAACTGCCCTTGACATATCCACAGTAGAAAGTGTAAGCCTTCAAGCTGGTCATTTGGACTAACGACTATTTTGGCCAGTTGATAAGATAATTATTCTTTACGCACATTATAAAAATTGCAAGAGTTGCTTAATATACTTGTAATTAGGCACGCCTGTGAACAGTGAAACGCGTTGGGCACGAAAGTATATGTTTTGTGTTTTATTAATTTATCTAGATTTTGGAAACACTTAATCGTACCATAGTACTTATAATGAGTACGACAGTTCGATTGGATCAATGCCCGTTTTAAAAATGAACATCTCACTTCAATGTTTTCACTCGTAACGAAATACTTATTTTGATCGCTCCAGTAGTTTAGTTAACCTTGATGTACCTGGTCGACGTTGAGGAACTAAGTTTTATAGGAACAGCAATGTACAATCCATATTCTCGGAGTCAATGTCATTTCCCACGCGTTTATATCATTGTGTAATTTATAATCTTCAAATTCATTGGATCGCTATCTCGTAATAACGTTCGTAACGGATGGAACGCAGTAAACAATGAAAGTAAGTCTAGAAGATCTGTCGAGTTTGTTAGCTAGGCAGTTAATTTTATCTCACTAGTGTGTTATCATTGATCTCGTGGTGAATTTCGGCTTTCCGGGCTTTAAAAGACGTATTGCGTGAAAGCTCATTATTATGAATCGAAAAACCAGATTATTTTGATAACAATAATATACAGTTATACAACGCAATACATATGATAAATATAATTAGATAGGTAAAATCAAACTTTTTATTATCTACAATAATTAAATTTTAATATTTTAAGTAGGTACCTAATAAAGCTTATTTTAACTTCTAAAAGTTTTTTTTTTAATAATATAATGACGTGACGAGCTAGTCGTTCGCCTGGTGTTAAGCGTCACGGCTGCCCATAACAGATTGCAGTGTCACTCGGAACTCTAAATTAAAGTTCTAAAAATAGCCTATTTGCATTTTTTTTACTTTTGACTGTTATATAAATCATCATCATCATCATCATTAACAGCCTGAAGACGTCCACTGCTGAACATAGGCCTCCCCCAGAGCACGCCACCTTGAGCGGCTGCTCGCCTCCTGCATCCATCGGCTCCCCGCGGCTTTCACCAGGTCGTCGGTCCACCGAGTGGGGGGCCGGCCCACGCTGCGTCTTCCGGTTCGTGGTCGCCACTCGAGAACCTTTCTTCCCCATCGGTTGTCAGTTCTACGAGCGATGTGGCCTGCCCATTGCCACTTCAACTTACTAACTCTAAGAGCTATATCAGTTATATAAATGCTTAAAGCAAAAGGCTGGTTACTTTATTCTAAGCTGGTTATCTCAAATTGTTATCTTTTTTTTTGTTCTGTACGAATGCCTCATTGTTAGTGCCTCACCTCAGCGTTATCTAGTCCACACGCTCAACAGTCATTAAGAATTGTCAACAGGTAAACTTTTAAGCTACTTCTCAACACTCAGGCAATTAATTCTAACATTTAAACACGTGTGATATTATGTGAATAGATCCAGTAACGTTACGTAAGAGACATCGCGGCACGCTCACTGCACGCGACGGATTATATTTAAGGCCAAGTAAATAAGCATTTCAAAAAATTTGTGCCAAAAAGGTGTGTCATTTTCTTAATTTGTTTGAAAATAAAAATATTCTGCTTTTGTTTCTGAATTTTATGCAAACCATTTGATGTGTAAGTGAGTTTAAGGACTGATTCTCTACTACTTCATATTCCGTAAGTAAAACTCTTCTTGACCCACTTCAGATTTATCCAGTCAGTTGTACTCACACGTTTCATATATGTACCTAGTTGATATTATTTTTCCGACTCATCATCAACAGCCTGAAGACGTCCACTGCTGAACATAGGCCACCCCCATAGAGCGCCCCCTTGAGTGGCTGCTTGCCTCCTGCATCGATCGGCTCCCGGCAGTTTTAACCAGATTGTCTACGTCCATCTAGTGGGTGGCCGGGCCGGCCTACGCTACGTCTTCCGGTTCGTAGTTGCCACTCGAGAACCTTTAGAGAACCGATTTTCCGATTAATTAGATTTTAATTTGCCAATGTTTGCTCAACATGTCTTTCTCTCATCATCATCATCATCATCAGACATCTACTGATGAACACAGGCCTCCCTCATAAAACGCCACTTTGGACGCTTATCATTGCCATAATCACCACTATTAAGCTTATTTTCATTGTTTTCTGTATTTGTTCTCATTGGTTGGCTAGTCAACATTACAGAATGACCATTTGGATGACCAGTTGGCTGACTGTTATGGTCGAGATGGCGCGACCTCCCGCGGTCGCGAAAGCGGTATGCGGAGGATGTGACATCTGCTATCGCAGATTACGTTACGTGTGCTCAAATGCTGACATAACGACACCTCGATAGGCGTGGACGTTCGTGTCCGCATAATTTAAGGTCAATTATTACGAAGCTGAGATTTTTCGGTCATAGTGTTTGTTCAATAAATTATTTATGATCTTTTATTGATTTGACTAATAAATGGCTTCTTGTATTCAAGCATAATTACTATAGGCGTTATGGATTATTATTTATCGATGGTTTTTTAACATCGTAGGTGGTTTTGACCGTATAGTGTAGTGAAGATGTAGCCTTATGGAAATTATCATCATTCAAACTTCAAAGAAATAAGAATAATATTTACCGGATTGTAACGATAACCGTTTAATCGGAATTAAAATAAATTGACGTTCCGATTTATAATAGTGTTAGGACTTTTCTGTCTCTATGGGTGTATAGCACTAGGTGGTAGGATTTTTCTGCAAAGTTCGTCTAGGTAGGTACCACCGCTTTGCCAGTTATTCTGCCGCCAAGCAGTAGTGTGCAAGCACTACTGTGTTCCGGTATGAAGGGCATTGTAGCTAGTGAATCTACTGGGCAAATGAGACTTAAGAACTGATCTCACAGTCTAGAAATCTTTTTTCGACTGTGTGATGTCTCAGGATGACGTGCGCAACTGCGCAGTGCGCAGTGTCACGCGGCTTTAATTTAGAGTTCCGAGTGACACTGCAATCTGTGATGGGCTGCCGTGACGCTTAACACCAGGCGAACGACTAGCTCATCACGTCATTCGTTTACATAAAAAAAGCAAGAGTTGTTTATGATTTTTATGGGTGTAACTCCATCGCATGGTCCTATTACAAAATTTTAAAGTTAGAACCTCTTGGAGGCATAAAAATAAAAATGTATATGAGCGAATTTAAGTGTGAATGAGCAAGCAGACCGCGCACTCGACTGGTCTAGCGTCCGGAGATCCACTGCAAAGAGCGAAAGTGAAGGTCGTGGCCTGGCCGGTCACCGTGCCGGCGCCGACGTCGCGCCGGACCTCATACGACCTATTTTTAAACAGAATCCTTGAAATATTAAACATCTTTTCGAATTTTATGACGTGGTTTGAATTTCAATCAACTGGTGAGCGGCACATGAGGCAAGCTGTGCTTTTGTCCACGTGGCGTCCGGCTTTCGAGTGACCTCACGGTTTCTACAGAAAACAATAACTTATCGACCGGCGGTCATCGGGTTTTACAGAACTAAAGCTGACACATAATTTGCCAAGGGCACCTTAGTAATAATATCTTTCATTAACGAAATAGACAGTCATGACATTATAAAGTAATCTAACTGCAGAGTTGAGTCATTATCTTATACGCTGAGAGCCGAAATGTAATATACCTACCCTGCAGATGTCAAATCGAACTTTATATTTGATAAAATTATTATGTGAAAAACCGCTTTTTGGGTCATAGCTCATGTCATTTATGCAAATAGTTTTTGTTCTAATAATATAAAAAATCAGATATTTTTATAATTAAATATTCTTATTTTTTTGCTTTTGATGTTATTAGGTTCATATAAAAATATTGTAGGTACGTTAACACGTGTAAATTACTCAATGAAACAAAATAACAGTTATCTACTATACTACGCTAGTGTCCTGATATTTTTTATTGCAAAAAACCAGTCGTGAAAACAAAAATTAAATATCTCAATAAATGACAAAGTTACAAGCATCTAAAATACAGGAATGGAAAGAGACAGCTCAAACATGCAGTGACGTCACTCTTGCTCCTTCATAGTACTTCATTGCTAAGCTGTGGTACCTTTACATACAGTCTCTTTGGCGTGTGACTTCACAACGTGCGTTTTCATAGTAACTGTGGGGAATCTCCTGTTTTGCGAGAAACAAACAGGCGATGCCCCCTCCAGAAACTTTTAATGACTTATTACCACTTGATTTATTTACCGATTTTACTTATTTTTTCAAATATTGCATTCACTTTTAACCTACTTTATTAAAATAATATTTACTTGTTAAATTTTAATAGCAGGCAACTGCCTAACACGCGTAAAAAATAAATTTGGATAAGTAGTACAAAAGTTGTTTGTGAGTTATTATGACCTATTTTAGATGCATTGAAGATATTAAAGTACCTAGATAATATATCTCAGCTATGGAATCTCATTACTACTGGTATTTTTCTAGGAGCTGCGCTATTAGATGTAAATAGTAGAGTGGACTTTTAGACATAGAGCAGAGCGGACCTCATAGTGTTTATGAACGAAAATAGCTCTACCTATTAGTTTACCTTTATATTTATTTCATTACTTAAAAAAAAATTAGCTAAATAAATATTTTTTTAAATTGCCGTCGGTCACCGTAACAATAAATTTTCTGTTTGGGGTTAATTTTATTTATACTGAAAAATTTGAAAATTTGATAAAAATACTATATAAAATTGGGTACTCATTCTCATATCCGAATAACTTAACACCTTATAACTTTTTCAGTTTTTTGTGTGTGTTTATTAATTGGCTTATTTGTTTTTTTTTATGTGTGTGTGTGTGTGTGTGTGTATTTATTTAGAAAATATGTTTTTGTCGTCATTATTTACCAGTGTTACAGGCATGGATTAGTATTATACATATTATAATCTAAAGAGTTATAGATATAAGTAAAAAGTGCACGTACAGGTAATATAAACAATTAAACACACACACAATCACACAGGACGTTCCGGGGAAACCGGTGACTGCGCCGACCGACGCCGCAAGCCCGCAGGACGTCCGGCTAATACACGCACGCCTCACATCTTTGCACATCCTAAAGCCATCTAACGGTCTTTTATTTATTTATTTATACTTTAACACAAAACAATGTACAAGGAGGACTTAATGCTGTGAAGCATTATCTACCAGTCAACCTGGATGTGCAAGGAAAAGTGGTAGCGGTGCAATAAAATTATTTATATAAGGTTATTATAGTAAAATACGTACTTATTTTAAGATTATAAATAAAAAATATTACATGGACTTAAATGATAAAATAATATAAGTATTAATATACCTACATGAATAAAATATGATACATTAGACTAAATTCAGCTGCCTAATTCAGTCACTGAATTCAGTGTAATGTAATCACATTCAGTCAGTTAGCTTCCTAAATTAAGAATAAGTATGGTTGCTTACTTGCTAACCAGTTAGTTGCCTAATTAGGAACCGATTTAGGAAGGTGTACCGTGTAAAAAATGCCTTAATAGGTATTTTTTTCTGCCATAGACTAGTATTATACAGCGTATGGACGTGTTTTATTTAGTCCTTATATCCTAATAAGTACTGTAAACGATCTCGAATCCATTCGTGGATAATTTCTAAAGTCCGATGGTTTAAAAACACTCATTGTTAATGATTTTGTCTCGCAGCAATAAATATTGATTCATCCATATTTTATTATTTTCCTTTATTATTTTGAGCCAACGGGCATGCAGGGGTATGGCAAAGACAAGTTTTATTGTTTAGACATTACTGAAGCCATTAACACTGGATTAAATAAAACAAATAAATTGAGTAGGTATGGGTTTGGCGGATTCTGCAGAGAAAAGAAAAAAAAATGCGCAAATCTACTTAGTACAGACCCTAGGTAGCCCTAATTTATTTGACTATAACTATTCACTGACTGAATTTAGAACAGTGTGATCAAAAAGCTTCTAACTAGCTTCCTTTCCCGAATCCTAACTAGTCGACTGATTTTTTTTTATTTTTTTTTACTTTCGATGGGTTAGCGTTTGACTACATCTCACCTGATGGTAAGTGATGATGAGGTCGAAGGTGGAGCACGCCTACCCAGAATAAACCTATTTACTTTTGATTTGAAAATACTTAAGTTGTAAGTGGATAGAAATACCGACGCCATGAGTGAGTTCCCTAGCCGCACGCACAATAAAGGAATCTGCAAAGCGTTTCGTACGTGCAAAAGGTAAATCAACAACTTAGGTTATTCTATGAGTAAAGAATATCTACACAGACCTAGGCGTTGAACAGAATGCGGAACGATTTAATATTAGCTCTACTAACGTTGTGAGCAGCACACAGTCTAAGAATTGAAATTGCAGTCAAACTATAATCAATGTAATAGGAACCAGTGTAAGAAAGTCTTCTGAACGTTGTTGCATCATTGCTATTAATGCTGAAGGTACGTGGGTAGACCCAAGAACACTTTAATAGAAAGCAATCAAATCTAAACGTTAAATGAAAACTCCCGGGCGGAAAACATGCAATCGCAACAAACATATTTGAGCATGTGGTACCGTGGCTTCGTAAGATTATATCTACCTACTAACCTATACATATTAGTTACCGATGTAAGCAAGGTGGCGCAAACGCCGATCATCACGTTCAATTCACTTTCTTTTTCACACATGTCTCATCGAAAATCTGTAGCATAGAGAAATTCCCAATCTGATTTGTATTCAAAAACACAAGCCGAAGCGAATTTCGCATTTGACTGCGTAACGTTGTTAGATTTTCGAAAGCGAAACAGTTCTGATCTAGACATGACTATACTTAAATTACCTAATTAGGAAGTACAAGAAACAATAAGTTTACATTTGGTATACAATACACGTAACGTGGCGACACGTCAACTTGTTATATTAGCTCGAATCACTTTCTTTGAAAGCAAAAACAATGCATAATGTTCGTTCCGTCAATTATAACAATAGTGTTTTAAAACGTTGTTAAGTTCCGGTGCACTGTAAAAATGTTGTGACATGAATACAATTCACAAAATAAAAGCAAGTGTTTAAAACTATATTTTGTGTTTATAATATCATTTACGATCTCACGGGCCAGAAGTCGACGTTCAGGTGAGAAAACTAGTAAGTACATAAATATATTTAATCAAGTCAATGAACAGGCTGAAAACTTCAACTACATGCATGGCAGTCATGAGCTATGGTGATCCAGCGTAACGGTACCACAATGTACACAGATAATAGTAAAACCAGTCAGGTGGTAGTAGATTAGGTCAGCTATGTCTTCCTCAACGTTGGATAAATGATAACTCAGATTAAAACATACTGGCACTACAGCACTACTAATGCGGGAATTAAAAATAGTGCAGATCTTAGCTGATGAACCAAGAATAATATAGACAGGAAGACGAAGAAGGCAATCATGAATAAGTATTGTCATATTATAATTTTATCAGCCAAGACGCAAACAAGTAGCATAAAGTAACATTTACTAGTAGTTGGTAGCTCAAAGAATATAGGCAATTTGCCTGTTTAAAAAAAGACATGAACAGGGGCACACCGATTAAACACATTCCTACTGCCCTCATAGTGAAGAACGCAGAACTAACAAGTACCTAACTAACGTTTTTGACAAATTTGAGTTAGATACATGTACTCGACTACTCTCGACTACTCCCAACTTTTGTTTTTTGCGTTTTTCTCGAAAACCTGTTTTACCTACTTACTGCATTTTTATAAGGACGGCAGCAGGTACCTACACTAACTAAAGAAACAAAATCTGGTAAAATCTTACAGGTACTATAAAAGTATCTTAACGATTGTCCCTCCGTAAACGGTGTGCCTCGACGCGCCCCTAATTTGTCCATCATAATGTAAAATGTTTTTTTATTTCAGTTTTGTATACAATATTATCCATAAAGTAACAGCCAGTAAGTACCAACACACTTTGACGATCGTCCTTACAGATTAAAAACGGATATTAGAAGGGGATCGATATAGCTAATAACTCAGTTCTCGAAAACATATCGATTTAGACAGGGTTATTTGTAATTCACATTTTAGATTTTAACTTGTATCACCTAAACAACAATTATTCAAAAAAATTTAGCATTTAGTATTTTTAGTTTTTAGCATAAGTGTTTTCTATTGATTTAAAATTTTGCTAACAAAAAATCACAATGATAATGATAATGTTTTAATGTTTCTATTACTCAACGAAACCAAATAACAAACCCAGTGCAATTTAAACGCTAAACATAGGATTTTTAAGCAATGTTGTAATTTGATGCTTTATCTAGGGGCTCCTATATTAACGCAAGAGCTGAACTAAATAGAAAATGCAGTTTTTTTATTTAAATCATAACATTTTTATTGAATCTTTAAGTAAGTAGGGTAAGGTAGGGTATGTGTGGAATTAGAAATCGGGCAAAAGGCCTTCATGAGTTTGCTTGCACGTATGCGCTCTTGTGTCAAAATTTTGCATGAGTATGGCTGAATTTTAGACTGGCTGAATTTGGCAGTTGTTACTTGTTAGCAAAGTCATAAAACGTATTACATTAATCAATCAACACATTATCAATCATTCAATGACGTTATTAAGACTCGTTAGCTCCTTTCCTGTGGAGTACCTAAGTATATAAAACAACAAACAGTAGCGACAATGTTTTGTTAATATTAAAGCTAGTTCGAGGAAAAGTTTCTTCATACCTTGTTCGAATATAGAATGTACGAAACTGCATTTTTTATGTAAAATTTTCCGGACGGGAAACTGAACCGAGACGTGCTATCCTGAGTGTGTGCTAGACTGCAGATGGTTCACAAACAGAACACATATTGTTATTTGAAAAAAAAAATACCGATGATTTTTGTTATTCTTACTTTGGATTCAGGTGAAAATATTTTTTTCAGCTTTAAATTGTCTTCATCTAACAATATATAGTATACCACCAACAGGTACAAATAGTACAACCTCAAAGAAAATCGATTTGAAATTCATTCGTACAAAATACCAAAATACATTTTCCCCTATCTATTTTACTAATAAGGTAAACTTTGTAATAATGTATTTAAAAATATTTTTTTAAGATTATGTATCAAAAGAAAAAAGTTAACAAACAACATTTGAGTTCTTACAACGAAAAGTTATGCAGCAAAAAATATTTCGATAAAACGATCCTCGTTTGGTTTAATTAACTTTTTCTAAAATTAAAACACTATTTCACCGAAAAGATAGACTGTTATTTAAACGGCCATTTAATTGTCGGTTAGTTAGGGAATTCAATTAGCTACACCTTGTACAGTGCGTATTAGTTTCGTGCGACGCATGTGATAATTATTAAAGAACGGAGTAGTAAGCTTTCTGTTGTATTACGAAAGAAATGGTTACGGATGTCAGCAAATAAATACATATTGTTTCATGTATACTATTAACTGTTAGTTAGTATCTTTTGCGTTACAACTGTTTAAAATGTAATATATTATGGTTTTTTTTCGGGAAACTTTTCCAGCTTTCTTTTCATCTCTATCACCGAAATTAATTAAACGGATTTCAATTTATTGTACCATCGTTAGGTAACTATTTAAAATACAATAAAATTAATACTATTTCATCTCATTAAAAGACAATCAAAACATTAATTAATGCACAATTGTAGTAGTTAGCTAGAGTAATAAAGGCAATTTGCCCGTTAAAAAAAAAATTAAAAAAAAAATTAATGCACAACTATATATGTGTTATATAAGCCGGCTATAAATAACAACTTTTTAATAAAAATACATTTACTATTTTATTATTTTACTATCGTGTTTACTAGTTAATAAAATCGATTTTATTGTCAATTCAGGTGTTCTTTCTGGCACACCAGCTCAGTATATTTGGTAATTTATTAAGGGTTCAGTTTGAGTGAACGTTTATTTTGAGAGTGAATTAATACAAGGCTGCATTTCTGGACACAAGCCGTCCTTTGGCAAGTAAATTTTTAATTTTACAGCCTTTAAAACCGGTCGCAAAAACAATCAATAATATATGAACATTTTACATGATTTTTGACAGTCATGTCTTTGTATTTATAAAACTATATTTTCAAGCTATGAGAGGTAATTGTGAAAATACGAGACCTATTCATAAAAACACGTATAGGTAGTGAAAACATTAACGAAACATGAAAATACGTTTTCCACAGAAAGCGGTTGCCACAATGTTCATTTGCGGTAAATAATAAATAACTATACATTACGAGTGTCTTCACAATAGGTAAATACTGTTCACTTAAACAGTGTTTACGTATACACGTTAAACTTTCTTGCAAAAGCTCTTCAAGGTCTCTCGTGCTATAAGTGAATAATGTTCAAGATTTCGTAATGATTTATCTTGTTGACTTTAATATTTTAAGCGTAATTTTTGTAGGCTTCTAACTTTAGAAAGTACAAGGGCTTGGCAAGGTAAGTCGCCGCCCGCCGAAGACAATATGCGCACAAAGTCGTGCATATTTTTAAAGCAATGTTTCGCAGCCTTCATTGAGAAATTGCGCCCCCATTCGTGATGTCAGTCAACTAAAGTTGGGCAATGAAAAGTAGATTTCCACACGAGAAATCAGATCAAATTTTAGTCACATTAGACTATTCATCCGCGGCGCCGGCGCCGACATCGGTCCATCCCGAGCCAAGTTGCGTAACGCCAACGCCAGATCAAATGCAAACAGACGAAAGCGAACACGCTAACAAAGTCAACACATAAGAATACATAATAATCATCGGCGTCGCCGTTAGAAAGTGATCGTGTACAATTACCACATCCAATACAATAGTAATTATCACATAGATAGTAATAGCCGGAAAGTTCTTGGTCACTCACGGAGCAGTGTTAACTTGTTAGTGTAAGTGCGGGTACTCACAGTGCTATCCTTGCGATCATGTTGCGTATTGCGCGCGGCGTTGCGTTTCGTGGTTGCGTGCGCGCCTGCCCGGCTCGCTCGGGCTGCTGACTGCAACAGAGACCTCACGTCAGCACACGCGCCTTTCCCAAGCGAACACACAGTTGCGACAGTGAAGCTCAACGAGGAAGCTGCATCGCACATTTAAATGCAACGCTAATGTCAGAGAGCGCTTAAATGCCAATAGCGGCGACCTTTCAGTTTGGAGTCGGTTGCGCAAGCGAGAATCGCCGGTGATCGTGTGAGAAAGGCGAGTGCGTATAGGGGTCGGTGGGGGTAACGCACCGAAGGGGGAATGCGGGGTAACACCGCTGGCGACGCGCTGCCGTACGGCGACTAACCTCGCCGCGGCGCGCGCACCTCTTACTTATAGCCGCGCGCCCACCAGCCGGCGCCGCAGCACGACTCGCCGCCACCCTCGCCCGGTGCGCGCTCAGCGTCCCGGCGCGGGTCCTCAAGCTCTCCACTCCAACGCGACGTAACCACCAACACCAGAGGAAGGCCAACAAAGCTAATTTCTATGCAAATCTATCATTAATATTGATTCAGACACACGTTTGATAGATCTCCCAAATATCCAAAAGCAAAATTTATTTTAAAATCATATAATATATCAATTTAGGCAAAGACATCAATAAAACAACGATGGATATTGAACACTACAGTAAACACATGCCACTAAAAGGTCACGTAGCTCACCGCGGTAGCGCAGTGTAAAAGACATCAACGCGCTCGACGTTGCCATTTATAATTCCAATACTCATTTGATTGCGATTTTCTTTGTGTTTTGTGACTTGTCTGTAACTATTTATCTACTTTACTATAATCATTCATTTTTTTTACTTAACTACAGCAAAAACGAAGCTTTTGTCAGTTTATGTATTTCTTGACATCATCAGTCTTGTGTAATATGTATAATTGGTAGGTATGCCGTTCATGTTACAATAAACATAATTTAATTTTTTTTTATGCAAACTAAAGGACCGACTTATATAATTATGTTCTGTTTTCTCAAATATTTTAAACCTATTGCATACGTGAAATCTAATATTGCAAACTAATATTGCTCCAGGACTTTTTTAAATTAAATTATTGTATGTTCGGTACCTGAAGAGACATAAGAATGTTAAAAAATAATTTTCTTATCCATTCAATCTATGTGAAGTTAAAAGTAAATGCTCACAAGCTATTTCATAGCCTACAGTTCTTAATGATAATGCGAAAAGTTGAGTTCTAATGTCAAAGTAACTTTTTAATTTGTGTTTGATAATGATAGTGAAACAAGGAAAACCCTTTCTGAACGTTAAAAACCTCAGGTGCCCGGGTCAATGTCCTGCAAACCCTTTCTGAATTCCGGGTATTCGGACAGAAAATAAAACAGTATTTCACGGCAAGACAGCATAAAGAGCAAATAATTTTAATAACCAGAGATCCAGACACGTCAATCAGCCTAAGGAGCCTAAAGTTATGAATTGTGAATAAATTTCACAGAGTTCGCGATGCCAATGCTATTCGTTTTAGCACAGCTTGTCTACACACTGTGTGTTTTAGCTCTGATTATACAGTTTAGAATTGCCAATATGTTATGTAGGTATGGTATTTTACATGTTTATGAAGAGACTGGACAAATAAGAAACCCCTGCTAAAGATAGGTGCAGTACCTATGCGAACATTAACCAGATAAACTCTTTATACCTCAAGAGTCGCTACAGAGAAGAGCGCTATTAAATTACAAAAGTCATGTGAAGGACCGTGCCTCGGAGAGCATGTTACGCCGCCAGTCCTGATAGTTGTCATAGGAACATCTATGGCAATCGTTACGGGTAGTCAGACGTCTGATAGAATCTGACGCCTGATCTAACTATCGCTGTTACTGGTTCCTTTGGGTAGCGAGGTTAGATGGCAGTCGCTCGTGTAATTCTGGTAGCTCGCCGCTACAGGTTAGATTGGGAGCCGACCCCAATAACAAATGGGAAAAGGCAAAGAGGATGATGATGTTGTGAAAGACCTAAAATCTAAGAAAATTTAGCCGCTGTTTAGTTCGTGTTACTCTAAGATATGTGAGAACTAGTAAAAGAAACTCGTACCAGCAGTATGCGTAACAATATCGATGTAGAGACTAGACCTATACAATCAATCCTGGCGATATAGATAAGTACCTATACCTACAAATAAATTTGATAAAACTTGTTTTACCTGAATGTAGAAGTGTGAGTCATTTTAGTATTTTACATCAATGACTTTGTTTGCTTCTAAGAATCTATACCTATAATAAAACTGTAACAGGTCCAATTCTGTACATTAAAAAGATATTTTGAAAATTATTTTAGAGGGGCTTTCTATTATTGATGCTGAAGCCAAAACTATAATTTTTTCATTATTGTCTGCCTGTCTGTCTGTACCTTGGCCGAGCATCACGCTGAAACTACTGAATGGATTCAAATAAAACTTCGCATGATTCGAGTTCATACTACGAGGTAGGCTATTGAATACTTTTAATCTTCAAATTCAGCACGGATCCCGCGGGAGATGGGATGAGAATAAAAATATGTACATAGTTGTAATGCATTAACGCGTGGTCCGATTGCATTCATTTTTTTTTGTTAGAAACGGAGTACTTTAGATATTGTCCCGTAAATATTTCAAGGTCGTTGGTTTTGTGGTTCAGAAATTACAAACATCCAACCTTCAGTATTAGGTCCAAAGCCACTCCTATCCTGTACTATGGGAAAGAGAAAAGGGGGGGAAAGGATAAGGCAAAAGGATGAATGAATGAAGATGCTAGCGCACCTGCCTCTATTCGCCGTTTCATCCTTTTCCTTTATCTTTTTCCGTCTTCCTTTAGACTGTGACAAGGCGTAAAACTAATTAACCCGTACGAAGCCGCGGCGGGTCAGCTAGTTTTATACAAATTAATATGATTCCAAATCGCATCATTTGACCAAACCTTTGGTGATGTAACGAGCCGTTAATATTAATAGCTTAGGTTGATCTGCTTGGGTCATGATAATTAATTTATAATTTAATGAGACACTATTTTATATAACTTTTGCAAGTCAGAGGCAGATGTTCTATCTAACTATAACACATACCTAACTCACATCACATCAACAGCCTGAAGACGTTCACTGCTGAACACAGGCCTCCCTATTGTAAAAGGCTTGAGATAAGTAAACATTAAATTAATTCCAACTTGACTTTATTCACTTCTTTAAAATTTCAACCGCCTGCTGTTTCATTTTCCAAATTAGAATGACCGCCGTTGCAGCCGCTGCTCGTACCAGAGACCCCTGTCTCGTCAATCTTTTTCAGAATCCATGTGAATAATACTCGTAATACTCGTACCTGTGACAACACTGGTAAGTGTTGTCACAGGTACGAGTATTTTAAAATAATATTAATCATTGTGGAAAACAATAATAAAGCAAAATATTATTTATTTTAAACACTCTAAAGCTCCACTTTGGATGCTTATCATTATAGGGGGTTTGCCACAGCCACCACGCTTGGCAGACGGCTTGGTGATCGCAGTACATAGATTATAACGCAGATCGAAGAGAGTGCTGCTACCCATTCCCTGGATATTCCCTTAGCCAATTTTAACGGCACCCGCGGGAAGAGATGAGGTGGTCCTATTCGCCCAACTAATATAATATCCATGCAAACTAATAATACCTGTGCACGATTCTTTATCGTCTCTATGTACCTGGATAGGTAAATTGGGTGGTAACAGAAAGAAACGGTAGCCTAGTCATAGATAAAAAAAGACCTAGACATACATTAGTTATCTAGGTCATCTAGCCCGTCATTATACCTACCTATGTAGTTTGCTGTTTTGGTTTTTAAAGCCTACAATATAGTACATTGTGACTGTATAATTAATTCATACTGACGTACTTACAACTTTTTCTGAATGATACATCCCAGATAGCAAGCCCACTTGCTGCAAACTTGCTATTCTTTGATTTTAACTTGCTATGTCAAATGTGATAAGTCAAGTTTGTGACAATATTGCTGCAATATTGCTGGTATAAGCATGATGGCTTAAGTTTATATCAAAGTTGCTGCAATCTTGAACTTTGTTTTTTGTTGCAAAGATAATGTCTCAATTTTGTTTTTAACTTAATGTAAATAGTGAACTTTAAAGCACTTCACTTCATTTACATTAGTATCCCGCTAAACATTGTTTTAGACATAAAATATGCATGTTAAATACAAACTATAAATATAAAGCTTATTACAGTGTGTTAATAAAATTAAATCTAAACGTATTATAAACATTTTGACTTTTTGTTATCTTTTCATTCATGCTGTATCAACAGGACATGCAAAAGCTCTAAAAGATGTTGTAAAAATGTATAAAACAATGGTTTATTGAATTTGCGTGGCTGACATAACAGTTACGTGTTCAAATAAAAGTAGGTAGGTACCTACCGTCATCGGACGTGGCGTCTCGACCTTTGCTGCTAATCTAACCTATGACGCGGCTTACATCTTTCTAACATTGCATTACAGTAACCAATTGTCATCTCAGATTCGATACGACTGATATAAAGGTGGCCCTACAAAATGTCTTGTTGGTCTGACCAGTAAAAATTCCAACATGAGCGATTAAGGCTGCTGTATAGATGTATACGCAGATCCACTATCTCGCTCGCGCATTGCGAGATTTTTAAAGATATTACTTAATTAACTGAATTTACTTACTCAAAATCTGGTTAGACTATATTATCATGAATAATATTACAACTGTTCAACAAAAATATCATAATAATCCAAACAAGATTTTATAAATACAACGGTATTAAAGTTTTTTTTTCATTCGTAACCGTTTTTATGTACGAAAACTTGTTTGAATTAATATGATATTTTGTTGAACATTTTTAATATTATTCATGATAACATAGTGTAGCCAGGTTTTGCGTAAGTAATTTCAGTTATTTCATATCTTCAAAAATGTCCCAATGCACGAGCGAGATAGTGGATCTGCGTACACAGCAGCCTTAAACACAGAAATAGGGACTTAAGTAATGTTCTTTTTCAATCAAGTCTATTATGGCACAGAGACGTGGTCTCTTACTGTTGGGCTCATTAGTAGGCCGAAGTCGCGCAACGAGCTATGGAGAGAGCTAGATTGGAGTTTCCTTGCTATATACATAAGATCCGGAATGAGGAGATCCGCAGGAGAACTAAATAGAGACCAATATAACTTTTAGAATTTGCAAGTTGAAATAGCAATGGGCAGGCCACATCTCTCGAACTGACTACCGATGAGAAGAATGGATCTCGAGTGGTGACCACGAACCGGAAGACGTAGCGTAGGTCGGCCCGCCACTAGGAGGATCGACGATTTCGCAGGGAGCGTATGAATGCAAGGAGGCGAACAGTGGCTTAAAGTGGCGCTCTGTGGGGGAGGCCTATGTTCAGCTGCGGACGACTTAAGGCTTTTCATGATGATGATGATGATGATGATGAATCAAGTCTATTTGTGGTATCTTTCACTGAACGATTTAAATTCCTTTCAGTATAAGGATTTCTAAAAAAATTAACTCGGTAAAATACAGTTAGATAGATGTAAATAATGATTATGGTATGCTGTTTCGAGTGACGCCCTAATAATGAACTCTAATAATTGGTCGAAACTAAGCTGTGCTGCGAAGCGGCGATTTATATAGACCCATTTACGCTAATGCCTGGTGCGCAGTCGTCGTCTTTCATGCGGTATCTATTGGGGGTTATCCGTGTATGGGTATCACCCTCGCCAAATTGGGCGGGTCATGAGTAGTTTCTCGATTCTATATTTTTCCTTGAGCTGTAAATTGTCAATATGTTTTTCTATAATTAAAACAAGGCAGCGCGCTAAACCAAAAGTCAAGGATGCTCGGCCGCGGGTCAAGCAAGTTATCTATCCTCTTTTTATAGGCATTTGCATAATGATCCATCTAGCCATGTATGTATGTAGGTAGGTACTAATGTCGCTGATGGAGGTTTATATTTATGTTATTTATTTACTTATCATCATCATCATCAGCCCGAAGACGTCCACTGCTGATCATAGACATCTCCCATTGAACGCCACTTTTAGCGGCTGCTTGCCTCCTGCATCCATCGACTCCCCGCGGTTCTGACCGTGGTTTTTTCTTTAGTCTTAAGACTATAAAAAAAATTTCATTAAATTAATTAATTAACACGATGTAAGTATGATCATTAACAAAAACACAGAAACTATAATAGGTAACGCATATGCCTATGCCTATATTCAGGAGTGGGCGTCTTCAGGGTGATGATGAAAAAAAAGATGTATTGCAGTTTAGGAAAGAGATTCCCGTTACCATTAGACATGCATAATATAGATTACTTACTCAAATGATCGAATAAAACATCGTAGGTATGTATATACGAAATGGTTTACCTAAACCTTCAATCTTAGGCCCAGTAGCACAAAATAAATAAGACACGTCGCAACCCTATAGGTCCATTAGGTACTCCACGTGTAATGTTTCATCATTAAATAAACAAATAGTTATGTGGAGACATTTTACACAGCGCTTTCTAGCCCCAAACTAAGCATAGCTTGTTATATGGGAACCAGATAACTGATACAATACTTAGATACTTTTTGTTTGTAAATACATACATAGAATACAATATAACACCCAGACGCAGAACAAACATCTATGTCCATCACACAAATGTTTGTCCTGAGTGGGAATCGAACCCACAACCTATAGTTCAGAAGGCAGAGCTACTTACCAACTGAGCTAACAGGCCAGTCAAACCATTGGAGTGACGTAATAGCTTGCAAGATTTAAGAGACATCACGACTATAATTTTCTTCAACCGACTAAAAATAGCGGGTTCGCAATCTCAAATGTTAATATAATATGCTTCTTCTTTTTTTTATTGTTGATGCCAAGTCGTCGCTATTGACCCAATTTGTATTATTCTGTTTTATTGAGAAATAATAATTTAAAAAGTGTTAATGTGGTGTTTATTACTTACTAGCTGATCCGCCCTGGCTTCACACGGGTTGATTTGGTTGTACGTCCTAACCCTGATCATGGGAAGAGGGAAGCGAAAGAGAAAAAGATAGGGGGAAAATGTAAAGCTCAATATAAGTACTAATTGAATAGGGAAAAACTTTTGAGTAAAAGATATTAGTCGCACGGAGTTTGGAAGTCCTCATCCTGTTGAAGGGAAGACAGAAGGGAAAAGGAAAAAGATAGGGGAAAAGGACGAATGGATGGGACGGCAATAGAAGGCTATCTTTTACTCAAAAGTTTTTCCTATTCAATTAGTGCTTATTGCTCTTTAAATTTAAGGTGAGTGAAGACACGCAAATAATATGTATTATAATAAAGAAAATAATATATCAAATCATAGAAATAATAAAACTCTCGAGTGCAATATCTGCCCGAGGCCATCTAGCGCGGAGTATTGGAACTCGCACCACAACTTCAAACTGATTACGTGAAGTTATTTTTTTATGTAATTCGCAAAGGTACCTATGTACCACCACAATTTTGTTTATTATTTGTTTAATTTATTATAGTATATAATAAAGTAGTCAAATGTATAATGTCTATAATTTAAAAACAATTTTAGTTTGTAATTAAGAAAATAGTTATTTATTGTTTTATCACGCTGGATTTCACGCTAACACCTTTTTTAAAAAAGAACCATATTTTTCTGATTTTAATTATTAAACCCTTTGGATACTTGCTTTTTATAATAATAAATTATCATATTTCATTGTAAATTTATTTTATCCCAAAACAGGGGCCACGAATTCACGAACTTAGAATCAGAGTCAAATTTTATCACGAAATAGGGTTGAAACAGGACAAATGAACCCATATAAAACAAAATTCTAACTAAAAGTACATAGTTCATGCATTAAATTAATGGCAAAATATCAATATTCATCATACAAAAGATTACAAATTTATATCATGTTAAGTAATTTATTTAAAAAAAACCTTAGTCATAAGAGCCGTAACATGCCGAAATAGGAGATATTTACTTTACTAACAAAAACAAAAAACAACGAAACAAAAAAAAAACAAAATGTGTCTATATTTTACCAGAATTCAACATCATATATTTTTGTTTATAATTAAACACCCACAATCTCATAGCTAAGTCAGAGCTATCGGATAGTTCATTACACGTAATTATTACAAACAATGGACGGGTTGTAGGATCCTGCCTATTGTAAAATATGAGTATAGGTAGCACGTGGGCACGATGAAGGTTGCTTTCGTGAGGATGAGACTATTTTGTAACATTTAAACGCTAGCTACGTGTTCTATGTTCTATGTAATTCTAGCTAGAAAATAAATAGAACAAGCGTTCCAGAAATTATATATATTTACCTCATTTCTAATTGTTGATGCAACTTTACAATCTGTTTTATACTGAAGTCAAAGGCATTTGGCACAACGAATCAGCATTGCAATTCAACGAGGCAATGCAATATATCCCTAGGTAGTGATGCTGCCAGCATGTTGGGTACGCTTATGTGCATAGACCCGGTAGTAGGCTGGAGTATTCGGACTGTCTCTAAGTCATCGCGGCTAATATACAATCCAAATGTTTTCTTTATTTTGCTTTATTATGGTGTTTCTGTATTTTGCATTTAGTACATATTGAATCCCCCAGTCATGGGTCCAAGTCAGGGGAGCCAAGACGATGGATAGTTTCATACACCTACATCACTTTAGATAGGTACCTACATCTTAATTACATACCTACCTATTAACTTACCCACTGTGAGCATTACATGGAATTACTGACAAAAAAAATGTAATTTATCCCAAAAAGCAACCAAAACATTTATCAACAGCCTGAAGACGTCCACTGCTGTACACGGGCCTACCCCATAATGCACCACTATAAGCGGCTACTTGCCTCCTGCATCCAACCAAAACATAATATTATTTAGTTTCATATATTGTCCAAGTTTTTGGCGAAACAATAAGGATGGGTTAGCGTCATTCACTCTATTGAAGTAGATCTCTTAGCTCTTTGCAAAACAAAGTACACTTACCAATATTATAAAAAGATGTTTTCGCTTCGGTTGAAGCAAGGTTCCCACATATATTGTCCAAGCCCTTTGCGAAACACAAAATATTAGTACCTACTTAAAGTAAGTAAATATGTTTGCTCAAAAATGCTCGTAATGAGATCATTATTTTGACAACCTTCCTTGGGCAAAGGGGACGTTGCTGTGCTACTTGAAAAGGCGCCAGCAAAGTTGTATGGAATTTCATTGCTGGTGAGTTTTGCCACCAGCAATTTCCTTTTGAAAATTAAATATTGCCGAGTTTTGTTTCGTGAGATGATCAGAATGAATCAATCTGGATCTAAATGGATCCAAGTTAATCAAAGTGGATCAAACGGATCAAAATGGATAAAATTGATCAAATTTGATTAAAACCGGATCAAAATCAAATTAATTAATGAGTTATATTTTTATATACATTACTCGCATTATTTGAGTAAATCACTATACAAGCCTTGGTCCGCAATGACTGCACTGCTGGCCACGCTATGATGGCCTGGAGCTTAGCTTAGCCCCCGGCCTTCAAGCTTGGTCATCATTGCAGCCCTTGCTGTCCGCGCTATGAACGCCTCGTTCGGCCTTTATTCCAGCTTGTCCATCAAGGGCTGCAATACTGACCGCGCTGTGATGACCTGGACCTACGCTCTCAGCCATCATTCATCGCGGCCAGCAACGCACTCATTACAGACCACTGCAGTAATGTACTTTTTGTGGTTTCGTGATGCACCAAACTCTATTTAAGTAATAAAAATGTTTACGAATAAAACAAATTATAGTATCTGTAGCTGATCGAAGATCTGTAGTGAAGAAACTGCATGTGCGATTAAATCGGTTAGCAAACGAATTAATCGTATTTTATGAGAAAATGCAAAATACAAATTAGGACATTAGTATATCATTATTGATATCTGGAGCAGCCTTCCAAACTGAATGCCAAGTTTAGAATAAAATATTGCCTAAATCAAATTATTGTAAATGATTTAAACGTAGCAGTCTATGTGAGGCAATTTTATTAGTTACCTACCTACTGCCATATTTTGTAAAAATGTAATTTATAAATAAGACATACTTCAATCCACAGACATAGAATTAGCCTAGAATATTTCCGCTCCTATAAGTCTATCCCCGGTTTCTCATACGTATGTTAAAGTTAAACTCATATCAACTTAAAAATACTGAACGCTCATTGGTTGTCTGTCCTGTTGTTCATCAGCAGGCTTCAACCAATAAGCGTACAGTATTTTTAAGTTGACATGAGTTTAACTTTAACATACGTATGAGAAACCGGGGGATCAACTATTTTTCTCTTATATTTTTATTTATTTTTCGCATAGGGGTAGGAGAGGACCTACAAATATTTGAATGGAAGGCAACTAGACTTTAAATACAGGTTTTAAATAATAAACAAGTGTTATTTTTCCAACTTTATCTATTTACAACGCATCAGCAAATTCGGACAGATATATCATACACTTCTGACAATTTACCGAGTAAAAAAAACTGTTATCTTAAATAGGCGATCGCAAAAAATAATTATATCACAATATTTATTTCTTAATATAAATTGAACTAAATATGTACATTTGTGTTTGTGTACATTGTTTACACAAATAAAATTAGTGTAATAATAAACGCACTCGAATGCACGATTTTCCGCATCGTTGATAATTATAACTCTATTATTAGTACGTTTATTACATGTCACAGATAATAACTAAACATTGTTCGGGCAAAATTGTATACAGGGTGTTCCAGGAATAAATGGTGAGAGGAAGATAGAGCACTTCTCTTGAGACACTCAAATCACCGCCGTGTATGTTCCGAAATCTTTTTATAGTTTTGGGACAATTATTTGAGAATTTTGATAGTTTTGATACAGCTATATGTTGTTCAATACTACGAACATTACCTAATTGTGCAATTATAAAGTTTCGAGGGAATTTTTAGACCACTCCATTGAAAATTTAACAGGAGTGGCAATATTAAAACTTCCGAAACTCTCAGATAATTGCTTATTGTGATTGGCAATTATTTATCAGCAATTAATAAAACGGGCAATCCAAAAATGTCTGTTTTATTAATTGCTGCATCAAATAAAAAAAACATACAATTTTCAATCAAAACAAAATCACAACACAATTCCCTATGGACGATCGTGCAAGTAAACAAAACAAAGAATTCAAACGTTAAACAATGGAATACATTAAAAACTACATTTTCAAATGATTATAAAGATGAACTACATTATATCATTTAACTAGGATATAAAATCCTAAAATAGCTGATTTTTAAACACGAGTCTTCATACACTGTTAAAATTGCTATATTCGTCAGAATTAAGGTCTAGCGCTCACTAACGCTGAGGTAGGCCGATTATAATACTATCACAAGAGACAAATAACTCTGAAGTAACCATATAAAATGAAAGTGTGACGCTTGCATCTACAAAACCTGAATATGTGGCATCTGACTAAAGACGATCGACTGTTGGATCTTCATGCGGTTGATGATGATGAAGTTTCATTCCCGGTGTTAGACGGGAGTCGTTTGAGTCACTGAATTTGTAAAACGAACGTTGGCAAGGCCTAGCGCACTCCTGCCTTTACAGATTATTGAATACGTTATGAGAGGCGAATTTAGTTGAATATAATTTTAGACTGTGCAAGCTGGATTCCGTTGTGGTCATTTCAATTTGTTTGCAGTGTTAACCTTCTTTATCTTTATTTTAAATCTTCGTTATTTTCACCGCAGCATTTAAGAGTACATTAGAAAGCGATGCCATTGGATGGGGCACTACACACTTAAGCGGGCAGGAATTAATCAGACGCCCGGGCGGCAGTCTCATATACAATATACCTATTTATGAAGACTGTACTCGGAAAAGCCGCCCGGGTAAGTCCAGTTGGATTTTGACGATTAATTGACACTAACCAAATAAAATACAGCATGATGTAGTAATAGATTCAGCCCAACCTTGCCGTTCAAAAAGTACTGCTAAACCTAATTCCGGCCCGCTTAAGTGTATAGCGCCCCTAACGTGTGGTTTTATTCCGTGATTCGGTACGGGCCTAACTAACTTGATTTATGCGACGGTGCACGCTAGCCCTTAACACGAAAGCTTATACACGATTAACTGAATAATATGAACACGTAGAATACATGCTGGGTAAAATCATGGAACAAGGAGGAGAGGAGTGCCAATACACCAAAAAACAGCGTAGATCCGAAATACGCCAAAAACCGTTATAAACCTAGATGGCGCTGCAAAATGAGCTGGCTATAAGTTGAGCGTAGATCAGAAATATCCCAAAAACCCGTTTTAAACCTAACCCGCCGTAGCTAGCCCGCTCATTTTGCAGCGCCATCTAGGTTTATAACGGTTTTTGGCATATTTTTGATCTACGCTGTTTTGTTGGTGTATTGGCATTCCTCTCCTCCTTGTTCCATGATAATATGAACACGGAGAATACATACTGGGTAAAACACATAACGTCGGCAATTTTTCAAAGTAAGGTTCATCACTATTAACTTTAGGTACAAAACAATAATAAACAATATTTTTACAGTAAAATATTATTAACAAGTCATTTACATTTACAACACAGACATTTACAAGTCACATTAACAGTACGTAAAGGACGGGTTGTCCCGATCTTGCCTACAAAATGTAACGATAAGTATACTTTGAAAAAATTCCGGAATTCACCTTATCCCAAATATCCATTACACAAAAAAAAATATTTTGAATGCGTCCTCGTGAGGTCTCCTTAGAATATTAAACTAAAAAAAGTTTGCAAATGGCATTTTTTTACCCTCATAATTTTAGACCTTAATTATTACTATTTTGTGTTTCTTTTTGAACGAATCTGTTGAGCGGCCGGTTCATGGACACTAGAAATTAAAATGTGTTATGGCTGATATCGACCTTACGTCGCTTAAACCAAAGTATACTATAGAGATTTGCGTAAACTAATAAATAAATATTAATATCAATAAATACTAAGTGTGGTGTATCTATGGGTATTGGTGCGGCTACACTAGCGGGCTACGGCGAATATTCGCGTCACCGCGCGATGTGTGGCCGGATACTTCCGTTGGACTGCTGTGGCTACACCACAGATAACCCCCAATAGATACCGCATGAAAAACGACGTCCGCGCACCACGCATTGGCGTAAACGGTTCTATATAAATCGCCGCTTCGCAGCACGGCCTTAGTTTCGACCAATTATTAGAGTTCATTATTAGGGCGTCACTCGAAACAGCCCATAATAGCGCATTGGCTCCAGTCCCCGCAACCCGCGCCTTCCGCCAGTTTTGGTGAGCTAGGATCCGAACAAAAATCCCGTAATGCGGTATCTATTGGGGATTATCTGTGGGCTACACTATCGGGCGTCGGCAAATATTCGGATTATCGCAACAACACAACACAAATATTTTCGCTATAGTGTAGCCGCACCATAGCCGTGTTTAAGTGAACACTAATTATTGCGATAAGTAAAAATATCCAAAGTACATATGCATTGATTTGTTTAATATAAGAAGGTGCTTTATATAAATATGGTTGGTGCAAAACAATTGTAGTATATGGCTACTAATCGCTTACTTTTGATATCAAATTTTACGTTATTTGTGATAATTACAGTAATCATTCAAGTTAAATTCATGTCAAATTAAAAATATTGAACGCTCATTGGTTGCCTGTGGATCATCCGCTGTTTTCAACCAATGAGAGTATAGTATTTGGTATGAAGAAACCGGGGCTTAGAGTATATACTAAAAGCAAAGAGAGTTTATCAAACCCAAAAAAAAAATAACAAAAAAAATTAACATGCATTTTATTTTCCCTCCAAACTTTGAAGTAAAAAACAAACCCAAAAGAAATTATCAAAAAAAAAAAATAACAGGCATTTTGTTTTCCCTCCAAACTTTGGATTAAAACTGCCGAGTAATAAAAAGAACTGAAACACTGAATTATTGCAATATATCTGAAGGACCATTTCCAATCTAGAAAATAAATAGAGGGTTTAATAATAAATAGGACACAAAGATTGGCATCTTTATTGCCTGAACACCGGTCGAGTTTGTTCGACTAAAATTACGTGAGTGGAGTATTGGCGGGAACGTGAAAAAGTTCACGTCGTTGCATTGTATTATTTCACAAAACTTATGCTTTTTCTAGTATTAATGTTTAAAATTAGTGGCATTTTACGCAATAAGTGCTGTTACGAGTATAAGTGTGGGCAAGTGATATAATGTAGTAAAACGTGGTTTTTCGTGTTGCTTCCAAAATTCCATAGAAGCCTCTAGTAAAGTTGCCACTACTTTACTAGGGCATGACTTAGACTGGACTATGACTACCCTGACTGACTGTGATTAAGACTTGACTTTACATGAAATATTTCATAATACGATGAAAAACTACAATACTTGACACTGGCTAAATACACTATGTGTGGGGCCAAATTATAAGAAAAAAAAAATTACGTGAGTGCTAGCCGGTTATAAAGTTGTTTAGTTACAAATACCACACCATACATAACAAAACATGATTAGTAATAATGCAAAAAAAAAATTGTGATTTTGCTGTGATTCGTGTATTTATTCGGGGGTAGTAGCTATTAACGTTCAATCACGGAATAAAATGTAAAAGCTGCAAAAATAGTATTTGGCACTTTGATAACGAGATTATGGTACATGATCACAAATTGCTCTTCGTCGTGAAACAGATTAGGGTGATATGTGCTAATACGCGCACAAAATAATGACACATCCGCCATTAGTTCACTATCTCTTTTCCTCTCGGCCAGTGTGTACTTGATTTGTAAATCTCGCTCCCACACTTCGTGAGTCTTTTGAGAGTAACGAAAATATTCTAGGTGTGTGCTTAAAACTATTGCGGTCCTCGTCATTATGACCTCTATGAAAGGGATAGCAACATTTTTACTAGGAACGGCTGATGCCTATATTAATTTGTAAAACGTTAAATCAATTTATACCTAATATATATGAAATATAAAATGTTTTTTTGTGCATTTATTATTTTTCGAATAGTATTTTGATTAGTTTATTAAATTTGAAATCGATCTTATATTATTATTATTAGCAATGTTACTTACAGTACGTGATTGCGTTGTTTATAAAAAACGGTAAGTCAGTTTTGTATGAAATATAAAAAGATTTTATTTGTGTATTTATGATTTTTCGTGTATTATTTCGATTTGTCTTAGATTATTATAAGCAACGTTACATATGAGACTGCGTTATTTATAACAAATATCAATAAACCTTGCCTCAACAACAACCTCAAATCAGTTATTTTTTATAAACTCTTCAGATATTGGACTCTTTTGCATCTATACAATGTAAAAGACAGCATCTTTTAACATAAGCGACTGTGCGATCGACGAATGCTAAATAATTTAGTTTTCTCACTCCCTCAATTACTTCGAAAGTGCGTGTGAGTGAGAAGGCAATAGAAACTTTGCCTATTTAAAGAAGTATCATTGGTGTAAAACATGAACACTTAAATATTATTAAGTTACAAATTTTGATTTTTACAAAATATATCTTTGGATTATTTATATCGATTGTAAATGTATTTATAAAAATAACAGCAAAAGCTTTTAAGCTGAATAGAGACCTCCCGTTATTATATTATGCTAAAGAGTATTTCTGAGCTCAAGCGCAAAAACTGCGCGCGTACAACCAGGGCCTCAAGTCTACTATTTAAATTGCGATTGAGCTGTCTTCCTTCTTGGCAGATTTTCCATAGAAATTCTGCCAAAAATCAACAATTGTAATGCAATGCAATCGCAATTTTGTTAGTAGACTTGGAGACCTGAATAATTCCTAATTCGTAACCATTTTTTACAATTATTTTTATCCGTTACGTGTGATTATTACTTCTATTTGATTTTGATTTATTATATAGGCCGCTCGCTCACGCACGAATCAGTACGGTTTCGTTCATTGCAGTAAATATACGATAAATGTCTTGCCACTGCTTTACGGGCCAGCCAGATGGCATAAAATGTCTGTCATTAGTGTATGCGCTCGGCGCCTATTGCACGGCACGAATATTGTTTAACTTTCGCCTCTATCAGAACGCGATCGTAACTTGTTATCCTGTTGCAATCGCAGATTATTTATCCTGCATCTCTGTCGCACTAGCCATGTGCGAGCGTGATGCGTAATGTACAGAGCAGAAACCAATCGGCATGCCAGTTTTATGCATACCGACCCGTGAGTGAGCGGCCTTAACTTTGACATTGTGCATTACTTTTATTAATCACCTCACAACGCATTTCATTTAACTATTATTCCGTCTTTGTTTAAGTATTATATTTATTTTCATCTCGCTTAGTTAGGCTGTGTTACGCACTTGTCTTCAATTTACTTATTTATTTAGCGTATTAATTTATTACAAATCACTAACCTGGTTTGAAAAGATTGGAAGCTATTGTGTTTCTAAGAATTTGTTGTTTTTAAAATTTTATAGCCGCTGGGTTAGCACGGGCGCTAGACAAAATTGTCTTTTACCCCTGCTTTACTCCACTTAACAAGTAAGCAAGTATTAAAATGTGACATAGACGGGGAAAGACAGTTTTCTCTACCGCCCGTACTAGGCAGACTAATGCAGAGCAAATATGCAAATTATTATCAGTGCATATGGGTAAAAATGAGCTGAATTTCCATGCGGTTTCTAGAAATGCGTGGCATGCAACCGCGGTAGTAGCGTGATCACAGCTTGATGTTAACTATCCTGCATAAAATATCTGCATATTTCATTATAAATTGAATTGAGAATTAGCATGTTGTTCAGGCAATGGGCAGGCCACATCGCTCGTAGAGCTGACAACCGATGGGGAAGAAAGGTTCTCGAGTGGCGACCACGAACCGGAAGACGCAGCGTAGGCCGGCCCCCCACTCGGTGGACCGACGATCTGGTGAAAGCCGCGGGGAGCCGATGGATGCATGAAGCTCTATGGGGGAGGCCTATGTTCAGCAGTGGATCTTCAGACTGTTAAGATGATGATAATGATGAATTGATTTGAGACATACTTAAATACATATATTACAAGAGCCGCTGAATTTTACTCGTGAGATTCGATAGCTCTAAATTTTAACGTTACGTGCGGGAAGTAATGTGTTTGATTTTGTCATAATTATATAAACAAGAAAACGTTGGACGTGTCGAAACAGCATCATTCTGTACAGTGATCAACAAACTGTTTAAAATTGTTTATGCTTTTGTTTTTATGGGGCCCTCTCTTACCAATAAACGTTGTGTAGAGAAGGAATAATTATTTCGTGTTTTGTTCCTGTCTATCGAGTTTGATATAGGCAACGATAAAACAAGATAAAACACCTAGTAGCTATTCTACTGCTATCATGGAACAAGGAGAGAAAAGCCAATACACTAAGGAAACAGCGTAGATCAAAAATATGCCTAAAACTAGATGGCGTTGCAAAATGAGCGGGTTATAAGTTGAGCACAAATCAGAAATATGCCATAAAACCGTTTTAAACCTAGCCCGCCGTAGCTACCCGTATAACCCGCTAATTTTGCAGTGCCATCCAGGTTTATAACGGTTTTTTGGCACATTTCTGATTTGACTTATAACCCGCTCATTTTGCGTGTCCATCTAGTTTTAGGCATATTTTTGATCTACGCTGTTTTCTTGGTGTACTGACATTCCTTGTTCCATGCTGCTATGCAGAAATTATTGATAAGGAGGTACATATTGGCCTGGCCTACTTTGAAGAAGGAAATTCAAACTATTGACAGTTTTTTTTCTACTTTTGTTGCTAGCCAAGTTAGGTCCAGGGACAAGATTTTTGTTTACATATAAAAAAGGTCAACAAAAATGCACTTGATACCACACATTGGTTCCTAAGCCGGTTATTACTTTTTTTTAACAGTACAATATCCAAAAGGTACTGTTTGCAAAATATTTTTATTAGATCATGTAAAAAATAATTACGAGCAATTGTACAGCCGTTACCTACACTTGCAGATTTTTAGCAACAAAAGCAAAAAAAAACCTGCAAAAAATTGAAATTATCTCATCAGAGCAGATCATCCATCTTAACAGAAAAAGAATTAACAGTTACATTAAAGCCTTGCGACATTTTGTTTCCATTCTAGTTCAAAATACGTTGGTTTTTACATTAACCAGATATAAGTAATGAACCAACGAGGAGCAATAATAAGAATAATGTTTAAAATGTAAGACAAACTTGTAGGAAGACAGTTGCGTCAGGTACGTCCCTGGATGACTGCGTAACCGAAAACTCTATCGTCAGACAAAAACACTATAGACAATAGGCCCAATTTTAAATGCTTTAGGGTGGATATGACCAAACATACATTTATGCGCGAGTAACTATACCAGAATAACCCTATTCTACGATCTTAAAGTGGAATAATTCAGTCGTTTTACCATGCAATGCAAAGTATAGCTATGCTTATACGCGAATAGCGGAATGAACGATGAACGAAACCATTACCCAGCTAACAATTATTGTTCTACAACGCCAAGGTATTCAAGCTTATGTCATATCAACTCAACTTTGTCGTATTATAGTGCAGGTAAGTAAAAGTTGGAATTATATGGCGCGCTACCGCCATTAAACTATTCTCGGAATAGTTTATTAATCCACCAAAAAAAGTAGTATAAGTTATTATTCTCGAATAGGCTTGAGTGTAGATGGTAAAATGTGAAATTGGTTTACTCTCGGATAACTGGCGATTTATTCTAAGTATAACCCTTACTCTCGTTTGGTTGAATCCACCCTTAGATATGTCAACTTAAAGCCTTTAAAATTAGCCCCAATGTTCCTTTTACTAAAAAATACTGTATAGCGGATGAACAGTTAATCAGTGTATTGTTTCTCTCTATCATACTCGAAATAGGCGAAGATAAAAAAAGAGAAAACACTGAGTAGCCATTGATAGCTGCTAAGTTAGTACCTATTCCTATATGACGTACCTACTGCAATTTGCATACATCCTTTTTTATATTGATGAAGCACGAGCAAGCCGTCCGCCTGATGTTAAGTGACACGGCCGCCTACAACAGTTGCAGTGTCACTCGGAACTCTAAAATATAAAGTTTCGCGTGACACTGCTTTGCGCACGTCATCCTGGGACACCACACAGTCTAGTAATTAGATTACAAGAGATTACAATGGGGTCTTGAAAAGAAATCGACAATGGCGGTTGTGAAAGATTACTAGACTGTGACATCAGGTCATAAAGTCTCATTTACCGAATGCTAGAGGGACAAGTACGTAAAGAGATGTCAAAGTTCAGTGCAGAGGGGTAATATGTAGTATAAAAAGGATTTCGGTGACTTAAGTTCCCAGTTGTCGCGTAAGGCCGTTTCGGTCCGCTATACCCAGATTGCGGGCGCTCTATTGCGGGCCTCGGCCGGCTTCCAATGTTAGGGTCGCAGGAGTAGCGGTGTGTCTTCACCGGTCCCCCAGTGGCTTGGGTCGCGTCGAGTGCTGCAGTTGTTGGTGCAACACGCCGACACCTCGGTAGCGCTGACCTGGACAACGGAAAATTGGACGTTCATAAATAACGTCATACAAAGAACAATGGCGACTCACGACCTAACATTAAAAAAAAATAACCAAGTGCCGTTCATGAATGCAATATGTATATATATAACCAATTTTTCAAAATTTGCATATATTTAGAAGCAGGCATTCAAATGCTCCTAATAACTATTTATCAGAAATCAACGTATAGACTTTGACAAAGCGCAACAAGTTTGGTACGTTCCATTTCAATTACAACCAAAGAATATACTCTCTATGTATATATATACAAATTTGTTGTTTAATACCTTAATAAAAAGATAAATTTAAAAAATGTTGCCAAAAAAATAAAACAAATATTTTTCTTTCATGATTTTTTTAACACTGATATCATCACACCAATATTATAAAGGCGAAAGTTTGTATGTGTATGTTTGTTACTCCTACACGCTCAAACCGCTGGACGGATTGCGATGAAATTTGGAATATAGACAGCTTATGTACTGGATTAACTACAAACCGCGAATATAAGTATAATAAAGGGTATACACAGACCTGTGAGTTGTTGATAGCAGATAATGGTATATACAAACCTGCGAGAGATGCTGGTCGTACAGATGTAGCGTGCTAACGGACATGTCGTGCGTGTCGTCGACAGGCGTGGCGGCGGGCGACAACACGCCGAGCGCGCTGGTGCTCAGAGCCGAGCTGACTCCGGCCAGGCCGTGCGACGCTCGGCCCGTGTGACCACTACCACCTGCGTCTTCTTCGTCACTTGTCTCGTCCATTTCCTATTATGTATAAAATGTTGTTGTTATTTTAATCATATAGACAAATTGACAAAATGTTTATGTTTATATTGAGGAAATGTTTAATATTTTATTAAAAGATGGCAAGCCACAACGTCTTATATTAATTTTTCATTGCTAATTAGTTTGTGCCCCATTTAAGATATTTTATTTTAATTTGTTTTAAATATTAAACGTATATCATTTCACAATGTTTTAAATAATACGAATTAAACAATGGTATTTATACTGATTTGAAAACATAGTGTATTTGCATTGTTTTACCATTAAATTTTACAATAATGTGAATGGGACAATATTTTAAATATTCGACACCCCAGTGTCGTCCTGTCGGCGAATCGTTCGTAGTTGTGTAGTGACACTGTGACACGCCCACGCACTGTATTTTATGTAAATATTTTTATGTTGTATATAGGTATAGTTAAGCATTTTAGGTAGGAATAAATATTATATTTTTGTTGTAAAGTTATTAACCCCATTATTAGATAAGTATTAGGTAGGCTTTATAATAAGTTAGGATTAATTATATTAATACTGGGAGGCTCCCTCCTGAAGGTAAGGCTGCGACGTAGGATAGGGAAATGTTTTTATTTTAAGTGTGTCACGTGACCTCTGACGTCATATGGGTCTCCAGAAAGCAAAGATCCGAGGTAGCTAGGCAGATCCTACATTTTGTATATAAGGCCAACCGTTTCTGAATAAACACAATATAATAGGAAAACAGAGTCTCAGTTATCAACCAACCTCCGACCTGCACGCACCTTCATCGCTCCAGCTATCGCTGCAACATCCAGCACCATATACAACAGTTGAAAGGTTTTGTCGTTGAACTGCTCATAAACGAAACATTCTGTCGGCGGCTCATCCGGCAGAGAAACATTTTTCGGAGGTAAGTTTCAGAATCGTGTTTGTTAGTCTTATGAAAAGTGAGTTGTTAAATACCGGACACATATTGTTACATTTTGCCTTTTGCTTTTGAAGCGTTTATTAAAAATTGTAGAATTATTTAATTTTGGGTAAATAGAGACTAAATTAAGATTTTTGTTTTAAGCCGGAAAGAAAATAAATAAAACACAGTATAAGTCTTTTTTTTGTAATGTAGCCCGAAACCATCGTATTTTTGGAATCAATGTCAACAAGATAAATCTGCGTTTTTATTCTAATAAATTATTTTGATGAAATGTTAATAAAAAACGGCGAGTTACGTAACAAATGTCATATTAATTACGAAATACTTTATAATATACTTTTTTTAATTATTTAGTTACTATACACAAAAAAATCGGTACCTAATATTTTATTTTTTTATTCGAGATTTTAGTAAGTAACCGATTTCGATTGTAACATAATCTATATTTTAATATTTTCTTGCAGTCACTAGTTCAATCTGTCTTGAATACTATAACATAGTGAAAAGAGTGTAGGGTTTAGGTTGTGCTAAAGTGAACCTTAGCACAACTTTAGAATGAAAGATAATAAGCTGGAATCTAGTACACACCTTGGCGTTCTAATAGTTTAGACTAAAGTGTTGTGTGTGCGTCGATCATTATTCAAGTTTTATGAGATGCGACCAATGATCTTTCAGTAAAAGTACCAACCTAATTAAGTTTCCTCTAATAATTCAAAACTACGTTATCTGGATCAGATATAATTGACACATAAGATACATTGTTTTATTCTGAAATTAATTTAAGTATTTTAAGTACCTATCTTATTTGACTTGTAAATGTGCTATGAATAGCCTATTTGCAATAAAACACTTTGATTTTGATTTTGAATATACTTACGGGCAGTCTGTACTGCTGTTGCCTTTGTTGCGGGTAGTACGACAGTACTGCAGGCATCGGCGTTATAGCACCAAACAAACTCTGCTGTATGTATGAACCAAGCATTGTTTTATTCTGGAAATATAAATATATATATATCAAATATACTATAGATACACAGTTTCTATGAAAATCAAAACTCTAGTGTCCCCGCGCCAAAGCTTACTTATACAGATATATACCTCTCCAACTAATCTATTATATAAAAGGTTTTGTCCTGACTGACTGACAGACAACGCACAGCCCAAACCGCTGGACGTATAGACTTGAAATTTGGAGCGTAGCTTCTTTTTATAACGTAAGCGCGTGCTAAGAATAGATTTTTGAAAATTCAACCCCTAAGTGGGCGAAAAGGGTAAAAAACGTTTGTATGAAAAACCTACATTTAGTAACGTATCGTTTTGAAACTTAACACATACAAACAAGTATAAAAATAAATAAAATGGTACCTTTTAGTTTTTCGAAATTCAACACTTAAAGGGGTTAAAAAGTTTTATTGAAGTTTGTATGAAAATTACAAAAAAAATAACTTTATCATACTGAAATTCGGAATGTGTAAATCGATACGAGTCTCAGGAATTTTTGAATTTCATCCGAATCCGAAAATATAGAAAAAGGTCCCGTCGTAAGACGTTCGCACAGGCAAAACCACTGATGCTATAATCTTCAAATTCGAAGACACATTGATTCTATGACGTAGGGTTGCTTTTACGGCACCCGCGGGAAGACATGACCAAGGATGACATAAGAAGGGATGACACTTTGTATGCATACTTAGTTCTTTGTTTTTGAATTTGTAATTATGAAAATTGGTTTTTGTATATCAATCACATCCAAAAGTGGTAAAATAATATTTTTGCCAGGGTTGATTTGAAGGAGTGAAAATGGGGAGGAAGGTTTTAGTTCAAAGTTCTTTATTTTAAAAGTCACGTTTGTTAAACCACAACTGAAATCACGTATCTGTATCACTAAATATGTACATATGTTGGCAATAAATAATTTAGTATTGAGTATTGAAACATTATGAAATTATTAAGGGGTTGAAATTTTTTTTTTGTTTCGGAAACTCTGTTAAGTTATCACGGGTATTTGGACATTTTTTTCGTGTTAGAGTCAAAGTATACATAAAACATTAAAGAAAGTTATTACCAGAGATATAAAAAAACTTATTTCCTCCCTACCTCTTACGACAATGTCACTATGAGAGGTCACTGCATGAGGCCACTTTAAAAAGATTAAAAAGATGAATAAGTAACCTCTTTATTTAGCCACTTTTTACATGGCTCCTAAAATAGGAGGCTTTAAGGACGAATTAATTTTATCCTGAAAAAATAAACGGTTTCTGAGGGATAATCCACGCGGGCACAAGCTAGTATAAAATAGTCCACAAACGGTTGTTTCATTTTAATAATGAACCATAGCACCCTGTAATAGCATTGTAACACAATAATATGTGAGTTAAATCACTTACATTAGGTGATTTGATTTATTTTATGTCTCAAACAAGGAGGATCATTATGATTTAGATTTAGTATTTTTTTGTATTATTTTGCTAAATTAAAACGATCATTTAAATACCATGCGCAAGCGGTGCGCGTCCCTGGTGCGCAGGGTGCGGGGCAGCTCCAACACCGTCCTGGAGATGATCGCGAGCAGGCTAGACTGCGTGTACATCAGGCATGCCTGTGACAGGCATGTCGCGGTCCCAATGCCGGTTAGGAAATATTAAATCAACCGTGACTGTAGCTGTGATTATTATTTATTTTCAACAATTTTGTGTGTGCGCCGATTATGATTGTTTTATTTTTATTTTTATTAATTTGAATTTTATTTTGTATTGGATGTGATTTATTATTTTTTACTTATATTATTATATTCAATTTGAGTTCTGACACTATAATTAAGGTGATTATCGTTTTATCTCCAATCTGTAATGTATTGTATGGGTGTAAGTTACCTGAGTACATAAATAAATAAAATTAAATACATGCCAAAAATAAACTTACCAGGTGATTGTTACCCGGTAGAGCATGGTTCATACTCTGCCGTAGGGACTTGAGAAACTGTCTCTGCGAGGGTTCAGCCGGCAGCCACCCGGGATGGCGACATGAGAATGCCACTAGTGATAGTTCGGTCTTGCCACCTTCGCCTTGGTCATATTGAGCGTTGCCAGCAGCTGCGAAGGTTTGAACTAAGGTTAAGTAGATGCACCTGCCAGAACTCTAATGCCACTCTGTACTAAAGTTTGACAGCTCCAAGTTCTTACTTATCCCAACAACACAACATAGATAGATAGATAGAAAATTCTTTATTGCACAAACAACAATAGTAGGTACATAGGCGAACTTAATGCTATAGAGCATTATCTTCCAGTTAACCCCGGTGTATTGTGGAATTGTTTATTGCGGTGGTGCAATACTGAAGAAATATAAGACAAGAAAAAACAACAACTTAACTATTTCTCTAAACTGATGAAAGTATAAATAACACAATAAATACATAAAATTAAATACACACAATAATACTATACCTACAAATATAATACATATTGTTATACCTATATACATACATATAATTGTACTTATAATTAGATGGATAGCTTTCTTCGCGATTTAATTTTGGAGAGCGAGGTAGAAGTTATAGACTTTGGATTTAAACACCTCTATCGATGATGCCTGACGAATGTGGGTAGGAAGGGTATTCCAAAGGCGAATTGCAAAGACAGTGAAGGAATTGGAGTACAGTGCCGTTCTATGTACAACATACGCCTCTCCCATAAAGCGCCACTGTGGACGCTTATCATAGGGAAGATTTGCCATAATCACCACGCTGGGCAGGCGGCTTGGTGATGGCAGAAGATTTTAATGTACCGAGAAGAATGCTGCTGCCAATTCCTTGGCAAATATTCCCATATTTTATTTCACTTAGCCAGTTCTAATGGCACCCACGGGGAGAGATGGGATGGCCCTATTCTTACGCCGTGACCACGCGGCCTGTCTAGGATTTTTTATAGTATAGTATGGTGAAAAAAACGTACCTTTGATTTTTTCTTTGTTTCTACCGGGCGTTTGCCAATCGGGATGGCCGTGACGACGAATATCCAACTGCAAAAAAAGTAAAAAATAAATAGATAGAATAGATTGCCGCTCTGTGGTATATAATTTATTATGAGCAGCAGTGAGTCTGTATGTAGAGCGATGGTGGCCGAGCGGTAGCATAAACTTACGGCTGTGGGTTCGATCCTCGGCCCTGCACCAATGATTTATCTAGTAAGTTATGTGCAGTATTCGCTGCCACCGCTCCGTGCCTCGGAGGGCACGTTAAGCTGTCGGTCCCGGTTGTCATAAGAACATCTATGGCAATCGTTACCGGTAGTCGGACGCCTGATAGAATCTGACGCCTGATCTAACCATCCCTGTTACTGGTCCCTTATGGGTTGCGAGGTCAGATGGCAGTCGCTCGTGTAGTTCTGGTAGCTCGCCGCTACAGGTCAGATTGGGTGCCGACCCCAATAACAAATGGGAAAAGGCAAAGAGGATGATGATGAGTGAGCCTGTGTGTAACTATAACTTAAATGAACCAAAACTCAAATTAAGTATTCTGATTTTGACTTGTAAAAGTGACAAAATCAGCCTCATCATCAGCCCGAAATACTTCCACTGCTGAACATAGGCCTCTCCCATAAAGCGCCACTTTGGGCGGTTATCATAAATGGATTTATGCCATAATAACCACGTTTGACCGGCGGCTTGGTGATCGCATAAGATTTTAATGAGAAAATTCTGCTGCTCATTCCCTTAGCCGGTTCTTACGGCATTCACGGGAAGAGCTGGAGTAGTCCTATTCGCGAATCGGGACCACAGCCAAATCAGCCTATTCTAAAACAATTTACCTGTGCAAAGGAGCAGACATCGCCGATGCCAAGCACGCTAACGGTGAAATTTCGATAGAAGTCAACAATGTCGAGGGCGCGGTAGCGTAGCGTCAGCAGCACCAGAGGACACAGCAGCGGGCTGAGCAGCTCGAATACTATGTACACCTGGGGAAGTTCATCGGCGTCATTTCTCAGAAGTTGTTGACCGGCCGCCTTGTGGCGCCTTATCCTTCCTTAACAAAAACAATCGTGCTACCCCGTTAACCCCATTGTCACTTATGAAGAGAGTATATGCATCTTTATGTTCAGACAAAAAGCGCCAACGCGTTTCTACCCCTAGATGTTATCCGATTTCGATGATCCTTTTACATGTTGTTTACACACTGGAAAATTATGCTCATACATCGTCTTTTCTGAGTTTTCACTTCATAGTTATAACAATTTTAAATGTCGAATTTTTTGCGTCAATATTATAACGAAGGAAAGTAGCTGTAATTGGCATACAAAAAATATATTCAAATAAATCAAAATGTATAGGTAAAGATTATAATTGATTCAAACAGTTAACCAAATGGATTTGTGAAGATTTAGAGGGTGTAAACTATTTTCCCCCGAAACGCTTCGAAACGCCTCGAAACGCGAAATCACAGATCTCAGAAGCTAAAGGGAGATAAGATAGGGGGGGGGGGGGGATATGCTCAAAATCAGAACACATTTTAAAAATCCAAACGGCAGTCGTGATATTGTACGTAAGCAGTTCTCGCTCTTTGCTAACGTCTATTCGAACGTTGAGTAGTAATAACGCAATGGATAATGAAGTTAGCTTCTAATGCGACACCAGTTCCGTACTCAGCGCACGCGAGTGGCATCTCTCTAGATATCTATGAGGTAAATTTATCACACGTGCAACTAGCAGAGCGAAAGCAATAAAATTTTCAAATCTCGACATCTTTTAGAATTGTGGTCAAATACAAGCCTATCTTCTATCTACACCACTATTATAAGGAGGAAAGATTTGTATTATTGTGTGTATGTTTCTAATGAATAAACTCAAAAACTACTGTGCCGATTTCAAAAATTCTTTCACCATTGGAAAGCTACATTCACCCTGAGTAACATAGGCTACACCACTACACGTGCGAAGCCGGGGCGAGCCGCTAGTCTAGTATAAAAAAGCTTAGTTTTCTTACCGCTCTGAATTGAAACAGCTGTTGGAAGTGCGCAGCGACGTCTTTAGTGTGCGCTCGGCCTCGCCACGCGGCCGGCAGATAGTGCACGTGCCCCAACACCTGGATGAACAGTTCTTCGCCTCTAGCCGGCCCGGTGCAACCCGCGCCGAAACGATCTTCTTCGCCGATCAGAGCTCTGGAAGTCACACCATGATCATACTTTTATAAATCAGGCAATCCAAAATGGGCCACCTAAGTATACAGAGGGGTGTACCTGGGTGTACAGTACTTCAAAAGAAACCAGAAAATTTTGAATAATTCAAGAAAAAATATATTAATTAGCATTGTTGTACTCTTTTAATGGCACAAAGATAATATTCGATCTATATTCAGGATAGATTATCAATATGGAACCGATTGTATATTGTAATGTATTATATTGTATTCTATGTGTTTACAAACAAAAAAACAGTATCTAGGTATTCTATCAGTTATCTGGTTCCCATAGTACAAGCTTTGCTTAGTTTAGGCCTGGTTGGAGCTATGTGAAATTTAAATAAAAGAGATCAGTCATATTCTTCTAGGCAAGCATGCTCTATAATTAAAAAAACAGAATACTGACCTGGCTCCAGCCAATATGCAACCGAGGATCGTAATGATGCTCAGCACATGTTCCACAGTCAGTACGTCCTCGTCGTACACAGATAACAGAACCAGCACGCCGAGAACGCTTCCCGATAGAAACAACACGTTCCTACGAACAATACCATGCCACATTACACACGCAGTATTTATACAGTAGTTGCGCCCCGCGGTTTCACCCGCGGATAAAAAGTATCCTATGTCTTAATCCAGCGTATTAGCTATCGGCATTCCAAATTTCATCAAAATCGGTTTAGAGATCACCGAGATAGGAGGTAACAGACATTTACATTTATATTCATCATCATCATCATCATTAACAGCCTGAAGACGTCCACTGCTGAACATAGGCCTCCCCCAGAGCACGCCACCTTGAGCGGCTGCTCGCCTCCTGCATCCATCGGCTCCCCGCGGCTTTCACCAGGTCGTCGGTCCACCGAGTGGGGGGCCGGCCTACGCTGCGTCTTCCGGTTCGTGGTCGCCACTCGAGAACCTTTCTTCCCCATCGGTTGTCAGTTCTACGAGCGATGTGGCCTGCCCATTGCCAGTTCAACTTACTAACTGTAAGAGCTATATCGGTCACTTTAGTTCTCCTGCGGATCTCCTCGTTCCAGAGCTTATCTCGCAGGGAAATACCGAGCATAGCTCGCTCCATAGCTCGCTGCGCGACTTTGAGCTTACTAATGAGGCCAACAGTAAGAGACCATGTCTCAGTTCCATAAGTCATCACTGGCAACACACACTGATTGAAAACTTTCGTTTTCAGGCTCTGCGGTACATTTATAATATTATTAAGATACTATGATGCTAATATAAAAATGCTCTGAGCATTTATTTCAACTGCAGTTTCACTAAAGGGGGATTTACACGCGTGGATTTTCGCCGTGCGGCTAGTCGCTTTACAAATCGATTCACCAAGCCGCATCGCTAGCCCATTTACACAGGTGACTAAAAACGATATGTACTAGAATCGCAGTAGTAGAACAAAGTGCGCGAAACACTCCTTCATGCGGCGGGCGATTTTGCAACTGAACGTTTACACGGTCGACTTTAGTCGACATGCGGCCGGTCACCGCGCGGCCAAAGTCGGATGCTACCCAAATTTGGGGCTTGCGGCTTTAGTCACTTGCAACTTTGCTGAATTGCCATTTAGAAGGTCGATTTTCGGCGCGCGGCAAAAATCGTGCGGTAGTTCTAGATTAGGAACTGGATCTGCTGACGTGGCAGGCAACGGTCTCCTTCTGCGAGGCGGTGATGACGCAGAAGGAGGCTGTGGAGCGGGTCAGAAGTTTTCAAATCGGTTCAGTGGTTTCAGAGCCTATTCAATGCAAACAAACGAACAAATAAACAAACAATCAAATCTTTCCTCTTTATAATATTGTTGTAGATGAGTGAATTCTTTACAGTCACTGACATGATTTATTTACTTTAAGAAGGACCCGAGCAAACAGAAAAAAAAGTTTATTGAGTGTGGGTCGAAACTAGAAACAGAATCTTTGAACTAAAGACTGCACAGTACAACGGTCAAACAATAAAAAGCAGCACGTTCAAAAATCACAAAATTCGAGAATACGTGTTATCCACCAACCCGTACTTGTCTAGCATGTTGTATATTCATTGAACAAGTATAGTTCATATCGAAGCACGACTAGCCGTTCCTACCCGATCGGTAAAGTTAAGCAACGTTCGCTGCGGTCACTACTTTGATGGATGACAAAGCGGTATTTACAACTGAGCGCTACCGTGCTTCGTAGAGTACGTTAAGCCGTCGGTCCCGGCTGTTGTCGTAAGACAATATTCGTTAAGCCAAGTCAAAGGCCTTTGGGCGGCCTAAACATTCTGACACCAGGGCTGACCACTTGCCTACACGAGAAGAAGAAGAAGTATAGGTTTTCTTTCGTATTCACTCACGCATAATAAAGAAAAAATTCGAGTGACTATAGGATGACGTCATCTCATTGCACAACGAGAAATGTAGCCAATACGCAGTTCGTTTATATTTAAAAGTGAACTGACAATGTGTTGGCTTGGCTCTTGGCCCATTCTAGTTTCCTCATAGAGACACAATGTTCTATTTATGTACGTGCGTAACACATAAATGATGCTCATAGGTGACGATACAATGATGAGGGCTAGGCTCCAGAGCTTAGAGCACCGTCGTAAAGTTGCCAGCCTATCAATATTCTACAGGTTACATTTCGGTAAGTGTGCTGCAGAGCTACACAATCTAATTCCACCATCTCCGTTTCACCATCGGACGACAAGACGTACAGCTACACGCCATCCATTTATGATTGATATTCCTGCAATTCGCACAAAGCGGTTTGACTCGACATTTATAATCCGAGCAGCGAAGGAATGGAACACTTTACCAACGTCTTTGTTTACCGATAACTACAATCTGGAGCTCTTCACGTCGCGAGTGAATAGGTATCTTCTGGGCAAGCATGTACCAGCGTAGACCGTGTCGTCACTTTCAGGTGAGATTAGGGTCAAATGCGAGCCTATTTACTTATAAAAAAAATTCTTTATGTATGCTGTTGGAACTTAGGAGAAACCATCACTGACAAACAAACCAGAGTTTCAATCGGATTTTTTATGATTAGCACTTATTTCAGGTAATACACCTAATCATAAACAGCCTGATTGCTGAATATATCCGTTTGGATCCATCGGTTCTCACCAGGGGCCTTATTGTGGAAGTCTGGTGGAGATGGTAATCGTGTGCCCTCTAGCTCGCACTCACGGACTTGTAAATGGGTGCGTGAAGGGTGGCAAGCGATGTTTATTACCAGAATGGTTACGTGGTAGGGGTGCTGGTCGTCGGTCTACCTAGTGGGGGGCCAGCCCATTCGTAAACACAACGATTAAATGAATTATGAAGAAAACATACCTAGCAACAACAGTAGTGACCGGCGAGGTGAAGCTAGCCAGGTATTTGGTGGAAGGTTTGTGGGCTCGGTTCAAACGGTCCCGCAACTCGTGCTCTAGCTCGTTGAAATGCCGCAGCGTGATGCGAGCGTACAGGGACCAAGTACGCAGCCCTAGCGACGCCGGCGACCGCTTTATCAACTGGTAACAAAATACGATGATTTTTCAGAAAATTAATAAATGCTGTTTGGTTTTTTAGGCTTAGTAATAGATATAGGTAGTACAATTTAGATGTATGTTTAAGTATATTCAAGATGGGGTGGGTTATTTGAATAGGTAGGTATTTTTTTTGTAGGTAGTTATTGTGATGAAAAGAAAATCTCTTTATTGCACATACCAACATAAGATAAAACTAAACATAATATAATAATGATAGAATAATTATTTTCATACGTTTAATTCGTATTTGAGCCATATTCATTAATTAACTTTTATGACTATGAATTTTGAAAAATTGATTAAATTAAACTGTACTTGATACCTATCTATTAAGTTTGTTATTTAAAATAAAATAAACGTTTTACTTTGGATTATAAAATAAATATGTGTGGACATTTCTCACCATATTTCTCTATGTGTGGACTTTTTTTTTTCTAGCCCTAAGCTAAGTACAGCTTGTACTATGGAAACCAGATAACTGATAGAATACTTCGATACTTTTGCGTTTGTAAATACATACATAGAATACAATATAAGACATAATTTAGTTTTTTTTTAAATTAATGTCCTTTAAAACAAGCGTTTCACCAGCGGTGTTCCAGAGCACGCACCAGAAGATGCAGCGTAGGACTGCCCCCCACTAAGTGGGACGACGATCTGATGAAAACCGTGGGGAGCCGATGGATGCAGCAGGTGAGCAGCTGCTCGAAGTGGCGATCTCTGAAGGAGGCCTATGTTCAGCAGTAGACATCTTCAAGCTGATGATGACGACGAAAAGGAGCGTTAAACCGACTTCAATAGCTTTCAAATCGATTAAAATATTTGCCTTTGCATTAAAATACTTTCAAGGTATTTATACCATGTGATGTCTAAAGATGACGTACGCAGTGCAATGTCACGCGAAACTTTAATTACAGTTCCGAGTTATACTGCATCTGTTATGGGCAGCCGTGACGCTTAACACCAGGTTAACGTCGCGTCATTTTTTTTACATAAAAAATTTTTCTTTAGACTTGCTTTTCTAGCTTTGGGTTACAACCTTTTTTTCAGATTTGCATAACAATAGATGAACAAAAAGAATTAAAAAGCGTATGACTATCGTACGATCATACGATTAACATTCCTTGATCTAAATGACATACTTCTTAGGGGGTATACCTTACATAATAAATAATCACTACTTCTTCTTGTTGATTAATGTTATGGGCGTATACGACTATGGGTAAAGCACACTTTCGCTGGATTCAATATATAAAATCGCATTACCATTTCGCTGCATCCGTAACAAATCGCTCTGTTAACTAAAAATGTAAATGTATAATTATCATGGCAGTTGCATGAGCTGTTGACACCTTACCAAAAACACAATTGATCGAAAAGGAACCAAAATTAATTTTAATTACAGTTTACTAGGTGGTAGGACTTTTCTGCAAAGTTCGTCTAGGTAGGTAGGGGACCGCTTTGCCAGTTATTGTGCTGCCAAGCAGTAGTCTCCCGCCCGGTGACGCTGTAAAGGTCGGTAGAGACCAACAGCATTAGCCCGTTCAAAAAAAAAAAGCCAAGCAGTAGTGTGCAAACACTACTGTGTTTCGGTTTGAAAAGCACTGTAGCTAGTGGGCAAATGGGATTTTATGACACTGCAACTGTTATAGGCGGCCGTGTCGCTTAACATCGGGTGAACGACTAGCTCGTCACATCATTCATTAGCATAAAAAAGTTTTTGATCTAGTATCAGCAGTATAGTAAGCATTCCCCTACAACTGATGCAACTGGACCGGCTATATCGAGTCGTTGATTTTGTTAGGTTATTTTTGTTTAAATAACTTAATAGGTCCGCATTTGACCGCAATCTCACCTGATGGAAAGTGACGACGTGGTCTACGATGGTACATGCTTGCCTAGAAGATACCTATTCACTCGCAACTTCAATATCTTTGCGGGGTTAAATAGAAAAGCCTAAACATTCTGACGCCATCAGTTCTACCCACTTGCCTCCACAAGAAGATAACAAAAAATAAACAGATAGAATAGGATGTATATTTTTAGAACCTTTTTAAGGTTTAACTTTCATTACAGTTTGAATAAGCGCGAGCCAACCTTTTTAGCAATATCATTTCGCTTATGCCATATTAATTATATAGGCAACACTATCGCTATTCAAGCGCCATGCACAGCAAAATATATGCTATGATTTATAGTAAAATGTTTGGTACGTTTACCGGAAGCAGAGAACAGTATATTTAACGGGAAATACAAGACAGCAAGTTATCTCGTACATTCAAATCAAAATAAATCAGTGTTTTATTGCAAATAGGCTATTCATAGCACTTTTACAAGTCAAATGGGAAATTAATATTTTCAGTATTAGCGAACAAAAATAACAAAGTGCGTAATGTCAAAAATTGAATATAGCAAGCCTATTACACTAATGTGAGTTTGAAAAAAAGAAGTTCTCTTCGGTACGAAATGATCATCATCATCATCATCAACAGCCTGAAGACGTCCATTGCTGAACATAGGCCTCCCCCACAGAGCGCCACTTTAAGCCGCTGCTTGCCTCCTGCATCCATATGCTCCCAGCGGTTCTGGCAAGATCGTCAGTCCAGGCGAACGACTACCTCGTCACGTCGTTTATTAAAAGCTTAAAGTGACGTCATTCCGGTAAATCATAGAAGGTTTATGGATATAACGATCTTTTTTGACACTCTATTGAACGGTTTTGACAGATGGACAGACAGACAGACTGACCTATAAAATTGCATGGAAATGTTTTTTACCATTTTACGTACTGAACTCCAGTAAGTCAACGAATCAGAATAGTAGAGGCGTAACGCCTTTTCACCTATATTTTCCTGGCTTTACAAATTATTAAATAGAGGGTCTTTCAACTAAATAGCCACGCAAACAAACACATAGACGACATTTTCCCGTTATATATTCGCAGGGATAAGTTTTACTAAGGATTCAGCGGGAAACATAAAACGATATATTATTGTTTTCGCTCAAAATTTTATCAATCGCTTTATTCGCTGGAAAGTCATAATCATTAGACATTGTACAGATTAGATATGGCGCTGAAATCAAGCGCTGTATCTGCTGATACATCCGCCATAAATGTGTGTGGTTTACACAAAAAGATTAAATGCACTCTAATATTCGCTTCGGCCGAATTGTACAATCAATGGTAGGTACTAGTGGGACAATTAGGTTCCAATTGTACCATCAGTGGTACTTCTCAATGGTACATCCAGGAAGGCGGCAGTCGCTCGATACATCGGAGTGAGGTTATAAAGAATACGCTAGCAAAATATCATACGCATACTATAACGGAAATTCATAGGTTAATCGACAGACTAGTCTAATTCAGGGGTTAATCGCCAGCCTAGTCAAATTCAGAGGTTAGTCAACAGTCTAATTAAATACACAGGTTAAACGACAGTCTAGTTAAATTCATGGGTTAATCGCCAGCCTAGTCAAATTAAGAGGTTAGTCAACAGTCTAATCAAATACAGAGGTTAAACGACAGTCTAGTCAAATTCAGAGGTTAATCGACAGCCTAGTCAAATTCAGAGGTTAGTCAACAGTCTAATCAAATACAGAGGTTAAACGAAAGTCTAGTCAAATTCAGAGGTTAATCGACAGCCTAGTCAAATTCAGGGGTTAATCGCCAGCCTAGTCAAATTCAGAGGTTAGTCAACAGTCTAATCAAATACAGAGGTTAAACGACAGTCTAGTCAAATTCAGAGGTTAATCGACAGCCTAGTCAAGTTTAGAGGTTAACAGACAGACTATTCGAATTCGTATTCATTAGCTACTATTGGCTAAATATATTAAAAGGATAGATTATCGATTGTTTTCTCCTACAAAGAATAGAGAATCAGTATCCACTGTAAAATGGTTTAGTGTAACCAAATAATAAATAATAACTAATTACTAATAAACACTGTAACAGCAGATTAATACACAGTGTTTTCTCCTGTTTTATCTTTCCCCATTTTAAACTCAATAGAGAGAGACAAAACAACTTCTCCACAACACAATGTTTATTAGGGGTATTACTATGAAATTAACAATCGATACCACACGGCTAATAGAAGTGAAGTATCGCGAATAGCAAATGCAACAACGCTGGCATTATCAACTAAAGTTCATTTTACTGACCTCAGCATAGTTGAAGAAAAAGTACAGAATCTGCCAGGCCTGTATGAACGGCGCAAATAGCAGATTGAACATCGCAAGCAGCAGGATTTGCCTCTCAAGTTGGCGAGCCAGCATCATTCGTTTGGAGTGATCCTTGTAAGCTTCTCGTAGCTGCCAACAATTCTCCCACGGACTCCATGGACTAGCTGAAATGTTGATAAAACACCGTTAGATTGTAAATTATTAACTTAGATTATTGACTGTCCTGATAGCTCAGTTGGTAGTAGCTCTGCCTTCTGAACTGTAGGTTGTGGGTTCGATTCTTACCCAGGACAAACATTTGTGTGAAGATCATACGTGTTTGTTCTGTGTCTGGGTGTTATTATTGTATTCTATGTATGTATTTACAAACAAAAAAGTATCTATGTATTCTATCAGTTATTTTCTGGGTTAGCACGGACGGTAGACAAAATTGTCATTCTCCTGTTTTACTCCACTTGACAAGTAAGCAAGTATGAAGAAAGTGACACAAAACGGGGAAAGACAATTCTGTCTACCATCCTTGCTAACCCAGCTGGTTCCCATAGTAAAAGCTTTACTTACTTTGGGACTAGATGGCGCTGTGTGAAATGTCCAATAATATTTATTTATTTTATTAACTCGTCACCTTCGGGGAAAGCAAAAGGGAACTTAACTATAACAATATACTGGGTGGCGCAAAAGTACTGGCACTAAAGAAAATACTTTTATTTTTTTTATATGACATTTTCTGTCATTCTGTTGTTGAAAATTGTGTAGTGAACAAATGTAAAATACACTGAAAATAAACATGGACCGTTTTACTCCCCAAGAACGTGGAATAATTGTGTCAATGTTCTTACGGAATAATTCATCAGTGATAAGAACACAACGTGAATTTCGTCGACGATTTCCCCACCGTCCGGCACCGATTGGTCGCACAATTCGACGCTTTGCCACACGCCTTGAAGCAACTGGCTCAACATTGGATAGACCTAAGTCTGGGAGACCAAGAACAGGCCGTTCAGCTGAAAATATCGATGCTGTGCGCGAAGATGTGGAAGAGTGTCCAGAAACATCAACGAGGCGACGTGCCACGCAATTGGGCATTTCCAGACGGACCCTGCAGCGTATTTTGGTGAAAGACTTAAAGATGTTCCCGTATAAAACTCAAATGACTCATCAACTGCTGCCTGCTGACCACCGAGCTCGTCTAGATTACTGCCAGCGCGTCATAAACCTCAACCTTGAAGAGGATGATTTTCCTTCAAAATTGGTTATGAGTGACGAAGCGCATTTCCATCTCTCAGGGCATGTCAATAAGCAGAATACTCGGTTCTGGGGCACTGATAATCCGCGCATTATTCAAGAAACACCTCTACACCCACTAAAAGTTACTGTATGGTGTGGCATCTGTGTTGACAGAGTGATCGGACCCTATTTTTTCGAAGACGCTGGAGGCAATGCGATAACTGTCACTGGAGAACGCTACAGAACCATGTTACGTGAGTTTTTGATACCCAGTTTGGACGAATTGGGGCTGGAGCACATCTGGTCTCAACAAGACGGCGCTACGGCACACACAGCGCGCGACACTATGGACTTAGTGAGGGACGCTTTTCCAAGCCGAGTTATCTCTCGTTTTGGCGATTTGCCTTGGCCTGCAAGATCACCCGATCTGACCAGTCCAGACTTCTTTCTTTGGGGTTTTTTGAAATCTCGGGTGTATGTGAACAAGCCACAGACTCTCGCAGCTCTAAAAGAAAACATTCGTCAAGAAATAACGAACATATCGCAGGAAGTGTTACGGCAAGTTATGCAAAATGTCATAAATAGGGCTCAAATGTGTATCAACTCTGGAGGTCACCATTTAAAAGACATCATCTTTAAATCCTAATGGTACGAAATTTAATGGCACAAATATACATTTAAAAAAACCTAAATCTAGTTTTCTAATTTAGAAAAAATGTTATAGCTGAACCAAATAGGGTCTTTACTTTTGCGCCACCCAGTATAAACATCATATTTTCTCTTTCGCTAATTGTAAATAACCTTCTCTAAGGTGTTTCACACATCAACAGCCGGATATGACATCCACTGCTGGACATAGGCCTACTCCATAAAACGCCACTGAGGACGCTTGGGGTTTGCCATAATGATCACGCTTGGCAGGCGGCTTGGTAATCGCAGTAGATTGTAATGACGACCTCAGAGAATGCTGCGGCTCATTCCCTGGATATTCCCTTAGCCGGCTCTAACGGCACCCGCGGGAAGAGATGGAGTGCTCCTATTCGCACACCGGGACCACAGGTAAAAGTGTTTAATTGCTTTCAAATACTTACAAAATAATAAGAATTCCAAGTTCCATTTCAAACCTCGAGACAGGTAATGAAAATCTCCAATCAAAGGCACGTGTATTTGTAAAGGTAGAAGATTTTTGTTCACCATCGCCACCATGTAGTTGTTTATTCTGGAAAATGCATATAGAACAGAATAACACAATAATAATGGCTTTTCCGATGCACAATTAATAGGATCAGGAAATAATTGTGACCGTAGAATCGACACGCCGAACGAAAATTCTTAAAAACGATTTTTGTTTCTTTTCATCCTGTTTCGAATAATTTGCCCCTCGAACATACAGGCAGGCGAACAGACAAACAGTCAGTAAGTCCTTCGTAAAGTTTTTCATTATTATTATGTATAGAACCATGGCGCAGCATTAGATCACAAACTGATTCGGCAAGATATATCAAGATGCATAATGGAAGACAATATTCACAATAACTCAACATTGCCTGGACGCTCCCGGCACCACCCGTTGTATAGAATGCCTGAATTATACAGATTGCTGGTAACACATACAAAATAATGAATACCTACCCCATAATATACAATAGCAAAAACAACAAACTTATCAGCATTAATATATTACATCAAACAGGCGTTGCTGATATTTATTATACTCACAAACATATCAATCACGTCTGTTCTAAGATTGACGATGTATACTTAATGAGTGCGTTGGTTTAATTATGCCAAGCAGCATTGATTGTGTTATAAGAAACACACTTTGTAAATGGAGTTACAGATGATTGTATGTCGAAAGTGAATAATTTAATATGAGAAAAGGATCTTTTTCGTACGTTTGTTAAAATCGACACACCAAACACTGAACGTTTATTGGCCGCCTGTTAATCATCGAATCAGTGTTCAGTATTTGGTGTGATAAGTTGACACGTATTTAACCAACATACAATAACATGGGGGAAAGTGCTGCTTAGATAAGTTGTATTTCAATAGACATCAGTGCAGACGGGCGACGGTCTTCATAGTTCGAGGGCACCTTTCTCCTTTTAAGGCGTAAGGGAGTACTTATAAAGATTTTTGAAAATTATATTCCTAATGCTACGGCGTGTGATGAAGAGGCGCGGATGTAACCGCGGACTGCCTGTAGTAATTTATATATGGTGTAGCTAACGAATGCACAATCTTGCAGAGCAGGTTTATTTCTATTGTTGAGTTACCTGAGTATTCTATGATATATGTCTAATTCGTTGATTTCCTGTTTGTGGACGCACATGTGATGCTCTGGCTGTGCCTCGCGAACTCTGTCTTGTATTGTCGACCAGTTCACCCAGGCCAAATCACTCTGAAAACATGAAGCACATTTCCAGGCCCAGGGACAGGGGGCAGCCTTACAAAGTATTGATACCAGTCTATGAAAAAAATATCCTAGTGACTTACCAACCTGACTTCCTAGAGTACTACGAGTAGAATTACTGGTAAGACCACTCACGAAAGTAAAATGAAGATAGTTATTTATCTAACAAACGAAGTGAGCAAAAGTCTCCGCTTCGTCGTCGTCGGCGATATTATTTTTCGCCGAAATTACTTTCCGGTTTTGATAATGTTTGGTATACACTTTAGGTACTCACTCAATTTTTAACAAGTATTTTAAATATGGTCAAAATCAGTCATAAGGTTGTCAAAACATTATTAGGTCGTGAATACTTATTTTGGGTACAGTATTGTTGAAAAAAAGTTTGTGCTCGCGAGGGCTACTGTTCACAAATTGTAGTGTAGAACGTCGGGTTTACCGTCGGGTTTTTAACCGGTCAAATTCAAAACAATTGAAAAAGACATATAGATTCTCTAAGTCCAACATTATACGTAATTATCTTCATTTACTTTTCTGGGTGGTCTTACCAATAAATCTACTGGAAAGTACTCTATCAAATCAGATAGGTAAGTCACTAGGACTTCCTCTTTAGGCTGTAGGTAAAAAAAAGTTGTAAGTACCTTATTAGTTTTTCTTCTAAAATGTTTGGTTAGCATATGGAGATGTGATTACTGATCAGCCATGCACAATGCACATTACATAATGCCTTAATATCTAGAATCTAAATCTTCAGGGAGTTTTTCTCAAATTCCCCTACTCAACAAGCTTAAAAATTAATCTCAAGCAAATCTGTTCTTGATTGAGATAAGTTACTTAATTATATAAATAGAACAGGAAATACAAGTGTTCAATAGCTTTATTTTCTTCTTCTGCCTGACGATCAATAATAATACTAATGGAATGTCAGCACACTGCAGAATAATGGATTTCTGAATGAAAACTGTGAAATGAAATATATATTTGCTTAGATGTGGTTGTGTACAAGGTGGATAGATATCTGGGGCGAGATAGTGAATGCTAACGCGACCCTATCTCACCCCACCCGGCGGTGGACGGATCACAGACGGGTTGTAGTGGGTTCGAGTCCCACATACCTCCTGCCATCACCCCGGTGGTGGCAGGGAAGTGCGAGGGCATGTCCCCCCCTCAAAAAAAGTGTGGATGGATATAATAAAAAAGCTCAACACATCACCAAATCTGGCATGCAAAGATAGGTATGTTAACTTACTACAACTGATGTGCCAAGGTTTAATAATATTATGATTAGTTGCATATTTATTTGCAATCATAGGACCTTACTTATAACCTAACATTAGTATAATATCCTTTAAAACAAGGGGTTAAACCAACTTCCATCACCTTAATTCCATACTGAGAAATATACTTGGATGATATTATGATCTATATATTTATTGCGGTTATTTAGAATAATAACATACCAAATAATTGAACCAATACTCATAAAACTTTATTTGAAACCAGTCTAGAGTCAGTTGAGATAAAAAATGATCTTTTCAAATCAGTTTATAAATGACGAGATATGAGGTAACAAACAATTTTTTTAAATACAATCAAATTGTGAACCTATCTTTTGGAGTCAGTTGAAAAATTGTGAAATATATTTTCGTATTGCACAAAATTGACTTGATATTACTTAATTTAGTATTTATAAGGAAGGCCATCCAAGTAAAACCTATGTTACTCACCTCTTTTATATGTAATGCATTGTTGTAAAATAACTTTGTGTCATATGCATAGTATAAATGGTATATTGATAAAACTAGTCTCATTAGCCAGATTATTGAGCATAACACCATGAGGCACCACCTAAAAAAATATATCATGTATAAAAATTAATAAAAAAAAATATAATAGTACATTTTATTTTTAATGTGTATTGTATAGGGCCGATACAAGAGGACGAGGCTAACCACCACAGTGTAGGGTGGATGACATCAGATGACTCAGATGCCATGACCGGCTGGCTACACCAGGCTCAAGACCGCCGGGAATGGAGATGGAGGAAAGAGGCCTACATGCAAGATTGGATCACGAACCAGCCTCTATGATGACTATGATGATTGTATGTTTCAAACTTGCATTAAGTGATTCAATCATTTTTTTAGTTGCTATCAAATATTTAACCCGGTAATGTTTAATGCTTAGACAGCAACATGAACCTACAAGATTTTTATATCAAAGTAATTTTATAGAAATTCAGTATTACAGTAAATATTTGGTCTAGCATTCAGTTATAACAATAATACTTCAAGGTGCAAATATATATTACTATTACTATAAAATTGGATACCCATGAGTGACTGACTGACTGATGATTGACATAATTGATCTCAGCTCTCAGAAGTGGTCAGTCAAAACTGAGTATGAGGCTGTATAGTGATGGGTCATGTCACCCCAGGAAAAATCTGACATTACCAGAAAATCGTCTCTGAGATGGAACAGGTCAACGGATCTCGAAAACGACAAGAGATATGGGGGTCCAGTTTTAACTAATGTTGGAGTAGACCCTGGGATGTTTCCAGAGAAATGAAAAAAATGGGGGCCCCCGAACAAAAAACGGTGGCCCCCATACAAAATTGAAACGCTCATAATTCGGCAACGGTAAGAGGTATGTGGGTGGTGCTCGACCAAATGTCATAGAGGATGACGGGGGCTGTCAGATGGTTGTCATGAAAATCCAAGATGGCGGATTCAAAATGGCGGCCATTTTGAAAGTTGGTCCGATCGGGGTGATTTTTTGCATTGGGGGGTTTTCGGGGCCGCAGATTCGATATTTCAAAAAAAATTTTGGATTCCGCCATTTTTAAAGATGGCTGCCATACAAATTTTTTTTTTCATTTTTGACGCATTGTTTCTCGACACCTATGGAAAATTTTGAATGTCTTTGTTGTGTTTTGTGTCCAGATGATCGAGGTGTCTTCAAAAAAATTCGCGACCTGGTCTTCCGAACTTCGGTCACTCGGACGGTCAACGGCCTGGCCAAACCATAAAAGATAGATCATGTGCGTTTTAAGGAATGTCATAGCAAACCCTGGGACGATTTTGGAGATGTCAAAAAAAATTCAAAATGGCGGAAAAAAAAATCCGCCATACAAATTTTAACCATAAATGACGGCGAAACTATGACACTTTAGTATAAAGAGCTCGAACTAATATTAGTTGGAGGTCAGAGGGGAAGATTGCGAAAAATTTTTTTTTTCAAAATGGCGGAAATTTTGGCCGCGGCGGAAAAAAAAGTTTCACCGATCCGGATGAAAATCGATATCTGGGGGTCCCCAAGGATGATGATCAACATTCTGTAATCAAATTTTGACATGTGTCAACTTTCAATGGGGCTGCCATACAAAGGTGCTTTTATTGAAATATCAACTTTGCTTTTTTGCGCCTCCGTTGCGAGTGATTTAGAAAAGTCGTTCCTGGGGATCAAGTATAGATGTTATAAGGGTAAGAATGCAATATCAGTGAAATCAATTTTTTTCAAGATGGCGGCTGTAGACGTACCGACTCATAGTAAAAGTTGTCCGATCCGAATGAAAATCGATATCTGAAAATCCCACGGTACACTTGGTAGGAATGTGTAAAAACTTTTTTGATTCCGCCATTTTGAAATATTGCGAACATGCAATTTCACTTTTTTAGGATTTTTAATTCGCAAATAACACCGAAACTGTGAGACTTTTGTAGGGAGGGTTTGTTCTAATATTGTACAGTTTTGAGAGGGGCATACAGTGAAAAAGAATGTTTTTCAAAATGGCGGTCCATTGGTCCGCGTCCGAAAATAAAGAAGCCCCGATCGGGATGTAAATCGATATCTGGGGGCCCCAAAGGATGCTGATCAACATGGTTTGGTCAAATTTTGACATCTGTCATTTTTTAATATGGCCGCCGTATATACTATTATCAAAATTGCTGTTTTCCGTTTTATTGCCTATGGTACTACAGTTTCGGAAGGAGATAGTTGTAATTTTGACAGATGTCAGTGTGACAGATGTCAAACGTCAAAATTTTGACAGATGTCAAATTTTTTGATAGATGTCAAATGTCAATTTTTTTCCAACCTACCAAATGCAACGACGAGCGAAGCAAGCACCAAGTATACTGTAGTTTGGTATAAGTGGACGGTCACGACCAACACTTGCACCTGCACACTTGCACCGTGTGCGGGCCGCGTGCGGCCCGCGCACGGTGCAAGTGTGCCGCTTGCGACCTGCGCACTGTTCTAATACCGCTGTCAAGTGTAGACAGATGTCAGTTTGATTGATTTTAAATGTCAAACTTTTGACAGATGTCAATTGTCAAATTTTTTGACAGATGTCAAATTTATTGACAAATATCAAATGTCAATTTTTTGGACAGATGTCAAATGTCAATTTTTTTTCCAACCTACCAAATGCGGCGATGAGTGAGTTAGTTTATTGTCTCTCATTGGTATAATTGGACAGTCACAACTAACACTTGCACCTGCACACTTGCACCGTGTGCGGGCCGCGTGCGGCCCGCGCACGGTGAAAGTGTGCCGCTTGCAACCTGCGCACTGTTCTAATACCGCTGTCAAGTGTAAACAGATGTCAGTTTGATTGATGTCAAATGTCAAACTTTTGACAGATGTCAAATGTCAAATTTGATGACAGATGTCAAATTTATTGCCAATGTCAAATGTCAATTTTTTGGACAGATGTCAAACGTCAATTTTTTTTTCCAACCTACCAAATGCGGCGATGAGTGAGTTAGTTTATTGTCTCTCATTGGTATAATTGGACAGTCACAACTAACACTTGCACCTGCACACATGCACCGTGTGCGGGCCGCGTGCGGCCCGCGCACGGTGCAAGTGTGCCGCTTGCAACCTGCGCACTGTTCTAATACCGCTGTCAAGTGTAGACAGATGTCAGTTTGATTGATGTCAAATGTCAAACTTTTGACAGATGTCAATTGTCAAATTTTTTGACAGATGTCAAATTTATTGACAAATATCAAATGTCAATTTTTTTGACAGATGTCAAATGTCAATTTTTAGGACAGTTGTCAAATGTCAATTTTTGACAGGTGTCAAACGTCAAATTTTTTCCGACATACCCAATGCGACGACGAGCGAAGCGAGTTAGTTTATTGTAGTTTGGTATAAGTGGACGGTCACGATCAGCACTTGCACCGCGCACGGTGCATGTGTGCCGGTTGCATCCTACTCATGGTGCAAATGACGCTGTCAAGTCAAACAAAATGGCCGCCATGCAAAGTCACGCGCATTATCATTTTCTTTGATAAATACGGCAGTTTTGTACAAGTACTTGCAAAATTTAAAGTTTAGCTCCAAGTATAGCGTTTTGAACAAATGGAACGCCACGAAAACACACACGCGGGCCGCTCGCGGCCCGCGCACGGGGCAAAATACTAGTTTATATATATTTTTTATTTATTTCTTTATTTTATTTGACATCTGTAATAATCCATTGTACCTATTTTTTATTATTTAATACTTTGACATGTTTATTCTGTATGAAATGTTTTGTGGTAATTGTAATTGATTTTGTCGTTTTTATCACAATAAATAAATAAATAAGCAAAGGGTATCTATGGGCCGATGATAATGACAATACATAACATTGGCAGGTTAGATTTTATACTTACCATTTCCATGATATAAAACCAACACACACTGATGAAGGGTATATTACATCATCTAATGTAAGCTTCTCGCTTCTATTAGCTTCTGGATCATTTCTGAACAGCCTGGGATAGTTCACACAGTGTATTAAAAATGTTGAAAACCATATTATGAATATAAATTGCACTAGGCTGAACAGATCCGATAATATCATTGGGTAGAATCCTCCTCGGACATAATATCTGTACATTCTCGTGAAAAAGGAGTCTAGGTCTTCTATGTGAGTCCATTGTCCTGGAAAAATAAAAATAAATCCATTATTGTTACACTAGAACAAAATACTATTACTAAAAAATAGTTATCACCAACAGGTGACTTTTATGGTTAACAATAATTTAAAAATTTAGTATAACGTTTTAGTTTTTTTATTACACTAGACTGAAAATGTTTTATTCTCTCTTACTGGATGTTGAAATAAAGTATTATTATCAAATTATCATTACTGAAGCTCAAACAGGAATGATTTACACCAAAACTTCAACAAAACATGAAATATGTTGTGCATTGTGATTAGAAAAGCGATGATATTGCAAAATCGTTCATTACCTTGGAGGTAAACACTAGCGCCAATAGAATTCGATAACAGTTTTGTGTATGTAAGAACAAAGACATTTGAAATGCATGTGGTGTATGAATGTTACCTTTATTTTTGGGGACTTTGTGAATGATGTGCACGTTTGTGGCATCTTCGTGTTCGTGGTCGAGGGTGATCATCGTAGGGGCTGCATTTGTGTGTTCTGCCAAGCTCCCCAGTGGCGGGCTCGCTTCATTATCCAACGCACTGTACGTAACATCGCGCCTCGCAAAATGAGTCATGTTATTATGATCCTTACTAACTATTGTAATTTACTACGCCTTATTGACTCTATTGGGGCCATAAAATAACACACATTCTTGACTTTGTCCCAGAAACGTAGAATCACTTCAAAACAAAACTTTGACGATTGAAGATACAAAGGATTTCTGAAGATCAGAAAGCGACATATTTATATATCTTATTTACAAAGTCACTACATACTTAGTTCTATTTTAATTATAAATTCAGTTTTAGGTTCAAGGATACGACAAATTTTGCAAGATCCAACAAAAAAGATAATACTAAAACATATGAAACATCACAAATGAAACGCGAAAATAAAACCACAGAATGTAGAATAAAACCACGAACAAATGACACTTGACAGAAATTGACAGAATGACACTGACAACATGGACAATAGTGACTTATGACAGCAATTGACAGTAAACCGCTGTGCTGGTCCTGCCAGCCTCAAAATTATATTTTGCCCTAGTCGCAGCGAAAAACACCACAAATGATTTTCGAGATAAAAATTATAAAAATATTTTATAGAACAAACTAATATAATTTAAAAAAAATCATGACTATAACAATCGCCTAATCAAGCGTAAAATCTCAGTACGAATAGGTAATAAGAACGATGGGTAGCCAGGTAAGGTAAAGTTACCTACATAAAGTTTGTCATCATCATCATCAGCATATTGACTAATGCAAGCCTACTTTAGTCAATATGCTGATGATGATATGACGATAAAGGTGAACATAGACCTCTTCAAATGCACACCATTTAGCCTGATCCTCAACTAATCTTATCCATCCCATCTGCTGCCAGCCACTCTAGAGAAATCGTCACGTGTAGTGCGGTATTATACGTAACGAGAAAGCTAAATAATGTAGTATATTAATATCCACTACCCAAGATTGCCATCACCTTAATATTTAATTATACCGTGATCGTTATCTTTGTTTTTCCAATTTGTCCTAACAAATACCCAAACTTCTGAGGAAAGTACCCTGTTGTGTAAAGACTGGCGATGGTGTCTCATTTTACGCAGAAATAAAAAGAAAAATTGGAATTTTACGTAGGTACCAAGCGGTTCAGCATTGGTAGGTCTCTAGGTACTGTATCCTAACGAATGAAATGTTGTCCCTAAATAACCTTTTTGTGTTCCATGCGGTGTCTTCAAGGCAAAGCCCATGGTTTTATCAGCTCAAACAAGTAAAAGAGATTAATAATATTAAAGGAAAAATTTGAATTACGATCGGGATTTGAACCCGCATTACTTAGGTTGGTACCTCAATGACCCGCATCCATATTTCGATGCTAGGAACCGCTTGCTACATGAACGTAGGCATATAGTAATCTGTGGCATGCACTAAGTAGGTACTTTTAGTGGAGGAGTTCCGTAGGATATTTATCTATAGGTTTAGTATCTTTACATATAGAGTTCATGATTATGCCTAAAATAAAACCTTACCCAGTTAAATAGTTCAAAATTGGAGCTTCCAAAGTTATTTTTTTCACTGACCGCATACTATATAGATCCTGGACCCTAACTAGGATTCCCCGTTTCTAGGAACCCAGGAACTACAAGGACCCATGGTCCCACAACACCCAGACCCAGAACAAGTAGGTATTTGCGCATTTTTTTTCCACACAAATACTTGTCCTGTCGCGGGAATCGAACCCGCCGCCTTCGGGTTAAGAGCCGACCTGCTCAACCAACACACCACAGAGGCCGTCAAGACAAAAAAACAAATACTTGTTTGCCCTTCGTTTCCTATGCACAAATACTTTGTCCTGTCGCAGGAATCGAACCCGCCGCCTTCGGCGCTGAACCACCACACGACACCACTCAGGCGCGGTCAATGTCTATTTCCATTAGTTTTGCCAACAATACCAACCAGCCACTATTTATTTCTCACATAGCATCTGAGCAGGAAATTTTAGGTAGGTACCAACGCTATCGTCCGATAGAGACGAAAGTAACAATACCTAATCGTGCTTTGTGATTTATCTGTAGGTATTTCAGAAACAACAAGATAATAAAATTGTTATTGGCGATAAAAAATAACTAGGAGTATACAAAATGTTATACCTACTTACAAACACCATGTAAACTACACCTAAAGTCGTTCTACTTACCTATTTTGTTATACTAAGTCAAGCACTCTCGTGGAAAGGAACATGCTGATGTTATATTGTTTATTTTTTTATTCACTGTCACCTCTCCGGTAAGTTCAACCAAGTGGTAAACCACTAATTAACTAATTACACGACTAACGTGCGAGTATTTGTTTCCGGGTACATATAAAAATATCTATCGCTGCAGTCAAACAAAATAGCATACGAGGTATAAAAAAACGTTTCGGTCTATTAACAATTTTATTTCTTCTCCAAAAAAATATTTATACAATCACGAATTTGTATAGGAAAAAATTTGAATCACGTTAATCCCGTTTGTGATACAAATTTTTGCTACAAGTATAAATAATTTGTAGATTACGCTAAGCAGGTCATACTGCTTTGAAAATCATAAATATCACGATGAATATCCCCCTGAGTGTACCTAACCCTATTGTATTGTTATGCAGTGCTTATTAGCCTGGGGAATATTATTTGAGGCTATCATTTCAGATATTACGTTACTGGACAAGAATCAGGAAAGCAGCAAGAACCAGGCGCAGATCAAAACAAGAAAGATGAAGCAAAAGTAACCCACAAAATACTTGAAAGATATGTAATTGAAAATGACTTTTTACCGTAAGTTTCAGATCACTAGGTACATAATCGCGTTATCTAAAACGAAACTTAAAGTACCTAGTAGCAAGTCGGCAGCAAACACTACCTTAGCACGTTTTTATATTTTTTTAGGATACACAATTATAGTTTGACTAAGATTATTACAATGTTAAATACATGTGTAATAAAACCGTTATGTAAGTACCTATAGACTATTATCGCGTTCAGTAGCGAAACTACTGGAAATTGAGCCCGTACCTACTAGGTATAATATACATTCTGACTGTATCACAACACAAATCATTTTCCTACAACTTTAAAAATTACAACATACTAACATGTAAGTACCTAAGTTATGTATAAGTATGCTTACAATACAAATATCCTACATCTAAAACTGATCACACTTTTCGTAAATAAAATAAGTATTACAACATTACCTTACTCTATTATAAAAGATTATTATGTAGTTTATTTCTATACTCATAGTATTTATGGGGTTGCAGTTAACCGGATGCTAAATCTCGCGCATCCACAGATAACCCTCCCGCGCATCAAACGACGTTTTTCATCACAGTTGCGAAGAAATCACAGACTTTTATTGTTATTAACTTTTGTGGAAAATGTGCAGGTTTCTTATTATCACGCGCCGTATTACATATTGAAGGTATATATTATATACTCTTTGACGCCCGCGCTGTGCTGCAGGGCGCGAACCACAGATAAGAGAAAAAACCATGTTGGTGGCGCCAACAAAATCGACATGCAGCCTATATTACCAAATAACATTATTTTGTAACAAAAAAATGACATTAAACTTAGGTAAACCAAACTACCGATACCAACTTTGATGTCAATGAGACCAATCTGAATTTATCCGTAAACGAGGAAGGTGCCGGAGGTCTCAGGTAGATAACAAACATAAAAAACAACCGAATTGATAACCACTTACTTTTTTTAAAGTCGGTTGTAAATGGTAGTTTTGTACTTAATTTTTTCGGTATTCTCTTAAGTATTCACATTTTTCCATCCACGGCCTCTTGCAAAATTCACCTTGTGTAGATAAGATACCGTCGCGCGACGGTAATGTAATAATAATAGCTACAAATAATAATTTATTTTCCAGCGCTATATTCGGTTCATACAAATACGACCCCCTGCTTCAAACGTTCGAGGTGGCTGATGAATTCAAAAATACAACTACCGCTAGTGATCCCTCGCAAGCAACAAAGAATAATAATATATATACAAGTACACAGACACATAGCCGTTCACATGATGCGAATCCAGACAAGGAGACTACTGCACACAAATTTCTGGTATCACGTGCTTATGTCTAAATAGGCTAGTCTCCTGCTATTTTTTAAAACACAAATTAATAATTAAATCAAAAAATAAACAGTCCAGTCGAGAAAACAAAAATTAAATATCTCAAAAAATGCCAAAGTTACAAGCATTTTAAAATACAGGAATAGAAAGAGACAGCTGACAGCTCAAACATGCAGTGACGTCACTCTCGCTCCTTCTTAGTACCTCATACTAAGCTGTGATAGCTTTATACATATTACATAAAACAGTCTCTTTGGCATGTGACTTAACAACGTGCGTTTCATAGTAACTGTGGGGAATCTCCTGTTTTGCGAGAAAGGGACAGGCGATGCCCCCTCCAGAAACTTTAAAAGCTCATTACTCCTTGATTCATTTACCGATTTTACTTATTTTTTCAATTATTGCATTCACTTTCAAAGCTAAAGTGTTACGTAAAATTCGCAGAGAAACGGACGCTTCACGACGGCTTACGAAGAAATGGCTACAAATTGGAGACCCAAACCAATGGGTGCCAAGAAAATAACAATTCCGTGGCAAGGAGGTACCAAAGCCATTTAATCATTATTTTAAAGAATTAAATGGGGTTTCAAAATCTTAGACCTTTCTTTTTAGAAAAAAAAACCATTTAAGTATTAAATGAATACTGATAAATTCAACATCAGTTACATTGGTGTCAGTTATGCCACAGATAATAAATAATATTTTACTATGTTATTCAATAGTTCTGGTTAAATTATCTAGGGTACCCAAGATACAGGCTTTTGCCTAGTTTGGGGGCCCATTGGATTCTTCTTACCCACAGTATAGCTAAAAATCTAATATTTTTGTAATATAAGTATAAACACTTATTTTTTCCGGAAATAAATTATTATTATTCACCTCATTTATTTCATTTTCTTAAATTTAAGTTTTTTTACAATATTCCTATAAAAATAAATTGCAAAAATACTATAAAAAAACGTAAACCTAGAGCGCCGCCGGCAGCGGGGCAAGGCCCAAGCTACCGGTGGTTAGGGCTGCAGAGTGAGGAACCTCCTGACAATACGTGCCGTGTCAAGGAGTACTGCCTTCTGAATCTGACCCTTGATCCATCCGTCTAGCGAGAGCCTCTCGAGGTGTTGGTCGAGGCTCTTCGCTATAAGGCCGTTCGCCGAAACGACTATCGCGGGACAATGCTCGTTGAGTCAACATTCCACATAGCGGTTACCTCGTGAGCCAAGTCAAGGTACTTGCTGAGTTTGTCCTTCTCAGCCTTCACGAGGTTCTCGTCATGCGGAATGGTGATGTCGTCTATCTCGATGTCTACAAAAAATTATTATTATTCTTATATGCACAGTAAAGTTAAATAAGCTATTTTAAGGACTTTTATAACTTTGAAAACCTAAAACCGTGTTCATCTGATCTGGGATCAAACCTTGCACTACAGCAATGATCAAATCAAATCAAATCATTTATTTGCCATAAATATGGGTCAAATATGATACCGAGCTACTAGCCAGATATATCCAGGTTATGGACGGTTATGCAAATCACAAGTAAGAAACGCATGCGTTGATTTTTCATCAATATCTTAGTGGAAACTATAAAGTAAAGACCCAAAACTAAAAGGCTACCTTCGTCCAGTTGACGTTAAAGATATTTATTATAGTTAAGTGTGCGTTTTATTGCATTCAAGTAAATCGTATTCCTATTCTAATGAAACCTACAAGTATTTTCAGTTGCAAACTATATCAATCAAATCGACGTGAATCACGATGCGCAGGATAATCATGTTTTTATAATTACATAGTTACCATTGCCTTGGTATTATAAATGATACAGCTAAAACTTTACATATAAAATTTGTACATTATAATAATAAAAACAAATAATAAATAATAAAAATAATAATTAAAAAAATAAATAATTAAAATAATAAATAATAATAAAAAAAAATTATATAACTAATATAATGCAATAGGTGCATCTGATTGATATTAACAATAATGTACGCCAAGCAAAAAAGTACCCACCGTAGCTGCCGTAGCGTAGATTATTATGACGAAATTGTGAGATTTTATAATATCGATTAATTATGTATACCTCTTACTATAATAATATTCTAATGGATTATTAGTATTGGTAACTTTGCGTATACAAACTCAAATCTGAGTTTCAAGTACTAGTATAAACAACTACAAATATACAGCATAAATTATGCTCCGCAATCATTGAGTATGATATTTGTAATGAATTATTGTTAGGTGTTGATGTGCCTAAAGTGTAGAAATCAGGAGCCATCTCAAAACAACCCAACAGCCTTCTAGACAGATATCAATATCACAACCGTTAACTAAACACAATCGAAGGTTTTAAATTAAACAAACGAATTAAGTTATGAGATTCACTTAAAAATTTGCATGTTTAACCCCCACTTAGACTCTGGTCTAAAAGGTACAACTAATATGTACATGCGTCGCTTATAAATCTCGCCTCGCCTCGGTACCTATTCTGTAAACATGCTAATTCTTATTTCTGAGGATCAAAAAGCGAGCTAAATAGAGAACGCTCGACGAAGCGACTATCTCCCTGTGAGTGACAGAGACAGCGCTCTATCAAACCTATTATCTCGACATGATTATTTAAAGCCGGTAGCTGCACTAACAGTACAAAGTTATTGTAATAAATCACTTGGGCCCATAAAACATTAACTTACGCAGCTCTACAGAATACTGATTGTACTCTGACCAGTTCTTATCTTATCATAGATATCATACAAATATCATTTATCCAAGACATACTCTACTAAAAATGATTATGTACTAAATAATTAGTCATATAAATATCGCATGACCACTACCCTACAAATACAAGGTGCAATTGTATTCATTAGTATCAATTGAGTACATGGATAGTACATTATTGATGATGATGATTATTAAAGAGTAAAGAATGGAAACGAAATTATTGGGGTTTTTAGCGGGAACGCGGAAAAGTTTACGTCGTTGCATTATATTATTTTACAAAACTTATGCTTTTTCCCGTGTTAATGTTTAAAATTGGTGGCGTTTTACGCACCAATTACGAACATGAGTGTTGGCAAGTGATTTAATGTAGTGATACGTGGTTTTTCGTGTTGCTTCCAAAATTCCATAGAAGCCTCTAGAAAAGTTGCCACCACTTTACTAGGGCATGACTTAGACTGGATTATGACTACCTGACTTAGACTGGACTATGACTACCCTGACTGACTGTGACTAAGACTTGACTTTACGTGAAATATTCCATAATACAATGAAAATGTAATACTTGACACTGGCTAAATACGCTATGTGTGAAGCCAAAATATAAGAAAAAAAAAAAATTTTGTTTGGCACGAATTATTTTGATACTTTTAAAAGTTTTTTTCCCTTGTATGTTATAATTAAAAACAAAACTTACTTAATTATTTTAATTTAATTGTGTAGCAGTCGATTAAGTTATCCCATTTTTTGGAGTTATTATCAATACCAAATCGATGCGTTCGATTTCATAAATTCTGATCCACACGTGACCGGTTTCAGGAGTAGGTACCGAGTTTCAAAGGATGCTCATGAATTCAATTACACCCTGTATAGGTAACTACAGTTTTTGAGCAGCAAGTAGTTTACTTAGGGTGGGTTTGTGATCTACAGTTAAGGTAACCATTGGTTAAAACTTCTAACAAATGTTGACCATTGGTTAGAATTTGATAGCTTTTTTAACCATTGGTTACCTTAACTAAAAACCGCCAACCTTTGTCCCGCTTACTGACTGTACTCTGACAGTAAGTTGTAGTTGTTGTAAGAGAGTAGTTGTTCAAAATAGGTATGTGACCACAAAGCCGCAGTGACACAATCAGTCTCCTCGGACCGAGTGGACTCGGATAGCTACTCGGGTACAACACATATTGTTCACCCCGATTGTATCCAAGCAGAGTAGTCTCGGACCGCACTCTACTTGTCCGAGCTAGCTCATATAGGAGAAGTGTAAGTTCAATACAAAAAAAAAAAAAAAATTTGACATTAATTGTGAGCAACAATGAAAAGTATGAAGAAAATGATCCGAGTGCACTATAATAATGTCAATAGATATCCTATTGCACTCGTACGAAGGTTACTTCTATGAGTCCACTCGGTCCGAGGAGACTGGTTGTGTCACACCGGCTTAAAGCACTATAAACGTGAGTTAAACATACAACTTTGTAAAACGCTACTGAGCTCATCTCTAACCTCTAGGTTAACCAATTGGTAATATAGCCTTAGAATAATTGCAGTTTCTTCACTGTGTACCTTCTATTATGTTGCTGATCATGTGAGTTACGCCAAACCCGATGGAGAGCAGTGATATCAGAAATATAGCTCGAAAATACCTGTAACAAGAAATTTTACAATTAAAGGACACAGGCTTGTGAAGAAGGGTACCCCTTACCTACTGGTCTTTTCGTGATGTTTATTTTTAAGCTCTTATCGGCCTACATCCTAGCCATAGAAATCTAAATAATAGTGCCTTTTTATTTAGGCTATGGTCCATAGCGGTTTCAGCAAAAGGTATGAAGTTTCCATAGTGTCAGTTTACAGACATCATTTAATAGTCAGATAGTGGTCTCCTAAGTTTCACGAGTTTTCAAATGAACTAAATTCTGCAAATAAAGTTCAACCCTAAGCTACTTACTATTAGTGCACAAATTTCCACTAGTTCTTTAATTTACTTTGTGTTAAGCTGGTAGGTGATCATGTAACTTGATTGCAACTTATTATGCAGATTATGTGCATAGCTACTATGATATTTAGTTAACAAAAAACTAAGTAATTTTACATTGCAATTTATTACACAATCACCCCTTGAACACTAAAATATCTAAATGAAAAACAACAGTTAAAACTCACAATGTAAATTTGGATTTTTTCAATGTGTTTATAATCCTCTCTGTTTGATGTCGGGTGTTGGCAAAATCTCCCGAGTTGTCTATCACGAAGTTGGACATGGCAACTTTGTGTTCAAGAGGCATTTGGACACTTATTCGCTTCTTTGCTTTTACTGGTGCGAAGTCATTTCTACGGCAAAACCTTTCAAGCTGCTGATGATCTTCACTGTAATTTAAAAAATTAAAAATGATAAGTAAACCACAGAGTTTGTTTGTAAGTTATTATGATGATTTTTCACCATCTCCTATAATGTCTTCAATAACCATCAATTATCATCATCATCCTCTTTGCCTTTTTCCCATTTGTTATTGGGGTTGGCTCCCAGTCTTACCTGTAGCGGCGAGCTACCAGAATTACATGAGCAACTGCCATCTGATCTCGCAACCCATAAGCGACCAGTAATAGGGATGGTTAGATCAGGCGTCAGATTCTATCAGGTGTCTGACTACCTGTAGCGATTGCCATAGATGTTCTTATGACAACCGGGACCGACGGCTTAACGTGCTCTCCGAGGCATGGAGCGATGGCATCACAAACTGCACATAACTAGATAAGTCATTGGTGCAGGGCCGAGGATCAAACCTGGTGCCGTAAGTTTGTGAAGCACAAATGCTACCTCTCGGCCACCATCGCTCTTAATAACCATCAATTATATTACCCGTTATTAAGATACTACTTACCAGACGACTGTGATAATTTTATGCATAAAAGCCAGCATCTTCCTGGTCTCAAACAGCAACGGTACTTCCATCACAATGTATTGATGTCCCGAGAAGAAGTATTTCATTGCCATTTTCATCATAGCACTTTGTATGCGAGGGTGTGTGATGGCATTGAGCTTTCTTCTCTTTTCAATGTTGTCAAATATTATCTCACCAAGCTTGTCACGGTCTACTCGACCATCAGACAGCAATATTTCATCCCCAAAATAATCTCTAGCGTCCTGCCAGCCTGGTGTGCCCGGTTCTAATACTGCAGAACAAATTATAATCATGTTTTAAACTTGGCTGTTTAATTATCTTGTTAGGTAAATTATTATTATACACACCTAGTAATAATGAATAAGTGCAAATTAAGAGAATGTTACCTTTTCTAGCAACTTCATCGGCGTCAATAACTGCAATGCCATTCTCCCTAAATATTGAAAGCACGGTACTCTTCCCAGTCGCCAGACCTCCAGTAAGACCTACGATAAACATCTTCTTGCTGTAGGATTTTGGCAAGTTCCGGTTTCTTTACCTCAGTAAACAGCAGAGTATAGAAGTAAGAACAAGTCAATTAACTTAATATAAATACTCCAACCAAAAGCGGTAATATTTTCACTGGCCCAGGTGGACTGTGGAGTGCAAAACTTGCAAAAAGTACCTAAGTTTAGGAATATCCTTGGACTAGAAATACTTCACCACTGAATAGTGACTAATTTTTGAATCTTTTCGGAAATCACGTAGGTAATATTAATTAAATAAAAGTAATAAAGTAAATTCATTTATATATTGATCAATTTACAACACTAGGGATGTTCGATACTAGTAAGTAAAAACGAGTAAGTACTCGATACTTTTATTACGATACCAAGTACTTTTAGCATCGAATCATTCTTTCGATACCTACTTGGCATCGGAAAGCACAAATTTGATTCGATACTAGTATCGAATCCAATCAGTGCTGCCAAGTCAAAACAGGCCAGTCGCCAAAAATTCAATGCCACGCAGCCTTCATTCACCCTAATGTATTTTTATTTAGACTAATATCGCCTAACTTTAAGTCAGGTAGCCTAAAAAGCCCTGATTTTAATGCATATTTTTAATTTTAGCAGGATTAAATCGAATGTAAAGATATTTCTAAGCCTTGCATACAGTTAAAATATATTTTACTGAATTAAACAAATTATAAACTAATTATTCTCGTGAGACCTGCTCAGTATAGGAACGAAAGTACTTGTATCGGAAAGAAAGAACTCGTATCTAATTAATAATTATACTGGGTGGCGCAAAAGTAAAGACCCTATTTGGTTCAGCTATAACATTTTTTCTAAATTAGAAAACTAGATTTAGGTTTTTTTAAATGTATATTTGTGCCATTAAATTTCGTACCATTAGGATTTAAAGATGATGTCTTTTAAATGGTGACCTCCAGAGTTGATACACATTTGAGCCCTATTTATGACATTTTGCATAACTTGCCGTAACACTTCCTGCGATATGTTCGTTATTTCTTGACGAATGTTTTCTTTTAGAGCTGTGAGAGTCTGTGGCTTGTTCACATACACCCGAGATTTCAAAAAACCCCAAAGAAAGAAGTCTGGACTGGTCAGATCGGGTGATCTTGCAGGCCAAGGCAAATCGCCAAAACGAGAGATAACTCGGCTTGGAAAAGCGTCCCTCACTAAGTCCATAGTGTCGCGCGCTGTGTGTGCCGTAGCGCCGTCTTGTTGAAACCAGATGTGCTCCAGCCCCAATTCGTCCAAACTGGGTATCAAAAACTCACGTAACATGGTTCTGTAGCGTTCTCCAGTGACAGTTATCGCATTGCCTCCAGCGTCTTCGAAAAAATAGGGTCCGATCACTCTGTCAACACAGATGCCACACCATACAGTAACTTTTAATGGGTGTAGAGGTGTTTCTTGAATAATGCGCGGATTATCAGTGCCCCAGAACCGAGTATTCTGCTTATTGACATGCCCTGAGAGATGGAAATGCGCTTCGTCACTCATAACCAATTTTGAAGGAAAATCATCTTGCAAAATGTCATAAATAGGGCTCAAATGTGTATCAACTCTGGAGGTCACCATTTAAAAGACATCATCTTTAAATCCTAATGGTACGAAATTTAATGGCACAAATATACATTTAAAAAAACCTAAATCTAGTTTTCTAATTTAGAAAAAATGTTATAGCTGAACCAAATAGGGTCTTTACTTTTGCGCCACCCAGTATTAAAATTTTAATTGAATTAAATTTATAATTCAATTAAAATTTTGAATTGTGTTATCAAACTTGGCTACGGTGTACATTATGTTGGTAATCTTAATAAATAAATAAAATAAATATAATGTCAATATAATAATATCAAATAAAATATCCTGAACGCATTCTAGTGCTCGAAAGTCTGATTCTTCGCGCGCCAAAACACTTGGAAATGTAGTTCAGTCAAAGAACAACATTTACTGCAATAAGGTATTATAGCTTGTACATTTTATCAGTTTTAATAAATAATAAAAAATAGTATCGATACGAGTAGTTATCGATGCTTTTGGGGTATTCATATGAGTAAGTATCGAATAATGATGGTTTTTTTCTTCTAGGCAAGCACGTACCATCGTAGACCACGTCGTCTTTCCATCCAGTGGGACTGCGATTAAATGCGGGCCTATTTATATAGTTATAAAAAAAGAAACAAAAATGAGTAGTACCAATATGGATAGATATCGATACTTTGGTGGTATCGGAGCATCCCTACACAGCACAGCATGACAGCAGTCACAGTCACAGACGTAGAACTCTTTCTTTTTTTTTCTTTTTTTTTTTCTTTTGTTTTGGTTCCACACATTGTGTATTTAGCCAGTGTCTTCACGTGTTTATAGAATATTTCAAGTGTCAGTCACAGTCTGGGTAAGTCATAGTCCAGTCTAAGTCAGGTGGTCACAGTCCAGTCTAAGTCATGCCCTAGTAAAGTGGTGGCAACCTTACTAGAAGCTTCTAGTATAAATGGAGTTTTGGAAGCAAGACGAAAAATCACGTTTCACGACATTATAATATCACTTGCCTACACTTAAGCTCGTAATTCAGCACTTAATGCGTAAAACGCCACCAATTTTAAACATTCAAACTACAAAAGCACAAGTTTTGAAAAATACTTAATACAATGTAACGACGAACACTTTCCCTGAGACTGGAGGTTTGCCCTCTCTAAGACCGAGGCCCTGTTGTTCCACGGGCCTCGAGGGGGGACGCCACGTGCCACCGGCTATACTCCAGAGTGATCCTGAGTATAAGGCCATGTAGGTACGGGGCACCGGTCTGGGTGGACGCCCTCGGTCGCAATAAGCAACAACAAGGCCCTTCTGCGACGTCCGCAGCGGGCCATTGCGACGAGGGCGATCCACGGATACCGGATGGGGTCCTGGACGCCGGCATGTGTGCTGGCCGGTGATCCACCCTGGGAGCCCGAAGCGGAGACTCTCGCCGAAGTTTACCACTTCGTGGCGGCGAGAATGTCCTGTGGGGAGCCCCCGGCGTGAGAGCTCCTCACAAATCCTCTGAGAGATCAGAAATGCTGAAGAAAACCACTACAAATTAATCATCATCATCAACAGCCTGAAGACGTCCTCTGCTGAATATAGGAACCCTCAGAGAGCGCCTCTTTGAGCAGCTGCTCGCCTCTTGCATCCATAAGCTTCCCGCAGTTTTCACCAGATCATCGGTCCACCTAGTAGGGGGCCGGCCTACGCTGGGTCTTCCGGTTCATGGTTGCTTCTCGAGAACCTTTCTTCTTCATCGGTTATCAGTTCTACGAGCGATGTGGCCTGCCCATTGCCATTTCAATTTGCCAATTCTAAGAGCTATATCAGCCACTTTAGTTTTCCTGCGTGCGGTTCTCCTCATTCCGGATCTTATCTCGCAGGGAAACACCAAGCACCACCAATTAATAAATAATAATAAATAACGCCCAGCACACAATAACACATACATAGATACAAGAAATGGACCCTAAGTAGGATTCCCTATATCTATTCTAGGGACCCAGGAACTATGAGGACCATGGTCCCACAGCACCCAGACACATTAAAAGTACTTATTTGCGCTTTTTTCTGTGCACAAATACTGGCCTGTCGCCGGAATTGAACCCTCCACCTCCGGGTTATGAGCCAGCCTGATCAACCACCACACCCCAGAGGCTGTCGGTTACACTAACTACCAGAATTAAATGTTATGAAAGGCCCCATTCGCACGAGCGCATAAAAAGCGTTGCGTTAAAACCCAGTGTTAGTGCTTTTAAAACGTTATTAATAATAATAAATCTAGCCGTGATAAAATGAAAAAATATGAGATAGATAGATAGAAAAACTCTTTATTAACACCAAGATGACAAACACAAAAACTGGAAATAACTTATAAGTAGGTAGGGTACAACGGGCGGTCTTATCGCTAAAAAGCGATCTCTTCTAGATAATCTTTGGATGGATATAGATATAGATCAATGAGCGTGGACGGTGGTGCTATAAAAGTAACTAGGTATAGACATACATACTAAGATAAATATAAAATAATAGACTATACTTAATTAACAATACTTACTATACATAACACAATACACACATGCATAAACATACTAATCATATTGAGTCAGTAAGCAGTGAGTGATTAGCCTGTCGAATGATGAGAGTAATTTCATTCTACAAGCGTACAGCTTGAGCAGTGAATGAAAGATCGTATCGTGGCTTGAGAAGAAGGTTCTCGGATCACCTGAGAGACATTATATAGGAGTGAGAGTTATAAAGAAACTCGAATCGTTCCATCAAATAATGGGGAATAGAAAGGTTAAACAGTATATTATAGACAAGAGATAAGAAGACAGGGACAACCCGATATATATGAGTATTCCGGCGAAAGCGTATGGGGAGCCACTTGAGTTTGCAATGAAATTGAGAGACATGATCATATTTGCGGAAACCGAAAATAAATCTTATGCAGAAGTTTTGAAGCTGCTAAGTTTATTTAGCTGCTCGTCGCTCGAAAAGCATATTTTATGTCAGGTCGGGCCATGGTTAGTTAATACCAAACAAAATATAACTGCTTATGAGATAGTACCATGTTGGTGCCTACCTACCAAAGTTAGGGTCAGTTATTTAGTTATTACCCACCATCCAACAGGTGGATGGTGGGTAATATACCGTTCGCCCGGTGGTCTCAGGAGATGGATGCTACCTTCTGCAACCACCTGGGTGAACCATGGGAAGTTTTTTTTTAACAACGGCCCACCTTTGGCCACCTGGGTAGTAGACTGGTGACAGTTAGTGACGAAACTTGGTATACCTACACGTTCTACCAGTTCAGGGATTTTTTTGTTGTCAGGGTTTTTTTATTGGAGGTGTATTTCTCCCTAAAAGTTTACTACTACGGCGTCATCTATCGGCGGATTGTAATAATATTTGGCAGAAACATTGGTAACTGCTTGACTCTCGATGATTGGGTCCGGTCAAGAGGTTTTCAAGATAAAAAGCCGTAAGGTCTGAGTTTTACATAGTTTGACTCTAAATAGGTAGGTATATGTATGGCTCCCAATTTTCAGGAAGGTACTTACTAGAATTCATAATGACAGTAAAGTGCATTTCACTCCACCCTTTATTTAAATGGACGGAATAGTACCTACCTACTATTTCCATTGTACTTACCATGCCCATTACACACAGTACCATACATGTCCCGGCTTTAGAGACGGATGGATGCGGGTTAAAATCCCGATCATGATTTAAATTTTTCCTTGTATTGAAATTAATCTGTTGTAAACAAATGATAATTTTCGTTCGGGACCCTAAATAGTTATTAGTAGGTTACTAAATGGTTACTAAGCATGGCCCAACGTGCTCTTCACAAATTATCGCCTCAGTTTCGCCAGTAGAGCCTTGGAAAAATCAACCAAAGAGTCGAGGTTTTTATTGTAGGCATAGGTTAGTATGTTAGTACCAAGATGTTACCTACCAATACTTTCATTAATAAGGTAGGGGTCTGTATTAACGAGTGATGGCCGATGAGTCATCACAGGTAAATTGAAAAGACGTATAGTGAGTAAATCACAAGGAGACACGTCTAGATAACTCACACATTCCTACGAATGATTCCTGAAAACCTCACCAAGTTAGAGAGGGATACGGTGCAAAAAATATCTAAAACGTTCTGTTCTTGGAAGCTTTTTGTGACAACTAACACATTTGGTTCAAATATGAATCATAAAGCAATTGCGTAAAACCTATAATGGATAAACAATGCACTTCCTAGCATATTCTAACAACAAATTTACATTGAGCTCCTGCACCCTTCGAAACCGTGAATACAATAGGCAGCGGGGTGATACGGTTAAAGGCGATAAGGGTCGATTTAGTTTGGTCTTGTCTGGTCATGGGCGGGGAGGTAGCTCGTGGGCGGGGCTTGAATGCGCGGTGTCGATCCCTCCTAGCAGCTCCAGGTCACATCGCGATTTACCATCACGGCAAACGGGCCTAGTGATGGGGGCTCACGCGCGCAGTTCTGCAATATTCGATATGGATGAGGTGAACGGGTCGCGATGTGTGCCCCTGGAAGCTCCCAGCGTGGTCCCAGGGTCCAGCGGGTCGCCAACCTCGGCCGTCGGCTCAGACAGCGTGTTCCTTTACGATGACTCCTCGATGTCCGACGGCAGTCTGTACGCGAGCGATCAGGAGAATCATTCCACGCCTAGGAAGATAAGGTATTATAACCTAATTAGTTATTAATTACCATATGGTTTAAATCTGTTATTTTTAAGTACCCATGAAGTGTGAATGAAAGTAATGAGACTTTTGGGCAGGATCCACTCGTAGTAGACAAAAAAGCACAAATATCCAAAGCGATCTATAAGTATACCTAAATAGGTACATGATTTGGATATTATAGCTTTATTTTCCTCTTTTGCGAAATTAAATATGTGTCTTTGGTTTTTTCTTAATAATACCCATTACATTATTTTTTTTAATTGGCTTTCTTTTAATCATATTATTGATAGGTTTTACTAATTTCATTTACATTATTGTATTAACCTATTGTATTTATTTTTCAGGGTTAATAAACCCTGAGTTGTCTTTTGATGTTTGTGATTAAATAAATTAAATGATTCCTTTTCCTGCTCCTGATTTATTAGTTTTTTGTGTTTGTTTTGCGTGGTTTATAATTAGTGTAAAAAATACGCTATCGGCTTATTATTCTTCGTAGATACTTAAAATGAAAGTACTGAGCGAGCGAAGCCTTTGCAATAACTGGCTATAATTTGTTTGGTTCTATGTAGCATGTATGAATATCATCCAGGTAATTTTTTTTTTTAATTAATCGGTTCAACGAGTTTATAGATTTTTATCATCGTTAATTTTTGATTGGAACGGCTCAAAAATAGGGAGAGTTTGCTTCGATGCCATTTACTAGCTGATTATGATGATAGTTGACAAAAATTTCGGAACTCATAGTCAATTCGCCGCCGTCCCAAATGTACCATTGATGGTACAACTGTTACTACCCGTGTCAACCGCTGCCTTGCGTCGAAATGCTGGTGAAATGATTGGTACCTATTAGAAATAGTTTTAAATGAAAGCCCCAAAGTTAGCCAAATACGTTTATTTATTAGTATAAAGGAAAATATTGAAAAAGTACATCCTACACCTACGCCATATTACACGGAAGAGAACCACAGACAACTTGCTTTTTTAAAGGTTTTCTGGGCAGCATAGACAATGATGTATTCATCGTTTACATCGTATACACGCGCAATCATACGCGACGCGTTCATCTTACATCAATGTCTAATAGTAAGTACCTAAGTTGTACTTCCTTTTATTAGGTGGATACACACCTCCATTGAAAGATCACTGAGACATCAAAATTACCCTTACCTGTGTACTAAGTTTTATCAAGATAAGTTCATAAGTACGACCTGTACGATGTAGGATACACCAGCATAATTATATTGAGACAGATGTTACCAAATTTCGCGAGTAGAAGCAAAGGTTTCGTTCGCTTCGTTTGATGTATCTACCAGAATTGATTTATCTCTTGAACTCAGTTCACTCGTATGTCTCTAGACAAGACCGCCGGCTCTGCAAACGTCGTCGCTCGCGATGCCCGCAGCAGCAGATTCAACAGCGGCAAGCAGCAAACCTGCGCGAGCGCCGTCGCATGCAGTCCATCAACGACGCCTTCGAAGGCTTGCGGGCGCACATCCCCACACTGCCGTACGAGAAGCGGCTGTCTAAAGTAGACACGTTGAAGCTGGCGATAGGATACATCAGCTTTCTTGGAGAATTGGTTAGTTTCGCCAAAGATGTAATTGAACTAAATGACCCAGGAACACGTGGAATACGTCTTCAATTGTTGATTACAGGGAACTACAGAGTGGTATTCTATCGACTGGGTGAACCCAGTCAGTTAATCCTATTGAATAGAGGGTTCAAAATTTTCTTTCTTCGCCTTTTATTGATAGATATGTGCCATATTAGATATGTGGTGGTTATAACATAATGTATTTTTTGATAATCCGCATTTATTGTATAGGTACCTTAATTCTTGAACCTATAATATTCTTATAAAAAAAAATATTTTTTTAAACCGATTAAGTGACGAAGATGAGGAAACAAACATTTAAAAAAATACAACTAAATTTCGTACCTCCTCCTTTTTTGAAGGCGGTTGAAAATCAAGACTCCTTTGAAGGCTTTCCAGCGAATAGCGGTAGATTCAAAAAAAAGTTTATCTTTTACGTACCTATATCATCATCATCATCATCAAAAGCCTGAAGAAGTCGATTGCTGAACATAAGCCTCACCCAGAGAGCGCCACTTTGAGCAAAAATCGAAATCGTACCTAGATACAACGTCACAAATATGTAGTTACAGCTTTGGAGCACTTCTCTACGTGTGTAGCCGTGCACTAAAGTGCTGTCTCATTCCTGCCAAGTCGCGGTTTGACAGGAGGTTCATGCCTGAACTTGTTTATCTAAAGTCCAGTACGGTAATGCAGTGGTGGAGATTATTGTGTTCCTATCTACCTTTTGACCGTAGCTAGATTAGAGAAAACACAATCGACTGTAGCAAATCTTTGTTGCTCTGACTTATATTCTACACAAGCTTGATGCGTAGCCATTGTACAGTCTGTTGGCCAGCGTAGCAACGTAGTGTAGAAACATGGATTCTGGATTCCGAATGCCTACCTATCGTTGTCTAAAAAAGTTATAACAAAGGTGAAAAACAATATGTAATCAAGATGAAAAATTAAATTTTGGTGGCCCTTTTAAAATGCACTGGGCGCGGGCACACTTACGTTGTTTATGTAGTCAGCCAAGGCAGCAGCAATGCCTCTACGGATAATAATTTTTATGGATAACGAAAACTGCCAGGTCTGTACCCGGTTGTGGAAGGAGCGCAGATAATAATGGTAACTTTTCGCGATCGTTTCGCTTGTGCCGAGATAATTTTAATGATGAGAGTAGCATTAGGACCTACGATTGCAATTTTAGATGCCTAAATTACTAAAAAAATAATTTGAATTAATTTAAGCAAACCAAATTAAAGGGTAAAATTAAGGGCTATACCGGTAATTGTTGGGAACTCTCGAAGTTGTCGACGAGTATGTCTACCTAGGACAGATTGTCCAATTAGGTAGGTCCAACTTCGACAAAGAGGTGGCGCGAAGAATCCAACTCGGCTGGGCAGCGTTCGGGAAGCTTCGTCCTATCTTTTCGTCCAAAATACCGCAGAGCCTGAAAACGAAAGTTTTCAATCAGTGTGTGTTGCCAGTGATGACTTATGGAACTGAGACATGGTCTCTTACTGTTGGCCTCATTAGTAAGCTCAAAGACGCGCAGCGAGCTATGGAGCGAGCTATGCTCGGTGTTTCCCTGCGAGATGAGCTCCGGAACGAGGAGATCCGCAGGAGAACTAAAGTGACCGATATAGCTCTTAGAGTTAGTAAGTTGAAGTGGCAATGGGCAGGCCACATCGCTCGTAGAACTGACAACCGATGGGGACGGAAGGTTCTCGAGTGGCGACCACGAACCGGAAGACGCAGCGTAGGCCGGCCCCCCACTCGGTGGACCGACGACCTGGTGAAAGCCGCGGGGAGCCGATGGATGCAGGAGGCGAGCAGCCGCTCAAGGTGGCGTGCTCTGGGGGAGGCCTATGTTCAGCAGTGGACGTCTTCAGGCTGTTAATGATGAAATTAAAGGGTGCTTTTTTATTTCATTGATAGGTTATAAAATTGTTGAATTGTATTTAACTTTAGCACTCTGTTCGTGCTTTCCTGGTATTTGATTTTTTGTATTTATTTTAGGGTTTATTCTTACAGAATATGGTATAAGATTTATGATGGTTAGACAAGGCCTAGTTAGAGCATAGACATTACAACTTTAGCCACTTTTAGCTTAGTCCGTTCGAGGCTGCTTCAGAATATCCTGCTTCAATCAGGAGAAAAAAGCTTTAATGCAAGTTTTGCGCTTTAATTGCACACTGTGGAATCAATTGCTCAAGTAGCCATACTATACGCATTTTCTGAAATACAAGATGGCAAAATATCGAATTTTTTCGCGCTCGCTTCGCTCGCGCTTATAGTCTTTATACTTTGTTTTGATACGTGATCAGCACGCTTGAACTAATAAAATAATTGAACTAAAAAACTATTACAATGATTTGATGCTCGCAGCAGCAGCACAGCACTGCTCAGCCTAAAGGCTGCTTTAAATTAAATTCTATAATTATTAATTTTTACATAAAGTTTATTTCGAGAATTGGTAGTTATTATCAATTAACGTAATTGAAATACAAATTATAATTAAAGAGATTTATTGCGCATTGTGGAATCAATTGCTCAAATTGCCTACGTATATTATCTGAAAAATAAAATGCGGCAAATACAGAAAAATATTCGCGCTCGCTTCGCTCACGCTTGTCATGTTTATATTCTTTATTTTAGTACAAAAAATTTCGCGCTTGCTTTGCTCACGCTATCTCTTTTTGTAATTGTACTTTATTTTAAACAACACACTTGTACTGACATGATAAGAGATAAAATGTACTTCAGCATTACGTTTCTAAGATATGCTTTCAAATTTACGTTGGTGGCGCCGGTGCCAGAGGGTTGTCTTGTAGTTATGACTTGGCTTTAGGTCTCTTCGTGTAGTGGTATTAATCGTGCTGGGAAGCCGGTATAAGAAATTTCGGTTTTGCCTCCCCCCCTGGAATAAAAGCTGAGTACGCCCATGGAAACATATTTAGTAATCTGCGACGTATTATTGCTAAGTCGTAGCTCTGTCGCATCTGCAAACACTCTACATGCTTCCTGCGTAGCGTAGCATAGTCTGCTGGACTTAGCACTCGTATCTTGCTATGGTCTCAGAGATGTAGAGTGCGATTCAAACTCAATGGCGGCCAAAAAGTCGGCGCGCAAAACGCTGCGCAGTAGCAATAATGAGATGTGCGCGGGCAGAGCTTACAACGCACTTCACATCTGCCACTGACTTTGAATCATACTATAGCGACGTTATGGCCGTAGCACTAGTACCTTGTTACGGTCTCAAAGCTGGTAGTCTGTCCTACATCCTATACAAGCATACAGCGTAGCTTAGCACAGTCTGTTCACCGTAGCAATAGCATCTTGCTACGGCCTCAAAGTTATAGCCTGTCCTACATTCTACAAGCTCCTGCGTAGCACCAGTTTTACAGCCATGGCAACAGAATTTTGCTACGGTCTCAAAACTGTAGCTCTGTCTTACATTCTTAAAGCTCCTGCGTAGCATTAACGTAGCACTAGTTTTCTAACCGTAGCAACAGTCACGCTACGGTCTCAAAACTGTAGCTCTGTCTTACATTCTAAAAGCTCCTGCGTAGCATTAACGTAGCACCAGTTTTCTAACCGTAGCAAGTCTTGCTACGGTCTCAAAACTGTAGCTCTGTCTTACATTCTAAAAGCTCCTGCGTAGCATTAGCGTAGCACCAGTTTTATAACCGTAGCAACAGTCTTGCTACGGTCTCAAAACTGTAGCTCTGTCTTACATTCTAAAAGCTCCTGCGTAGCATTAGCATAGCACCAGTTTTATAACCGTAGCAACAGTCTTGCTACGGTCTCAAAACTGTAGCTCTGTCTTACATTCTAAAAGCTCCTGCGTAGCATTAACGTAGCACCAGTTTTATTAACCGTAGCAACAGTCTTGCTAAAGGCGTCACGCCCTTTTTAGCCCATGACTAATTGATATACATATTCTAATTCTCTTTTTTCTATTTATTTGTCATATATATTTTTTCTTTAGCATGGAAAGTGTCGTTATTTTCTCTACGAGTGTGCGTTTCACCCTAAGGCTCAATTTACATTGCAGCAGAAGGGAATAATACACAATTCTGTTCGCTTCCATTCGATTCCTCGGCAACGTAAATTGAGCCTAACGAAGCACACCACTTTCAGTTAGTTCTTTCCTTCTTTTATTTACAGTTAGGTATGCACTATGCCCATTTCTGCTATGTTCTTGTTTTTAACAGGTTCGTTCTGATCGAAGCGGCCCGGAGACGATGCTGACTGGTGTCACAAACAATATGAACAAGGATGCACCGAGGAAAGTCGTCGTTCGAGGTAAACAGCTTGGCCTAATGGCCAATTCTGCACGACGAATACTTTTTCGTTGTATTATATTTTGTTATTGGAAATAATTTACAAGTCATTTTTAAATAAGCTCTAGCGTGGACCAAATATAAATGGTCTGGAGAACCAGACAGGTACCTACCTATGTCATAACAAATTCAAAGGGCCTGCCCGAGTGAGCAACATCCTATATTATACTTTCCCTCCAAGCTCAAGAAAAATCCCGAAAAGCTTATCGGGTTCTTCCACCTCCCTACTTTAGCGGGATGGTAGGTCTCGGCCTCGGATAGCTTTCTCCTTTACCGTGGAGCATCGACTCCCGGGGGATGGTGTGGACACTTGCGGCTGCTCGCGTGGGAGCCAGCAGCATCCCTACGACGATAAGGTTTTTGCAGATTTCCCTACCCACCGGCGTCCTCAACCTGCTCCTCTTCCTCCGAGGGCGGGAGTCCCGAAAAGATAATAATCCTATATAATGTAATAATATAGATACCTATACTTACAACTGGGCTTAACTTAATTTTATACTGAGTAGTGTAAACCTGGCAAATCTGATGATTCTGGTTATGACAGAAACTTGGTAACGAATACAAAAAATACAACCTCCTCTTTTATTGATGTCGGTTCAAATTAAAATATAGTGAAGTAGGCTGATGGAGCGATGATAAGTACAATGAACTCGTTTAGTCATTTAACCTATGACCACTGGCCCATGTCGCAGATGAACCGGGCCGGGCGACGGCGGGGGCTAAGGGGTGCGTGCTCTACCCTTGTTTGTGCATTTATTTGGCCCTTTTGATCGATATCGGGACATTTTAATACGCGTGACATATCAAACTAAGTTGTACCTGATGGGCTGCGCGAAATGACCACGTCACGTGACGAATCTATTATGGATTGTTTTTTTTATGGGATTGATTGTCTAGTAGATGGTTTTTTCTCCAATTTGTGGGACTGATAAGGTGTAAACTTCTTGGTATGACCCGATCAGGGGCCGTACTGTGAACTCTTAGCGCGATTGAAATGACGAGTTAAACTGAACCGCTACAATACAATTTGTACGGTAGCGGTTCAGTTTAGGTCGTCATTTGAATCGCGCTAAGAGGTCACAGTACGGCCCCAGTAAACCGACCGTGTTCGTCTAGGAATTAAGGTGAGTAAATTTTAACAATGCGTTATCGTGAATAGGTAGATAAAAATACTTTAAATTTTTTATATCTAATATCTAATAATGTCAACGCTTGAACAAAAGCTTTAATTAACCTAAATGAAAACCACTCCGTACATAATATAAAGGAAACGAGGTTATTCAGAAAACCAAAAGAGGATTCCAAGACACCAAGGAATAACTCAACTTGTATCATATTATAATGCGAGATCATAATTATAATCTTAATTAATAATTATAATCTTTGGTGGAAAACGAAAAGAGCCACTTTTTTGCATCAAAATAATTGTTTTATATGTAGTTGAATGACGTGACGAGCCAGTCGTTCGCCTGATGTTAAGCGACACGGCTGCCCATAGCAGATTGCAGTATCACTCGAAGCTCTAAATTAATATAGTTTTGCGTGACACTGCACTGCGCACGTCATCCTATTTATTGTTGATGGAGTCCATGGTCCAGGTGGGGCCGGTTGTTCTCACGGTGCCATCGCGTGATGAACCGCCGTATCCCGTGGGATAGCTCACGAAGCAAATGTCGCTTAATTGCATGTTTAGATAATTGATTCTCTCCCACACTCATCAGGTGATGAGGGGCGCGAACGTGATGGCTACAGTATTTTTGCGTTTGTGTTCAATTTAAAATATACTCTTTCAATATAGCACCATCTCACTGATTGTAAGTTACAATGCGGTCTACGATAGAACACGCGTTATTATATATAGCAGCTCTTATTAAATCGTAGCAACATATAGCACAACTTTACTGTGGTAGTATCTACACACTATAGCTAGTATTCGGGAAAATAGTGAACAAAAGAGTTTTCAAATAATTTCAAATAATAGTCTTAGGGTAACAGCGGTTTCATATTTGCGCCTTTTAGAGTCGACACCGAGTGCACACCTTTTTAATGTTCTCTCTAAACGTCTGTTCGAAGCAATGCGTGACCAAAATGTTGGCCCCCTATAAGTACTTGGGCCAAAGGTTGAGCATTGCCATTCAATGTGGCAATGCAGCCAGCCTTTTGGGCATGTTGCCTACTGGTAGTGGTTTGTTAGATTACATTGTATATTTTATAGCTTTAGTAGTAGTTTAGTTGTTTTAGGTAGTTGTTACACAGTAAGTAGGTATATCACTAATAAAAAAAGTTATTAATGTTATAATAGATTGTACTACTTATAATTTCCGCTTCTGGCGTCAATTTCGCAACTGGTTGCAAGGGAGTAGTACCTACCTAGTTTTCTTTTAAAACCCATGTGTTTTTTTTCTCAGTTAATTATGCGCTTCATTATAAAGGATCTCTTTTTATAAACTAGAAAACTAGGCATTTTATTACCACAGATAATAAATAAAACAAAGTTCCGACTTCATAAAACTAGTAGGTACTTACATAGATAGGTGTAATTTATGAACGTTATCAGAGCACGTGTGCACTACACTACATTATCCCCAGCACTTTACATTGTAGCACTTGTGCCCACACACATCGAGAAGAGTAAACAAGAGAGTAGCATATTTGCGAATCACTGGAACAAATTGAAAGATCTCCCTCTAAACACAGAGGCGTGCATTAGAACACTATTAAGCACTCGAGACCCTTTAAATACTCTGTTGAACCTCGAGGGGACAATTTTATCACTTATGTTTAAGTTTGTAAGCATTTTATTAGCACCGTTAGGAGGAATAAATAAAGAAATACTTTACAAGTAGAAACGATAGCTCTTTTGTTTTCATTTGTCTAATGGCCGAACAGCCAGGTAAGGTTACTTATTGGCTGTATCTCATGAACCATGAGTTGAAATTTTCACAGATGATGTATTTCTGTTGCCGCTATAACAAATACTAAAAAACAGAATAAAATAAATATTTATTGCTCGTTTACCAGATGAGTCATAGATGTCGCTGCTTTAAATAGTACTGTTACTCAACACTAGATGACAGGGGTAGATAATTGTACGGAACCCATTCATGCGCGAGTCCGATTCGCACTTGGCCGGTTATTTTAAAGAAACTGCCATAAAACTAGGTACCTATCTTTAGCATAATGTAACCACACGCCCCTAGTGGTAAATCTTAGGTTATTTTTAGCACTTTTACAAGTCAAAATCACATACTTACATAATAGTAAGTACTGACAATACTTATAATAATTTAAGTTAACGTTTTAAGAATAAAAGTAATAAAATTACATCCCTGTCTCCTATCAGCCCATCCTTTATCAGTAGACGTGCGGCGAGTACTTAATTATTTTCGTATCGAGCTATAAAAACACTATCACAATATTAGAGGGGTTGATAAAAAGCTCAACATTCACTGTGAGGGCATGCCGCTTAATCTCTTTTTCAATTAATAAAAAAGCGCCTTATCAAAATGTAATGTTGGATTTACATAGAGATTAGAGTACAATGCAAGTGCACGTGCAACGCCTTGGGCGGTGGACTCGGCTACGTCATCACTGCCGGCCAAACACTTTTTTAAACAGAACTTAATTTTAGAATTTAGCTTCACAGAATAGATAGGTACTAACTTATTATTACTACGGGTACGATGTGTAGGTACTGTGTAGGTAATACTATACCTATTTCCTGATTATTTTAATCCTAGCCGTTTATTTTTTGTTTTTGACGGTTTTACATACTTTTTTTCATATACTTTGGATCCAGCCAAAGTATGATAAAAAACATAAGAAGTGTATTTAGCTAGCCACGGTGTCAATTTTGTAATTTATCATCGTTTTATTAATATTATAATAATATGAATATTTCACGTAAAATCAAGTCTTAGTCACAGTCTGGGTAGCCTGAATAGTCCAGTCTAAATCATGCCCTAGTAAAGTGGAGGCAAATTAACTAGAAGCTTCTATGGAATTTTGGAAGCAACACGAACCACATTATATCACTCGCCCACTCACACTCATGCTCGTAATTCATGCATAAAACGCTACCACTTTTAAACAACACTGAAAAGAGCACAAGTTTTGAAAAATAGTACAATGCAACGACGCGCGTCGTGAACTTTTCCGTGTTCCCGCCAAAACTCTTTTACATACTTATTTATTTTAGACTGTAGACGTTATACGACAGCAAAAGCAAAACAATAACATTGACAGTTGCTAACGAAGTAATTATATACTCTTTGGTTAACTACCTTTTTTTCTTTGACAGTTGACAATGTCTTTTGTAGGCAATTTGTAGGCAGGCCCGGGTCAGCTTTAGTACCGATGTCTCCACGAAACGCTCGTGTCACACGCATTCCGACATTTTCTTTGCATCAAGTGACTTCTATAATGTCAAAAGTCAATTGTGTTGTTGTCATGGAAATGATGTACATAACACAACCTAATTAATCGGTATAATTCGTAGTTTTTCTGGCTTTTTGTGTATAATTTCAAATTAATATATCATTATCATCATCTTCTTTGCCTTTTTCCCATTTCGCATTTGTTATTGGGGTCGGCTCCCAAGCTCCCAGTCTAATCTGTAGCGGCAAGCTACCAGAATTACACGAGCGACTACAGGATCGGACCGTGAGTTTGCCTAATTCTCAGCTGTTCTTGTTTTTCGTTAATCCTGATAGTTTCAGGTTTCGCACATTTATAAGTAAATCTAGATAAGACCCGTTAAATTTCAGTGGGGGCTGGGGGCCCTTTATCTCCACGGCGCGCTGGGCTGAAGCTCAAATTGCCCTTATACAAGATCTGGCCCTGAGCGACTGCCATCTGATCTCACAACCCATAAGGAACCAGTAACAAGGATGGTTAGACCTGGTATCAGATTCTATCAGGCGTCTGACTACCCGTAACGATTGCCATAGATGGTCTTATGACAACCGGGACCGACGGCTCTCGGAGGCACGGATGGCATCGAAAACTGCACATAACTTACTAGATAAATCATCGGTGCAAGGCCGAGGATCGAACCTGGCGCCGTAAGATTGTGAAGTGCACATGTTACTGCTCTGCTACCATCGCTCTAACTTCAAATTATATACCAATTATCTTAATCAGTTGAGCATGGGCAGTGACTATGGTTATTGATCAACACTATGGCGACGCGAAAATGTCATGTTGAAGCTTGCAACTAATAAAACTCATCGCCTGTTAAGTATCCCAAGGGACGATAAATTACGAGAATCATGGTTGTCTTTTCTGATTCCTACAAATACTGAGCTCAGTGGCCTGTCTTAGTGAACAAACGTGTTCGCCAAAATCACTTTGATATACCCCCAATTTGATGGGATGGGTAACCGTCTTCTGCATGGATATCCTTGTTCACTGCAAATGAAGTGTTGCACGGGATTCCCTTGAGCTTATCTGGTGAGTAAACTCAATTTGAATAGCAAAAATAAATAATTAAAATAAAAATGGTTTCAACCCAAAAAATGGCCTAAAAATGGCAGTAAAAATACAAAGCTTAGGCTAAGAAATAAAAATAAATAAAAGCTATTTCAGTCTCATTTGTTTCATTTAATCCTTATCAGCGGGTGCTTCATCTTCCTGTAGTATTAAAATGTAATAGGTTAAAATAATAATAATAACTTCCTATGTAACTTCCATGTCGATATTTGTTTGGCGTGGCGCGTCACTATGGTATCGATATCGATATTTGAATATGGAGCTAGGTACATCACTATGGCGACACCAGCGTTTCGTGGAGACACGGGAACTAATTGTCGATGATATAGAGCTGTCCTATCTGTCTTTGACTAGTATAGTAGATATCTGTGTTTGTAGGCCTAGGCAGTAATTTATATAAATATTAGCACGTTTTATGATTTTATTTCTTAGAAAAAATATTATTTAGAACAGTTTCAAGATGCCCATAAAAATTCTACTAGCCCGGCAAATCTTTGATTCAGTCGGCACGCCAACTGTAGAGGTGGACATGGTTACTGAGTTAGGGCTGTTCCGAGTCGGAGTACCTTCCACTGATCACAAGAAAATAGCGGAGGCGGTGCAGCTCCGAGACAATAATCCTAACATGTACTCGGGCATGGGGGTCATGGGCGCAGTCAAAAACATCAATGCCATCATAGCCCCTGAACTAATCAAGCAGAACTTGGAGGTCACGATGCAAAGAGAAATAGATCACTTCATGATAGCTCTAGATGGCACAGAAAACAGATCGCGCCTCGGCGCTAATGCTATTATGGCTGTATCGCTTGTGGTAGCTAAGGCCGGCGCAGCAAAAAAAGGTGTACCGCTGTACCGACATATCTCAGACATGGCAGGCGTCACTACCATAATACTGCCCGTGCCACACTTCACTATTTTGACAGGTGGTATACTTTCTTCGAACGGACTACCCTTCCAAGAATATGTAATTATGCCCACAGGCGCTGCCTCCTTTGCCGAAGCCATGCGCATCGGAACGGATATATATAGATATGTAAAGACTATCCTCGGAAGCAAATATGGTCCGGAAGCGACCTACGTAAGTGATTCTGGTGGCTTTGCTGCACCTCTTCAGAGCCACAGAGATGCACTGATGTTCCTCACTGATTCTATAAAGCACTGCGGTTACGTTGGAAAAGCTGAAATAGGAATTAACGCATCTGCTTCAGATATGTACAAAGATGGAGGTTACGATATGGAATTTAAGAATCCTAATTCTAATCCCCAGGAGTACATGTCTTCGGATAAACTCGCTGAAATATATCTGGATAATATGAAGGAGTTCCCTGTGTGCTCGGTAGAGGACGCATTCGAGTTCGATGACTGGGCGGCGTGGTCGACCCTCACTGCTCGGACGTCATTCCAATTGTTTGGAAACGATTTGACCCAAACGAATCTGCGAAGAGTGGGATGGGCGGTTGAAAAGAAGGCGGGCAATACAGTGGGTCTAAGGATCAATCAAGCGGGCACACTTACCGATGTTATCGATGCGTTCAGGTTACTGAAAACGAATGGATTCGGAATTGTAGTGTGCGATCGATGGGGCGACACCGAGGACCTTTTCTTGGCAGATTTGGTTGTAGGCCTATCCGCCGGGCAGCTAAAATGTGGAGCCCCCGCCCGTAGTGAGCGCATCGGCAAGTACAATCAGGTCTTGAGGATCGAAGAGGAACTAGGAGCTCTATCGAAATACGCCGGCAAAAATTACCGCGGCCAAATGTCATAAACTACGGGGATAGAAGCGAACATAATTATGTCCTACATGCGGAAATATTTTTACCATTGCGAGAACTTTATGTTGACAAAATCTGATACCTATGTAATGTTGGCAGTCAATATATGTAATTTGGTTATGTTAGAGGCTCTACAGTTAATAATAGGCGAGCGGTGGCGGTCGATATGTCGCGGTTGCGACAAACGGTCTAATCGCAGGAAGTAAGTTGTTATTAAATTTGAATGCGTCATTCATACTAGACTATTATTACCGCATTTTCCTATACGATACGATCGATTTTTGAACTGGTTAATTACCTATATTCACGTGTCCTTGCACGAGAAACTAATACACTGGTTTGATTAAAACAGCTGGCATGTAACTATACTTATTAAGTAGATAGGTATTGTTATTGAAGGAAAATAACGTATCACTAATTAAGTGGTAAGTATATAATACGAAGTTAAAATCTAATTGTGTTTAATTCTTTCTATAGCTCTTCATTTTTTATAATAGGCTAGCATTTGTTTTCCTCGCAGGATGTGCAGAAATGAGAGTATGATCATGAGAACATGTACAATACCCTCGTGGTCCTACTGGTATGACAAACTAGTATGATCAAGAGGAAACACGGGTATCCAGCCAAGCGTTATATACACTTTAATCCAGCCTTTACCCGTGGACCATTTGTATTGTCCCATTTCACCCAAGAGCCGTATAGGATCGCAAGAATATAGGACCACCCCATCCTTTCCCGTGGGTGCCATGAGTCTCATAAGAGCCGGCTAACTAAAAGAATATCCATGGAATGGGCAGCATTCTCCGTTTAGGTACATTAAAATCTGCGATCACCAAGATGCCTGCCACGCGTGGTGATTATGGCAAAGTCACCCCTATAAGAAGCGTCTAAAATGGCGTTTTACGGGGGCGGCCAATGTTCAGTAGTGGACGTCTTCCGATGTTTTATACTGGTACAAACTGGTATACCTATACAATATGCATCATCTTTTCAAGGATAATGGTGCGACTTTCTTCATGAATAAATCATGAAGAAAGTTTATTATCAATGAACTCAGTATGGACAACATCGATGAATAGTTTATCAAATAAACAATGCAACAAAAAATGAATCGACACGGCAGGTCAACCCTATCGGTGGATATCGCGAAGGGTGAAGTGGCGTAACTGCGCGCACGTGCACCGAACACGCAGCCCTGCGCTTACAATAACACCCCGAAATATATACCGCATTTGCGAATAACTATGGGGCTCACAAATAATTGTTGATAAATAAACCTCAAGTTCACGCCGAGCGCCGTGGGGCGCTTTCAATACAATATCCAAGCGTAATTTAAGGGAACGATTAAGCGGTTGCGAAATCAGAAAATAAGAATGTTTCCTCGTAGCTAAACTAGGTTGCCAAACTGATTTGGTCAAGAAAAATAATCTTTCCTAAAGTTGGGAAAGACGACTGAAATACCTACACAGAATATAGATGTAAAATCGCGCCGAAGTACTTGCCGCGCACTATAAGCGGTAACAGGCACCATTGCCACAACCATTGAGCTATGAGAACGTGGCTGCCAGCTAACGAACAATTTGGGATTAGTGGGCAGTATTCGCTTTGCCTGGGGTATCCACTTTAGACGGGTTTCCCTATTGGATTATAATGTGTACTTACATCAATGGTAATGGTATAATATCATACCTATGTAGAAGCCCATCCATTTTGCAAGTCATTCCTATCAAACGTTCTTTATAAATTTAAATAATATGGCATGATTGTTTTATGACCCAGCGCTAAAATCTAAGCTATATCTATCTTAAAAATTGATACGTTTTACAGGCTAATGAACTCCTTTTTAAGCTTTTAGTACAAAATGTTGATAATTCAAAAGTTTACAGTAAGTCATAATCGAGGGTAGTTACATATAGTTTTAACATATTCATCTTTATACTACTAAGCTACTTCATACGTTTTTTTTTTCTTGTATTTTGGCTCCACACATAGTGTATTTAGCCAGTGTCAAGTATTGTAATTTTCATCGTGCTATAGAATATTTCACGTAATGTCAAGTCTTAGTCACAGTGATAGCCGAGTCTAAGTCAGTTAATCATAGTCCAGTCTAAGTCATGCCCCAGTAAAGTGGTGTCAACCTTACTAGAAGCTTCTATGGAAAATTTTTATTTTTATTTTTTTTTATTGCAAATGGGTCAGCGTTTGGCCACATCTCACCTGATGGCAAGTGTAGATGAAACCTAAGGGGGGACACGCTTACCCAGAAGATACCTATTCACTCTGCTCTTGAATACGCCTAGATTGGAAGAATTTTGGAAGCAACACGAAAAACCACGTTTCATCACATTATATCACTTGCCCACACTCATGCTCGTAATTCAGCACTTAATGCGTAAAACGCCACCAATTTTAAACATTAACACTAGAAAAAGCACAAGTTTTGAAAAATAATACAATGTAACGACGTGAACTTTTCCGAGTTCCCGCCAAAACTCCTAACTACTTCATACGTTTATATCCATTTTGCAAGTAACCCTAACGAAGTAGATGCAGACTTTCTCAGGCGGACACATATTTTAACTTTCAGAATATAAAAACGTTATTGGTACTTATATAATCTGTGTGTAAAATTTAATTAAAATGGGTTCAGTCGTTTTGACGTGAACGCTATAGGAAAGACAAATAAGAGAGAAGAGATATGAGAAAATAAATTACAACTTGTACAAAACAAAGCTCTCAAATATGCGTATAATATTGCCCTTTAGAACCAACCTCCAGAAATTACATTTTCATCATAGAATTTCCTAGGTAATGACCCTAACAGTAAAAACAAACCAGTGAAACAAATTTACAAAACACGTAAGAAAAATCTTCCCGCCATCGATAATTTTATTACAATCGATACACGTTACCGCACTATCTATTCCTCCACAGATAGCTATTTATATACTAGTATTCTTTGATAGTGACGTCGATGAGTAGACATAGTCCCGGGGCCCGGAACCCCGCGCACAGCGCGCATGCCACGCACTGGGTATTTTTAATTATTTTATTTCTTTCTTTTCATGTAGGCAGATGTTCGGTCAGCCCTGGTGTTAGGTTTTTAGACCACCTAAAGGCTTCTGACTCGGCTTAGCACCTACTGTTGTTTTGTGTTGTACATTTATTTGTTCATTTAAAGTCTATTCAAATTTCAGGGAGCAACTTTCAGTCTCACTCGCTGTCGTGGTCGCGAAAGGGCGAGCGACTGCCGGGCAGTACGGTCTGCGCCAGGATCTGGATACCAGAGGACCCCAGGACCTGTTCCTCCATCAGCCATACCGAAAAGGAAGATCTCAGATAAACAACACAAGCTTACACTAAAATGCTCATAATGATCTCATTACACTTTAGAAAAAACATAGTTACACTACATTATATAGCGAGAAATAATTTTATCAAAATTGATCGTAAATTTTCATCATATCTTTGAACGGTCGCGTCGGTCGGTCATACGGGGTGGCCTTCTTTATATTTATGTTGTCAATTGTATAAATGTTAATAGATATAAGGTGCTCTTAGAATTAGTAACAGCGTCTAGTCTTTTAGTTTTGTATGTATAAAGTCTATAATATATTGTGTTATAGATATTTATTATAAAAATCTAACTACCTACAGGTGTACCAAAACGTATGGATCAAAACAAGTCTTGAGGTAGAGTATTTCAAGGAGTTCAAGTTCAACACACCCCCAAGACAATTTTTTTATATATTTTGGCTCCACACAGTGTATTTAGCCAGTGTCAAGTACCTATTGTAATTTTTCATCATGTTCTATAGAATATTTCACACACAGAGGCCATTAACCAAGACTTGAAGTTGAAGTGTTGAGAATATTTCACGTAAAGTCAAGTCTAAGTCACAGTCTGGGTAGTCATAGATCAGTCTGTCAGGTAGTCATAGTCTAGATTATGTTCTATGACTTAGGTAATTATTAGTTTAGGGGCTACGGGCATTTTTTACCATTATTGATCAACTCCCCGAGTTTGCCCTAAACTTACCGTGGCTACACTAATGGCAACAGTTATCATTTTTTAATGTACGATGACCCACCGTTTACCACCGTATACTCTGAAGTGGGAAATTCATAACTATGACAGCCCGGTTAGCACGGACTGAGGACAAAATTGTCTTTCCCCTGTTTTACTCCACTTGACATGTAAATAGTATGAAGAAAGTGACATAAAGCAGGGAAAGACAATTTTGTCCACAGTCCATGCTAACCAGGCAGGTCATTTACTTTTGTAGCTATAGGCCTGAACATTAGGATCTGTTGTTTACAATTGCAGGCAGACGACAGTATTCTTTACAAAAATTATCAACAATAGATGTACCTATTTAACTAGTATGTACAAAATACGAAATCGAAGACAACACCGATAAAAATGACTAAATATGTACGTAGCTTCTAAACTATAACAAATTATAGAACGTCATAGGGTGGTTTTAGCCCCCACCCGCCTAAATCGCCTAATACGGGCGGTAGAGAAAATTGTCTTTCCCCGTTTTGTCACTTGCTTCATATATGCTATGATACTATTGCCAAGTGGAGTAAAACAGGAGAAAGACAATTTTGTCTACCGTCCATGCTAGGCAGGCTGGAGTACATAGGTACTCAATCTCTAATCCAATACTTAGTATGACACTCTGTAAGGATGTCCTACAAACAAAGCAGAATAAAATTCCAAAACTTTCATAAGAAACAAAAAAAATTAATAGAAAAAAACGATTAGGTCACAGATTAGACAAAAAAACAAAAGTACTTAATTGAACTTAGAGATTATTTTATTTTATTTAGGTACTTGTTTGTGTAGTATATACCTATATACAGACGCTCCGTCGGTTCAGTTTTGTTGTTTCTCACATCCATGTGGACCCCGTTCAGCACCATCTCAACATCTAAATGTACCCCAAGATTCCCCTTGTGTAACTCTTCTACACAATATTGCTAACTTACAACAAGCCCGCAGCGTAGGCGCCGTCATCACTTACCGTCAGGTGAGACAGTGGTCAAATGCCTATAAGTTATAAAAAAACACATCATCAGCCAAAAGACGTCCACTGCTGAACAGTAAACACAGGCCTCCCATGCAAGGGAATTTGCTATAATCACCACGGTTGGCAGACGACTTGGTGATAGCAGATTTTAATGTACCAAAGAAAATGCTGCTGCTCATTCCCTAAATATATTCCCTTAGCTGGCTCTTACACGGTAAGTGATGGGGTGGTCCTATTCTCACACTGCGTTGGGACCACACAGTTAATAAAATATCCTTGCCAACGAATAAATTAACTACCCAGGTACCACTGGACAAATTTGGTAGTAGCTCTGCTTTCTGAACTGTAGGCTGTGGGTTCGATTCCCACCTGGAACAAACATTTGTGTGATGGACATAAGTGTTGTTCTGTGTCTAGGTGTTATATTATTATGTGTATGACGTATGTAGATATTATAAACGAAAAGTATCTAAGTATTCTTTCAGTTATTGGTTCCCATAGTACAAGCTATGCTTAGTTTGGGACTAGATGGCACTGTGTGAAATGTCCACACAAATTTATTATAAAAAGTTCGTGAAATACCTTTGCAAGTAGCTGTCGCTTTTATACCTAACTATATATTTTTAGTGGCACTCTCTGGGGGAGGCCGACGTTCAGCAGTGGACGTCTTCAGGCTGTATGATGATGACATTTTTTAACGCCCAACCATCACATATATAGATCCTGGACCCTAACTAAGGTTCAGTGTATCTATGGACTCAGGATCTAAGAGGACTATGGTCCCCAGTGGGTTAGCAGTAAGTATGTAATGTTGCGTTTTATGTACATAAGTAACTTAGTATATTTTTACAAAAAAATAGGAAGTTTAGGAAATATTAACACTTAGAATGTTTTGTTTTAAATTAGGCTTTGCCACTGTTTAAAAAGGCTATTTTTTTTACTTACAAACAAACCAAATAGAATCGAAAATAAGTATACCTAGATAGAATACCTATATATTTTGAAATGCATGTAGGTACCGTTAAATCACTTATCTTCTATTAAAAAACTTATGGATACATGATTGTTTTATTTCTGTTTGTGTTCTATGAAGCTAAATATTGTTTTACGAATTTTTCTTAAATGCAGTTCACGTAGGTATTCCCAAAAATCGCTACCAAGATTCTTGCCATAATCACCCACCACGCTTTTTTTACAACTAAATAGGCCCCTATTTAGTTGTAAAAAAAGCGTGGTGGGCATTTGGCCGCAATCTCACCTGATGGAAAGTGACGATGGTTTGGTGATCGCAGAAGATTTTAAATTCAAGAGCAGAGTGAATAGGTATCTACTGGGTAAGCGTGTCTCACCTTATGCTTCATCTACACTTACCATCAGGTGAGATGTGGCGAAACGCTGACCTATTAACAATTAAAAAAAATGTACCAAAGAGAATGCTGCTGCTTATTCCCATCTCCATACAATCGATTGAAGTTTTTGTACATGATAATACCTACATGTTCAAACAGTTTTTTTTGCCATGAAACATGAACATGAATAAAGATATCCATTAACAATAGTTATTTGTTATACTAGGCTGCAAAGTTGATTTTTGGCGCGAGTATTTGAATTGAAACGGTTTCAAAGGTACGAGACGCGGAAAAACTTTGCTGCCGAGTACAACACACAACTTTTCACCTCACTACAGCGAGGAAAATGCAAGAAAAACAGTTAAAAGGCTAAGAAAAGATTAGTTTTTAGCTTATTAATTTAGCTATGGGTGGCGGTAACGCTTAACATCAGGTAAACGACTAGCTAGTCACGTCATTCATGGAAAATTAAAGAAAAAGTGTTTTCATCCATTTTCCATGCAGTCGCCGTGCTAGATAGCGTATTGGTTATATACTCTTTGGTGCTGGACAGTGCGATTATTCTAAAAATGAGGTTGGTGAACGAGAAAAAGATGTTATCTTTTAGGAGGTAGTCTGTGGTATTAATGAGTTTTCAGTGGACTGGCAATATCAGATCTGTGATGAAATCCTCAATTTTTGACGAGAAACTTATTGAATAGAAACGTTCGAATTTTAAAAACACTTTCCACGCTAGCGAATAAAATGTGTTTTTGCGCCCAGGTTTCGAACTGCAAAGAGAACCTTTCCGAGCTAGTGAGGTGAAAATAATATTAACATAAACAATGAATATTCAAAAACGTATGACTAGGCAAGCTAATAATATCTGCGTAAGATCACCTCAAACCAAATTAAAAAATAAATAAAGCATCTACGGAATAAGAAATATAAAGTATGAAGAGGTCAAATTAAATAATAAATTACAAAAAGACATCAAAGAAGTTAATTCTCCATGTACTTTCAGAAAACTACTAAAGAGCCATGTTTTAAAGGATTTTTCATTAATTGAGAATTTATATTCGGGAAGTTAAACTAGTCTTCACATAAAACTATAACAATTTCACCTACGTAAAATCTTCTCACTATGTTCTAAGCCTAAACATGTTTACTGCATTACGACGCGATGTATATGATGTATGACAGCAATCACCGCGAGATTTACGCCTGTCGCAAACTTGTTGCGAGTTAGGTAATTAGGGGGCCGCGCTGCGCTTACTACGAAAGTTTTACGCAGGTAAATAGAAAAATAAATTGATACTGTACAATTCGATCTGGTTTGTAAGTTCCAATTAAATATATATTGTTTCGTTCAACACTAACGGATAACAAAAAGAGATAAGTATGTTTTTGGAGATATTGTGAGATACGTAGGCTCTTAGCAAATAAATATAATTAAGAATAGTATTACTTGATCACTTGCAGCTCCGGCTTTTAATTTTAATATAAAATTGTGTTTCTCTTTAAGTGAATTTGTAAATTCTTATGAGAAATAAATTGTTTAACCATATGATACTAAAATCAAATTTGCAGTAAGCTCATTTGCTATCTGTAAGACTAAAAAATACTACCTAAAACGACGCTATAAATAGTAGAGGAAGTAGTTAGTACCTAATAGATAAATAACGAATTACAATGGAATTAGAATCTGCCTTGAATAATGATTTAATAGGAAAACCACGGTGACGGCTATCTGTACCTATACTACTGTACGTATCTGCTTATGATATATGTTATTTGCCAGGTGCCTTAGTTCCCAAGGGGAGCTCAAACTATCATTTTTCACATAAAAAATCACCCACAAAGAAATCGGAAAATATATAGAATGTGGTAAATCCTGAATATGGAACGTATCGCTGACACCATTCCTTTATTGATCTCACTACTGCCTACGTCATTACAATACGTAGGTACTACCATTTTCCAAAACGACGACATTTTAGTTTAGCGTTTGACCAGTCTCACCTGGTGGGACGCCATAAACGCTACTTCTTACTAGGTACTAGGAGTAGGTATTATTGTTGTAGATAGCATTTTCTAGTAGTTACGTAGGTACTTCCTTGAACACAGTAGTGCTTGCACACTGCTGCTTATGGCAAAGCGGTGGTACCTACCTAAACGAAGTTTGCAGAAAAGTCCTACCACCTAATCACATAGGGTAGTTGGAAGATTGTCCGCATTCACCTTTGTCCCTGACTGTTATTATAGCATAGGTAGGTTCTTACTACTTTTCTGTCTGATTCTTAAATGTAAGGAATACACTGGCAATGACAAGCTGCGGTTCTGAGGCTCTGGGCCCGATCAATAAACCCCCCACCCAGGATTGGTCACACATGTCAGTTCTCACGGACGCCTCTTGCTGTATACGTAAGTACCTACGCCCGGGTTCACTGTGAGGTAGGTACCTATCTATCTAGGGGTGGGTTAATAAGAGGAGCGCTGTTTTCTTTCTTTACCATGAAACTTTTTAGGTTACGGAGCCATTGAAGAATTATTTGAATTGTTTACCATAATTAATATTTTAATTAAGACCGGTTCGACGTCTATTCGCTATGGTAAAACTGTATCAAAACCCGTCGGTAAGTTATTAATCCTACCTACTATCCAAGATATATAAAAGTTAAAATTATTAAAGTTACGATTACAAATTATTTCCTGTGGTCGTTTTGCCGACTATAAAGGCCCGTACCTACTACGTCATGTTATTATGCAAATTCTCGGTGTACCCGCTATCTGTTGACTGTTCATAATAAATTAAATTAACATTTCAAATTAAAATAAATTCTCGTATACCTAGAGACATTAAACAAATATGTTCGCTTCTATCCCTTACTATCTCCATACCAATTATCTTATTCACTGATAGTCAAATAGACTAAAATGTATATATACCTAGTTCAAAAATGATATTACCTTAGCATTATTAGTAGGTAGGTACCTAAGTATGATCTATAGCCCCTTCTACGCCCTTTTTTTTGAATGGGCAAATATCCTTGCTCTGCCCTGCACCAATACCACTTCAAACTACACTAACTAATAGCTGCACTTACAGCAATTGTTTCTATACGTCTTTACTTTCTTTGACTTTTAAAACAATTTCTTTGTATCTGTTATTCCTTTGTCATAACAAATGGTATTTGCTACGACATCGACAAAGGTAGGTATACGTACATATAGGTAATACTAATAACCGACACTTAGCTTTGTCAAATGTATTACTATAAAATGTAAATTAGAGCCAAGCAAACGTCCGTTGTAATAGGTACTGTGCTAACAAAGATTTTTGTTAAATGTCTTCGTATGCAAATTATAACGGCGGAACCACAGACCTACAATATTTTCTAACAAAAGTACCAAACCAAACATGCCATCTAGTTCCTTTGAATATCTACTAGTAGAACAGCTAGGCGATCATTACATGTAGCTCAATTGCAACATTGCAACTGATAGAAACCCAAATCATGGAACTAATAATTGAACTACCAGTCCAATCCAAAGGTTGTCTGGAAGAGATCGCTGTCAGCGATAAGACCGCCCATTGTTACACTAGCTCGTAAGATTTGTATTCCTGTTTGTTTATTTTATTGAAACAATAAAGAGTTCTCATCTATTTATCTACCAGGAACAAAGTTTTTACCTAAGGCACGGATAGTATAAAAGGTAAATAGGTATCTCATAAAAAGACATGTAAGTAGATATATAGCATGATTTTAATTCGCAATTACCTAGTATCCTCTTTTTGATGAAATCTACATTAAACATTATTGAAATCGTACATTTTTTGGTATATAGCCTTATCCATAAAATGTTCTTAAAATCTTTATTAACAAAAAATTGCTCCAGAAATAGTCCTAGAAGTGATTTTTTTCTATTATTAAGAGTTAGGGCTAGCGCTTACATACAACTTTTAGTTGAACAACTATTTTGTTGTGTATCATATGTTTAAAAGAATATATTAAAGCGCACATACAGTCAACTCGATAGTTGCTCGACAAAAAAGTCAAAAAGCTATATCGATTTGCTTTTGATTTAAAAGTTGGACAACTATCGATCAAGCGCTCAATTTTTATTGCATTGTATTGATGTGCGCAGACCATCGACTAAACAGTCGATCCGCGATTGACCGCGACTGCCAGTCTCGTTCAGCTTAGAATGTAACGTATGAAATATTCCACTAGATAATCTATCACTAAGTACAGGATGTACACAGTATCTTCTTTTTTTATCTCTCTTAAAATTTCTATAAAGCAAAGCACAAACTAAAACTTTGTTGTTAATTAACATGGTTTGTAAACACCTTGACTCGAGCGTTGCTGAATAAAGACTGGTCGATTTGAGAAGATATAAAATCGGTTGCGCACTTCCATCAACTAAACTGTTTAGTTGAGTAGAAATCACGAAAAGTACACAACTCGACGAAACAGTTTAGTCGATGCAACAGTTGTTTGTAAGCGCTAGCCCTTAGGTACTAATGTCAGTGCAGTAGTCGCACTAACCACTACGTGAAAATGGAATACGGAGTGGGTACGCATTTTCGTTAATAAAGGTTTCGATTTTGGATAAAGAAGTTAATTCATACTAGTGTTATTACATTCGATCTATTAGGTACAATGTAGTTTATACTTAGAACTAATGGTTAAATCTGAGCGACAAACTGTTCAACTTTAGTTATTGTGAGAAGAATAGTAGGTATAGTGTGTTTCAAATCCCCTGAGAAACTCGTACTTTGACTTTTGAGCGCACTGCAGCGACTCTCAACCTGTTTATTTGGTGGGTCGGTTTATATTTTTCAAATCCCCTGAGAAACTAGTAAATTGAAACATGTCAAAACAGGTTTAGCGCCGCTGACTGACCTTGTCTCGCACACTTCCTTGTACCACGAAACGCGGTAGATGCGTAAACGACAGTGAAGCGATGCATAATTGTATGGAAAGCGATACTGTCGATTTTATCGGGGCTCACATAATACCGGGGGAGCAATGCACGAGTTTCTTAGGGGATTTGAAACATACTATAGTACGAGTAACATGTATAGTACATTAAAAGGGTATATAATGGGTAAATATTAAGTAATTTTGTCATTGCCCCTCATGTTAGCACCACTGATGTTGTTAATTTTTACAAATTTCATGTTTTTCGTTGTTAGAAAACAAAGTAAGCACTACATTGTCGAGATCACAGACCTACAATATTTTCACATACTCTCAAATAGAGATACTCTCGAACTGTGACGTAATACCGCGATTCAAACAAATTTGAGCTATTAAATATAATATAACGAACATTTTCTGTATACAGACTGACGAGTTAAATTAAAAAAAAGCATTGCTTGTACTAATCCTATTTTACGTTTTAAACTATGTATTAAAATTTAAAACTACACAAATTACTATCACAATACTAATCGACAGCCAAATACTTAATAAATAATACAATAATAATAAAATAGAACAAAATTCATAATTTACTAACACTAATTAATTAGTAGTTTACTAATTAATAGTTTAATAACACTAGCGGTTCGCTCCGGCTTCGCACGGGTATAATAGTTTTCGCTGCGCACGCGATGTAAAGAATATTTTAGGTATTTTTTACACCTTGGGTTACATTATTGGAGTTTTAGTAAGGACCCCTATTTTTTTTGAAAATATAATATAGCCTATTACACCCGGGGATAGTGTAGCTTTCCAACAGTGAAAGAATTTTTCAAATCGGTTCAGCGGTTTCGGAGCCTATTCAAAGCAAACAAACAAACAATCAAATCTTTCTTCTTTATAATATTGTTATAGATTAGGTGCGACACAGAGCTATAAAATATATGGCGCTTCACACCTAGCGAAGCGTATTTTTCGTATCGTGCTCTGTGGTATATAAGGAAAAAAAAACACAGACTATACAGGGTGAATTTTTCAAGAGAAAATAAGTTCTGTAGCCTAACATGCAAAAATGGAACTTACAGATTTTTAAGCGATGTCTTAAATTGGAAGTGGAACGTTTCACTAGCGCGGCAAATTCAAATTTTCTTGCGTTCTTTTGCCAATAATATCTTAATTACTAAACGTGATTACATTAAAACTGATTTAACGTAAAGAAATAGAATGTATCAACAAATTACGATTAAAAGTATCTCCAAGATATCATTGGTTTAGCGACAAATGGCAATAAACAAACGTCTTAGTTTTTCAGTCTATTGCCTATTGGTAATATTTTAATTGTAATTTATTGATACTTACTACTTATTTGCACAAAATTAGTATTCATGTAATCAAGTTGAGTAATTAAGCTATTATTGGCAAAAGAACGCAAGAAAATTTGAATTTGCCGCGCGAGCTTAACGTTCCACCTTAACCCATTGTGTTGGCGAAAATAACGGCTGGACAAAAGTTGTTTGTTTAAATGATGCGATCCCTAAAAAGTTCCCGATACTTAAATTAAAAACTGCTTTCACATCACTATTTTGTTATACGGGCTTATTTTCAAAATAAACGCGTTTGTAATTAATTAATTTTATAAATCGAGTATAAATTCAGTTGTTCATCGAATATTCACTAGTGAGTATAGAGTCATCATCATCATCATTATTAACAGCCTGAAGACGTCCACTGCTGAACATAGGCCTCCCCCAGAGCACGCCACCTTGAGCGGCTGCTCGCCTCCTGCATCCATCGGCTCCCCGCGGCTTTTACCAGGTCGTCGGTCCACCGAGTGGGGGGCCGGCCTACGCTGCGTCTTCCGGTTCGTGGTCGCCACTCGAGAACCTTTCTTCCCCATTGGTTGTCAGTTCTACGATCGATGTGGCCTGCCCATTGCCACTTCAACTTACTAACTCTAAGAGCTATATCGGTCACTTTAGTTCTCCTGCGGATCTCCGGAGCTTATCTCGCAGGGAAACACCGAGCATAGCTCGCTGCGCGACTTTGAGCTTACTAATGAGGCCAACAGTAAGAGACCATGTCTCAGTTCCATAAGTCATCACTGACAACACACACTGATTGAAAACTTTCGTTTTCAGGCTCTGCGGTATTTTGGACGAAAAGATAGGACGAAGCTTCCCGAACGCTGCCCAGCCGAGTTGGATTCTTCGCGCCACCTCTTTGTCGAAGTTGGACCTACCTAATTGGACAATCTGTCCTAGGTAGACATACTTGTCGACAACTTCGAGAGTATCGTTCCCAACAATTACCGGTATAGGTGGAACATGAGCATTAGACATGATCTTTGTCTTGTCCATATTCATCTTAAGACCAACCTGCTGGGAGACTACTGAGGCCGTTGAGCATGGTGCTAAGGTCCTCGAGCGATTCCGCCATTATGACTATATCATCGGCAAAACGAAGGTTAGTGATGTACTCGCCATTTATGTTGATGCCAGATCTTTTCCACTCCAAGAGCCTGAAAACATCCTCCAATGCGTTTGTGAACAGTTTCGGAGAAATAACGTCTCCCTGTCTCACGCCTCTTTGCAATGGAATTTGTTCCGTACTCTGGTCCTGTAGTCGGACTGACATAGTGGCCTTACTGTACAAACACTTCAAAACTTCGATATACCTATAGTCAATTTGGCATCGCTGCAAGGACTGCAGCACCGCCCAAGTCTCGATTGAATCGAAGGCTTTCTCATAGTCCACAAACGCTAGTTATAACGGCCGATTATACTCTTCGGTCTTCTGTATAATCTGGCGCAGCGTATGGATGTGGTGTATGGTGCTAAAGCCTTTTCGGAAACCGGCTTGTTCGGGAGCCTGGAATTCATCAAACCTGCGTGCGAGACGATTCGTAATGACTCTCGAAAACAGCTTATACACATGACTCAAGAGCGAGATGGGCCTATAGTTCTTCAATAAGGTGTTATCGCCTTTTTTGAAGAAGAGCACCACCACGCTCTTGTTCCATGCCTCTGGCGTTGTACCTTCAAGGATGACAGAATTAAATAACTTCTGGAGGACTAAAAGTACCGGTCTACCACCCGCTCTCAGAAGTTCGGTCGTAATTCCATCTTCACCTGGTGCCTTGTTGTTTTTAAGCTGTTTGAGGGCCATTCTAATCTCGTACAGGCTGACGTCCGGGATATCTTCGGTATAGTGTCGGACTAACTTGGCTCTGATGTCCTGAGCTGCGTTAGTAGCGGGCTTACGTGTCGAGGTGTATAACTGTCCATAGAAGTTCTCGATCTCTCTCAGAATCTCAGGCTTGGATGAAATGACATTTTCGGTCTTCAGTTTTGTCATTTGGTGTTGCCCAATAGACGAATCCTTTGCGAACACTTTAGAGCCTTTGTGACCTTTCGAGCTTACTATTGATATTCAATGTGCCTCTAACAACACGGTGATCGCTACCGGTTTTCACCTTGCTGATCACAGAGACATCATCGAATATGTGCTTCTTGGTCGTCATGATGAAGTCTATCTCATTTTTAGTGGAACCGTCGGGACTTATCCACGTCCACTTCCTGGATGGCCGCTTCTCGTAGAAGGAGTTCATCATAAAGAGTTCCTCCTTCTCCATGAAGTCAGCCAGCCTCTGTCCTCGAGGGTTCCACTGCCCGTATCCAAATGGCCCCACTCTCAGCTCATCGCTATTCCTTGTGCCCAACTTCGTCTCCCATCACAACGGTGAAGTATGTTTCGGAAGTATGCATGGCTTCGGATATGTCCTCATACATAGCTTCTACTTCATCGTCTGAGTGTGCCGACGTCGGCGCGTATACCTGTATAACCTTCAACGAATACCGTTTGGTTATTCGGAGTACCAGGTACGCTACCCTGGCCGACACACTGTCGACTTTGACCACGTTGTTGACGATGACGAGAGACTTGCGGACGAGAAACCCGACACCACCTTGGGAGAGTTGGTCTCCCTCCCGGTAGAAGAATAAGTTACCGGAATTTAGGATTATCGTGTCCTGTCCCTGTCTTCGGCTTCTGACAATCCCATTACATCCCAGCGTAACTTACCCATCTCCGCCTCTAGCTCGACCACTATAGTAGAGTATAGAGTACATCTGTTTTATTAACACTGTAATTAATCTCTGCTTAAAAAAACGTGCACACTTTAGCTTACTTACACAGCAGATAAGTATAAATACATGCATATAATAAGTTGTAATGATAATAGGCCAGTGTCCTGCTATTGAAAATTAACAGTTTAATATTATTTTCATAAAGTAGGTTAAAAATGAATGCAACAATTGAAAAGTTTTGTAAACGACCGGGACAAGAAAAATTTGATACATAAATATTAAATAAAAGTAAAGTAGAGTCTTATCAATAATATAAAATTTAAAAAAATCCATAAATAATCTTCCAAAAAATCCTAATAAGTAATTACATTTACTGCCGCGGTCTGAAATGAGTGCGTTTCGGTCGAGGCCTTTATAGCGCGGGACGCGCGGTGCCTAAACTAGCCATTTATAGAGTAATACTCTTATCTGCCATAACAACCCTTAAAATATTTAATTTATGACGTTTTGGCTGGCGCCAAATGATATTTCTTGATGGCAGCTTTAAGCAGAGGCTTGTAAGCGAAGCTCCACGGTAAAAACAATATAAAACCAGAGTACCACAAACTCGAATACACTGGCATCCACTTAGTGTACGACTTCAAATCAAATGGAACCAAGCTCCAGCCCATGAACACGATTGTGTATGTTTTCAGAATAGCGTACAGGACGACCCTGACAACGGGGTTACCCCAAGCCTTCTGGTATATGGTGGTTCTAGACAGGATCGGCTCGAGTTCCTTCTCCATGATCATAATATTGAATTCGTTGAAAAATGTTACATAATAACCGGAGCGAGTCCCGTGCCAGAGAGCCAGGAAGAGCAGCGTGAACAGCTGGCTCAGGTTTCTGTTGTTGAGGAACTTGAGGCGCTTGTACACGTATTCCGCTGCGAAGTGGTTCGTGTTACAGTTGAAGCTGTCAATGTAGTGTTGGAAGCGAGTGGCGGTCTCGAAACGGAGCAGCTTGATGTTGTTGCAACCGTCCCAGCGGGAGACTTGCTGTCCGTGCTCATCCTCTCCGGTACCGTTGTACGAAAAGCCCAAACGGATGCATGACGCTGCAACAACAAAACATTTCCTCTAAAGGTGCAAGTTTAGCTGCAGGCGACGTGTCGCCGCGACACTACCTCATCGTCATCATCAACAGCCTGAAGACGTCAACTGCTGAACATAGAACTCCCCCACAGAGCGCCACTTAGAACGGCTGCTTGCTGCCTTGTTTGAGGTGAATTATAATTTAGGTCTGGTATTGCCTTATAACCGTGTTTATAAATCATCTGTTTCATTATTGTAAGACATGAAAACACTAGACACAGAGATATATAATAACTAGAAGCACGGCAACAGGCGGGTCATTGTAAAATTCTTTAGATTATTTTGACACGTTACAGGCACAGAATAATTAATAGTACCTCGCAAGTTACAGCGTGCCTTGGAAGCATAAACTTAGCTTTAAAACCAGGTCGTGTCGATTAAATTGCACCACCCCAACTGCGCGTCGCATACCACGCGTCTGTCGCCTTTACAAATCTACCAGTTCGGGGTCTCGACTCCAAAACGCGTCAAATCATCTTCATTATAAAACAAAGTTCGGTAATTATAACCAGGCTTTTCTAGAGAAATCTATCCCCAATTCACCATTCCCGTACTTTTATTGACAACTACCACCACAAAAGAAAAGAAACCCTTCTTTTCGTTCGGTTATAAACCGACATTAGGCCCAATTTTGAAGGCTTTAGTTGACAGTCTTTAACTTACTAAAAATATACCCGTCTCTTACATTACCGTCTATTAGACAAGGACAGCAATAGTTTTAGGAGTTTTAGATCTGTCAACTAAAGCCTTTAAAATTGGCCCCATTATTCAACAACACTTAAAAGTAAAAACAATGTTATCAGGTTCTGTGTCAGTTTAATTCATTTGCGTAATAAATACTTGATTATTTATTAGTGCCGGTAACCTCATTACATTATCTGACTACCCTACTTAAGTACAATACAAACCATTCAAAGTTAAAATTCTTAACTTTCATTCTTGCACGAATCAATGATACGTCTATGCTTTCGTTCCATTGTTAAACGAAATGATGACTGTTTAATCTATACATAGTACCTAGATAGTTGCTAAAGCTATGTCAATTCACACGCAGATTTGTTCAAAAAAAGGGGTGACGTAAAATTTGTGGGCACTTTACGATATTTTAGCAGTGTAAAGCGGTGGGCAGGTATCTACGAAGTGTATCGTTTAGGTAGGTACTAGGTACCTTATCACCACCATCATCATCATCAACAGCCTGAAGACGTCCACTGCTGAAAATAGGCCTCCCTCATAGAGCGCCACCTTGAGCGACTGCTGGCCTCCTGCATCCATCGGCTCCCCGCGGTTTTCACTAGATCGTCGGTCCACCTAGTGGGGTGGCGGTAGGTACCTACCTAACACAACCAAATTAAGAATCTTTTTTAGGGTTCCGTACCCAAAGGGTAAAACGGACCCTATCACTTAGGCGGGCCCTACAAGTTCAATTTTATTGATCAATCTTTGTCTTATGTTCAGCAGTGGACGACTTTAGGCTGTTGATGACGATGATGATGATGATGATGATGATGAAAGTTACATTGACAGATTTTGCAGAGATGCAGTTCTACATTTTTTCTCTCAAGTTTAGTTTTGTCATACTGTAAATTACATATCAAAAATCTTTCATCAGGTCAGGTTAATTATAGAAATAATCTTTGGTTTCCATCATTACAACGACTAACTATTTATGCAAATACATATCGGCATAGTTATATAATGAACGTAAATACTTTAGTGATAACAATCAAATTCAACAGAACAATTTACCTTCAGAAAGTAGCCAGCAGGAAATGTATTTGTAAAGTGCGAAATGACCCCACAGGCCGCAGTAGAAGTGACGGTAGAATATCGAGGTCTCCCGGAATTCATCGGACAGCATATACTTCACACTAAACACCGATACTGCAAGAGAGTAAACCAATAAATAGACAATCCCAGATCTCACACCTGGCTGTTTATTCTTATATTCTGTGTTCACTCACCTCCGACTTGAAAAGCTACCAAATAGGCAAGCCCTTGCATAAGCCTCTTTATTGCTTGCTCTTGATACTTATAAGACTCAGCATCCAGAGGGAAACTCTCATTTATGAAGTTCTTGTATCTTCTGAAGGAGAATATGGGTCCGACAAGGAAACAAGATGGGAAAAACACGAAGCTAAGCAACTCCAAAAGGCTTGGGGGTTCCACAACCGCTGTCAGTTTATTGTTGGCAGAAATTTCTTGTCCGTTTTTCAACTTATCCCCATCCCAGAGGTCAAACGATAGAGCTATCAGTTTGAGTGTCAGCACACAATGGGGCATGGTCCAGGTGATGTCATAGTCTTCGGATTCGGTTTTTGCATATCCAACCAGCAAGTATGTCATGTTGAATATAAAGGAGAGGATAGCGTTATACATTCCTGGCCCAAGAACGAATGTAGACATGTATATTACTAACGCCGGTATCGCATTGTGTATCATTGAAAGACCAAAGTTGTAATAGGCCATATCAAGACCCATAGCAAGGAAATAATGATTCTTATAAGCTGAATATTGTTTTCGTATAATACTATGATATATTGCACCCAGCGGATACGCCATCAAGATGGACACCAGAAGTTTTAAAGCTGGTTCTGTTGTTCCAATTAAACCAGCAAAGAATGGGATCGGGCTCAGCCCGAGCCAGTGCAGCACAGACAGTGCTACACCCCACATAGTTAATTACCTGTGAACAATCATAAAACAAACAGTATAGCAAATCTGACTGGCCTGATAGCTCAGTTGGTAGTAGCTCTGCCTTCTGAACTGTAGGCTGTGGGTTCAGTTCCCACCCGGGACAAAGATTTGTGTGATGAACATAGGTGTTTGTTCTGAGTCTGGGTGTCATATTGTATTCTATGTATGTATTTATGTAATGTATGTAATAACGAACTAAATTCTGGTATGAATAAATAAACTAACAAAATTGAGATTGATAATCTACCCTCATTTTGTTTACTTAGATGTTTTGGTACTAAAATTTGGTTAAAATTTTGTGTTAATGGTTTCGTGTGGTTTCGATTATTTTTCCTAAACGTAATTAGATATAGGTATGATTTTATGTGATGTTTATGTTATACACTGTAGGTACAACAAATTATTACAGAATGAAAGAGACTGAACTTCACAACACGGGATTTATCCTAGTGTGGTGTTCAGGGATCTGCCACTCTACTCACAATGTTAAAACATAGAAAGTACTTAGATTGTAACATTATTTGTAACAAATAAGTTTATATGATTAAGTTAAGAACTTTATTGTGTGAAATTCCACTCCATTGTGTGCAAGGAAATAAATTTCATTTCATTTCATTTCATTTACAAACAAAAGTATATAAGTATTGTATCAGTTATCTGGTTTCCATAGTACAAGCTATAATGCTTAGTTTGGGGCTAGATGGCGCTGTGTGAAATGTCCACACATAACTATTCAACTATTAAAATACGAGGTGGACGAAAATAAAAGAAGCATTTTCTTAGAAAATGTAGTTTTCTACCGGGTGGTCGGAAACCCACCTACACATGTCCAAATAGGTTGTGTCGTGTAGCAAATATTATTTGAAAAATCCCGTTCAATTTTATAGCTTTGAACCTTTAAAGCACATGCACATTATTGTAGTAGTTACTTTGAAGAATAAACACGTAATAGTCCAGGATTTGATTGATTTTTAAAAGTTCTTTATTTATCATAATAACATCGCGTACAATTTAGACACAGTCTAAGATTGCATACAACTTACAGTACACAAGTGACTATATCAGGCTAACAGCGCCTATTTTAGTCTTTTAATAAACAAAAACTGTTATGTTACTAGTTACTTACATTATAAATCGAAGGTAAACAAAATAATTGATTGTTTACAATTAGCTAGGAAAAAGTACAGCTAATAATGAGCCTTTTGTGCCAGGCCCATTTTTTTGCATAATAGGTAGGTACTTACGTACTTGTTTCTACTAAATTATTTATTACTTACGTATGTACGTAGGTACCTAATACACTGAACACACAACACAAGATGACTAAATTTTGTTTTGTTAAAACTACTATTCAATTAAATGCATTAATAAGGCATGGCATGGCACAAGAGCGTGGTGGTGCTCTTCTTCAAAAAAGGCGATAACACCTTATTGAAGAACTATAGGTCCATCTCGCTCTTGAGTCATGTGTATAAGCTGTTTTCGAGAGTCATTACGAATCGTCTCGCACGCAGGTTTGATGAATTCCAGCCTCCCGAACAAGCCGGTTTCCGAAAAGGCTTTAGCACCATAGACCACATCCATACGCTGCGCCAGATTATAAAGAAGACCGAAGAGTATAATCGGCCGTTATGCCTAGCGTTTGTGGACTATGAGAAAGCCTTCGATTCAATCGAGACTTGGGCGGTGCTGCAGTCCTTGCAGCGATGCCAAATTGACTATAGGTATATCGAAGTTTTGAAGTGTTTGTACAGTAAGGCCACTATGTCAGTCCGACTACAGGACCAGAGTACGGAACAAATTCCATTGCAAAGAGGCGTGAGACAGGGAGACGTTATTTCTCCGAAACTGTTCACAAAGGCATTGGAGGATGTTTTCAGGCTCTTGGAGTGGAAAAGATCTGGCATCAACATAAATGGCGAGTACATCACTAACCTTCGTTTTGCCGATGATATAGTCATAATGGCGGAATCGCTCGAGGACCTTAGCACCATGCTCAACGGCCTCAGTAGTCTCCCAGCAGGTTGGTCTTAAGATGAATATGGACAAGACAAAGATCATGTCTAATGCTCATGTTCCACCTATACCGGTAATTGTTGGGAACGATACTCTCGAAGTTGTCGACAAGTATGTCTACCTAGGACAGATTGTCCAATTAGGTAGGTCCAACTTCGACAAAGAGGTGGCGCGAAGAATCCAACTCGGCTGGGCAGCGTTCGGGAAGCTTCGTCCTATCTTTTCGTCCAAAATACCGCAGAGCCTGAAAACGAAAGTTTTCAATCAGTGTGTGTTGCCAGTGATGACATATGGAACTGAGACATGGTCTCTTACTGTTGGCCTGATTAGTAAGCTCAAAGTCGCGCAGCGAGCTATGGAGCGAGCTATGCTCGGTGTTTCCCTGCGAGATAAGCTCCGGAGATCCGCAGGAGAACTAAAGTGACCGATATAGCTCTTAGAGTTAGTAAGTTGAAGTGGCAATGGGCAGGCCACATCGCTCGTAGAACTGACAACCGATGGGGAAGAAAGGTTCTCGAGTAGCGACCACGAACCGGAAGACGCAGCGTAGGCCGGCCCCCCACTCGGTGGACCGACGACCTGGTGAAAGCCGCGGGGAGCCGATGGATGCAGGAGGCGAGCAGCCGCTCAAGGTGGCGTGCTCTGGGGGAGGCCTATGTTCAGCAGGGGACGTCTTCAGGCTGTTAATGATGATGATGACTATTCAATTTACAAACTAAATATTATTTATCTTAGTAAAATAATACATAATTACAAAATCGACGTCATACACAACGCGCGAAAGTACCCTCATTTACTAGCAATAGTCGCTTATTACGGCCACAGTGCATTATGTCAGGCCTACGTCACTGAGGACGCAGTGATGGGGTAAACGGTATCTTTTACTAATGTAATGTGAAAAGAGGGCAAGAACCTCGGAATGAGAGATAGTCAGCTATAATCACACTAATATTATTATAAAGCCGAAAGTTTGTATGTGTGTATGTTTGTTACTCCTTCACGCTCAAACGGCTCGACGGATTTGGATGAAACTTGGAATATAGATAGATTATGTACTGGATTAACACATAGGTTACTTATTATCCGCGGGTGAAACCGCGGGGCGCCGCTAGTCTTGTATAAACCTTTATTATGAAACTTGTCTCAAAAACTCTTATCGTAGGGACACCCATCCCCAACTACAGATAATCCAAGGTCAAATGTCAAATAATCGTTTTAATTGCAAATATCCCGTTTCCTATGGGTTTTATGCTACTTATACTTATTATAAGGCTAAGGCTTAATAATGATACCATTGTATTAATTACTAAAATTATTATCTATTATTTATATCTATAATAATGTATAACTAACTCTCTAGCGTATTTTTGTATAATCAATAAATTATAATGCAATTAGGCATACATAGTTTTGGAATGTAATTTAGAACAATAATAATAATTTTCTTAATATTTGTAGCTGTACAGATTGCATTCTGTTTTGTGTGCTATTAAATAAATAAATAAATAAATAAATTATATATATTATAGAGGATTAAATTCTCTACAACTTTTCTTTAAACATTTTTTTATATATTGAACCATTTACGAGATGGAGGGCAGAACACGTGCAGTGTTTAACTATTTAGAATATCATTTGAGGTCAACCTGTAGGTGTAGTATCGATTAAAAACATGCAGTATAAATTGTATGAGAGGGTGTCAAAATAAATAAAATAAATGTTTATACAAGTTTATAGCTGACTATCTCTCATTCCGAGGTGAAACCCCTAATTTTCCTGGACTATACTTAATGTCCGTTAAAAAAAACTCCATTAAGTGGTTGGTAACTAGCAAACTTCCGCTATTTGGGGAAACCAAGGGTTTTGTCTGTGCAATTGGGGATGAAATTATCAAGACAAATAACTACCGGAAATATATCATGAAGGATGGTACGGTCAACTTTTGTTGGGCATGCCACCATCCTGGAGAATCTCTCCAACATGTTATTTCTGGTTGTTCTTCTCTTGTTAACAGAGAGTACTTACACAGACACAACCTAGTGGCCAAGATCATCCATCAGCAATCTGCCCTTCAATATGGCCTTGTTAAGCCTGAGGTGCTGTACTACAAGTCCAGGCCAGGCCAGATTAGGGCTGGTTCTCGAAAATGGCTGTGCATTGCACTATTCTATTGGGACCACTCTATCATCATGGACAGGACTATTGTAGCCAATAAGCCTGATATTGTGCTAATATACCAGTTCCAATGCTAGGAAGTGCTTGTTAACATTACCATTCTGCATGATGAGAACTGCGTGAAGGCTGAGAAGAACAAAGTGAGCAAATACCTTAAACTGGCTCATGAGGTGACGCCATGTGGAATGTTGATTCAACAAGCATTGTTCCGATAGTTGTTTCGGCAAACAGCCTTATAGCAAAGAGCCTTGACCAACATCTCGAAAAGCTCTCGCTAGATGGTGGCATCAAGGGTCAGATTCAGAGGCAGTAGTAGTCAACATGGCACATATTGTCAGGAGGTTCCTCACTTTGCAGCCCTGACCACCGGTAGCTTGGGCCCTGCCCCGCTACCAGCGGGGCACTAGGTTTAGGTTTTTATAATTAATTTTTACAGAAATATTGTAAAAACGATAGGTGTATGTAAATAAATGAGTGAATAATATTAAAATATCTAATCGGCCAAGATGTTGCCAAATAACGGTCTGAGTTTGGGATGTACAACTAGGTAGGTACCTATAATACAATGCCAGACATTTTGTTGATAAGAAAATGAATTTGGAGAGTAGATGAATTAATTATCCCTAGACTAAGTAATAGGACACTGATGGGACAGTATGCCGTTATAGCCCTGAAAATTGATACATACTACTATTACTACTACTATGTTTGATAGCCTCTGTGGTGTGGTGGTTGAGCAGGTCAACATACATTGTATGTGAGTACCTCCTATAATACAACCATAGTGTAAATAGGGCGAATTCTGTGAATACAACTTCTAATCCAATGGCCTCACGACTGTACCAACTTATAAATATTGCTGATGTGCAATGAAGAACAAACAAGATATTTACTGTAATTTCTTACCAATGCGGATTCTGATGGCCGAAAACCCGAAAAGTATTTCGTGCTAGACTGATGATGAAAAAAAATAATCTGAGCAAACGCGCAAAGAGTATATAAAGTACTGTGTAAAAGAACTCTGTGAATATAATATAATATGCAAATGCATTAAATGACTGACGAAAATTTGATGAGATTACCAAAGAGTATATAGTTTATGTTACCAAAATACCAAAGAGTATATAACTTTGACAATTACGAATGAGGCGTTTTATTAAAAAAAAAATCTAGATCCGCTTCTTTCACTAGATGGCGCAGTAAGTACATAGTTTAAACCTTTCAAACCACAGAGTAGTTTATATTAGCTTTGCAATCAGCATTGCGAGTGGATATCAAGCGTGGGCAGTTGTACACCAAGTATTAGAACTAGCAGGAACAGAAGTCGTGGCATCAAAATAAAAAGGCATGGATATGCACCACGTACTGTATTTCCAAAATACATCCGGCATATAAACTTTATAGATACAATTATATTTAGCAATTAAGGTAATTAATACGTACATCGATCAATGGCAGATAATGAGGAGTTTTATTAAAAAAAAGAAATGGTGTTTTATGTATGACCCAATAGATGGCGCCAGTTGTGGTTTTACCAAAAGCTGTCACAGTCACTGTTGGAAGCCTAGACCACAGGTTATAGGAAATGTGTCACGATACTGACTGCCAGCTCTCAACTGTTTAGTTTGTTTTATTCTCGTTGCGTGATAGCTCAGCTTTATTTTGGATCATAATATTAACATTTATCTGTCTCACATTTCTGCTGCACTTCAATTTACTTAAGAAGAATGCACCACAGGCTACTTAGGAGATGCTACAGACAATGTACTCGTGGTCCACTCAACTGAATTTGACATTTCTTTGTAGGTTGTATAATCAATTTCTTATGTTTCAACTACTCTGTGGTTTGAAAGGTTTAAACTGTTACTTACTGCGCCATCTAGTAAAATAAGCAGATCTAATTTTTTTTAAATAAAACTCCTCATTGAAAGAGTCCGAGACATAGACAATACAGACTATTGCAATATAAATTATATTATATGCTCTTTGTGTGTTAGTCTATGGTTATACGTAGTATCCTCTTTTTGGTCTATGGTGGCTTTATGAGTGTGCAAACATAGGGATGTTCCGATACCCCTAAAGTATCGATACCTATGTATAAATAAGCAGTACCGTAGTTATTATTCGATACTACTAATATTAAGAAAATATGACGTGGAAACAAGATCTGACTGGCAACTTGGTATAATTGAGAATTTATGGGTACAGATAAAAATTGACAATAAACTCATAATGAACTTATGTACTGTGTACATACCAGACTATCTACCTTCTTCCATTTATATCGACTTTTTGAACTGTTCTAGAGACATAGTAAGCTCTGCTACTTGCCTTACTTGTATTGTTGGCGATTTCAATTTGGGTGATTTGAAGTGGTCCAAACAGTTAGGCTGCCCGATCACTTATCTATATGATAAATCAAAGGCTCTATATGCACTACTACAAGAAACTGCACTTCATCAACTTAATTACATTACTAATCACAACAACAGAATGTTGGACTTAGTTCTTTTTGATAGGCCTGAGGATTGTGCTATCACAAGTGCTCCAGCACTCAGTCGTCTGGACAATCATCATCCTCCGTTTGAATTGACTTATCGCTGTTTTCTCCCGACGTTACTAGCAAACAAAGAGGCAGAGAAGCTCTGTTTTTACAAAACGGACTATGAAAAGTGCATCAGTGAGTTAAATACTGTGGAATGGGATGAACATTCAGAAAATCTGAACTGCGAGGACTTTGTTCAATTCTTTTATAATCTATTATATAAAAGGCTTTGCCCTGACTGACTGACAGACAACGCACAGCCCAAACCGCTGGACGTATAGACTTGAAATTTGGAGGGTAGCTTCTTTTTATAACGTAAGCGCGTGCTAAGAAAGGATTTTTGAAAATTCAACCCCTAAGTAGGTGAAAAAGGTGAAAAACGTTTGTATGAAAAACCTACATTTCGTGACGTATCGTTTTGAAACTTAACGCATACAAACAAGTATAAAAATAAAAGAAATGCTACCTTTTAGTTTTTTGAAAATCAACACATAAGGGGGCTAAAAAAATTGTTAAAATTAGTATGGAAAATTCAAAAAAAATTATCGTACCATACTGAAATTCGGAATGTGTAAAAATCATACAAAATAAATAGATATAGGTTGCAGCGTTTCTTGAATTTCGTCCCCTGAAGGGTTAAAAAATAAAGGATAAGGTCCCATCGTAAGACGGTCGCCACGGCCTAAGCGCTGAAGCTAAAATCTTGAAATTTCGAATACGTGCATTACAAGGGTGCAATGAAATGGAATTCATAAAAATTCGCCCTTAAGGGGTTGGAAAGGGTAAAAAGTCTCTGTGAAAAAACCTTTATTTCTTAACGTAGATACTTATCGTTTTTAAACTTGAACCATACAAACGTGTTAAAATGCAATGGGTTATTTTTGTTGTTTGGAGTTCAACCCCAAAACTATTGGTTGAGCTTTGTAAATTAAAAAAATTATCGTAATGTATTCAAACTTAAATATTTCCTTAGATATAAAAATGTTGCTTTAAATTTGTTTGAGAGAAATCACTTACGTGGTTGAAATATGGGACGCAACTTTGTATTTTAAATTAGTAGTAGTAGTAATGAAAATTGGCATTGTATATACTTTTTAAAACATAATCGTGCTACAGTAATACTTTTTGCCAGGGTTTATTTGAAGGGGTAAAAAGGGAAGGAAGTTTTGTTTTTTCATTTTCGAAGTCACGTTCGTAAAACCGGTTATTAGGTAGGTGGGTTGAAAAGGAACAAAAATGGGTTGTGTATTTTAACACTTTTTTCCTTTGGTGTCAAACTATATCTACATAAAACATTGATGTCAATTACTACTATAGACCAATTAGTATACTTAATTGTTTTGCTAAGGTATTTGAAGGTATAGCGTATGATCATATTTATAACCACGTAAAACATCGATTGAACTCCAATCAGCATGGTTTTATTACAGGCAGATCCACATCCACCAATCTTCTCGAGTACACCACCTACATTTGTGAGTCCTTCAAGGATGGAATACAGACGGATGCCATCTACACGGATTTTTCAAAAGCTTTCGATCGTGTTGGTCACCTCATACTATTGAAAAATCCCGATCGTTTGGGCATCCATGGGAATCTACATAGATGGTTAAGATGTTATCTTCTGAACAGATCTCAATTGGTAGCGTTGTACGGGTATGAGTCAGCACCATTCTTGGCTTCGTCGGGTGTGCCTCAGGGTTCGAACCTAGGGCCTTTGTTGTTCTTGGTATTTATTGACGATCTCTTAGATTGGTTAAATAACAACTTTTTGGCTTACGCAGATGATATCAAAATATTTTGGCGCGTCTCCTCTAGTCTCGACTGTTTACGGCCCCAGGAAGATCTTGATTTAATCAATGACTGGTGTGTAATAAACCATATGTCACTCAACCCGAATAAATGCCAAATAATTAGTTTTACTAAGAACAAATCACCCATCTGTTTCAATTACCACCTTGATGGAATAGCTCTAGGTCGTGTTGGCGCTGTTCGTGATCTGGGAGTTGTGTTTGATTCTGCACTGTCTTTTAGACCTCATTACGATTTCATTACAAATAGGGCAAATAGAATGTTGGGGTTTGTTTTGCGCACATCTAAACCTTTTAGAAATAGCGCCTCGTGGATTATTTTGTACAATAGCTTAGTTAGGTCAATTCTTGAATATTGCTCTTCGGTGTGGTACCCCATATATGATACGCACGTAGACAGAGTCGAGGCTATACAGCGTACATTTTTGAGGTCACTGTGCAGTAGACTGGGTTTGAGGCGTAAGCTCAAAGAATATTCGGATAGACTAAATAAATTCAAAATGAAATCCCTTGAAAGTCGTAGAATTATCACAGATTTGTGCACCTTATGCAAAATTGTTAATGGTATGTCTGGTAGCGAACTGTTAATGAATGTCAATTTCAAAGTGCCCTCACGCTCAGTACGTAGTTTTCAGCTATTTAACATGCCACCTACCTATAATAATGTTTCATGGAACAGTCCTTTAATCAGGATGTGCCGCACATATGACGAATTAAACGATCCTAGAGACATGTTTTCATGTAGTTTTACATCCTTTAAACTGGCTATCAATAATTTAATTAAGTAAATTTTATATTGCACTAATTTATTTACACTTAGCATAATAATATTAATGTAACACGTTTTTTTATTTATAACATGGTGTCAAAATTTCGTTGGTTAAGTTGTGTACGGTTATAATTGGACACTAGGCTTACAAAGCTATGTTAACTTCGATGCCATAATTATCTATGTATACGGCCTATTGTCTGTTACCGAACCTATTTCAATAAAATAAAATAAAATATGAATACCCTTAAAGTATCGATACCTACTTATACCGATACATATTTTTAATCAGTGTATAACCGTGAAACTTTACCTCATTGTAGCAAAACTTTGTTGTTTCTTTGGCTCAACTACATTTCCAAGTGTTTAGGCGCAATTAATCAGACATTCGAGCACTAGGATGCGTTCAGGATATTTTATTTACACATTATTCAATACAAGTACTTTCTTTCTGATACCGTGTAGGTATCGTGAGAATGATTCACTTTTAATATATTTAACTATTTTAATTATTTATATTAACTTCATTTAATGCTTGGCAGATTTGTATTCGATTGAAGACTGCTAAATTTACAAATGAATAGAAGAAAGAAAAGACATTTATTCAGGACATCACTCAACATTACATTACAATAGAGACTTATATACCTTAATTTATAGTAGGAAAAAAAACAATGTAACGTTGAGTGATGAAAAATTGGGTTATATTAGACCGTAATATTGTATTATTATGTTAAAAAACAGTTTTTTAGGCTTTCTGATTTAATATTAGGCGATATTAGACTACTTTAATGATATTAAGGCTCCTTGGCACTGAGTTTTTGGTGACTTTTTCCTGTTTTATTTGGCAGCACTGATTTGATTCGAATTTCGATACTAGTACAGTCTCTCCGATACCGAGTAGGTATCGAAATAACGATTCGATGCTAAAAGTACTTGATATCGAAAGAAAAGTATCGAGTACTTACTCGTATCTACTAGTATCGGAACATACCTATGCAAAAACGAAGTTTCTCTTCTCTCTCTATCTTGTGATGCATTGCAAAATTGCAAATTGCATGTACTATCGATCGATTGATTTGTTTTGAGTGTTCGCTTTGCACTTGTTGGTTATTAGATAAACTTGTCTAACTTTTGTGGTCTGCTTGCATATTTACGAAATGTTCTGTAAAACAAATTTTACGTGACCGAAGCCCATTCACCAAGACTCCGTCTGCTTGAATGCAAGTAGCCATAATATAAGGTATGTAGACTTGTAGAGTAAAAGCATACAAATGTCCATCTTCGTAAATTTTAAATCTGTCTATCTGTCTTCTTAAGAGACTTGATAGGTAGGTAGAAATTGCAAATGAACCGGTGGCTGTGATGATTACGAGACGATAGGGTCCAATTGACTCGCATGCCAAAATGTCGAATTGATTGAACTGTGATAGTTACATTACAAGATACATGTCATCATCATCATCATCGTCATCAACAGCCTGAAGACGTCTACTGCTGAACATAGGCCTCCATCTGCGTCCATCGGCTCCCCGCGGCTCTCACCAGAACATCGGTCCACCTAGTGAGGGGTATTATACTTACCAATGCCTATTGTAGGAATAAGATAAGAAGGCTATGATAGCACCCATCAATATGAATTAATTTTACTACCAGACCAAACTCGAATTCGCGAAGAAAAATACAGGCATGAAAAAACATGCTCCATGCATATTGTCGTAACTGCCCTGCGGCAGCCTGCTTAGAATAAACCCATGCAGATGGGCACTTGTACTTTATACCTAAAGTGGGGAGAGCACCAGGCCTGGTACTGTCAATATTATGTAAATTCCTATTTACAAGTCTATTGTACCTATGTAAATAAATGTACTTAAGTGTGGTTTCATTGTTAGCTTGCAGTAAGGCTTTTCTTGATGTAGTTTTATGATTATAAAACAGGTCACCATGGCGGATTCAAACGGTGATTGGAACTTGATTGAGAGTGACCCTGGGGTCTTTACACAGCTCATCAAAAAATTTGGTATGTAAATATTTATTTTACACTAGCTGACCCGCCCCGGCTTTGCACTGGTTAATTAGTACTATGCCTTATCTCAGTCTAAAGGAAGAGAGAAGAAAGTGAAGAAAAGATAAAAAAAAGGATGAATGGATGAAAGAGCGAATGGTAAACAGCTCCATTCACCTTCATCCATTCATCCTTTTCCCTTATCTTTTCCCCCTCCCTTCTCTCTTTCCCATAGTGCAGGATAAGAGTGGCTTTGGACCTAATACTGAAGGTTGCTGTAATTTCTGAACCACAAAAAATCCAATAGCCTTGAATTATTTAAGGGACAATCAAAATCTTTTCTAATAAAAAAAAGAATGAATTAAATAATTTTGTCGAGGCCTAATCTTGAAGCTATAACAATCCTGTTGGTGGAACTACTCTTATAGCTCCATCGCTATTCCATTTGAACAAAGAATTGAATGGAGTGTACTGTTGACTCAAAATATTTTATTGTCATGAACAATACAGAGTGGGCTCATCAATGTAAACAAGAAACAAATAACATTATACTATTATTTTATACCAACCACTGATTCCAAATTCCAAATTGGAAACATGCCATAAATATAAGCATCTTCATTGTTGGGAAAATGTTTGTCATTGTGGCGAGTTTCTGGTACAATTTAAGAATAACTTTGTATATATAAATAAACTTAGTTGCTGCGGCTTTGCGCTTAGTATTGCAGTGTAGGTATGTTTATTGCACAGACCTAGAATATTTTCGTTACGCTCAAAAGACTCACAAAGCGTGGGAGTGAGATGTACAAATCGAATACACACTGCCCGAGAGGAAAAGAGATAAGTACTGAAATAATAGCTGAAGTGTCATTATTTTGGGCAAGTATTAGCACAAGATTATCACATATCACCACAACGTCGCAATATTTCAGTGTTTCAGTTTTTTATTATCCAGGAATTTTACTCCAAAGTTTTGAAGGATCTCAGTAAATAAAATGCCTGTTATTTTATTTATAAAACTAGAGGTTAAATAGTTAGTAAATACCACAGTTAACTTGTCGCAAATATTGAAGATGATCATAACAATAGTTTTTCCACGCTAAATTTCTTGTGATTTCTTGTCCCGCCTTCAAACTGTCATTGTTGGTCTTGTACATCCTAGGTCTATGGTTTATTGAGAAAAAAAGTATCCGGAGTCCTTCCCCATAGGTTTCAAACTTCAATCTCCACATCAGACGTTATTCAGATATTTAAGTTAAAAAAACAACAGCTAGATATGGTCATAATAATCTATAAAGAAATCAGAAAGTCATTAATTAAGGTGGGGTTTATGATCCGTGATTAATATAACCAATGGTCAAAAACTGTAACAAATTCTAACCTATGGTCAAAAACTAACAAATTCTAACCTATGGTCAAAATTAGTATGTTTAACCATTGGTTACCTTAACTATGGACCAAAAAATCCACCCTTAGTATTCTTACCTTTCTCCGCATTGGTCCACACTTGGCGATGTGAACATGTAGTTGGAGACCACAGGATTCTGAGTGGATAAAAGTATGTACATACCTAACTTAAGCTAAACTTTTTAGGAGCTAAAGGGGTCCAGGTGGAAGAAATATATTCCATGGAAGACTCCATGTTTGACAATCTGAGGTATGTATGTTTCTGTAATTTTGTTTCTTGCTCTTCCTTCTTTGTTGTGTAGGGTTTGAGGATTTTTAAGACACTAAACGCTTGCTGATGTGCAACCGGGACCAGCTGCTTCACAAAAAGGCTAGTGGCAGTCAATTACAAATATCTTTTATTTTATTATTTTTTGGTGATCTAATACAGTAATGATCACACAAATGTAATGTCAATCAATTGCAAAGTATTTTAAAGTATGTAAACGCATGAGGTACTTATAATAGATATACACATACACAATACAACACAACACAACTACGTGTTAGGATCAATTCAGACAGAGCAGCAAAATGCTCGAGCACTTTTTAAGTGCTATTGGAATATCAACCTTAGTCCATTTAGACAAGGCTGAAAATAGTATGCAACATTAAAATAGGTAAGATTTTAATGTTGCATACTATTTTCAGCTTTGTCTTGATGAAATAAGGTTGATATTCCAATAACACTTAAAAAGTGCTTGAGCATTTTGCTGCTCTGTCTGAATTGATCCTTAAGATCATATTTAACTTTTTTTTTGTAATTTCAGGCCAGTTCATGGACTTATATTCCTGTTCAAATATCGACCAAACGAGCCAACTACTGGGGAAGTAATGAAAGATCCTGATTTATTTCAGAATGTCTACTTTGCGAAACAGGTTTGTTGTAGTATATTAGTACCATAATGTTTTATTATTTAGGAGCGATGGTGGCCGAGCGGTAGCATGTCCGCTTCGCAATTTTACGGCTGTGGGTTCGATCCTCGGCCCTGCACCAATGACTTATCTAGTAAGTTATGTGCAGTATTCGCTGCCACCGCTCCGTGCCTCGGAGGGCACGTTAAGCCGTCGGTCCCGGTTGTCATAAGAACATCTATGGCAATCGCTACAGGTAGTCAGACGCCTGATAGAACCTGACGCCTGATCTAACCATCCCTGTTACTGATTCCTTATGGGCTGTGAGGTGAGTTGGCAGTCGCTCGTGTAATTCTGGTAGCTCACCTCTAGGTTAGACTGGGAGCCAAGCCCAATAACGAATGGGAAAAAGGCAAAGAGGATGGATGAGTGATGTTTATGTTTGTTCACAGGTTATAAGCAATGCTTGTGCGACACAGGCTGTGATCAGCCTGCTAATGAACTGTGACCACCGCGATCTAGATCTCGGATCGGAACTGACGAAGCTGAAAGAGTTCAGCCGGTCCTTTGACCCGCGGATGCGTGGGCTTGCGCTCGGCAACTCCGAAACAATCCGCGAAGCGCACAACTCTGTCACTCTTCAGCACCACATTGAGCTTGATTACCAAGCGCCGACAGAGGTAATAAAACTTACTTATATTATTGTATGTTCCAGGTTTCAGGTGGGCCATTGTATTGTGAAAATAATATAACTGAAATATGCCTAAAGCAAAGGTTTTAAAAGAAATGTCTTTTGAGTTTCTAAATCTACTGAGCGAAGTTTATGTTTGTTGCTATAATAACGACGATGTGTATCATAACGTCACGCAATATTACATTTCTTACGATATCTATTACTTGTTCTATGTTTTATGTTTGGAATGTAATGTTGTATGATGTCCTGAATAAATGTATTTTCTTTCTTTTTTTTCCATATGTGTGTGTTTTTTTGGGATTAATCGTTTAGTACCACTTTTATCCCGGATAGTTAAAAGATACGTCCGGATAACGAGTAATTGCGAGCGCCGCCACTGGTTCATAATAGTATTTCAATAAGAGAAATTAGTACCGCAGTCACTTTTTGTACCTCTTTTTATTGTTTTGTCTAACTTTGGTACATCAATAGGAGTTCTTTTTCATAATTATCTCACAGTGTAGTTACAGGGGGTCTAGCAAAGATACTTTTCTATTAGCGTTAACGCCAAACGATAACTCAATGGGAATGACATTATTTTTCCGCAGGTAATGTCATTCCCATACATTTTGAGTTATGTTATCGTTTGGCGTTATTTTTAGCCAATTTAATAAAATAAATAATCACATTCACACTCTATTTTGTGAATTGTATATGTATGAATTGTTTGTGTATGTATGTATATAATTGTACCATATTTGTCGCAAATAAATCCTTTATGTTCTTTCTTTTTCTGTAATAAATGATGTGCTGCATAGTACAACGCCAAGGCCAAATGAGCTATGAAAACCGACTTATATCTTCTCTAGAGAAATCGTTTGACCAATGACAACGCAAGAATAGTTTATGACGTGATCCGCGTGATCGTTCATTGGTCGAACGCTTTTTCGAGAAAAGAGATACTTATGTCGATTTATATTGCTCATGCTAGCCCCTAATGAATTTTTTCAACTTCATGTAGTATCATCATTATCATCAACAGTCTGAAGACGTCCACTGCTGAACATAGGCCTCCCCCAGAGAGCGCCACCTTGAGCGGCTGCTCGCCTCCTGCATCCATCGGCACTTAGTAAGAGGCCACCTTCCGGTTCGTGGTTGCCACTCGAGGACCTTACTTCCACATCGGCTGTCAGTTCTACGAGCGACGAGCGAGTTCATATAGTAGGTATACTTAAATACAAAATGTTTTTGCAGGACGAAGCTGCATACCACTATGTGAGCTACATCCCTATAGACGGGAGGATATACGAGTTGGACGGCCTTCGCGAGGGACCCATAGACCACGGCCCTATTGGACCGGATAATGATTGGCTGGACGTCATCCGGCCTATCATAACCAGGAGGATAGAATTGTAAGACATTGCTTAAGTTATTCTTTATTTCTTTGGACGCTTATCATATTTATATATATATTATATAGGTTTTCCCTAAACACCACGTTTGACTGTTTTGTGTTTTACTGTTTGCAGACTACCAGTAGGTTAGATTTATTTTTAATGTTTTTTTTTTTTTTTATGTAAACCAATGACGCGACGAGCTAGTCGTTCACCTGGTGTTAAGCGACACGGCCGCCCATAACAGATTGCAGTGTCACTCGAAACTCTAAGTTAGTTTCGCGTGACTCCGCGCACTGCGCACGTTATCCTGAGACATCACACAGTCTAAAAAAGTTTTCTAGACTGTGAGATCAGTTCGTAAAGTCTCATTTGCCCAGTAATTTCACTAGCTACAATGCCCTTCAAACCGGAACACAGTAGTGCTTGCACACTACTGCTTGGCGGCAGAATAACTGGCAAAGCGGTGGTACCTACCTAGACGAACTTTGCAGAAAAGTCCTACCACCTAGTCGTAGTAATGTGATTTTATTTCAGTTTGGTTAGTGGATGTCGCAAGCTAACTGGTTTAGCGGGAGCTTTTCAAGGTTTAATTATATTTCCCTATTGTGCCCTTGAAGTAGTTGTTGTACACTCACTTCTGAGTTTCAACGCCTTTTAATAAATAATGCTATATTAGTCTCTCATTATTTTGGTTTGTTAGCTTTATTTTGAATCCAGTAATAAAAAACCAAGAGAAACAGCCACCAATCTCTTTCCAGCTACACCGAGGGTGAAATCCATTTCAACCTGATGGCCGTCGTGTCCGACAGGAAAGCGCTGTACGAACGGAAGCTAGAAGAACTGCTGGCGACCCCGCAAATGGGATACAGCATGGAAACCGACGATCTGGACAACGAAATAACTCGACTGCGAATCTTGATCGAGTACGAAGAGTCTAAGATGGCAAAGTACGAGGTGGAGACAGCACGCAGGCGTCACAACTACCTGCCGTTCATTATCAAGATCCTACAAATACTGGCCGAGGAGAAGAAGCTGTCGCCGTTGTTGGATAAGTCGAAGGATCGCGCCACGCGTCGTGGCGCGAAGCGTTTGAAGACATAACACGAAGCCACTGCGGGGACTTCGGCGGCGCCGACGCTGCCCCCCCGCCGGCCGGCCGCGCGCGGCTCGGCTTCCCGAGCGTCTAAGTCGAGCTCCGCTCGTCCCCGCGCCCCGTTCCCCATGATAACTTACCCGTACCCCGCTGTCACCTCTACGGTCACCTCCGCAACTGCCACTTTACCCGACGTAACCTCCACTTTACCCGACTCAACTGCTACTTTACCCGACCCTTTTACGGTGTCCGACGCAACCTCCACAGTATTCGATGACACCTCCGCTTTCCCCGACGTAAGCTCCGCGTTCACGCCAACTCTGACGTTCCCGACTACGTCTACTTTCTCGCCGTTTCCCTCGACGTCCGCTTCGTCGCTATCGTTCCCTTATGCGTCCGTTGCGTCTTTATCGCTTCCATCGACGTCCGCTGCTGATTTATCGCTACCGTCGGCGTCCGCGTCCAATATATCGTTTCCATCGACGTCTGCGTCCAATATAACGTTTCCGTCGACGTCTGCGTCCAATATATCGTTGCCGTCGACGTCCGTTGCCAATATATCGGCGTTTCCAACGCCGCCGCCCGCGCCTCTATTGCCGGATGAAATCGTGGTACCGACATTCCCAGTAGTACCGGCGCCGGTCCCGGTAGCGCGGCCTCTTACGGTCATGTTCGACTTCCCCTCGACGTCGATGGTGGCTCTAGAAATGAACTCGGGGCTAAGATCACCCAACTCGCCGCGTTCGTCTCCGCCACGCGTGCCGGCGCCTCACGTATTTCAATACACTTCGCCGTCTACATCCGGGACACAATCGGCATCTGAATCTCCTTTGCCATCGCCATCTACTTCCAAGGCGCCGTCGCCGTCGATCGCGGTTCATTACCGCGGGCTATTTCCACCCGTGCCGGTGTTCGTATCAGGGCCTGAAGCAACAGCAGTGGCAACGCCGCACTTGTCTCCTGGGCCGGCGGATTCACAACGCAGCCTGTCTCAGTCGAGTCCCTCGCATGTGCTATCACCTTGCGCCGATATGGAATACACGCTGGCGGACCTGGACGCTATCTACCGCGACCAGGACTCGATTCAACTCCCTCAAAGGGGCGCGCGTCCGGACTTAGACGAGATGCTACAACCGGCCGAGATCCTCCCCACCAATTTGTTCGACTTCAGCGATATCAAAGACGCGACCGGTCTGCCGTTTCAATGCACGTTCCTGGATAACTTGGACGAGGATATGGATGATCCGGACTCGGCTTCGTCGGGGCATCTCGTCATCGATCAGAGGAACCCCACGCCGCAGGATTCCGAAGTCGAGGATAATACGGACGAAATGGCCGATAACGACAACTGAACCGCTCATTACTGTATTTTTGTGTTCGAGGTTCGGCTTGTTCTGTGGAAAGTTTACATCGACTAACCGTTACCGTATTTAAATATTGGTACCAACCCTGCGTTGGTTGTAAAAGGTGAAGGATAAATCTGGACATGAGATCGCTTGTAGCGGCTCTACTGGAACCTCTATCTTTCTCGCGCATCGATCGTGACATTTTAAAAGATATTATTATAAATGATGGAATTTCCTTGCGAAAAATCTGTCCATTAAAAACCTTATAAATAACATTACAAAAGTTTAAAAAATCATATTTAATCCGAACAACGTTTCATATATAAATACAGGGTAGAAAGAAAATAACTTTGATGCTGTTTTTATGTATGAAAACTTGTTTGGATTAATCTCATTTGTTGAACAAATGTTATTATATGATTTTTCTATGGCCATATTTTTCGTAAGCAAATTGTACCATTTAATATCTTTTAAAACGTCGCGGCGCGCGAGCGAGACAGACATCCAGGATATCCGGGTCTATATTGATGTATTTTAATGTAACTTCGATCTGTCGTATCCTACTCTGTGGCGTTCGCGTCTCCTTTCGCTTATACCTACATCTCGTTGTGATCTCTATCTTATGGAATAAAACAACAGTCATACAATTACGTAGATTTAATTTCTTAAAATATTGGTGTAACTTAATATGTAATTGGTCAATTACCGCAATCCAAGCAATGGTTCAGAACTAAACGTTGTATACGATACAAGTGGTTAGTGAACATTGCTTCAGTTTGCGCTCATTGACAATACTCTGGCGTTTCTTCTGTTATTAGTGGCGCATAAACTTGAATATTCAATTATACATATTTGTGACAATTTGAATGTTTCTTCAAAACAACCATGGTCGGTCGCGAACCATGCTGCTATATCATCAGGTACTTTAAGTTTATGTGCTAAATACTAATTTTAATAGGAAAATGTGCAGGGCTATGTTAAATGATACATGTGTCGTGTAGATTATGAGCTTCAGTACACGTACTGATTGTATAACTAAGGGTAGATGTGCATGTCACAAGTTGTATGCCAGTATTATACATGTAACGTCCATATTGTCATTTTGTTTGCCATCTGTCGACCACGGTACAATAATTATTATTTACATCTTATACAATTTTCTTAAATCTAAATTATAAACCTAATTAACGAATGTTTCTTTTACGTCGAGATAAAATGAGCAATAAATTAATGAATTTGTGGTGAGATGTGGCACTTGGAACATTAAAACATAATCTAACGCTGTTATTTACATAAAGGGAGCGATACGTTTTTATGATGAAAAGGGTGACGCCGACGCGTGATTTTGTGACATGAGCGATGATCGAGGAAAATATTTACAGAGAATAGGTACGTACATATTATTGTTGAGCGATTAGCTGCCTGCTATGCTCTACAGCATCGCATGGATTCGAGGGGCAGATACTGTCGCGCGGTTTGGTTCGCGACTATACATATCACAGGTCAATATATACACTTGCTTTACAAATAAACAAAAGCCTGCGAGATACTTTAAAGATTAATAGCAATTTACAATTTTTTTTGTACTTTAGTATGCTAAAAAAAGTCTCGCTCGGCTCTTAGTCCACCAACGGAACGACACTGATGCATCTAACACATAACATTAATAATACCTTTCAGTACATCGTCGGTGAACTAAGATATGGGTATATTATTCTGGAATCCACGTAATGAGTGAACAGAGGCTGGGTAAATAGCATCAGAGCGGTGCGATGACATTTTCACGTGTTGGGTTGCAATCCTTTCGGCTTTATCATCATTGAGGCGCGCTTCAGTGTGTAGTCCCAGCCGCGCCAGCGGAACCAAACGATACCTGGAAACGTTACAAATAAAGGGAGTTGCTACCATCAGCCAAGCCTTAACAGGATAATGTCTATCGACATTGGTGTTATCTCGTGTTCGACATGTCACTGAGATTTCTTGGAAAAATGTGCACGAGATATCATCGAATGTCGAATGATCCCTTTACAGAGTTTTACTAAAGCCATTTGTTATGTATGCCAGAATTGCCATCCGCTTTTTTGCCAATCATTTTTCGGAAAGCAGCGACGTTTAGCAGCGCATGTAACATAGGCGTATGCGTAGTGGGGTGGTTTTACTTGGCGACAGATTTCGACAAATTCTTGTTTTCGTTTACGCATATACCCCGAACCAAAATGTATTTCTAACTGGTAATTTCTATATGTCTATCTTTAAATGTAGCGTAAGTGATCACTGTAACCAATAGGTTAAGTTAAGCATGAATACATTTCTTAATGTCTATTAAACTAGTGTTAGGCGTACGGGTCATTTTATACAAGAGAATGGATAACATCTGAAAGATGTGACGTTAAGGTTTACAGTTAAATCGTAAATAATGTGAAGATCACAGAGCAGAAAAAAGTATGCTCGTGCCCCGATATAGAGAGGGTTCAGGGCGAGAGCGTTATCTGTTTGCCTGCTCTATCGTAGATTCAATAATCTGACAATATTTATGACGTCGACTGTAAGGTGTAAGTTCGGTGATATCGTGCAGTATGACTGTAACGGCCCTAAGTAATATAAAATTAAGTCCGTGTGTTTATTGAAAATTGTAATAATCAGTGTCTCCATTTTATTGATGTTACACCGTATCTATATTGTAATGTAACATTAGGTACTGTATTTTTTGTCTTCATTATATAGTGCCAAATATGGACGAAGATAAATATAAATTATTCAGTAAACTAATCCGGTATAACAAATACTATTCCTAACAAAATTTTGCGATTTTCCGAAACATCCGTACACAGGAGGGTCAAAATCAGTTTTGTAACTATTTATGTATGTGGATTAGGGGGAGAGGGGGGGGGGGGGGGGGGGTAAACATCGGAAGGGCTCTAAAGTGAGGGTTTAAAAATTAATAAGGTGTCTAATACGTGTTAAAGACATGATTATATTTGGGTAGTATTCGTTGAAATAATTAGCTGTTTTGAATTTGAATATGTTTTTGTGTGTATTTAGAGTTCTGTCGTGTTTAGGGGGTATAAACGAGGGTTATTTTTTCCTAAGATTTCTAAAGAAAATGTAATTGATTACCTGAGTGGTGCATTTTCTTTTATATGTATTGTATTGCTGATAGATTTTCAAATGAATACTTGACCGGTGGTTATCAATATTTTTACATGTAACCTATCTTTATAGAGGCAGATTTTCGCTATGCTATAACGTCGAGCTCATATCATACGACGCCTTTAAGATGATTCCGTTAACGGTTCATTATTACATTTGAGAAACTGTCTCTACGACCATTACTGCGTCACAACGGGGCACTGTCCGGTTTAACGATCCAGAAACGCCAGAAACAAAAAATGTTGTCATTCCCCTCTACTCTGTCAAAAGCGAGGGAGAAAACAATAGAAATATCAGCTGTATTTTTATACTGTAAACTTTATTGTTCTAGTGTTGTAGCCCCTAAATACTTATTTATAGTTTCGAGGCATTTTTGAGGTCTCACCTTGCCTGGCGGTTAGGTCCTGAGGGTCGTGCAAGTAAAGCCCGTTGAGGCCTCGCCCGCACGACTTCCACCACCACCCGCCTTTCAGCATAGACGCACAGTTTAGTGATGATCTGTCATTGTCTCTGTAATCCGATAATAAACGTATTAGATGCATATTGGTGTTTTATTCTTAGTGCCTACCTAGGTAATAGCTCTAAGCTCAGATATGTCTGTCAATGAATGAAAATACCCCTCTAGGTTTCATCATTATTAGAGGAATTAATAGTATAGTATTATGTTGGAGATTATAATATGGATAATACAAGTAGGTACGCTGTATTATAGAGGTCAGGGTTATCCAAGTAATGAAATAAAAGCGATAAACGGATGTTATTTTAAATAACTTGTCACGGTAGCTTAAGTAATGCATGTCCCGGCTTTAGGGACGGATGGATGCGGGTTCAAGTCCCATTCGTGATTCAAATTTTTCCTTATAAATTAATCTGTTATTGTAAATGCCATAATAGAGCCATATACTGGGTGTAATTGAATTGATTAGCATCCTTTGAAACTAGGTAGGTAATCACCCTAATATTGAAGGCTTTAGTTGACGGTCCTTTAACGTGAAACGTTACACTAGCGCGGCAAATTCAAATTTTCTTGCGTTTTTTGCTAATAATAGCTTAATTACTCAACGTGATTACATGGAAACTGACTTAACGTAAATAAATAGAATGTATCACCTATCACTCAATTTATGTTAATGAATAAAATTGCATCCTGTATACCTAGTTATATTTTTTTCTTTCATTGCTTTCTGCCTATAGTGTATAAATAAATGCTCACCTGTTATAAGTGGAGAAGGGGCTGTTGTTAGAGCCGTACCAAGGATCGTTTAGGGAGTCGCCAGCGTTGCCTTCATACCCGTCGATCTCAAGCTTGTAGTACTCTCCTTCAGAGTATATTTTGAAGTGTGAATACTGGGCGAACCTGCAAGTGTACACGACACAGGACTTTTAGCACAGATATCTATTCTAGGTACTTCCTCGTAAAAGACGTATTATATCAACAACCGTAAGGCATCCACTGTTTCGATTTGCCGTACACGTTTGGCAGGCGGCCGGTTGGTGACCGCAGATTTTAATGTACAATGAAAACCAAAGATTTTGCGATTTCTTTCCATCAAGATCATATATATTCATAGAAATATTATCTACTTCCAAGTGGGTTTTGTTTTCAATACAAGATTTGATTTTTAATTTTATAAAACGGTTTTCCTAGACGAAGGAGAACGAAAATATTTTGTACCAAGATATTTATCATAGATCAAGAGCCAGAGTTTTAAATTAAGTAAAACTAATAGAGTTCAATCTAAAGTAAACGAAACTAAATTAAGAAAACTTGGTTTCTTGGATAAACATTACTTATTCGAATTAAGTAGTTATTGTCGTGTTGGATCAAAATAATATTAGTTTAAAACGAGGTGATATTTCTGAGAACATCAAATTTTGAATTTAAGAGGATTATGATTTCGGATTTATATGAATTAATATTTGCTTGGCTTAAAGCTTTTTCATTTAGTTTAAGAAATCGTTTTTTACTGTGTAGGCACCGGAGCTGCTGTCCATTCCCTGGATATTCCCATAGCCGGCTCTTACGGCACCCACGGGAAGAGATGGGGTGGTCCTATTAGAAAACCGGGACCACACGACACACCATGCTATGGTTTTATCATGCATGGTGTTTTCTTCACTGAAATCCCAATATCCCGGTAGCTTAACGACGTCACTAACTAAAGGAGTAGAATATTATAGGCACCTACTCATCACTTGGTTATTTATTCTGGGACTATCACTGATCCTACCTCTTGTTCCCATCAAAGTCTTCCAGTTCTACTCGGAGCATGTAGTCATCGTTGTTGGTAAGCATGTAAATGTTTTCATTGCCCAGCCAGAACTCCTTGCTGGGGTCTCCGAAGCCGTTCTTGTAGTCGCTCCAGTCACGGTTGAAGTTCTCGGCTGGGATGCCGTAGTCGTCACGCCGATGGATGACCTATAAACATTGACTATAAATCCAGTTGACCAATCATACAACTCCCCTCATACGAAAATGAGTGGTGGATTTCAACCACTAATTTCTAATAAATACAATGAATTTCTAATAAATCACGGGGACCCGTTGATGTCTTTTGTTCCATCCTGCTCATTCTTTGCAATTTCGTATGACTTTGTCTCGTTTCGTTACCTCGCCCCCTGCCCGCGCAGGTGAGCCGTGTTGAAATTATGTTCATGAGCTATCAACGGGCTTTATAATCTTTGCCTACAAATTAAGTTGGTACTGGGGCCAATTTTAAAGGCTTTAGTTGACAGATCTAAAACTCCTAAAACTGTTGCTGTCCTTGTCTAATAGACGGTAATGTAAGAGACGGGTACATTTTTAGTAAGTTAAAGACTGTCAACTAAAGCCTTCAAAATTGGGGCCAATTTTAAAGGCTTTAGTTGACAGATCTAAAACTCCTAAAACTGTTGCTGTCCTTGTCTAATAGACGGTAATGTAAGAGACGGGTACATTTTTAGTAAGTTAAAGACTGTCAACTAAAAAATTGGGCTTCAAAATTGGGCCTACTATCTAGTTTAATTTAGTCAACTCGTGCGTATTCTTATCATACTGTAATTCTATTATAAAAGCCTGAGGAGCGTTTTTAGTAAAAATACCTATCAAGCAAGAGACTAGAACCTATAGGTACTACCTTCTTCTTCTTCTCGTATAGGCAAAGTGGTCAGCCCTGGTGTCAGAATTTTTAGGCCGCCCAAAGGCTTCTTGGCTTGGCTTAACGACTAATTGTCTGACGACAACAGCCGAGACCGACGGCTTAACGTGCGGTACTACCTAATAATCATCGTTAGATTCTTATGGCTTAGGGTCGGTATATTGATCCGTGGTTAAAGTAAAACAAGTCAAAATTTGTAAGATTTTAACCATTGGTTACCTTAACTATTGATCGAAAAGCCCACCCTTAGTAATACTCGAAACTTGTCCTAAAATATAATATTTACATACGTATCATACGTTAAGTCTTCTCCCCTCTGCACTAAAGTTTACCTCTTAAGTTCGCACTCATCTATCTGGGACGTACCTACGCATCAAACGCGTTGTAGTAGGTACTAGAAGGATTAGTGCGAACTCAGGAGCTGTCAAACTTTAGTGCAGGCGGGTATTACTTTAGACAAATTGAACACAAAATTTCAGTTTATTAAAGATACTTCTGCATCCTATATAGCCTATTTACCTAACTTCTAGGTGGTATACATTTCTCATACATTTTCTTTCAATCTTCAAGTCAAAGTTCTAACGTACCTAACAAAAGGGGTGCATTAAACCATTAACTTACCGTCCAGCCGCCATCAGCCACGTTCTGTTCGCAGTAGACCTTCAGGAACCAGTAGGTGGTCCCTCTGATCTGCAGGTAGTAGACGCCTGACTCTCTCATGCCAGCGTTCGAGAGGTCCACACACGAGTAGCCCTGTAAAACGTGGACACTTCGTTGTTAAACGCGCTTCATTATGTGATAGGGTAGCACATTCGCTTTTATTTGAAATATCAGACATCGTAAAGTAATTGGTGAGCAAAAATTATGTACCTACTTGGCAAAAACCAATGACAATTGACAACGCCTAATATTATTCAGTGGTTCCCTGTCGAAACTCATAAAATCATTTATCACAATTTTGTTACAAATAATAACGTTACTTATAAACACCATTTCACATAATGGCATGTATCATACTTTTACTATATATCATTTTCTTTATTATAAATCAAAAGTAATAATGATCGAAATTTATAAGAATGAACTTATATAAGTAACACAATATAACACCCGCCAGACACAGGACAAACATCGATGTTCACTACACAAATGCTTGTCCTGGGTGGGGAATCGAACCATTAACTGACTGGCCTGATGGCTCAGTTGGTAGTAGGTCTGCCTTCCGAATTACAGGTTGTGGGTTTGATTCCCACCCGGGACAAACATTTGTTAAATGAAAATAGGTGTTTGGATTTTATATTGTATTCTATGTATGTATTTACAAAACAAATAGAAGCTAAGTATTCTATCAGTTATCTGGGTCCCATAGTACAAGCATTGTGTAATATATCAAGCTATGCTTAGTTTGGGGCTAGATGGCGCTGATTGAAATGTCCACACATATTTATTATTTATTTATTTATTAGCGCGATGATAAAAACGGGCAATTTCGCATGACAAAATTACTTAAATTGACTACTAAAGCAACATTCGCAAAGGTGTCAGTAATATCATGTCATTATATGTCTACTTATGACGCCATCAGAATAACAAATTGTAATATGCTTATAGAATAAGAGGCGGCCGCTCACTTAGCGAAACCATTCAATAGGTAGGTACATTCGTACGTAGGTACGCGGTATGTTATCAATTTTAACGGCGGTTTATATGTAGGTGTGTGCTGTTACGCAATTGCTTTCTTTCCCTTTTGGTGTTACAGCTCACAGTACAAATGACTCATTAATATATCAGCTCATTACGAAGCTCTTGTAAACTTTCTTATTATAATGGAGTGTAACTTATTTCCTTTGATGAACCTCTGTCTATTAAGTTAGTTGGTAGTTATTTGAGGGAAGTATGCTTTTTTAAATATTTTATTGAAGATCAACTGATTATTGCCCTTACAGCAATGCTAAAGCACACAACAAGCTACTTGGGCTTTGTTTTTGTTTGTGTCTTATGTTACTAAACTTGTCTGAAGAAGATGAAATGAAGGGTATTTTCATATAATGGCTAAGTATAAACATTAAAGCTATGCATCAAATATTGACGACGAAGACCTTGCAACTACGCATAATTTTGTAACAGCAGCCTTAGGTATATATACCTACTTTTTGGGACATCTTGTAGGTTTGTAGGTATTATAGGTATGTATAATAAGTAACCGACATATTTGTCTCCATTTAAAATCTACCTTCACTTACTTTCGCTCGTTGGTATCTGACCTAGCTTGCCTAGATACAGCAATGATCATTAGGGAAAATCCATTACGCCGAGTCAAACGTGTGCCTCGAACAATAAAACAAAAACTAATGCAGCTGCCATTCCTACGTTTAAGTGTTACCTACTCGCAAGTACTCGTAGGTAACACCGTTAATTTTTGTCACACTTTATAAAAGGTTTTCTTTTGAAGGAGCTCTTAACGTTACACCTTATGAGGAACTATAGGGTATGCCTTCGTGGTTATGAGACGCTGATCATTATTTTTTCCATTGCAAGTGTTAGCAAATTGTGTTTTGACGTCCAAGCCGTCCATAATGACAGCAATGGTATGCCGGCCAGCATACTTTCGCTCACACGAAGCTGGCCACTCTAAGCGATTGCACGTGTTTTGAAATAAAAATTATGATATGAAAATGCCGTCGTGCGTGCTCAGATAGTCGGGGAAAACAAACAAAAGTACTGGCCCCGCTACCCTCTGTGGTCGACAGTGCCAGTTAGAGATGTCCTGTCTAGTATACATAGAGGTCTTTGACTACGGCATACGTTAGTATCCTCTCCATAATCTGTGACTACGGCTCCCAATTATTAGTGGTGGTTAAAAAAGCACAAAGCATCCAAAGCGGGTCCGCTTTTGGCCCACAACGTACAACGCTCGCTTTCGTGGCTCTCACTTGGCGCTTTTTATATCGCGCAGCGCCTAGACTACGCGCTGCGTATGGAACTACGCGGCGCGAGCGCGAGGAGCGAGTAGTAGGTAAAAGCGCCGCGTTTACTAAAGCGGAGCTGCTTGTGCTTACCGAGTTATCGCGGCAGCGGTCGTCATCGCTTGCTTTTGGACGCGGCACGCTTTCTACGACTCCCGCGCGAAAACGTGAACTTAGGCTGGCTCACGAAATATACACCTACGCTTACTTTGGTACGCTTTATGTTTTTTGTTGTGCTTTTGATTAGAATCTGTGATAGGACACGCAATAATGTTTATTTTGAGTGTTTAATGTTTATTAATTTATATGTATTATGAACCCAATATGTCTGAAATAAATGAATATTTAATTTAATTTTTAATACAATAATTATGTGGTTGTGTGATTTGTGAATAAGTGGACCTACCTTAGTTTAAGGCTGAATAAAGTGAACATTTAATGAAAAAAAAAACATGCTTTTTTAGTGGAGATTTTCCAATATGGAACTTTTACCGGTGACTTAAGTCCTCCTCGTTATAACTTAAGCACTTAAAAAAGCGTGCTTTTAAAAAAAAGCACAAAGTTTGTACCACGCTTTTGACATTAAGCAGTTTTGAACACTACTACTCCCAATCCGCGGTTCGCATTTATAGCGAAAATGTTTTAGGTTTGCGATATACATTGTGTCATAGAAAGTTTTGGGGCGAAGTCGTTAACTGTAAAACAATTAATCATTTTTAACCATCACGTAGTTAAGCTTTTGTTTCCTAATACCTATTACCTACCTATGTATTAACTAACCAAATAAAAATCTAAAATCTGCAGTTACCTATACCACAGGTAATATAATACTATACTAGTACCTATACGTATTATGTGCATAATACAAGGTAGCATAAGTATAGGTAGGTACTACCTACCTCACTAAAATATGATTATTGCTCTTGTGATATAAGTAAAAATAAACTACGCACCCCTGTTTATTCAGAATTATTATGAAATGAGTATAAGTACCTATACCTATTTAGTTACATCCAACAAAAATGTTGATCGTAATTAGGTACAGATTTAGATGGACAGGAACTTATACGAAAGTGCAAGACAAAAGCTCCATCAAGGTCCCATGAGGATACAGCCTAAAGGCCCGTATAATACCAGTCTGTAATTCTACAACAAGGTATACCAGTCACCGCGAAGATCGTTGCGCTTATCTTCTAGAGTTTAAGTCCTGATAAATAATATCAGAGATAACCGCAGGGTTCCAATACCTACGAGGTAGAATAATTTGTTGCAAACCGCCTCTCAGCTAGTGGTATTTACCTAGGTACTCCGCGATTTCCAAGAAATTATACGAGATCTATGATCATGACAAGCCAGGCATTTGCATACATACTATCCAATGAATTATAATAGTGATTAGGGTAATGCAACCGAGGCAATTTCATTATACAACCTTTTGTTACATTATCAGCTTACTGGTTTGATACCTCGGGAAAAAGGAAAGTGATCGTGTATTTCTATGGGTGGTGTCACGAAGTTGCCGTTTCCTGGTTGCATATATTAGACCTAGATATTTTGTACAAACAAACGATCTCCATGAGACTGATATATATAGAACACCTCTGAAGACATGGTTATATTGTCATAACTACCATCAGGTGCAAAACAATCGATCACCTTTGATAGTATCCACGACATAATGCCGATACGTTTGGCGTAGTCATCAGTTATTTAGGCCGCATTATTTTTCCACACGCGGGGTTACGGGTTATGATAAAGTTATGTCGAGTTGCATCAGCGGTCGACATAACAGTCAGGTTTGTACGTTAAGAACAATAAACAAGGTGTAATCATTGGTTAATTGTCACTCGGTGGGAATGGCAGGTTTTTGCGCCCGCATGCTTACAAAGCGCGGAAAGCGCGCGTTCTGTGTAAGCTGAACCAAATTTACGTAACGAGAATCGACGCAACTTTCCTTGCACGGAAATCTCGTTAGCAGTGTCAGTATACCCTGCACTTACGTGCCGGCAACAGCACTTTGAATGTGACGAACGCTATGTGGCACCAGGGTTCTTTGGATTACGAAAACTATTCTATACCTACGCATATACTACCTACCTAACATTTGTATTTCAGATTAGGTGCACTTGTAAAAGAATGTTGCGAAACGTCTCATTGCATTAGTTTATTCATGAGTCTTTACTGTAGCATGGTATAAATTCATATTCCTTATTGCTACCTAAGGACAAAAATGGAAGTGGGTATATCGAAATACACTCGGCGAACGTTTTGTGCCGGCACCGGATTGGACAGGTATTGATTAAAATTCCGACAACAGAGCGGACTGCAGTGGCGGCCGGCGACCGGCTGAGCTGCATCGATTGAGTGATTTGTAACACTCCCTATCCGACGGCGGCGATGCAATCGCTTCCACTCTGGTTGACCTACATTTAAGTCAGAATTTATTTTACCTAAATATATCGCTCTACGTTTGTCATCCCCCCTCTGTGATATTATTGTTTTTTTATCTCAAGCCACCCTTCGCTTGACCATACATCATTATTAAAAAAACTGGTTCAATAGCAACGCTACTTTTGTAAGAGCAATCAGTGCGATAACTTTACAAAACCCTGGGAGGTTGATAGGTATCAGAAGCAGAGAATGTGATTCTGATAATTTTGGTTACATAATTCTGTGCACTTTTAATAAAATTAATTGCAGTACGTAAGAATTCAAAATTAAAGCGACGGCCAATGACAACGGTTCCGCTCAAAAATGTAGCACACTTATAATATTTTTTATGCAATAATAACTCACTTTAACGTCTTTGTAGTTAGCGACGATCTCTGAAGCAAAGGTATTGTTGCCGATAATGGGTTTGTTCTTAACGCTGGGGAAGATGATGCCGCCCTTTCTGCTGGCGGGGCGCGGGCTCGTGGAGTTGCCGGAGGGCACCGTCGCCGGCGTCACGGTCACCGTGGCGCCCGCGCTTGTGCTCGCACTGCTCGGGCTGCGGGCCGTCAGACCATTAGTCTCCACCCCACACCGCGCACAATGCTCTACCAGCACGGGCAACCATCGCACGAGCAGACGCAAATATATACTCTATACTACATTCGCAATAAAGCACGATCGCAATGCCAAACAATAAGAAATAGAAGGATGTCACCTGTTGTTAACTGTAGCTGGCGGCAGCATGGTTGCCGCAGCTGTGCTGGTGCTGGGATCCGTGATCGGCTCATCGATATGGTAGCGTGTGGGCGCGTACTCCACCAGACGGTCTATGGTTGGATCCAGTAGCAGCTCGGGTGGCACCGGCCGCTGCGCCAGCGTCGCCACGTCATCTTCCTGCTTCTTCAGCCTCTTCTCGACCATGTCCAAGTTTTCTATAATCAAATTAGTTTTAAGCCTAAGATCGCTGTGGATTTGTCCGATTGCGCGCTCCTGCCGCTGCGTCTGCGTGAGCAGTTCGTCCGATTTAGGCACGAGGTCGTCGACGGAGCTCTTTGTACCGACGACCACGTCCCACACCTCGTCCATCTTCTCTGAGACGCTCATCATGGGGATGATTTTGTTGACAAGCGTGTCAATCTTGCTCGACTTAGTGATTGGAGACTGCGTGCTGGACGCCGTACGGTTTTTGAACAGACTGTTTACGTTAATGGAGGCAGCCTCGGGCTCCACGATGGCAGCGTGCACATCCGCCATCATGTACAGAACCTTGCCCAAGTTTTCAGAAACTAGGTTAATATGGAATTGCAGTTTTCGATCGACGGTCGACATCGAGGTCCTGAGTTGGTCGACTTCTTTCGTTATTTCGTTTACAACTTCGGAGTTTAAGCCTTTAGCTATTTCTATAACGTTCAGGTTGATAGGTTTCTTTTCACTCGCTTCTGCGTTGATATCGTCGACGGGAAGGAAGTTGTTATCGATTTGATTTTTCAAACCGACCAATTTTGTGTCAATGTTAGAGACTTTCTGATCGAGCGATTCTAGCTTTTTGTCAAGTAGTTGCGCGTCACTGATTTTGTGCTCTCTCGGTCTCCTGCTTGTGCTTTCTGTGACGTCATCATTGCTTTGGCTGAATAGCCTTAAGTCAAGAGTGCCGAGCTTAGAGATGATGGCGTCAGTCTTGTGAATGTTGTCGTTAACCCTGGAGTCAAGAGCCTCTACTCTTCTCATGAGGTGCTCTACTGCTTTGTCCAAGTTTTCTATCCTTTGTAGTTTAGTTTCCAAAGTACTCACTATCACTTCAAACACGTTGAATATGTACTGCTCTCTGAAACAAAGGAGAAACGACTTTTAGCTTTTTTTACTTTTGTGCATACGTACCTACGTACTTAAGTTATATTGAATCACCAAGCTGACTAAAACTATATTTCGTCATCACCCGCCTACTGGTCTCACTTTATAGCTCAGTGCGCAATGTCTTTCTGCCTATGCCACTAAATGTGTAAGTATTGGCTTTTTTATAACCAGCCTGCCTGACGTCAACTCTTCTTGAGAGTTATTGTTGGTGCAATGACCACTATGTTATTTTTGGGTACCTGGGGTATATGCAACCCATAACTATTTTCCGTAGTTGGCATTTCTACTTTTGTAGAGTTAGAGCTCTCTCACTTCATAATCCGGCACATACACGACCAACTTTATGAACATACTGTTTACATAAATATACATGCTTTGTAGATGTAGGTACCTACTTGTGACATCGTCATATTTTCTATTTGCACTTATGTTACATTTATTTTGTAACATTACGCGTTACATTTCATTTTATAGATATCACCCATAAAGTCTGTGAAATTGACATAATATAAATGTATAAGTGTATGTGCAGTTATGCAACGTAAGAAATAGAAACCTTAAGTAGTTGCGACCTACGTGCGTGCCAAATAATAGGTGGCTGGCAGAGTTACAGCTCCAGTAGACATGTCGTCAAGAATCTATTGAATTGTATCTTACTTAGTGGCTTCTGCCGCCAAGAATCAAACAATGAAGTTAGTTCGTACAAAGTTGCTACACGAGGTTGATGGTTAGCTCATCCTGCTTGATTATAGGTATTCACAGGTGGTCAAAGTACACTAAAGAGTAGCCTATGATCACCCAAGTGATCTTAGTGCAATAGACCGTACAAGCAGTAAGTCAGTATTCTAGTTCTGGGGGCGTACCGTGAGCTCTTAGCGCAATTCAAAACTGAGCCTATATTGGATCGAGAACTATAATATCTTTATAGATATACCTGAAGTGTGGTTTACACTTAAAAAATCAATCCATGATATATTGGATCGCTTTGTTTTTTTTTTCTTATATTTTGGCTCCACACATAGTGTATTTAGCCAGTGTCAAGTATTGTAATTTTTCATCGTGTTATGGAATATTTCACGTAAAGTCGTCTTAGTCACAGTCAGTCAGGGTAGTCACAGTCCAGTCTAAGTCAGGTAGTCATAATCCAGTCTATGTCATGCCCTAGTAAAGTGGTGGCAACTTTACTAGAGGCTTCTATGAAATTTTGGAAGCAACACGAAAAACCAGGTTTGTCTACATTATATCACTTGCCCACACTCATACCTACTCGTAATTCAGCACTTAATGCGTAAAACGCCACCAATTTTAAACATTAACACTGGAAAAAGCATAAGTTTTGTAAAATAATACAATGCAACGACGTAAACTTTTTCGCGTTCCCGCCAAAACTCCAATCGCTTTGTTTTTTTGTATGAGGATTTTGACAAGCGATTTTTGACAAGCGATCAGTATAGGCTCTGTTTTGAATCGCGCTAAGAGCTCACAGTACGCGCCTGTTCTTATTATAAATCTGTTTCACCTAGTAACCTTTTATATTGAACATTTGACACAATATCTCCTAGATAGATAAGGTAAATTAGTTTGATTCTGCTAAAGGTGACCAACCGCCATAATTACAGAATATTTACCAAGCCGTTTGTTAATATTATCCTATAAAATTAACCGCATGTCAAGTAAAGTTTAAATTATATGCAATAATTCATAATCAAGTTAATGCGGTACGAACATATCTAAATTAGAGCGGCATGGAATACTTTGGATTTTGTACATTTTATGCCTGATTTAGTTTGAGCCCCAGATAGGCGCAGGACATGTCGAAATCTCCTAGCAGCTTTAGATACTTAATACGATTAGGTACAAGCTTACAGACAAAGATTGTTGTGGGGATTATAGTTATGTTAGCGGTATAACCTGTAAGTTTCATCGATTTGTTAAAATGTTCATTATTAGGCTTTTGTCGTTCAATCATATTTTGTCCACGGAGAAGTCTAATAATATTGGTAGTATACTTAATTATAATAGTTCTTTTTCTGCTTTGTGAGACAATATGTCACAACTGTAATATCAAGCAATAACGGAAATAAAAGAGCATAGTGTTGATCTAGAAGTCACGTATTATTCCTAAAAATAAAAATAGTAAAATGTCTGTGAAATGGACAATGCGAGCTCTAATTTGTTTCAGTGTCTACGCCGGCCGTCGATGTGTCACTGCCACACGTGTTTACACTCCGAGAAAATATAACAATGTGTTTTTGTAGATTTGAACAAGTGCTCATGTACTTCATTATTATTGAAAACTTTGACACGGTGGATTCGGATTGTTTTTTTTTATGTGATTGAATGACGGAACGAGCTAGTTGTTCACCTGATGTTAAGTGACACGGCCGCTCATAACAGTTGCAGTGTCACCCGGAACTTGACCACCCGGATTGTGCACCAATATTAGGGTAGGTATCTATACAAAAAGTTGGGAGTACAATAATTATATATTACTAGTTAACCCGCCCCGGCTTCGCATGGGTTAATTAGTTTTAAGCCTTAACCCTACTTATGGGTAAGAGGGTAGCGAAAGGGAAAAAGATAGAGGAAAAGGATGAATGGATGGGCCGGCGAAGGAAGGCCCCTTTTTCCCTTTCCCTTCCATCTTCCCTTCGACAGGATGAGTATAAATGTTTTTAATGTAAGAAGCTTCTACGAAGTATTAATAGAAACCATTTAAAAAAAAAGATGAATGAAATCGATAAAGCCGTTGCTTTAACGATTTCATTCATCACCGTGGTGTCTTTTTTTATAAAAATGAACCTATATTTCTCCTGATCACGCTATAACTTGAGAACGCTCAAGTTATAGGTATATATTTTTTCAAACGTAGGTATGTTACTTTCCGATTATTTATAAGTAGGTACTTACTTGACTACAACTACGCTACTCTAACTTAACGAGTAGAGTAGCGTAGTAGTCGAGTGCCTACTGTACCACAAGCTTTACAAAAACGTTTGCAATAACTTCCTTCTTTAGAACGTTTATATAGGTGTAAATTACAACAAGCATTCTATAACTCTATTAGACATAAATGGAGTTATTATTTATAGAAAATTGCACATGTTTCTGAGTAAATTTTAATTGCTAAGACCATATTTCGAAATGGAACAAGTGGGCCTCCCATAAAGAGCGACTGGCGAACGCCTAGTGGCTGGTGTTTTACATTTATTTCGAAACCTTGCCGATGTCGGTGCACTGCAACGATTAATGTAAAGCACTTCCTGTCTCCTAGCACCTAGTAGATAAACTGGTGCTACTATTATCAGGCCTGCCAGATAAACCCACGTTTAAACCGACGTTAACATAGCCATTTTGTTTTTATTTGATTATAATTTTCTCCAGCGTCAGCTGCTTGATGTAAAAAAGTCACTTCGTAAAAGTATAGTGGGTACTTTAGATGAATTTTAACCAAGTAGGGGATACTAATAGAAGTATTACTGACACCTCTCCCTAGTTTGCGGGCGGCTTATTTCGAAGATAAAATAATAATGACGTGTCAGTAAATCGCGATTTGAATGTGATTATTTATTAATACCACCTAGTATAGTATTATATTATCTGTGATACCACCAATATCGTGATGAAGTTAACAGAACTGCCCTCTGGATCAACGATCGATTTAATTGTCAGCGATTAGTTAAAATCCAAACTAAATTTAACTTTAGTGAATTCGGGCCTTAATCTGCGATACCATTTACGGTTCTCCAGGTGGAATTTATCCGTATGTTGAAATCTTCTATCTCGGAGCTAGAACCAAAATAAACTTACAGGTTGGTAGGCCGCAACTGTCGAGATTATTACAGTAAAATGTAAAATTATATGAAACCTATGAATTACTGAATGACAATTTTAATAGGTTCTTGCAAAACTTAGGCATTAGGTTGTATGTGGGCTTAAAGTCTTAAGTGTCTTTAAAATAGTTTTCGTTTTAAGTAAGAATCATGAAAGTTGTATCACTAACTGCTTCCCACGGTTTTGCCCGCGTTGACAAAACCATCTATAGATTACATACTTTTAATATATTTTTATAATAATGCTTACCATGCTTGCTTGCTTATTTTTGCTTACCTGACAAGAAAATATACGCCTAAATTACCAATTTTTTAAAAGCAATAACGTGGAAATAACATAAACTGCCTAAAAATAAACGATAACGCAAGTCTTTGTTTGCAAAGCTTAAAACTGACAAACTAAATATTATATACGTATTCAACGGCCAGCTGCCATTTTACAAATGTTCCAAAAAACTGAAGGAACAAAGTTTTAGATATAACTAACGAATCTGCTCACAAAATTTCACGAGTATCGGTTGAGAAATGCAACCTGTAAAGGAGAACAGCTGGACATCAGCCGGACAGATAATAAATACGAAATCATTTTTCCCAAACTCCCAAATACCTTTACATCGCCGTATTTTGCGAAGTAAGACTACCCAAACATTCAATCAAAGATGGATCATCGTCATCATCAATAGCCTAAAGACGTCCACTGCTGAACATAGGCCGCTCTCTGAGAGCGCCACTTTGAGCGGCTGCTAGCCTCTAGCGCTTTCACCAGATCTTCGGTGTTCTGGTTCGTGGCGTTCAGTCTAGTTGTCAAAAATGGACGATCAATTTTATTTTAATCTACAGATTAATTTGTGAAGGAGAAATTTGAATCATGAACGGGATTTCAACCCGCATCTATCCGTCCCTCAATAATCTGTTTAATCTGTAGATTAGCACGCGATACTGCTATAAAACTATAAATATATATATTTTAATCTTCAACATTTTAACTTATATCCTTTTTTTAATACGGGCAATATGCCTTCATTTCGCAAATGAGTTACTACAATAATAAAAACTATACTATTTACTAATAGCTACTAGCTACACTATCTATTACAAAGAACATTTGGACTGTATACTAGCCGCGATGGCATATAGACAGTCTAAATGAGAAAAAAACAATTGACTAGCCCACTACTAATAAAATATAATAATAATGTTCAGTATATTTAAAAAGAAAAAATGAAATAATCGACTTCACCGTATAGGTATTATATACTCTTTGTTCACCGTTCAACCAGCTAATTAAGAAATGGGCTGTAATCAATTCTAAAGGTCTGCTTTTCGTTTCGACAGAGCTCACTAACAGGTACTTAAACTGTTCGATCGAATCGGACTCTTATGCAAAGTTTCTCCAAAGCCTCGCAAGTGAACTAGTTTCACAATATTTACTTCAGTAAATCCACTGGTCCTATCTGTATTCTCCTGTCATCCGCTACTGCTCTGTGTACGGCTATAAATACCCCACGATATTGGTATTGCAATGAGCCTTCTAATACTTATTCGGAACAATTTATCTGCAGTGCACATAATTATCCTGTAGCTAATTTATTCGTTTTTATTATTGTTGTGGTTATCACAAAATAGTTTCTATTTTGTTTAGTTTAGTTCACAAAATAGTTTAAAGAATAAAGGCACATTTACATCAACAGGCAGCCTGGTGATCGCAAAAGATTGGAGGATGCTGCTGCCCATTCACTGGATATTCCCTTAGCCGGTTCTTACAGCGCCCACGGGGAGAGATGGGGTGGTTCTATTCACACACCACCGGAGCCAGCCGGCATAAAAGCACATTGCCCGTTTAAAAAACCAATATCTTTTGTGGCATCTGTGCCAAAGGTATTCACGGTCGTCCGTCTGGTGGAACGGTGCGGACGCACGATTGTTTGTAAACGTCTCCAACTCCTTTCTCGGATGAACCGATTATGACAAAACAAACGTTAGCACCTGCTAGGAACTCCAATGAACAAATATCAGCAAACGGCATTAAAATTCATCTGCAATAGTGGTTTGTTTTTGATTAAATGGACAGACACGCTCATAATCACATAGACAAGAATTGTAGAAACGATATTCTTGGTTTCAATACCTTAATATAAGTACTCCAAAAATAGGTTTAATATAATTAAAACCGGGTATAATAAAATTACTCATAGACAATGGTTGAAGTCTTTTTTATGAATTCATAATTAATTATATTTTGTATCCTGTACTTGATCAGTGAGTAAAAGACATAAACGCGCACGAGCGGCAGCGCGCGTCGTCGTGCAGCGCGGGCGCACCGTTTTTATTCGTGTTTGTTTGTACACGGGCAATAATACATTCTAACAAGATTAACTTTACCTACTTGGACAACATTTCAGAATATTGACCCCCAGTTTTTATTGGGTTTTATTAGTTTTTAAGTAAGTTGAAAAATAAAACGACACGTATTGTTGTTTTGGTTGTAATGCCTTATAAATTGTATAGGTACTGTGAGGCTAAATTAATATTTTTGCTAGGTGCCACAAAGAAAAAAAAACTAAAATGCCTTTGTGGGAAACATATTTATTGATCTCCCCACAGTTCATTAGTATTTTGTTTTTTAACCATACCATTTATACCAACATTTTTTAAGTTATTAGGAATAGGTAATACCTATATAACTTAAAAAATGATGGAATATAGAAATCTGATATCTTTTATTATGAGCTCTAAGGAATGTGCATCTCAAAATGGTTTTCAACTTCAGTACGTTGCAAAAAATGAAATGTTGAACGTGCAAAAGTTGATGCTTGTGTTAAACTACCTTGCAATTTTACAAGCAACGAAAATTGAGTCAAAGAAATAAGTAAGCTACCTACCTAAAAGTTTAATTTTTCTAGTGTAGGAATTTCATCATCATCATCAACATCCTGAAGACGTCCACTGCTGAACATAAGCCTCCCCCAGAGAGCGCCACTTTGAGCGGCTGCTCGCCTCCTGTATCCATCGGCTCCCCGCTGCTTTCACCAGATCGTCGGTCCACCGAGTGGGGCCCGGCCTACGCTGCGTCTTGCGGTTCGTAATCATCACTCGAGAATCTTTCTTCTACATCGGTTGTCAGTTCTACGAGCGATGTGGCCTACCCTTTGCCATTTCAGCTTGCTAATTTTAAGAGCTACGGTCACTTTAGTTCTCCTGCGGATCTGCTCGTTCCGGAGCTTATCTCCGTGTAGGAATTTATAACTATTGTTTCTATAAATCGCTGACCAGCACTAACTCGTGCTCGTGCACTAACTGGATCAAGGCCTATCATTATCCTGTGAATGTAGGCGGGCGCTCCCAGTGTGCTCACACCCGTTAACATCTCATTGTGATCCTATTGTGGACCCATTGTAGGAGGTATTCGTATAATTTTTACTTTAATAGACGTAGTTTAAACAGAGTGAAATGAAACCCACGTGTTTCGATTGAATCATGCATCTTTGTCTCGGTCTAGTTGTTAATATTATTAAACATATTGCTCTTCATAGAGTCGAGGACTTTCAGACTTTTTTGTTATTAGTATCAACGAGCTTTCTATTTCTTTCTTTCTAAGTTAAACCCACGGTCCATTAGTAACACACCAGGTTAAATTTATATTTATAATAATAACAATAATCTCAAATTCAAATTCAAATTCAAATTTATTTATTTTGTAATCTAAGCGAAGAGCCTCGACCAACACCTCGAGAGGCTCTCGCTAGACGGTTGGATCAAGGGTCAGATTCAGAAGGCAGTACTCCTTGACACGGCACGTATTGTTAGGAGGTTCCTCACTCTGCAGCCCTAACCACCGGTAGCTTGGGCCTTGCCCCGCTGCCGGCGGCACTCTAACTTTAGGTTTTTTGTAGTATTTTTGTAGTTTATTTTTATAGGAATATTGTAAAAAAACTTAAATTTAAGAAATTAAAATAAATGAGGTGATAATAATAATAATAGGTAGATAATACAACGCTATTTAAGATATAGTCAATGAAAGTAATTGCATTCTGATTTATTGCTTCAATTAATAGGACAAGAAACAGTGATAGTGTTATCTTTAATTTATATTCAGGCAGGACTCAAAAGGCAAATTTCATACCTGAAAAACAAACACACACAAATATAAATAGAATACATTATGAGTAATTTAAAATGTAAGCGGTTCTATGAGTGTTGAAAGAATTGTAATCCGATTACACCGGGCATAAGCAAGAGCTTTACATTTATGACAAGTGAAAAGGTATACTTTGTAAATTATGTTTCTCTACCTCAATCACAGTATAGTCATTAGTTTTTTTCTCTAATCTGTGACCTCAATGTAAGATTTTTGCTGTATCTGCCGACTGACAAGAATAAATAAAGTACCACAGATTAAAGAAAGAAACAATTATCTTTGTATGGTACAGACCACATACATATAATTTTGTAATCATTGATAAACTATTTCGTTACTTTCTTTACTAGGTACTACTAATCCAGCTATACTTTACTAGGTGGTAGGACTTTCCTGCAAAGTTCGTCTAGGTAGGTACCACCGCTTTGCCAGTTATTCTGCCGCCAAGCAGTAGTGTGCAAGCACTACTGTGTTCCGGTTTGAAGGGCATTGTAGCTAGTGAAATTACTGGGCAAATGAGACTTTATGATCTGATCACTCAGTCTAGTAATCTGATTACTAGACTGAGTGATGTCTCAGGATGACGTGCGCAGTGCAGTGTCACGCGAAACCTTATTGTTTTAAAGTTCCGAGTGACACTGCAACTGTTATGGGCGGCCGTGTCGCTTAACATCTGGTGAACGACTAGCTCGTCACGTCATTCAATCGCATAAAAAAAAAAAAAAAAAAAAAAAACATATTCAGTATAGAACGACAACACAAAATATAAATTCTCTTTGCCATCTTATTCGCCGGGATATTTTTTGCCGTAGCGAACCGTGTTAGGTACCGCTTATTCGTCCACGTACCCTAACCATATTTTATCAAAAATCACAGACACGAAAGATCCAAAGCTCTGGCCTGTTCTACTTTTGGCGGAGTTTCTTAACGGTTTTACTATTTGTAAAAATCGTGCTCTCTATTTATCTAGCTTTGAAGCGTCCGTTTACGACATCGCAATTTTGACAGCTGGAACACAAGTCACAAAGATAAGCTGGATGGTCCTTTTCAAATCGACATCTACCATTAGTTAGCCACAGTGCTGTTACAAACGGTTAGAGGCCCGTCTACCGTCTGCATTTTGGAGAGCGTTATAAGGAGCTCCATGATCTCATCCCATCTTCTACTATCCGTCAAAGAAATACTAGACCTTCCGTCTTTATGTTCAAGTTCGCACAAATAATTTCCGAAATTCTTTCATAACCCGCACGTGTAGGGAATGGAACTTGCTTCCTGCAACGATATTTCGTTCCACTAATCCAGACGTATTCAACAGCAGAGTGTAAAGATATCTTCTAGGTAAGCGCATCCCACCTTCGTCTTCACTTACCACCTGGTGAGGGGTCGATAAGTTTTTAGTTTACAATGATTGATCCAAATAGAAAATATACTATTTTGTTACAAAACGAAGTATTAGTGTTCAAAACATTGCCTTAATTATGGTAAAATATGCTGCATTTGTTGTTTGTTGTTGTGATGAACATCGATGTTTGTTCTGTGTCTAGGTGTTATATTATATTCTATGTATGCATTTACAAACAAAAGTGCCTAAGTATTATATCCGTTACATCTGGTACCCATAGTACAAACTATGCTTAGTTTGGGGCTAGATGGCGCTGTGTGAAATGTCCGTACATATTTATTTTATTTTTATTTTACACTTACGGGAGTGGTTCGTAAAACCTTCCACAGCTCAACAGGACATGTTTTCTTTGTAGCACTCGACCGATCTCGTCTAACTTACATCACAGACTAAGCGCTAGTGGTTGCCAACGTGTGAATTTAGCCCCCACTTTGAAGCGACGTTTTAACCCTATGTGTGTGTGAATTCTGTGTGTTTAACCTGTATCATCAGGCCATCCTTACGAATATAGAATATGTCAATGGTAGAGACCCTGTATAAAAGCGTAACGCTATCTGTGTCGATTGAAGTGCCAAATAACTAAATATTACACGCAAATTGCTTACAATACTGAGAACAAACTGAACTGAAGTAATTAATCGCTTGTACCTTTCTAATATCATTAAAACATTCCATCGATAAAAGAAGCATTTTAATATACATACGTTTCACTAACATGTAGTAAATTAAGTACTTAATATACCCACATGAACGTGTAACATAAGGTATTTAATTTCAGTACCTAGATACCTAAGTTAGTATCGTGTATGAATACTCTGCTAATTATTATAAGTACGCTAAAATCTTAGGTATAGGTACTATGTATTTTTTGAATAGACACTTCGTTTGGTTGGTATTCATTTCGGCTAGGTACATATTATGTAATGTCATGCTGTTTTACCTAATTAAACGAGGACTCACGAAGGTTAAAGCGAGTCAATTCCAACTGCTTACCTTCTGCTTAAATGCACTGTGTCATTGTAGAGTAAATATTTACACTTAAATTGCTGCACGCACACAGCCGTGTGGTGAACGTGTTGCCAAATAAAGTAAAGAATGTTGGCAAAATACTCTACTAAAAAAACACTCCATTCATGTTTCCTATAAATGAGTATATTCAATTCATGTAATATTATTGTGGTTTTAAAAAATATAAAGGATAATTTATAAAACTGGGAATTAAAAATAAATTTCGTTCATTTTATACATACCTACTTGACTTTTGTATCCCATCTTCTACAAAAATGATCCAGTATACTATTTACATATATTTAATTTATAGTTTCGATACGTACAGGTGTCATTCGTGCACGCGGCTTCTTTCTGCTAAGCTGAAAATGCATAGGACCTGCCATCCTTCTTTAAAATGCATGTTTAAATAAATAAGGGCATGCTTTCATGGGAAGTGTGACGTAGCGTAGGCCACACCGGTTCTAAAGATCGAGAGCTAAGGACCTTGCAAAAAGACGCTGACATTAGTCGTGCCGTCGCGTCGAATGAATATATGTACTGCATGATACATATTCATGCCAGCATCGACCTTCAAACCCTTGAGAAATACAACTAGAGACATCCTGCGGATTCACTCGCTCTTTTCCATTAGGAAATGTTACTTTACTGAAATAAAAAGTAGGTACTCTAATGACCGGTTTCAATAAACGATTTACATTCTAGCTGTATTGATTGGCTGAAACAATAATTAACAGCCAATCAAAGCGTCAAAATTTGTAGTCTAAACTTTTGAGTAGGTATATTTTGTACCTAGTCGTTAATGGATACTTATCTGCGCTAGTTAGAAGTCACATGATATGTTGCCTTGGCCGCAGTTGTACCACTTTATAAAATTTTATGTGGTCATAATAATACGCTCTGAGTGCTTTATAGTTATAATACCACACATAACATACACCACGTCTATTCAAGATCATGATAAAATATTGCATTGGGTTATAAAAAAATAAGTTAGATTACTTACTTGGCAAAAATGATAACGATTTCTAATTATATTACTACATTAGCTGGCCTGCCCCGGCTTTACATCCTAATCCTGTTCACGGGAAGAGGGAGGCGTAAGGGAAAAGGATGAATGGATGGGACATTAATAGTAGGGATGCAGGCGAAGCCTGCCTTCGTTCGCCGACCAACTATTGTCGTCCCATTAATTTATCCTTTCCCCCTATCTTTTTCTCTTTCCATTCTCTCTTCCCTTCGACAGGATGACGACTTCTCCGTGCGACTTGGCTATCTTTCACTCAAAAGTTTTTTCCTATTCAATTAGTGCTTATATTGCATGAGTGGCGACACGCAAATAATGTGTAAGAATAAAGAAAATATCTTTCAAAGAAATAATAAAACTCTGAGAGTGCCATTTCTGACTGAGGCCATCTAGCGTTCAGTAGCAGAACTTGCGCCACGAACTCAAACTATCTATTGGGGAGTCACAGAACTAATAAAAGTCATACTTTCATCCTCGGATGTACAAAATTCATGTCAATGGTACAATACTTTACGCTTCCACTATACGTCGCTAGATGGCGGTGGTGGGCTTCTGAATTTCAGGGTAAGAGTATCCTACGTCCTCCATTTGGTTTCAGCCACAGATAACCCCCAATAGATACCGCATTACGGGATTTTTGTTCGGATCCTAGCTCACCAAAACTGGAGGAAGGCGCGGGTTGCGGGGACTGGAGCCAATGCGCTATTATTGGCTGTTTCGAGTGACGCCCTAATAATGAACTCTAATAATTGGTCGAAACTAAGGCCGTGCTGCTTTATATAGAACCATTTACGCCAATGCGTGGTGCGCGGTCGTCGTCTTTCATGCGGTATCTATTGGGGGTTATCTGTGGTTTCAGCCGAACGACTAGCTAGCATGGACACATCATCGTATCATCCTCTCCAAGCTAATTAACAACGCTTCTTTTACATTATTTAAATGTGTGAAATTAGAGCAACTTTATTTAAATACGGTAGTCGTAACGCTCACTTGTTTACATAATTTACATAAGTACAGCCAGCTACAGAGGTTAAAAAAAGCTAATAGTCTAAAAATTTATTGCAAATAGGCTATTTTTAGCACTTTTACAAGTCAAAATAGATTACATAATTAATTAATAAAATTAAATTATTGTAAATACAAAGCATAATAATAGGTAACATCACAAAGTGCTTCATGTCAAATATTATTACAAGTAAGCTAAGTGAGTTTGAAAAAAGCTTCTTTACCACTACTGGTGCAAGCAATCCGGCACAATGCAGAGTAGACAACTGCGATCCGTAGCGTCGATTACTATAATCTATAAAGAATATTATCTGTAAAGAAGAAGCTATAAGAAACTTTACAGTGACGTCATTTATTTTTGTTTCATTTCTTGCTATGTTTTACAATACTTATGGCAAGGCAAAATAAGCAAAGCTATTACAAATATAGCCACGGAGTTTTGGCGGTAACTCGAAAAAGTTCACGTCGTTTCATTGTATTATTTTTCTAAACTTGTGCTTTTTCCAGTGTTAATGGTTAAAATTGGTGGTGTTTTACGCATTAAGTGCTGAATTACGAGCATGAGTGTGGGCAAGTGATATAATGTGGTGAAACGTGGTTTTTCGTGTTGCTTCCAAAATTCACACAAAATTTACACTTTACTAGGGCATGACTTAGACTGGATTATGACTACCTGACTTAGACTAGACTATGACTACCCTGACTGTGACTAAGACTTGTCTTTACGTGAAATATTTCATAATACGATGAAAAATTATAAACCTTGACACTGGCTAAATACACTATGTGTGGAGCCAAAATATAAGGGAAAAAAATGCTGAGTTATGAGCATGAGTATGGGCAAGTGATCACAGACTACTATACGCTAACGCCAAGTGATATGATGTGGTGAAGCGTGGTTTTGCGTGTTGCTTCCAAAATTCCATAGTAGCTTCTAGTAAAGTTGCCACCACTTTACTAGGGCATGACTTAAACTGGACTATGACTAAGACTTGAAATTACGTGAAATGTTCTATAACACGATGAAAAATTACAATACTTGACACTGGCTAAATACACAATGTATGGCGCCAAAAAAAGTTTAAAGTGGTTCTCCTGGGTTTATTTACAATAGTATATTTTTGGTGACTGCTCAATAATTTAATTGGTAGGATTTCATAACACTCATTGGAGATTGTTTGCAGATTACTCGCAACTTTACAAAAGTACCGACACGCATGGGGTACATTGTAAAGGCGCTGCGCAGCGTGACTTGTGCTTCACTTACATTTGACGGGTAGATTACGATTTCTTCGCGCCTATTTCGATATAAATCTTGCTTTATGTTTTATAATAAGAGTAGTTTAGCAATTCTGCCCTCATAGTGCAGAACGCAGTAACTAATGATAGTTAGACAGTTGAAATTTTCCAGATGATGTATTTCTTTTGTCGCTAAAACAACAAATTACTAAAAAACAGCATAAAATAAATATTTAAGACTCCCATACAAAAAACGTTATTTTTTGCTCGTTTTTATAGATAATGGTACGGAACCCTTCCTGCGCGAGTCCAACTCTTGGCCGGTTATTATTACTGTAGGTAGTTAGTTTAAAGGATAAAGGCAAGGTAGGTAATATAGTTATATCAGGCTTCCCAATCTACTATTCAAATTACGGTTATATAGAATTACTTATAGCTTTACAATCGTCCATTTTTGACTGATTTTCTATGGTAAAGCTTTCATAAACTGACAATTTTGTAGACTACCTAATGCAATCGAAATCGTCTATATGTTAGGCTGTTCATGTTGTTAGACTAGGTTGGATTATCAGGTGTCAAAACACCAGGTTCTTTTCATTATTTTTTTCAGTAGTCTATAGTTTAAACTCCGTAGTTTGTAGGCAGTAACAGATATGGCATAATTAAATAGGAAATCTATTTAATTAATAATAATTTGTATGATACTGAAAGAAATCCACAAGATAATAAGAAAAGAAAATAGAAGTAACCATTAATAACCAGACTTGTGAATCACCATAAATGATGAGCTCATATCCTCTATCAAATTTAAACCAGTTTAAAAACGCATCCGCTGATAATCATTCGAAATGTTTTGTCAAATTATTCAGATTAGCTCTCTGATAACGGTCGAAAAAAAAAAGTTTGAAGAATGTGTCTAGCTTAGAGGAGTTACGATGTCTATGGTGCCTTGTATTCAAATTATGAAAATTACAATATTAGTTTCACTCACAGATTAGAGAAAAAAACAATTGACTATAGAGAAAAAAAAATTGACTAAGTATACAGATGGAGCATAGATTAGAGAAAAAACAATTGACTATAGTTTTACTAAATAAAAGGCAAGACAAGACAGCATTCTCCGATATGATTTGTGACGACGTTTTCAAACTCATATTGTAATAAGCTTGCTTTATAATAGTTTGACATGCACTTTGTAATGTTGCCTATAATTATGCTTAGTATATATATATATAGGGATAAAAAGAAGAAAACCGTATTTGTCGCAATAAACAAATTTCTTCTTAGTTTTTCAGTCTATTGCCATTTGTCGCTAAACCAATGATAAGTAGGTGATACTTTTAATTGTAATTTATTAATACATTCTATTTATTTGCGCAAAATTAGCTTTCATGTAATCACGTTGAGTAATTAAGCTATTATTGGCAAAAGAACGCAAGAAAATTTGAATTTGCCGCGCGAGTGTAACGTTCCACCTTAATTTTAATATTTTTGAATATCTAATCTAGTTAGGACTTGTAAAAGTGCTAAAAATAGCCTATTTGCAATAAACATCGAACCTGTAAGGCCCCCATACACGTTTATTTTTATTGATCAATCTTTGTGATTGATCCATTTTATTGATCGTGTAGGTTTGAGCAATGTTTTTCGGTTTACTGTATGGAGAAAACATTGACAGAAGTAGACTTGTCATTTTAATTGATCAATTATTGAACGTGTATGGGGGCCTTACAGAGTCAATGCAAAAGAGGGGTTTGTTCCTACGAATAGGTATGTATTTGCAATAAACAATTTGGAATTTTGACGATTAATTTCTTCCCGCAGTCATGATTCATAGATAGTTTATGTAATTTGAGCATGGCTAACAAATCGCTGGTTAAGTGATCTTGTTTAGGTATTATATCCAATTTGGGGCTTGCGGTTACCCGCTGCAGGTATCTGTTACCTCATGATGGAGAGCTTGAAGTAATTGACTTAACTACACATTAAATATAGTACCTAAATAGCGCAGATACAAAAACTAACTTGCCAGGATAACTAAACTTATAGGGACGGTTCGACACACCTTGGTTCGAAGACATATACATACCTATACCTCATTTTGTTCTAAAATATTCTGCCTAGAATGAAAATGAAAAAAACGATGAAAAATACATTTATATGGACAAGGCATATAGGTAGGTAACATTTATATTTAGTTAGAAACCCTGGATCCCACATTAGGCTCAGGGCCCGTATTATGAGGTCCAGGCCTCTTTCGCCTCACCTCTTTTCGAATATCACACTAATATTATAAAGGCGAAAGTTTGTATGTGCGTATGTGTGTTTGTGTGTATGTGTGTATGTTTATTACTCCTTCACGTTCGAACGGCTGGACGGAATTGGATGAAATTTGGAATATAGATAGCTTATGCACTGGATTAACACATAGGCTACTCTTTATCCGCGGGTGAAACCGCGGGGCGCAGCTAGTTACCTATATACAACGTTACACCCTAATTTTTCATAAAAATATTTAATTAGTCTATAGGAGCAATAAAAACTGAAAACCTATTGTGTTTGTTAAATTCCTTTGCCTAATACAAAGTGAAAATCGATTTGGAACGCTAAATTAAATCGTTTGGAATCAATAATGAATGTTGTATCAAATCAAAATCAATAGCTTGACAAAAGTTTTGAGCAATGAAGAATTTATAATAAAATACGTATTTCAAAAACTGATATTCGCCACGGTGCGTTGTAATCATTATTACGAATTGTGGTCCAGTTATAAAAAGCATTGAAAAAACAAGCTTCAAGGCGCATGACGGTCGTTAGGTTAGGTAGGTAATCTGTTCCAGTTTCACACAAAGAAAAACCAATAACAAAACCTACTATTTCTTTCCTACCTAATTACTGATCTAGCTTGTTGCTAAAACAAAATATATGGTAGCTAAATAAACTGTTGTACCTGTGACATTCTGAATCTAGTTTTACTCAACTTTGGTTCTTTTGGCACCGAACACTGGTTTACGTTTTACGCGTAGTTTGTAGTTTGTATGGAGAAATGTACACCGCCCTTTAACGGCGCGTTTATGAACACTGTTTTGTAGCACTAATCGCGGCTACGGCTACAATATCGCGCGAATGCTTCGTGTTACGTTGTCGCGATAACCCAAATGTTTGCCGAAGCCCCATATTGTAGCAATAGCAATCCAACGAAGTATCCGGCCACACTTCACGCGATAACGCGAATATTCGCCGTAGCCCGCTAGTGTGGCAGGACCATTAACCCACTTAATTTTTATAAGTACTTGCTCTATTCTAAAAATGCGCTGTGTTTTATTACAAAACGGGCTAACTCGTGGGTGGGCTCATTATCTAATATTTATTTATTATTATTTATAGAATACATTTGAATAGGCACGTTTCATAAGATCTAATTTATCTATCACATACGAAATCTTATAATACTTAGAATATTATAAGTACATATTCAACAACTTTGTTCCCTGGTTGTAGGTACCAATGTAAAATAATATAAATCTTTAGTAAGTAAAGTTAGATTGACAGCCACCCACGTCTGATTGAGAGAGATTATGTAATGTACCATTAATTACGTATGGGCCGTAATGGAAACGAGAGCTCGGAGTCACTGCGACTGCGACCCTGCCATTCTTTTGATAGCTTTTGAATTATATGACCTGCCCGAGACCGTTCTGATACAAATAGGCACTGAATCGCAAATCTCGAGTAAAAGGAATATTTTTGTAACCCAGTGTTGGGCGTCATATGACATTTAACGATATCTCGTGGCCGACATTTTATCAGAAAGTCAGTCATATATTGGTAATTGGTAAATATATTTTCACTCGATGCCAAAGGGCTATATTTATGACTAGCTGACCCGCCCCGCTTCGCACGAGTTCATTAGTTTTACACCTTATCCCAGGTAAAATAATGAGAGAAGGGAGGGGGAAAAGGGGAAATGAATGAATGGATGAAACGGCGAATGGGCCCTCCCTTCTCTCTTCCCTATAGTGTGCGGGGGGTATGAGTGGCTTCTTCCTCGTTGCCGGCGATCTCTTATCGTAGCGTACCTATGGATCACGTCTCGTATTAAGTATCTATATATGTATGTATGTACTCTGAGTAGGCCAGCCAGCCTGGGTCTGGGTGGGTTCTGGGTTGTCTACTTATCTTACACCATGCTTGGAATCACCGAAGACTGGAGTAGTTGGATGTCTGTAATTTCTGAACTACATAATTGATGACCTTGAAATATTTACGGGACAATATTTAAAGTACCTCGTTTCTAGCAAAATAAAATAAATTAAATCGGGTCACTTGTTAATGAATTAAAACTAAGTACACATTTTAACTTTCATTTCCTCTCCCGAGGGAACCGTGCTGTATTTCGGGATGAGAAGAATCCTAAGTTAGGGCATAATATAATATGAATACTTTTCTTGTAATATGAAGTCAAATCATGGCAAGTTTCATTTGATTGCATTCAGTAGTTTAAGGCGGTTAAAGTCGGTTTAAACCTTTTTAATAGGATATCATTTACTGGCAGTATAATATTATTATAGATATTTATATTTATATAGTATTTTTTTATTGTCAGCAGTATTTATATTACGCTATTATCCCAATACACTAGCAGTTCTATACACTAGCTAAGTACCTATATACATTATACAGCTGACAATAAAAAAATCATATGTATAATAATAGCTAATAACCATATCCCTAAAATATGATGACTGTGAAACATCGAAAAGATAAGTATTTTTATAAATTGTAAAAAAAAAACAAGCCTAAGTAAATCACAACGCTACCATGACGCTACTGAAAAATAAAGAGGTAAGACATCTCTCTTTGTGATTACTGATAGATATCTATTTATCGATTCGACTTATTCTTTTTTTAATGAAAGCTGCATTTTATTTTGCGATCAGCCGAGATAAAATAGTTTTTTTCGCGGGTTTTACAAATAGGTACATGAATAGAGATAATAGGTTTAAAGAAATTTATTCTCAAATAAGACTAACAGTCACTTCCACGAGAACTAGAGTTAAAAATATCAATATTAGTACATCCGTCGTCACATCAAATAATGTAGGTAGGTAACATAATACGTGCTTAAGTAATATTATAATATATTTATACCTGATGAAGACATTTATCAACAACACTTAATTTAAAACATTTACTTCGGCAGTGGATCCGTCGTAAGGTATTGAGTCAGTTGCTTCTTGAATACGTTACATGAACTTGTTTTTTTTTGTATGTGAGGGTATTTTATTATAAAGTTGTGCTCCTTCATAAGTAAGCATTGTTTTGCCATAATTCGTTCGAGGTTTCGAAAGTACAAGAAGGCTACCGCGACGATATATAGATAGCCAATGCAATACACAAGTAGGAATAAAATAAATCTTACGAATTAATGGACCAATTGGCGGTCTTAACTCTTGACAGCGATCTCTTCCAGACAACCTTTCGTATGCAGATAATTCATTGCATTAAGTGAATATGTAGAACTACTATATAATATACCAAATTGCATTTACTTTATTTTACTGTATTATTTTTAATTTCTATTCAATGTTTATTTTAATATTGTAGTGAATTTCCTTACATAATTCATTATGTATTTAGAAAAATAAATGTGTTTATAGTACAGATTATAAATGGAACCTGTTATACTTAGTTGCCCTGGTGTAATGAGAGAAGCCATCTATACTTATGACCTAGGTATAGATAGATGGGTTCTCTCAGCACTCCTATGGTACTGTTGTAAAAAAAACGCTAAAATTTCATTTTACTTTGCAATGTCTTTCATTAAAATCTAGAATAATGTGGTAACTTTTTTTATAAGACTATACCGTTAATGTTAACTGGCAATGTTTTCATCATTCGAATTAATTTCAGGTGTCGTTGGGTTCGTTGCGATAATAGACACGTTGCCAAGTTATTACGGTCACCAAGAACGTGCTCTATTATTTTTGCATCAAAGCTGACAATTTCATAAGGGGCCTTGGATCTTGGCGCGAGCCGCTATCCGGTGAGAGGGTGCGCTTGCGCCGATCGACGGCGGCGGTCTCACAATGCTTGGCAGTGAAGTATCAGGCGCTCTTGGCTTTAGACACAGATAACCCCCAATAGATACCGCGTTACGAGATTTTTTTCGGATCCTAGCTCACCAAAACTGGAGGAAGGCGCGGGTTGCGGGGACTGGAGCCAATGCGCTATTATTGGCTGTTTCGAGTGATGCCCTAATAATGAACTCGCTGTAGGCTGCGAAGCGGCGATTTATATAGAACCATTTACACCGATGCGTGGTGCGCGGTCATCGTCTTTCATGCGGTATCTATTGGGGGTTATCTGTGGCTTTAGATTAACGATACAACGGATTACGATCTATAAAATATATACTACCTAATTAATTAATATTAGTACCTACTTGTGATCATTTTAAAATTAATCAGTCAATAATGTTTGAAGATTTTTTTCAATAAGTAGAATATTTCTATAGACAAGATAAGATAGCCATCTCATCATTCATTCTTGTTGTGTGGTATCGTCTAGGCAAGCATGCCCCATTGTCGACCGCGTGGTCACTTACCATCAGGTGAGGCCGTGGTCAAAAGTTAGCCAGCCTATCATTGGTTAAAAAAAAAACAACTATTTTGAATAAATAGACACACTTTTCTGTTTAATTCTGGCCATCACAGTACGTATTTTATGCCGCTCCCCGTGTCCGAACTACGCAAAACTTGTAGGTATTTCAGAGACCTTCTCCAACACGAAAACTCATACAAAACTGTATTTACTGCGTCATTTGGCGTCGTTGTGTCTCGGTCTGTGATTACACGATCACATTCAAGTTATATTTAAGGTAGGTAGTAGGTACGCACCTACTTTAGTTAATTAAAAGATTATTAGTCAACGATGCCCGTTAAAGGTAACGGATAAATTGACGGCAATCGATCGGCAACAATCACCTGGGATATTATTACGATAAATCTTCTGCATCCAAAGGTTGGTCGGAAGAGATCGCTTTAAGCATTAGGGTCTCCCATTGTTAGGCTGGCTCTACACGTTCAATTTTATTGATCAATTAAATTTATGAGTCCATTTGCGTCAATGTTTTCTCCATATACATTGAACCGAAAAACATTGCGCAATACTTAACATTGATCAATCACAAAGATTGATCAATATAATTGAACGTGTAGGGCCCAACTTACACTCCTTGTAAACCAATTGTAGGTATTGCTTGAAAATTTATATTATTTGGTGTACACTGTGTATTACGCGAGGGGGCACACAGGCTAATTATCTATTAGAAAAAGAAAAGCCAAATTATTCTGTGATAAACTATGAAAAATTGTTTACAAATAACAGAGTCCATCGGCATTCCTAGTGTTAAATTATAAACTCGCCAAATTATAATAAAACCGGAGATCGCTCATAATTACAAAGGATTGGCATGTAGTTTATAGCCTATCGGTGGGCCATTCATCATCGCGTTGAAGGCTCGACATGGCTCCACCCATAGGCAAATATTAAAATATACAACTTGCATCTCTGCAAACTGTACACCACCTCAAGGATTTTAAAAATAATGCATTGCTCTGTACCTACTAATCTCAAACCTTTTTATCTAAAAAAAAAGTATTTCATAATTATTTCTGACCATCCCAACGAGAAAGTGCAATGTGAGCGTAAGCATGTGAAAAAATTAATTAACTAACTAATTTTAGGAACTGCTAACTAGTTTGTCTGATCGAAGCAACACGTGACCAAAATTCTGGCCTCTACTTGGGCCAAAGGTTGAGCATTGCCATTCAACGTGACAATGCTGCCAGCATTTTGGGCACTTTGCCTACTGGGATTGGTTTGTTAGATTAGTTTTGTATTATATTGTTAATTTATAGTTTTAGTTAGGTAGAAGTTTAGATTTATAGAATAGTTTATTTTGTAGGTGTAGTTTAGTATAAAATATATGTACAAGTGTTTTATTATTCATTAAACGATTCTAATCTCATTTTAGAAATAATAATTATAAACATAATTTACGAGATTAGGTTTTGCTTGAAAATACAAAAGGTTTTTATATATATTGGGTATTGATAGTATTTGATAGGGAGCGTACTAATTTCTGGTTAAAGATTTTTTTATTTTCTCAAAAAGAAATAACAATTTCACTTACATGAGAAAAACATTAAACTAGTATATAACAATGTTTCGACATATTGGGTACAATAAGTAAGAAGCAAACAAAATATTATATATTTGATATTTACTGTTTACATATGTACCGACCTATAATATGTACCTCTAAGTAATTAATGAAATAAAATGCATGCTCATGCAGCGCAGTAAGGGATGTCTATCCATCATCTAAGTCATCTAAGTAGGTAGGTACACTATGTTTCGTACCTCGCTTTCCGTATAGGTAGGTACATAATTATGTATATTTAGGTATTAACTATATAAACCCAGAATCAGCTAGGTGATCACGGAACCCGATTGCAACCAATAGAAACATATAGATTTGACAGTTTCAGTACGTAGTTTATGTGCATAATATCTATGGAAATGTACAAATTAGGAATGAGAATTCCCTTGTTGCCTTAAAATTTATTAACTTTATAGTTCATTTTTCATTTAAACACAATGGTTTCGTTCATAATTAGTACTACAGTACACTATGCGTACCTACCTACTTCCGCATCACTATACTCATGTATTTACCACGACATCGATTGAGAAATGGTATTTTGAAATCAATAACTATTACTGGTATTAAGCTTAGATGATTGACAAGTTCCGACGGTGGCCAATACTCGAGTAGATATCATAAAATATAGGTCTTGGCATAAGTGCAACAGCACCTAGGCATTACTTGCAAACCTATGGCAATATTCTGCAACTTTCTGTGCATCCAAGCGGACCATTTGTTCGGAAACCGTCATTTCCTCGTTGCACCATGGATAGAGTTTTATAAAAATGTTCAATGTTTAGTGAGTTTTTCGTAAAATAGCTAGAAATTATTATTCGTTCATATAGAAAACTAATGCCCGTCTGCACTTAGGTTTGATAGATCCTAAGTTCGCACTTACCCTTCTATGTTTGACCTTTTACTTACATAAAATATCACGTTTTGAGAGGTGAATATTTATACCTGTAAAAAAAAAACTTAAATTAATTTTCATTTTACAATAATGCCATCCAGCCTTCGTCCAAGATCCAGATTCTGTCATATACACAGAGCAGAAGCGTAATTGGGAACCTACAGTATTCATGTAGCTCACACCCACAGATTAGAAAAAAAAACAATCTCACACCACAGTTGTATTCAAATTCAGAATAGAGATGCATGAAAAAGTACGGGAATCCTTTGCGTTATGGACATTGGATTTCATCATTTGTTACTTGTTACTCAAGGGTGATAGAACTTGCAGGTTCGATCTGGTAGCAAGGAATATCCATACTATTGAAAAAAACTGGCGAGCTCGGTATAAAGTCAAATAAAAAAAATAAAGTGGCTCGATGACAATCTTTGGCTATTCTTAGTATCTACTCTAAGATCCATCCATACAGGTACAGATCTTTGTATCCATATGACAATAAACTATTTACACATACAATTTTTTTTATTATTTATGGAGATTTTGGTTTGTGAGCATCGGTCACAAAAGCACTGTATTCCAATGCGTGGGTCTCCAATCCTCAAACTCTGTGAGGCTTTAAGTTAATAGGGTCTCACCTCATTTCCTCTAGACATAGTTAAATATACATTGAAATGTAATCTATACTGAATACTAGGCAATAAACAATGAAACATGTGGACATGCAATTATATTAAATTTAATGATAAGTATTAATACCGCCCAGCGTGGCCCCACGGTATAGAGAAGCCGTTATCAAAGACAAGGCGGCTGTAGGCAAATAAGACCCCACACGCGCCACGCAGCGCCGGTTTCATATTATTTATTTATAGCACCTGCAGACCTTTTCAATTTCTGTGGTACCTACCTAGATAATGGTATGAGATTTTTTTATGTAAATGAATGACGTGGTGAGCTAGTCATTCGCCTGATAATAAGCGTCACGTCTGCCCATAACAGACTGCAGTATTACTCAGAACTCTAAATTTATATAGTTTTGCGTGACACTGCACTGCGCACGTCATCCCGAGACTTCACACAGTATAGTAGGTAATAACATTACTAGACTGTGTGATCAGATCATAATGTTTCGTTTGCCCAGTAATTTTACTAGCTACAATACCCTTCGAACCGGAACACAATAGTACTTGCACACTACTGCTTGGCGGCAGAATAACTGGCAAAGCGGTGGCACCTACCTAGACTTACTTTGCAGAAAAGTGGTGGCATAGGCTGGTATTATACCGGCCTACGCCACCAATAAGAATGTCATTATAAATACGCAAAAAACCACAAAAACATTCATTTTCACGACACCTATATAAGTTTGAGAACACAAATAACTGAGTTAAATTACATCTTAAAGGTCAGTGGGTATTGTGAGATGTAAATACGTAATTACATGTGTTTACGTTAATGTGATGAAATGTTCTTGTGTTAATCAACTACTGATAATTTGACCTTATTTCGTTAATGTAATTTTGTTCATAATTTTAATGCAATGCAACAGAATTTTTATAATTTGATAATATTTAAGATACAGTGGGTATGTAAACATAAATGCGTGACGATACAGTTATTAAATGTGTAATAATACGCTGTGTCCAGAATTGCGCCAACATAAAGCTGGTCTGCATTTATCACACACGACTGGTTCTCTCTGTCCAAAGCCCGCCCGCGTATTACACTCAAATAATATATCACTGAGTGCGATACATATGCAAGTATTCGTAATATGTACTAATAAGCGTGATAACAACTTCTCGTGCGTACTGATACCGATCAAACAGCGCATTAGTGCATGCTGGTTGTATAACGAACGAGTAGGCATTGCCACCTCCCCGCTACCCGTTGGACCAGTTCGCAACTGTAACAACACCCATGGCCATTTATTTATTGTTACAGCACAGTTAGATAACTGAATAGGGCCATTAGCCTTTACATGAGTTCGACACTTTTTTGTAATATTAAGTTTTCATTTGACTACAATGATTGTCCTCCAATATAGTCTACGCAGAATATGCTTATACCTAGAACTCACTGGCGATTTTTGAGGACGCCAGTTTTTAATGTTTCTGGGAAAATAGTCTCCCTATAAAGTTCTTTAATAGTACGCACGATAAAAGTGGAAAAAAAAATCTTCGTGCGCTGACAAATACACTTACACAAAATATTTTCATTAACTTTCGCACAAGTAATAAACTTCATAAACAATAACTCAGTTCTATTATATAATTTTATAACAAATGTTGCTAAAAATGTGTCGTGATCTCTGGGTAAATATGTAGACCAGTTCACAGAGTGAAATAATAATGTCAAATCGTGAGAATTAGGCTCAGTCAGGTCCTCCAAAAGGCCGCATGGTTGTAGAATACCACGTAATAAGTATTGCGACTGCGGACAATGATTCGATCACGAAGTGTAAACAAAAAACAAGGTTTAGTCATCGGCTTCGCGCCGTGAGACATCGGATTATGGTTCACGCTCAAATTGGACCTATCAGTCAAATTGTTTGGGAATACCATTTCTGTACCTGTCTATTCTGGCAATGGTGTATTTCACTATAGCAATGGAACTGTAAGCTAATACTTAGATGATATATTTCTTGTTTCTTTTTCTTGCATGTCGTGTCATGTATCTAGAACGGTAAATCTTGTGATAAGATTCTCACGGTTTACGTGGTGTACCATCTCATCTACCGCGCTCTACATAACGACTGACGACGTAAGTACTGTTTCGGAGTCCCGTAAGGTAACGTGAGATTACCATCCATGCGCCTGCAAGTAATTATATCCATGATTAATTACTGCACATTTAAGACACGGTAGTGATGCATAATACCGAATGGGCAGGACTATTATACGGTCCCAGCGATATTATACTTTTGAAATATGATAACCGGGGAATGAAATATTACAATACCAACAAATTGTTCTGTATGATAGTCAAAATTCTTAAAACTTACTCGTAAGTATCAAAACCCGTCAAAGCATTTTCGTATATAATGTAATCTGTAATGTAACAGAGTCTAAAAATCCGTTCAAAATAGTCTTGACTAAGGTTGTTACTTTTGACCTATTACATAAAGTTTTAACTGTAACATGTAGAAGTAGGTACTTAAAAAAGATGCAGAAAACATATACATACCTAGACATACATACATATTTATTACATTTATATACCATACAAATCTTTCATGACTTTCAACTGAACTAGCATCGGATCGAGTCACCTCTTGGTGAAATGCTGACCAGCAGCTAGGATGAGGGAGATGGTGAATTTATATAGTGTGCTTTCGAAATCTGTTAAAGGCTACTGAGCTGAGCCCTTTTCAACAGAACTCTAAGTTAACACTTGTTAAAAAAACATTTTTGTTAATTAATCACTACTTTTTCCTTCGTAAAGAAGTCGAATGCAGCAAAGAAAAACAAGCCGAAGACATTGAATGACACTGGTGGACTTTATTAACGCTATCTTTTGTATAATATTATGCACGTAACGTAACAGTATAACCCTGATTACGTCGTACTGGTAATACACACCGCTATAACAGTTTGTACAAACACAACACCTGTAAGCTAGGGCACTATTATCGCTTGTTACCAGTTTTGTATTTCGTGTCGTTTATTTTAAACTAAAAGCAGCTTGAATTTTAACTTCCATTTCTTCATACACACACACACCAGTCCTTAATTAACGCCTCATTTGATACTATACACCGTGGAATTGAATTCGATATTTTCCTGAAATGTATGTACTCAATCCATGCTATAGAACAATATTACAGCATTAAATTAAAAAATAAAAATAAAATAAATGCCTCGAAACATAATTCGCCGTTAGCTGAAATGTCTATTTCACACATACTGCGGGCAAATGTTTCGTAGGTAGCTATAACACCTGCGCCGCCCTCCACGCTGTCCCGGAGTGCCAAATTATTACATGACGTAGGCCTTTTGTTAAGAAATTGAATTTGGACTAATTTTATAGTACCTAGTTTTACGTTTTACATTATAGGTATTTAAGTGTTTAGCTTTAAATAAACATTCTAAAGCATGGACTGAGTACAAACATTTCAGGAAAATATCGAATTAAATTCCAGGTGTTTAATATCTAGACATCCTACCTACACCATACATGGAAGACACCTTGCTCATATCAACCTCTTTAAGAATAAAGATTGTTTAGTGGAGCAATAGTTATTTAGTGTTTTGTTTCTCTTTATCAAGTTTGAAATAGGCAAAGAGAAAAGAAGACAAAACACTGAGTAGCTATTCAACTGTTATGCAGCGTTTATTAGTATATACGTATTTAAGTCAAGCGGTGTGAGATACGGTTTTTGTCAGCCACTCAGAACCATGAAACAAGAAGAAGAGAAATGCCAATACAACAAGAAAACAGCATAGATCAAAAATATGCCAAAAACTGTTATAAACCTAGATGGCACTGCAAAATGAGCGAGCTATACGGCTAGCTACGGCGGGCTAGGTTTAAAACGGTTTTTGGCACATTTCTGATCTCCGCTCAACTTATAGCCCGCTCAGCTTGCAGCGCCATCCATCTAGGCTTATAACGGTTTTTGGCATATTTCTGATCTACGCTGTTTTCTTAGTGTATTGGCATTTCTCTGCTTGTTCCATGCTCAGAACAAAGCCTTAAACTTAACGCAAATAATTTAATTATGTGCGCGAAGTTTAATAACAGCATTAAAGTAAATTGTAGGTACAAACAGATAAATGAACAATCATCATGAACATATAGAAAAACAATTAGAAAGAACCACATTCACTTCCATACAAAGGCCGTATGTTTATGGAATGATTATGCTGTAATTATCAATGTACAATTATTATCCCGTATTTATAAAGCTATACGCAAAAATGCTATGCTGTTCTGTGTATGACTTTAATTGCTTATAATAGGATAGTGATTATCATTCTCCTCGACCTAAATATAAAGATCATTAAGATATTAAAAATTTGTCGTATTAAAGAAATTAATTTAGCATTTCTGTGTCTATAGAACCATTGGCAGTCCTAAATTGTCTTGGATCGATTATAGGAAAATTTACGGCCTAACATTGAAAACTGAAAACTCAAAAATTTTAATGCAATTAGCACTTTTACAAGACAAAATTAGAATAGATAAGTATTGTACATACTAAGCAAGCATAATAATTTTATAGGCAACATTACATTTATTCATTCGTGTTTTCACTATACATACGCCTTAGTATTAGTCCTGAACTTTACACCATATATTAATTCCAAAGTGGTTTTTGCAATATTGTTGACAGGACACGGTCATGCTAAGCCATTTTAAGCATTTTGGCGTTGTATAGGCTCTTAATGGCTATAGTCTTGGAGCGCCTTCATCTTTTACGGATCTATTAGTAGTTATTACGGTAATTATACAATCAGGTATTTTGATGACAATTCTAGCTCCTGTAAAAGAAACCTAGTCTCACACCATCATTAGTTAGTTTTGTATCTCTCTAACAAATTTGAAATAGGCAGAGATAAAACACTGAATAGCTATTAATAAGCGGATAAGTCTTTATGTAGCTATATATTCTGTAGATTGTTTTGCCTGTCTGTACCACTTACAGAGACCTTGCTCATGTGAGTGTAAGATTGATAAACGTTCCATAAACACGCCGCGGTGACCTCCGATAAGTTCCGCTCGATGTCGGTAACTAGGTACTTATAACGGGTTACTCCCCTTAGGGTACTCGTACCCCGATCCCTGAGGCCCCCGTCCCGGAGGACCATGAATACGATTGATTACATTACTCTTGCTTCTTTTTCTATGGTTTTCAACTTGTACGGTGGACACAAAAAGTGCTTAAATGTAAGGATTTATTAATTTCTGTATTTATTTAAAATTCAAATAACATTACAGGCCTGCCCAATTCAATAGTGTAAGTCAGCCTAATAGGCTCTTGGACTCATAATTTAAAAAATTGTTGTCATCCTAATTAATATTAACGAACTACGACTAAAGAGTATTGCGACCTAAAATTACAATATTTTAGCGTTTTTCTAATAAAGTGGTCTATAAATAATATATAATTCTATTAACTGCAGTGACGAACGAAGCTAAAAAGATTGTTTGATTATTTGTTAAAACTAATGTAGTTGAGTCCTAGTATAAAAAAATACTATCACCATTGCCAGTTATACTGAATTAACTGATATGGGATTTTTCTTTTATTTTCCCGGGCCTGGTGACCCTCTCTCCCGCCCAGTGCCCGCTTGACGTTGATTTTCGGGACTTCCGGTATAATGGCATCTAGTAGTAATATCTAGTAGTAGTAGTTTACATTATTATAGTAATTATAATAAATAATAATAAATAAATATGTGTGGACATTTCACACAGCGCCATCTAGCCCCAAACTAAGCAAAGCTTGTACTATGGGAACCAGATAGCTGATACAATACTTAGGTACTTCTTGTTTGTAAATATATACAACAATATGACACTCAGACACAGAACACACACCTATGTTCATCACACAAATGTTTGTGCTGAGTGGGAATCAAACCCACAACCTATAGTTCAGAAGGCAGAGCTACTACCAACTGCGGTAACAGGCCAGTCGCTTACACGTTAACAGAATATAAATGAAAGGAAGGGCAACATATTTATAATGAAAGGAACATTTGTTTCCGTAAAAACCTGTGATATGAGTAGAATTACGTTTCTCATTTTCTAATCTCGGCAAAAATACACATAACTTTTTAGCTCCGCCAACTTCTAATAATAATTTTTGTAGCAATTTACAACTGGTTCTGCTTCTTAGTGTTTAGCCAAAGATGAGAACCGTTCATACAAAAGCATTTTGTTTTATGATCTACTTTCTTTCGGCTGTTCACACTTTCATTTTGAATTAACATCCTACTATGAGATGAGAAATGCTCTTTCAAATGCTAACTTTAATCTTGCGAATATTATTCTGATATACAATAGAATCAATTCGGATTGTAGCTTGATTACCAGCAAGTAGTTTTTTTATATATAATTGAATGGCGTGATGAGCTAGTCGTTCACCTGGTGTTAAGCGTCACGGCCGCCCATAATAGATTCCAGTGTCACTCGCAACTTTAAAGTTTCGCGTGACACTGCGCACTGCGCACGTCATCCGGAGACATCACACGGTCTAAAAAAGATTTCTAGACTATGAGATCAGTTCTTAAGTCTCATTTGCTCAGTAATTTCACTAGCTACAATGCCCTTCAAACCGGAACAGAGTAGAGTTTGCGCACTACTGCTTGCAGTTTATTATGTGATTACTGATTAGTAATCACTTACCCTACACACCTATACTCTGGTTGTAGAGCTATTCTGTAGCTATTATAACGTAGTACCACCGAATACATAATAGTAGGTAAATATTACTAGCATTAAATATTATTATTCTGGAGCTCTTTAAGCCGCGAGTAAATAGGTATCTTCTAGGCAAGCATGTACCGTCGTAGATCGCATCGTCACTTCCCATCAGGTGAGATTGCGGTCAAATGCGGGCCTATTTAGTTTTTTTTATGCGATTGAATTACGTGACGAGCTAGTCGTTCACCGGATGTTAAGCAACACGGCCGCCCATAACAGTTGCAGTGTCACTCGGAACTTTAGAACAATAAAGTTTCGCGTGACACTGCACTGCGCACGTCATCCTGAGACATTACACAGTCTAGTATGTTGTCAGGCTGATCGTCATAATAACTGATGGTCATTAGTAATATAAAGTAAAGTTTTATATGAACACATTGAACCGATCAAAGCCTAAATTGTTCGATGAGAGTCATAAATCCTAATCGAAATTGGGCGTCGGTTGTCATTGAAACAGAGAGTTACCAAATCGGCTAGAATCTGGCATATTACAAACCGTAGTCTTTTACTGTAGCATGCATTGACCAACGTTGTGCCGCCTTCACACCAACATTAAAGGGGTCGACACTTTCGTTAGTTCGTTACTTTTAATAATTCGGCACTTTTTCCTGGATTCGACACATTCCTTACAGGACACTTTACTATCACTTATTTGTGCAGGCAGGAGGTTTTCTCTCGTCATTGGACAAGATCTTACGCACGTTTTTTCCTTTCAGCATCCTGTACCTCACTATGGCTCCTCTAATAGGTAGTGATACCAGTGAAGGCTTGACCAACGTTAGCATTTGGCTTGTTTACCTGCGTTTGCGCTGCTGGCCAAGCCTCCGCCAACATGTGAATGAGGCTTTACAGTTTCACAACTCATTTTGTCTTTAGACAGTCTATTTGACAGAGCTGTTTGAACATGATTCTTATGAGGGTCGATTTAAAAGAAGGTTGTGTACGCGATGCCACTAAACACGCCCATGCTCATACTAAAATGTTTTCACTTGTGTTATACATACCGGTTTTCACCAAAGATCCCTTAATTTAAATTAAGGGACACCTAAAGCTTTAATGGATCCGATAAGTTTACGGGACCGAAGCTCGACCCCTTAGCGTTAAGTGGCAGTTTAATTATAGTGTTATTTTTACTAGGTCGCTTTACTAGGGGTCCCTTATTTAAGTGTCACTCAGTGCTATGATAATAAATTTAGATAAGGGTCTTTAGGGGGCCTTAGCAGAAGGGGTTCCTAGTTAAAGGTGTAGTTTAGGGATCTATGGTGAAAACAGGCATCAGCCTTATGGATTATCTTCTCAGCTCAGCTTACATATTACCTACATATGCCCGCTGTCACAGAACCACGCTCAGTCGGAAATCTCTACTCAAAACGAGATTTCATTCACAAAACGATGAAATAGTAAATGAATCAAGACGAATTTTACTAGGTGGTAGGACTTTTCTGCAAAGTTCGTCTAGGTAGGTACCACTGCTTTACCAGTTATTCTGCCGCCAATCAGTAGTGTGCAACGACTACTGTGTTTCGGTTTGAACGGCACATGTAGGTAGTGAAATTACTGGGCAAATGAGACTTTACGAACTGATCTTACAGTCTAGAAAACTTTTTAAGACTGTGTGGTGTCTCAGGATGACGTGCGCAGTGCGCAGTGTCACGCGAAACTTTAATTCAGAGTTCCAAGTGACACTACAATCTGATATGGGCGGCCGTGTCGCTTAACACCAGGCGAACGCTTAGCTCATCATGTCATTCATTTACATAAAAAAAACAATCTCTGCTTGAGCATTAATCGACGACTGTGCTCAGTCGTTAGTTAGTCGGTAGTTATTTTATTTATGTAATGGTTTTGCACAAAGTTGTACATGGAGAAACTTAAGTATAAATAGCATTATCCGCAGTCCTCCAAGTCATGTAAGATAAATGTGGGTAAGCGGCTATTAATTAGTGATAACCAATCGTGGGACAATAATATAAACGCCGTAAAGTTGAGGCATTAGAAAAATAAGAACAATATAGCCCCTAGGGTTCCGATACAACTTTATAAATATCTATCGACTAGATAGAGTAATTTAATTAGCCAATCAACTAATATATTGCGGTTTATTTCGTACAAGTTGTGTTAAAAAGATTCCCAAATGAACTGTATTATGTTATATCAATTTATAACATAATTATGTACATATTAATCAATTAATACATATTAATTTACATAACGAATGGAAATTCATACTTGTTTGATTTGAGTACTTATTTTTTACTTGTTCTTTGAAATCTTCATTTGTCATCTAAGTCTTGAAGCCAACACACCAACTAACTATAAACTATAACTAACTGGGTTAACTATAAACTTAGTGCTAACAACTATGTAGAAAATAAAAATTTCTTGCCACATCTCTTTATTTACCTTATAAACTTGTGATTTACAGGATTTTGAACGTCGACTGTAATAGGCTCTTGGACTACTATTAAAAATGGACAATATTCATTTCATAAAGTAGGTTAAAATTAATGTAATAATTACAAAAATACGTAAAATCGGTAAACAAATCACGGAGTAATACGCTTTTAAAGTTTCTGGAGGGGGCATCACCTGTCACCTTTCTCACAAAACAGAGCTCGTACGGAGCTTCCTCACAGCTAGTATGAAGGCATAATTTGTGACGTCACATGACAAAGGGATTCTATGTAGAGCTACCATAAAAGCACCACAGCTTAGTAAAGAGGACTATGAAAGGCTAATAGATACGTCACTGCGTGTTGGAGCTGTTTCTTTCTATTCCTGTATTTTAAAATGCTTGTAACTTTGTTTTTTTATTTTTTTTTATTTAATTTTTGTTTTCACGACTATTTATTGTTTGAGGAATATAACTTTATTTGAACAATAAAAATATAACAGTCAAATAGCCTATTGACATAAATTTCAGCTATTCCTAAGTCATTCCTAAGAAAAATGATCTTGACGGAACTCTAAAAATTACGTTATTAACATAGGAAAACGGGTTTTATATTGTACAGGCTGGTTCTACAGGAAAACCCGTTCCCTATCAGCATAAATAAATATTTAAATGCATGAAATCGGTCAATGATTCTGCTGTTAACAGATTATTGCCTCATTAAATTAACGACGGAATGCATTCAATTTTTATATGATTTTTTACGCAATAATATGATAACTAATAAAAAGAAAGTTAATTCTAAAACGTTATTTACGAAAGAAATACCCCAACTCATATTCAGCACCGCGTGGTGAGGTTTCCAGAATACTGGGCGGCTACATACGCAGAGCAGAACCATTACTACCTACCTCGCTCGCGCATAAGGCGCGTAAAGTGGCAGTCTCTTGGGGGGGCTATGTTCAGACGTCATCAGGCTGTTGCTAATGACTTATCTAAGGACCCACGAACTACGAGGACCCGCAACACCCAGACACAGAACATGTGTTGCGTTTTTTTCTGTGCACAGCACAGAGGCTTTCATGACTTATTTAGGCACATGGATTAATTACCAGGTTTACGTAGGCTACTTTCTTAAAAAAACCCACAATTATCAAAATGTACAGTTGTTATAATACCAAAGGAGTTATCAACTCTATATCCCTGATGCACTATATCTCAGAAAATTTAAAGTTCTCGCTCGAAAACCGGGTAAGTCGCGAGCAAAACTCCAGGGTACAGCTAGTAGAGATGTCTTCTATGCCATATACCTAAGTATTTATACAGATAATATCCCTGATGCACTTTATCTCAGAAATTGAGAGTTCCCGCTCGAAAAGCGGGTAAGTCGCGAGCAAAATCACAGGATACCGCAAGTAAAGAGATGTCTTCTATCCTATATATATAGGTTCTTTATATACATATGTATATATAAAGATACGCAACGCAAAACCATTCAACTCATGCGTTTTGATAAGTTCATTAGTTCTGTTGTACTATCTATATAGCCACTGTATAATACGCTGTAACTACCAGACCACCTTGCTTTATACTGCCTTTATGCCGACAGCTAATCGCTAGTTCCTTTCAATATTGCTACCATTAAAACACAACATGCATTGCACTGACCTACAAAAATCAATCAACAGTTGTAAATAAAATCAAATTAATTCACATTTTAAACGTATATGTTTCGTTGAAGAAAACATGTTTTCCTAAAATTTTTATGAAATATGCAAACAGCTTGGAATATGCCTATTTGAGTAAATTTATGCGTTTTCTAGTTAGATTTAATTAGTTTGTGCATGATATATGTCTCCGATTACTCGTGTCATATAATTTATATTCAAGAAATCGAGGCTTTGATTATAATGTTTGTGCTTTAGGTATATATAATTATTAATTAGGTACATAATTATAAACTCCGGTAGAAATTTAATCGTATTAAAAAATGTTATAGCGATTTGCTTATACACCACTTGCAGTATAAAGCATAAGTAGGTATTATGTGGCTTTTACCACAAAAAAATCAATTGACGAATCAATGATTTTTTTAATGACGTGTGAAATTTTGCACACTGATGGCTTTTAATTAACATAGGATATTTCTCTCCTAAAAAATGAATAAAAATTGAATTTTCTAGAAAATTAAATAAAGTTCAGTTTCCCTGGAAAACCTGGCTAAGTAGCGGGAGAACGCGACGATATGACGGCCTGGCAGTAGTACAAGCCTACTCTGTTTTGTTTCACTATAGCCAGCCACAGACCGTGCGGTAACCAGCAGAGAAATAAACAAGCTCAATTAAAAATAAGACGCAAAAAGTTGTCTGTGGTGTGGGGCTGACGAACGCTGCCAAGGACTGCCTACTATTAGTATTCAGTGCAAAAGTAACAGAGCTGTGCCGGTTCGCGGCTACTTGCATGAAACACTAAACTGGCAGTTATTAATGAATTTTTGTATGGGATTTTACTTTAGAAAAAATCAAGTGCTTGGTTAAGTTTTGTTCAATTATTCCTGTTTTTCGTTTTATTTTCTATTTACACAATTTTCATAGGATTGATTTAAGGTCTAAACCATACAAAAATTTGAGAACTATAGTATCTTTATAGTTACACTATTTCATTCATATATATGATTATTTTGACACGTTATGAGGTATTGGGCTTTCGAAAAAGTGCTTATCGCTGCAAATAAACACTCTATAAGGAAAATGACTGCTAACATCCGTAAAAGTCTGCTCAAGTTTACCAACACTGAACTAATATTAGCTAAGATATATAATTTGGCAACTATTTGCTTAATCATATTTACTACACACATATTTACTAACTCTTCCAAAATATTGTGATATACTTATACTGTGATACATTGACGTAGTATCTACTATATGAGCAAAAATAATCTAGGTCTGGAGAACATATTAATTGCATTAACCAAACATACATTCAACTTTTGAAGTTACCTAACGTGATATTCTGTTTGCATTGAAATTCACATTGTACATTATTTGTCATTATGGTCAATTGAGTTAAATGAGCAATATAATAACTTCACTTCGAGATGAGAGTGTGACGGATTTTTGGAAAATGTCGAGTACCTTGAATCGCTACAGAGGACCGAATAAAAGTCGGGCTCGAGATTTTAACTGATAGATTACAATTTTCACTCGAGATTTACCATTCGAGATAAAATTTTATCTTGCTAGAATCGGTATCTAGAGTTGCGATGTTAGTAGAAACATTATTTATTACTTAGTTCAAAATATATCCCTGCGAACAGTACAAGTTGCAAAATGGGAAAGGAGAGGTTTGTCCAACCAGCGGCAAGCCACGGTCATGCAACTCATGTATCGATCACCCAGCAGGACAGTTATTTCATAACTACGAAAAAAAGAATTGTTTCAGTTTGCGTCCGCGCCGCTCCAGGGATAAAAAAGAATAATAAACTACACAAATCTGATACATTAGACGTTCGACAACGATTATCTTGCCTTGGAATAATGGAGAGAAAACAAATTAATATTTAGTTGTTTATTACGCAATGCATTGGTGCAAAAAGTTCAACGTCCTATTTTATAAGAAAACCACTTTTTAAAACCTGTTTTAACTTGGATCTTTGGCCAGGCAATACCTACACAAAGCTATCTATAGGTAGGAATTGAGTAGGTATCTGATGTCGTTATTTTGTATCGTCTGCGGACAAGAGTTATTGATGGATATGTTTATTGTCGGACGAGGTTGCGGCCCGTGAAGTAAACACCCATGCAAAAGAGAAAAAAACGTCTTTCTCGTACTAAGCCCGACTCATAGCTCCAGATTGGGGTAGAGCACTGCTCTGATTGGTGAACTAGACGCAAATGTCAAACTCTAGCGTCCAAGTCTTCTGTTCTCGTATTGGAAGGCAAGTTTACAGTACCTATAACAATGTTATAGGCGCCTAAAGGCCTGACTAGGCCTAACGACTAATGCCTTAGAGGCTTAGAACAACCGAGAACGCCTACTCAGCGTGCCCTCCGAAGTACGGTAGCGCTCAGTTGCAAGCATTACTTTTTAGGGTTATAAATCATTTGAGTAGTAATTTTACTAAGTATCCCTCAAAGCTGAAAACAGGAAATACTTGCACAGTACTGCTTGGTGGCAGAATATTTGGCAAAGCGGTGGAAACTCACAATGAAGGATACGTAGGTAACGCGTTTTGCAAGTAGACTCGTTTTATGTTAAATAAGGAAATGTACATACTATCGATATTACTCGTATGTACTTACGTATATGTACCTGCTACTTATATAAATATAAATAAAGCATTAAAGAAAGACAATTTAATTTAAATTCTATTTATATCTCGAATAATGGGTACATAGGTACATAATACACCTCTGCGAAATTAGCCGGACAAGTTTTCTTTTCCCTCTATTGACAAGTTACATAAAAAACACAAAGATACGATGAGTGATTCAACTGTCGAACGTAAACGTATTAAAAGCGGTAAACGCTTTCGAAACGTCTTATTGGAGAACGCATTATTAGCCGCGAACCGAACGTAAGGCGATTCAGCCGCGCGTGCTCTCGCGCCGACAATGATTAATAATCCTGCGCCTGCGCCACCGACACTCAAAATATAATTATGTTAAGATTAGGTACAACAAACTATTAGCAAACGTATCACGCGCCGTTGCAATTATTGTTAAATCGCGTTGCGAATGCAATGCCCCAGGCAGACTGGAGTGGACGCTCATTTTCATCACGCACATTATCTATGACGTCTATCATAAGTCATTTCAACTCCAATATAAATTTACTAAGTTCGTTTAAAGTTCGTCTAGGTAGGTACCACCGCTTTGCCAGTTATTCTGCCGCCAAGCAGTAGTGTGCAAGCACTACTGTGTTCCGGTTTGAAGGGCATTGTAGCTAGTGAAATTACTGGGCAAATGAGACTTAAGAACTGATCTCAAAGTCTAGAAATCCTTTTTAGACTGTGTGATGTCTCAGGATGACGTGCGCAGTGCGCAGTGTCACGCGAAACTTTAATTTAGATTTCCAAGTGACACTGCAATCTGTAATGGGCGGCCGTGACGCTTAACACCAGGCGAACGACTAGCTCGTCACGTCATTCGTTTACATAAAAAAAACATTATGGATTTCACGTACCTACTCGTACTATATATATAAAATATAATATAGTGACCTCTGTGGCGTATTCTCGAAAAATATCGAGCATGAGATTACTTCGATAGGCAAATGATGCCCATACACATGTGCACTACTTTTATTCGAGATTACGTTGGAAATTTTTAAAAGAATCGGCCTCCTCATCTTTTATGTGCATCGCAATGCGGTTTCAAATTCTTTGTATTCATATTTGGTAAACGTTTAATTAGATTTAAACAGAAGTGTTCTCTTTTAATTTATGTAACGGTGTCAACGTTTATGTATAATTACACGTCCAATCCTTACAAAATTATTATTAAGCATCACATAAAGACAGTTACAGTTACGCAATCATCAAAATTGCACTCGAAGTTATGTTATAGATTGAAGCTAAGTGCGAGAAAAAAGAAGCAAAAGTTTTATGGAGAGAGCAAGATTTCGATTGACGCTGTTGGTTCAAATTAATTTAGATCTACGTTTTGATATGTCGGCAGCATGCTTTAGTTATTAATGGTAGTGGACTGTGATCGTGCCACTTGTGCGAGTGCTGGCTCCAGGCGGCATGTCATCTAGATGGCGTAAAAGAGAGCCGCCCTTTTACAGCAGTGAAAGTTCTAGTTGGACATTTAGCGAATTGTCGGGTTTCACAATGTGCTCTCGTGCCGTTTCATAATGTGCACACATACCGGGAAATTTATTTTATCAAGCGGCACGCAGTGCGTGGCCTTTGTCCGCCGGCCGAACCTGCAACTTCTGAATTCTTCGAACTTTAATATGGAATTCGTTTTCCAGCGTTGTTGACAACGGCGTAGATGTGGTGCAGCTAGTTTTTGTCAAGTGATGGCCTTGGCCAAGTAAAGGTTTATTCAAACTAGCGCGTTATTCACTACCGCTGTGAGTCGCGGTAACGCTGTGAGTAGCGGTAAACATCACGTGGGATCCCGCGCGATATTTTGCATTAAGTTACGCGGCTAGAGCGGAACTTCATACAAAATACCGCACGGGATCCAAGCAGCAGCGGTAGCGAATAACGCGTCAGTTTGAATAGGCCTTTAAGCACAGCAAACCGCGACCCTGCGCTATCTCGTAAGCACATTAAAATAAGTCACTGTCGGTCTATTGTTCGCGTTTTTTCCACAGGAGCGGAAGGCATTAAATCTCGTTTCTTTAATTAATTCTCCAATCAGCGGAGACTAGACGTTTGTATTGTTGTTATTTTCTAACGAACACCCTCATTGTGTTATGTTCATTCTTTTATGAATATCTTTACCTACATAACGGCCGTGGCTGCGTCCGTATCGATCGTTTACATAATTATAATTCGAACTTTTAGGTTCGAATTCGAACTTTTAGGACTTATTTGTGTTATTTCGACGCCAAAACAGTGTTTGTTTAATGCTATAATTTATTTGTTGTGCGTTTTTTATGCAGATAAGGTTATGAATTAACATTAAAAGGTTGTGTTTATATTATAAGTTACCTAAAACGATCACAAGATATATCATTCAAAAATATGAATTAACGACCTAAACATACCAAGCACTCACTAAAGTCCAGCAAGATATGATTGACAGCAAAACACAGTGCAAAATAAATAGACTATCTAATCATATATTCAATCCCGAGCGCCCAACTGGCCGGTCTATGCGGCGGCAATCCAAAAACAGATCAATTAGAATTTTATTAGAGCTAGCGGACTACCTTGTCACATTTCCACCGCCCCAAGCGGTGCTAGCGTACATTCATACACTGTATATTAAATACTTACTTGTACCAGAAGCAGGTACCTAATACAAGTTTCCTCCACAACACCCTGACATTTTGTTTCACTTCGCTTGAATTATTTGTATTGTGATTGTAATTATTCTAATTGCTGTATTATAGCTGGTCTTTTAACACATGCTCAAAGTTTACTTCGAATATCTTTATCTGATATTATGCATTTAACAGCGTCTTATCTTAGTACCTACTCTCAGTAATTTACATAACCTACTCAGTTTCATCCCAGAGGGCAGACGCGAACATTAATTTAATTTTTTATTTCTTATTATCTCTTATTCATAGGTACACAAAAACTACATAGGTACCTACACTCAAATAGAGCTGGGTTAGCATGGACGGTAGATAAACATGTCTTTCCCCGTTTTACGTCACTTTCTTCATACTAGCTTGGAGTAAAACAGGGGGGGGAAAGACAGTTTTGTCTACCGGCCGTGCTAAGGTGGGGAACGCCAAACGATAACTCGTGTGTGGGAATGACATTACCCGCGGAAATCGTTTTTCCGGAAAAAATTGAATTCCCATACATTGATAACTAAAAAAAGTATGGGAATGACATTGGCGTTAATGCTAATGGAAAGGCCCCCAGGGGGTCTAGCAAAGATCCCAGCGCGAAACGTTATCGCCTCACGCTAACTCCTAAATGTATGGAAATGACATTAGCTGCGGAAAAGTTATCCGCACAGGAACTGTCATTCCCATACATTTTGGAGTTAGCGTAAGGCGTTGGCGCCTCTAGAATCTTTGCTAGACCCCCTGGCTCCTTTAGCGAAAATAAGTTTTAGTAAGAAGGATACAGTATTAAAGTCTTCCGACTGTTTCTTAGCCTTTATAATATTGTATTGTGTGATTGTAAATTACAATTCAGCTAAATACTAATAATACTGCCACCTTCCATTGGACCTTAGGCTCCGGAAATCGTTTAGTTTCCCATGGGCTTGGCGGCCAGTTACCTCGTTAATTAAAGAAAAGCACGCTGAGCATCGCTTAATAAAAGGTATCCGCATAGTTGATATAAGTAATATATTACTAAATAATTGAATTTATCTCGCTCTAGATTGGTTTTTCTATTACAAGCGGTGATAAATGTTTTGTTTGTAGGTATGTATTTTTGGTGGAGCGACGATATACGCAGAGTGGCTGGCGGCAGCTGGATGAGATTAGCCGAGAATCGGGCTAAGTGGCGTGCATTAGGAGAGCCCTATGTCCAGCAGTGGACTGATACAGGCTGATGATGATGTATTTGTACCACAAGTCGTACCGATTACGATGAATACTTTAGGTTCTTACTTACAAAACTTACGAACGCCTCTTTAAATGGCATTAGTTATTATTGTGAGCCTAGACACAAAATTAGGAGAGTCGCTGATTTATTAAGTGATAAATTTTAATGGCAACTGTTTTTATAAATGTTTTTAATATGCTTGCCACGAATAGCTTATCAAGGTTTCTTGAGAAAATTTCGATGGCAAATGGAGTATATAACTCGTAAAGTATGGAGATACTGTATACATCCCTTTTATAAACCAGAAATTATTGATTTTTAAACAGTTAACGGTAAGAAACTAACAAGTGTTAAAACAATCCATAACTTACTTAAAATATAATATAATATATCCGTCTTTTACATTGCCGTATATTTGCCAAGAACAGCAACAGCATACTTAATAATAATCGCGTTGTAACTTTTGATTAGTTACACCATCTTTTGTCCTTTTCGATCGCTTTCAATATTCATATGTCAAAAAAAGACAAAAGCTGAAGCAAATAATCTAAAACTGGTTCGGGTTTATTAACAAGGCCGTAGGAAGGAGTTTTAGATCTGTTAAGAAAAGCCTTTAAAATTGGCCCCATGTTTATGTAAAAGAGGTTTTGGAATTGACCCATTTTGACAACGAACATCTATAACCGTCAGCGTTACTATCCGAGGATCAGTCCGCGTATCAGAGAGCCCCATATTCTTAACTACATATACTGGGTGGCGCAAAAGTAAAGACCCTATTTGGTTCAGCTATAACATTTTTTCTAAATTAGAAAACTAGATTTAGGTTTTTTTAAATGTATATTTGTGCCATTAAATTTCGTACCATTAGGATTTAAAGATGATGTCTTTTAAATGGTGACCTCCAGAGTTGATACACATTTGAGCCCTATTTATGACATTTTGCAAGATGATTTTCCTTCAAAATTGGTTATGAGTGACGAAGCGCATTTCCATCTCTCAGGGCATGTCAATAAGCAGAATACTCGGTTCTGGGGCACTGATAATCCGCGCATTATTCAAGAAACACCTCTACACCCACTAAAAGTTACTGTATGGTGTGGCATCTGTGTTGACAGAGTGATCGGACCCTATTTTTTCGAAGACGCTGGAGGCAATGCGATAACTGTCACTGGAGAACGCTACAGAACCATGTTACGTGAGTTTTTGATACCCAGTTTGGACGAATTGGGGCTGGAGCACATCTGGTTTCAACAAGACGGCGCTACGGCACACACAGCGCGCGACACTATGGACTTAGTGAGGGACGCTTTTCCAAGCCGAGTTATCTCTCGTTTTGGCGATTTGCCTTGGCCTGCAAGATCACCCGATCTGACCAGTCCAGACTTCTTTCTTTGGGGTTTTTTGAAATCTCGGGTGTATGTGAACAAGCCACAGACTCTCGCAGCTCTAAAAGAAAACATTCGTCAAGAAATAACGAACATATCGCAGGAAGTGTTACGGCAAGTTATGCAAAATGTCATAAATAGGGCTCAAATGTGTATCAACTCTGGAGGTCACCATTTAAAAGACATCATCTTTAAATCCTAATGGTACGAAATTTAATGGCACAAATATACATTTAAAAAAACCTAAATCTAGTTTTCTAATTTAGAAAAAATGTTATAGCTGAACCAAATAGGGTCTTTACTTTTGCGCCACCCAGTATTATAAGCATTTTGAAATGAAAGTTCGCAGATTGTAATTTGTAATCCATTATAGGTGGCATTTAGTCGCAGTGCCGCTGGTAGTCCTACATTGGCCAACAGCGGGAGCGCGCGTCGCTTCCGCGTAAGCGATCCACATCTTAGTGGCCACAAATCAACACGGGTGGAAGCTTGGCTTACGAGTTACGACACCGGTGGCCGCTTGCTGGCAAACGCTGTCTTAACTATCTGCTCAGTGGACTAAATATTTTTTTCCTTGATAAAAACCCTCTACTTACTAAACTTTAGTGAGTCCTACTGCATGTATAATCTAATCAGCTTCCCATTTTGTACTAGCCGTAGGGAAGTGCGACCGAATTTTGGTATAAAAAATATGCATGTTTTGCAAAAAAGGGAGGAAAGAGGAAAAGCCATTGCCAAAATCGGAAGACGTCCGCTGCTGAACTGCCCATAAAACGGCACTTATTTGGACGGTTTTGGGTTGCCATAATCACCACGCTTGGCAAGAATCTTGGCTCCCATTCCCAGGATATTTCCTTAGCCGGCTCTTACAGCACCCGCGGGAAGAGATGGGGTGGTCCTCGCACACCGGGACCACACGGTCAACACCTAGCGTATAATTTTAGAGACAAAACAAATACTTATTTAGAATGCGATGTTACAGAGATCAACAGTGTCACATACAATACTCACCTTGTCTCGGAAACAAAGCAGCAGCATTCACGCAAGCCAAGCGACATGACATTGATTTTAGTTGTATAATTTATTCAAAAATCTCGCAATACATTGCCATGTGCATTTAATGTTTAAACCCAAACAGAAGAACATGAATTTAATTAATATCATTAGTGTTTTTATACTCACTTTGTTATTTAAATTTTAGGTACAAGCCATGATTGGTTGTAGGCCATAGTACAAATTATACCCGCCCCGATAGAGACGCCTTTTTGACACTATAGCGTGTCATATTTTAGAATTACGTATAAGTCTTATGCACAGAGTAACCAATTGCTTTTTCTCTAATTTGTGGCCTTGTGGTTTACTTACCTACCTGCGCAGATGAGACTAAATGCACCCAGTTTATGCGCTCGGCGCCTGTTCCTCGCTACGAGCATATTATTATGCTCGAAGATTCCTCGGCGAATAATGTCATTTTATTAGTTTCGCCTTTATCAGGGCGCAAGCGAAAGTTTTTCTGCTCTGAGGGTTGTAGTTTAAAGAATTCGTCGGTAGCTTAATTCATGTTTCAAACTACATTAATCTTATTTAAAGCAATTCTGTATATTGAACATATTTTTCAAACATGAGCTAGAGGTCACTGACCCCAAAACTGTTGTTTTCAGTCAAATGTTGAGCTAGAGGTCACTGACCCGAAAACTGTTATTTTCAGTATGTTATATATTAAATTGAGGCTCGAGAACTACTGAACGAATTTGAATGGGATTTCCGATTATTGATAGATAGATGGGGCTAAACTTAAAGTTTAGTGTTGATCACTTATTTATTTCTTTGTTTAAGCAATGATTTAATTATTTATTTACCATGTAGGTAATACACGCGCCGCCGGATGCCTAGTATAGATAACGGTATGAAAAACGGCCGCAAAAGTGCTACGACAATGACCGAACAGCGAAAGTTGAACTTTACACAATGCTTAAGATTATTTCGCCGTCCATATTTGTGAAATCTTGTTAAAAAAGAAATTAGAGATTGTTTTACAATTGACATTTCAGATAATGAGCTGCACTGTCCATTTACTCGTCATACAAAGTTATATGTTAATGACTAGAGAGGTATCCCGCGATTTCACCCGTTATACCAGAAGAACAATTAATTTTGTATCTTTATTTCTAGGCAAATGTCAAAATTATAGAGTTTTATTGCTGTTGCTATTTTGGAACTTTTACAAGTCAAAATGAAATTACTTGAAACACTTATTTTAAGTTTTTGTACAAAGCATAGTATTATAAAATTACAAATAACATAACAAACCTGATATGAGTTTGAAAAAAAAGTTCCTTTTGTCTGATTAAGCAAAAGACTTTTTTATAGTAATTATAATTTTAGTTCTAAAAATAGATTTATTTTTAAAACTAAAATGATTATCATTATTAACAATTTATGTATAAAATTTCGTATTAATTTATATGTTAAGGAATATAAAATAAAACAGTTAAAACTGTTTCCGAATATTTACATTAATGGTTAGAAATACGACAGCTAAAATTATATCTAAACCCTACCCTATTCCATAATCTTAGATATTTTATGTGTTGTACAAAACATTTTTCCGTGGTGTAAAATATTTTTGTTTTTATTTTGATTAAGCTGTTTTGTTTGCATGGTCTGTTAGTGACCAATATTCGGCCTCGGGCCACTTCTTGTATGTCTCTTTTTGTAAACGTTCATTACCACGAGTTTTTCCGTGGCACTCAAAGATTTCCGCGGCCGTTTTTTGTCTGGTGACAGATATTTTGTTCTTGACACGTAAGTTCCTTGAGGTCGAGGGACCCGGCTGAGGCTCTATTTGCGCACTTTCGGGAAGAAGTAGATCAAACTTAACAAAAAAACGGAACAACAACAAATTAAACACTAATAACAATAACCAACCAGTTTACAAAAAAAATAACAATAAAAATTGCACAAACGCAAGGAGAAGAACATTTGCGTTCGAGAAAACAAAAACAAATGAAAGGAAATGATGGCGGCAGAAATGTTCTCTTGAAAATGTTTAGAACCTCTACAGTTTTACCAGTATAATAAAATATTTTCTATTTAAAAATGTTTTCTTTATCATAACATTCTATATAACAGATGTTACGTTAAAATAGATAGTACAAAACGATTATAATTTTATAGTTGATCAGATTACGACCAGAAAAAAATAATTGAACGCTGTTTTGGTCAAATATGGTAAACTACTATTATAAAATATATTTTTTGTACTATTACCCCCTTTGTTTACATAAAATATCTAAGATTATGGAACGCAGTATACATTAAAATTAAGGAAAATAGTTTTATTGACTCTTGACCTTTCGTAGCGTTAAAGATGTAATATAGTTTATCCTTCACCGGCATTCTTGGATACTGAACTTTACCTACACGTATCAAAAAATGAGGCTAAAAATAGTTAGAGACGTTTTGGGCACAGTTTTTTTTCATCACAGAACAGGAAAATGGTGCTTCGCACCCCGATGCTAATTTTGTTAGTTCTTTTTTCACCCACTTTGTAGTTTTCAGCTAATCCAGGGAATGCACCGCAACATTTTTCTCGGTATAGGTACATTCAAATCTGTGATCACCAAGCCGCTTGCCAAGCGTGGTGATTACGGCAAATCCTCCCTATGATAAGCATCCAAAGTGGCGTTTGTTTTGGGAAGGCCTGTGTTCAGCAGTGGATGTCTTCCGGCTGATGGGTTACACGGTTTTCATTCATAAATCCATTGGTAACCGTTGTGCATCGCACCGACCAACGTGTAGAGTGGTAAAAATACTATGTATTATATTATCTGTGGGTTAAAGAGATAAAGTCATGTGTAGTCATGTATGAGAGTTATGTATAATTGGTAGGTATGCCGTTCATGTTACAATAAACAGAATTTGAATTTTGAATTTGAATTTGAAAGTCTTCTTTTTAGAGAAAATTTAAACATTCATTTTAATAACTTGTGAATTGTTATAAAAGCGTAATTTAATCTTGGGGGACCGATTCTTGTATAAATAACGAACACGAGTTGCAGTGAAAGTTTGTAGGTACAGGCAACTTAAAGTACGTATCTCAAAGGTCACGCTCCAAAATTTGCAAAATTTACCTGTCTTTCAAAGATGGAAATAAAATAAATAAGACAACAAATTCATGCTTAAAGCTTGCAGATCAAATCCTGTGCGTTCCCCCCACAGAGCTCGAAAAAAATGACGCTTCGCCCTCCGATAGAGACGAAATTCTATATAATATAGGAAACATATTAATAGAGCCCCTCTACCTCAGGGCAAAACCTGTGCTTCCACCTAATTAATATATAAGCAGTACAGCAGATAATTACTTTCAAGAAAGTGGCACCTTATCCGATCCTCTTTTATTTACATCTATGAGCCACACGAGGTTACTTTTCAACTCGAGTTATTTGCGATATAATTTTATATCATTAATAAACATTTTCGTTTATAATAATAATGTCATTCGACATGCGGCTTTATGCCAAGGTCAAGATGTTTCTGAGAATCGTACCCCAGAACAGATAGTAATATATAAGTAAGTAGCCAACTATAGCACGTTAGGTACGGCCACAGGCACAAAACTTTATCATGTCAATGGCAATAAAATATCAATAAAAATATTATTTAACACAGCGTTATGTAAGGCATCACATCGCACTTGGCCTTTGTCCGATGTTAGATACCGCGCAGTAATGGTTCCCAAACCACGATGTTTAGGAAACTCTTTGTTCATCAATCTTGATCATAACTCAATGAACATACCTATTTTCTTTTGTTCATATAAAATGCTTATTGTTTATCCAATACATATATACTTTACTATCGCAAATTCATTCATAATTACGCGAGTTGTTGCCTACGCGATGTCTCGTGATTTATTTTTTTATTAAAAAAGCCATTATCTTTGAACTCTTCCATCCGTGCGAAACAATATGCTATGATTATAATTACGTTATATTATGGTTATGATCAAAACCTAACAAAAGATTTTAAATTAAGAAAAATTAATTAAAATCGAAATCATTGGATACGGTTCAATGATGAACTTGAATTGATTAATAAATATTGGTGAACTTTGCCCAGTCAGAAAATTTGATTCGTTCTAGACCGCTCTGCAACCTATTAATATAATTATTATTATTATTATATATTTATGTGACACGTTATCAATCAAATTATCAGCAAACTAGATGCTTAAATCTTGTGGGATATTGCTTTATTAGGTATATTCATAAATTATAAACATGGTATCTCCTAATGCTCTTCCGGCTGTTTTTTATTAATTTAGTAAAGCGCGTATAACCGGTAATACGATATTTTTTAAATGTAAATATAAAAATTATGCTGTTGAACATTAAGCCCTATTCAAATCAGCGCGTTATTCGTACCGCTGTGGGTAGCGGTAAATACCGCGCGGGTGGATTGTAGTTCCGCGGCTAGAGCGAAACTGCGTACAAAATACCCGAGTGGAATCCCGCGTGGTATACCGCTACCCACAGCGGTACGAACAACGCGCCGGTTTGAATAGGGCTTTAGGCATAACTGCGCTCTTATTCATAAACGCTTTTAGCTATAAAGTGGTCGGTCATCTTCTGGCTGATGAGAAATGTGACACGTGAAAGGAATAGATGCCCGTCTGAACTAAAATCTATTAAAATATAGCTTATCTCAGTAACACTTTCCTCTGGGTTTTTATTGTTAATTGTTAATAAACTTGAGAACCGAACAATGACATAGCATCGTTCTGTGTATAAGAGACTTAATGTTGATGTTATTTGCAATTATTTAATCACCAACGATAACTAAAGTATTACCGGAAAAGGAAAACCACTAACGGAATTTAGACTTTAGAGAGTATCTATTTTGTAGAATTGTATTTTAAAAGTTAGTGTAAAAATCTTTGAAAAGGATCACTGGTGCTTTAAAATAATACCTATCTGTAGGACTTAATATTATTTGAACTAGTTTACTTATTTCAAAAGGCTTTTCCTGGTTTGGTTGTCATTTAAGGCGTGCATAAAACCGATAAGATCGTTCCGATTACACCTTTTCGCATGCACTCGTTTCATAACGACTGGCATGGGTTACAGTGTTAATATTTAACTTACATCACATTGAACTTTGTAATCAAAAGTAACTAAATATAAACGCAAGAAAGTAGTGAATATGAGCTTAAGCCACAGACATCTAGTATTATAGTAAGCAGACTTAACATAAGAGAAATATTGCGTGCCACTATTTACAACATCACAGATACAAACATGCACATCAAAACTTACCGGTGAATTGATAATTCAGGTGTTTTTCTATATGAAACGTTGCCGCACAATGGCGCACTATATATTTTAGTGTTTGTAGCACTTAATATCAATTGTAACACAAAAATATTGCAAAAAAGGGCCACACGTTGTCTGTTTAGACATGTTTCCATGGTAACGAGATTGCGTTTTGGGCACGCGTTCCTTTTTGTTCATGGTTGCGTAAGTGTGGCAATAGCAAAAAGGAAAGAGATAAAGTTATCAAATTTTAATAAGAGCGAAAGTAATGGATATGTCATTTATTCTCGTCTATGTAGTAGTGAAGATAATGTTAGGTCTGCTTACTGCATAGTATTAGATGTCTGTGGCTTGAGCAAATAAAAATAAAAACTCATTTGTAGGTTTGTAAATATTCATAAGTTAATTGAAACAAATAATTATTTAGAAAATAAATTTTGGAGATCGTTTCTCGATTAATTAAATAGGTAATAATAACTTTATTGTTTTAAAGTTCCGGGTGACACTGCAACTGTTATGGGCGGCCGTGCCACTTAACATCAGGTGAACGACTTGCTCGTCACGTCATTCAATCACATAAAAAAAAAAAAAAAAAAAAAAAAAAAAAGGTACCTATAGTTTTTAGTGTTCCGTACTCAAAGGGTAAAACGGACCCTATTACTAAGGCTCCGCTGTCTGTCTGTCGGTCTATGCTGTGCCTGACTGTCTGTCTGTCCGTCTGTCACCAGGATGTATCTCATGAAACGTGATAGTTAGACAGTTGAAAATTTCACAGATGATGTAGTTCTGTTGCCGCTATTACAGCAAATACTAAAAAATAGAATAAAATAAATATTTAAGGGGCTCCCATACATCAAAAAGTGTTTTTTTTTGCTCGTTTTTATGGATAATGGTACGGAACCCTTCGTGCGCGAGTCTGACTCGCACTTGGCCGGTTTTTTTAGTAGATAATGCAAAATTTCGAGTAAAAATATAATGGCGTATTGGCCAATAAGTCCTAAACTTTATCGAAAATCGGCCCCTTTGATGTAGGTACGTAAAATACGTAAAGCCAAGTCAGAAGTCTTTGGGCGGAATAAAAATTCTGACACCAGGCCAGGGCTGACCACTTGCCTACACTTGAAGAAGAAGAAGAAGATGTAGGTACATCAAAGGGGCCGATTTTCGATAAAGTTTAGTTATAAGTAGGTACCTATTTATACCGAAAAGCCCATCATGTATGCGCGTATGTAAATATAGAGCCATAAACAAAGTGTTCTTTGACCTATCGCGAAACTGTCTCAATACCTGTCTTGAAGTTTACAAATAGCCTCAGGGTTCAACATCATTTTATAAATATTTAAATAAGTAAATATATTGACCAACATATTTAGTTCATTATTTATGGTATTTTAATTACGCATTCTATAGGTTTAACGTGCATTTGTGTGTAAATGGAGCTCATTGAAAAATATGTCAAAAAATACGGTCACACGATTAGAATTGGAGCCAGTGTGCTTACTGCTTAGGAACCATCAGCCAATACAAAAGTAACATTTTTCGATTAAGGCCCTAAGATTATTGTTAAATATAATAAACGTATGTTAGTCTGTAAGGTATATGGGTTTGGGTAATTGGATATTTGGTATGTTTATTTTTAAGTTGTGGTTCCCTGAAAATAAATAAAATGATGATGATGTGGTTAAACGAATCAGCACGAGTATTTTCTAAGCTGATTCTCGGAAAATGTCGTTGCGAAATTGCGTGAAATGTCGAACGCCGCTCATATTATTACTACTTCTCACTCGATACACAACACAATAATAGAACATTTTCTTCTTTTTTTAAATTCGACTCCATAGTCCCATAGTATACCTACTCGAGTGAATGTCACGACTCGTGAAATGGCAACAGGAACAGGGTAGGGTCTTGATTTCAAGACCCTACCCTACAAAAAATCTGTTTGAATTTTCAAACAGATTTTTTGTAATCCTATTGTTTATAAAAATGAGAAGCAAATGACCTATTCTATTAAGATAGTTGGTAAGGCAGTCTTGATAGCTGACCAGGGGTCTTATAGCGTAAGTCTGGTGGAGATGGTGATCGCGATAGGCGTGCGCACATTTTAATATCCCAATCTACAAATGATTTACCGAACCTAATAAATAACCTTAAAATGGGCATGGCCAGCATAAGTCCAAGGAACTGCTTAACTCAACACTCGTTTTGACCGTTTACGTCCCGGCAAAAGCGAGGTCACTGCATAATGACCCGTGTAGTACATGTGTTACGGTAGCTTAATTGCACGACCCGATAGATCAGCGAACATTCTGGCAATTATGTCACAGAATACTGATGCTGATTATTCCGTATCAAGTCCTCGGCATGCGCGTTAACGGCTGCAATTAACTTGTATTAGGTAAGTAGGTACCTACTTAAATTCATTTTATTCTAACCGGTTGCTGGAAAGGTCCTTGCAGGTCTCTGTAACTTGACGAATGAATATGTTTTAAAAACAAAGAGCTCTGGGCTTGAATTTATTTTATTTTACGTTCAGCGATGACTTATGGAACTGAGACATGGTCTCTTACTGTTGGCCTCATTAGTAAGCTCAAAGTCGCGCAGCGAGCTATGAAGCGAGCTATGGTCGGTGTTTCCCTGCGAGATAAGCTCCGGAACGAAGAGATCCGCAGGAGAACTAAAGTGACCGATATAGCTCTTAGAGTTAGTAAGTTGAAGTGGCAATGGGCAGGCCACATTGCTCGTAGAACTGACAACCGATGGGGAAGAAAGGTTCTCGAGTGGCGACCACGAATCGGAAGACGCAGCGTAGGCCGGCCCCCACTCGGTGGACCGACGACCTGGTGAAAGCCACGGGGAGCCGATGGATGTAGGAGGCGAGCAGCCGCTCAAGGTGGCGTGCTCTGGGGGAGGCCTTCGTCAGTAATGAGCACTGCGATGCTTAATAATTATTTATGTTTATAAAAAAAAAATGGAAGATAAATAGGTACTACTTATTATTAGTCTTTACGGATGTTATTGGTTGTGTGTTTCCTACGTGCAGTTTAACAATAGTTGAGTCTCGAATGGGTTTTACGTAGGAAAGTAAATGCTCTTTATACCTATAGTAGGAGAGCTCGTTATTATTACTCGTTCGTTGCCGCAAAAATGGGGCATATCAATCTTTTCCCTTTTCGTCTCTGCCTGTCTGTGAAGCTCCCGAATTGATGAACGTATTTAAATTACACATTTATCACATTATATAAGGAAAAAGGAGGGAGGAGAAAGGTGGGCGGGGAGCCGATGGATGCAGGAGGTAATCAGCCACTCATAGTGGCGCTCGGTGGGGGAGGCTTATGTTCAGCAGCGGACGTGTTGAGGCTGTTGATGATGAATGATGATGACCTGTAGAAGCATTGCGTTGCGCGCTGTAGAGAGTTCTTGGTTATGATTTAGATGGACTCAAATTGAGGAGGAATATGCTTGGTTTTTGTATACCTAGTTATCAATCTCATCATTGACACTAATGAAAATTATTGTATGTACGCAATGTAGTTTTTTCACTTAGCAATGTAGTTTTTTTCACTCGTCAATATATTTAGCTATAAAAACTAGACCATTAAACTGATTACCTACTGGAATGGTCAATTGTTCCTTCGTCAATATGTTTCGAAACTTTTACGTAGGCAGGTACCTACCTAAAACAAGTGACCTTATACAACGATCGGTGATTTCCTTGTTGGTTGCCGTGCTCTGCTCTATATCTCACCAGATATTTAGTGTACGTAGGTACCTACGTGTAACCAAGCAAGCTGTTCCAGTTTCTTGGGAGGCCCGAGCAAGTGTTTAATATCGGAACTCTCCTTGCTTTGTACTTACCACAACACAAAGAGGCGACCATTACCATACAGTATATGTATATCAGGCTGTATCAGGCTATATTTAAATTTATCCACACTCATCTGAACATTGTTGTTTCTAAGTAGGTACTTAAATCTATTGTTCTAGGTAAAGTTCATTTGAATTAAATACATAGATACGAGTTTGTTAGTCATACCGATTCGAAATAAATACCCTGCACTATAAAATTGGAACAAATTATTAAGTATAAAGTAGCTAGGTTTGGCTTTTGGTATTGGATATCTCAGGCGATGGGGAAAAAATCGTCGTCATTGAGCTAAATGACTGAATACGGTAGGTACGGTATAGGGTACGTGTACTGTACTAAACAAGATCGGTATCTAATCACACAGAGTCAGCGTGCTTCTGTGTATTGAAGCTTTGCCACGCAAAAACCGTATTCGTAACGACATCAATTATTTATAACGCAAGACTCAGGACTGTAAGGCATGCCAGTTTTTTTTCTTGCCGAGTTTTAGCAAATATTTAATGGTAAACATATATACATAAAACGCATAAAATTTTGGAATTGATCAAATCAAACATTCAACGAAATTTATTGTGGTTAGTCAAATGAAAACTATAGCGATACAAACCATTTTCCATTTAGCCAGATGGAATCGTTAAGTACTATGCAATATAATGTAGTCTCGCAATAGGTATTTTGGAATGAAATGCCAATCTTTCATGTTGACGGTGGCGTTTGTCTGAATCTGTTTATTCTAATTTACGCAACAAACGGGCAAATTACGTGAAGGCACTTGACGTTTCTATTTTAATAGGTTTTCTGTAATCGTGAGGATGCAATGCGAACCGCGCAATCGGTGAAGACGAATGGTAGGTTCAGTGGGAACAGAACAAAAGCTCGTGACTGCTTCTGAAGCTGCAATGAATAGAATAGTTGCCGTTAAGCAACAATCGATAAATTGGACGAAGGTTGCTTCCGATTAGAATATTAATTGCTATGTACTTAGTGATTTGCGAAGGTAAATTACCTTTAGCCCATAGATAAAGCGATGCTATCACAATCTGTTTAGCACGCTAAAACAATTCAGCATGAAGTGATAAAGCTTCGAATTCGTAAATAATAATTAAGTTGTATACAACATCTTGTATCGGTGTCGTATTCTATGTTAATTCATTTCATAATGGCTGTCAAAGCTCTTAGAACTCACTAAGATATGAATAATATTACAGAGGATGCCGGCAAATTTTCAGTACAATTTCTAAAGTTTAGCAACTGACAGTCACGAGCGATAATAACTCGGATCGTCTCGATAATTGGAGCCATATCGGGCATATCGAGTTGCAAAATGTCTTCATTGTTCTTGGCTGATAAATAGTTGACAATTTCGATATGAACGTCTCAAGTTAAATTGTTTAAACAGTTATTGTCAATCACTTGATCTTATCGCAAATAATACCGCATTTTTAAGGTTGCATAATTGAACATTATGATACTTATAACTGTAATCGTGTAGATTGTTTAAAAATGTACCTATCTATAAACTGATTGAAGCTGTATATAAGTACTTATCTTTGAGTCAAGTTAAACCAGGTCTATCCGGGAATAAATAAATATGTGTGGACATTTTACACAGCGCCATATAGCCAAAACCAAGCATAGCTTGTACTATGGGAACCAGATAACTGATAGAAATAATTAGATAATTTTTGTTTGTAAATACATACATATAATACAAAATGTAACACCCAGACACAGAACAAACATCGATGTTAATAACACAACTGTTTGTCCTGGATGAGAATCGACCCCATAACCTATAGATCAGAAGGCAAAGTTACTATCAACTGAGCTAGCAGGCCAGTCAAGCCAGAATAGATCCGGTATTATGTTCATGGAATTATTACCATCTGCCCCCACAAAGGTTCCCATGTGGTAGACGTAGGTACTAACTACCTACTGCATGGGAATCAAAACGGCAAGAGTGAAAAAATAATGTATACATCTGTAACTTCGTGGAACTAATCTACATTGCGTATAATAAGGTATATAAATCAAGAGCATACTCAATAGAAAGACATACATAACTCCCATCCCATATCATCATCATCATCAACAGTCTGAAGACGTCTACTGCTATACATAGGCCTTCCCCAGAGAGCCCCACTTTGAGCGGCCGCTCGCCTCCTGCATCTATCGGCTCCCCGCGGTTTTCACCAGATCAAATACCACAGAGCCTGAAAACAAAGGTTTTCAATCAGTGTGTGTTGCCGGTGATGACTTATGGAACTGAGACGTGAGAGTTTCTACTGTTGGCCTCATTAGTAAGCTCCTTGGAGCAAGTCGCGTAACGATCTATGAAGAGAGCTAGGCTCGGCTAGGCTGTTTCCCTGCAAGATAAGATTCGGAACGAGGAGATCCGCAGGAGAACTAAAGTGACCGATATCTCTTAGAATTAGCAAGATGCAGCGTAGGCCCGAGATTAATTGGTTAAAGCACCGGTAAAGATTAGCTTAGTTATCTTTTTAACATTTCGAATACATTCATAACATTCAATAACATTTTTTCCATCATTAGATTATGATAAAAAATTAGCAGGATACGAAATATATTACACAAAATCTACCTACCTATATATATATATATATATATATATATATATATATATATATATAGCGCCAAGATTAGTTTATATGCTACGACTCTACTACGGGTATACGAGCCAGTATTTTTTGTCATCAAATGTATACTTAATAGGTTGTAAAATTATTCATATATGTAGCAATATCAATCAATAAATACATGAGTTATTAATGTTAATAAAGCTACAAGGTTTCCTCCATCGAAATATTTGTTACCAGTTAAACGCTGTTATAAAACCGATGAAAATAAATCGTTATATATATATACCTGCCCACTGTTTTGTTAAACATTAAAATGAGTTAGGATTTCGTAATGCGCTCTGCTCGTTTTAATTAATAAGTGCTGGGTGCACTTACGTATATCTCAAAGTGTACCGACGCCTAATAAAAGTGTTAACTGTACTAATACACCTATCAACGTTACATATATCAATAAAGCCTCTTAAATTTATGCAACACCTAATTTCAGATTTATTAATCGTCTTATGTAATTAATAAATCAAATTGAAGCACTCATCACATACACTTAATAATAAGTGCGCAATTCTTATAAATTTATGCAAGAATTAGTGTGAAATGTTATGAAAACTGACATATTGATGCAACGATGTGCCGTCGACCGACGAGTTCTTATATCATAAACAATAATATCCGCAACACTAGTTTAAAATTATTACTTATTCTAATTTGAAAGCTTTGCCATTGTGTATTATAATAGCGAAGGAAACATTTGTGTAAACGAGCTTTTACGAAATATCCAGTTGTTTAGAGGATCGATGGAGATAAGTTAAACTGAAATAGGTAGAAGAAACATTAAACAAATTGGCAAAAGGATTGTTCATATTTTATGGGTATTGCAAATATTTATAACAGATCAAGGCTAACAAGACGTCTTCATCTTTAAAATGGCTTATCCAATAAGTTTACGTCAAAATGCGTTATATATAGGTAATATTTATCAATTAAAAATTAAACGTGTAGATAATGATTAATAAGGTATTCTCGAGCCATCAAACCCAGCATAAAACTGATGCTCATACCTAAGTCCGTAACCAAATGTAGAGGTATAAGCTCACTGTTTTTGGAGTTGATATAAATCCGATTATTATAGAATCCTACTTAATAATGCACGGAGATCATTTTTAAGTTTTTTCAGAATTTTTTGCGCCGACTAACGAACTTAAGGCTGCTGTAACACAGATCCACTATCTCGCTCGCGCATTGCGTCATTTTTGAAGATTATTAAATAACTGAATTTACTTACGCAAAATCTGGCTAAACTATATTATCATGAACAACATTACAAATGTTCAACAATAATATCATATTAATCCAAACAAGTTTTCATACATAAAAACGGTTACGAATGAAAAAAAACTTTGTTACCGTTGTATTTATGAAATCTTGTTTGGATTATTATGATATTTTTGTTGAACAGTTGTACCTAATGTTATTCATAATAATATAATATAATAGTTTAGCCAGATTTTGCGTAAGTAAATTCAGCTATTTAACGTCTTCAAAAATGTCGCAATGTGCGAGCGAGATAGTGGATCTGCGTATACAGCTGCCTTAACCGTCCTTAACAATATAGGGTGCTCGCGTAAGTAACGGCACTTTGACAATTTGACCGAGAGATTTCGAAAGGTTTTAGTTGCCGGCGCGCGGCGGTTGCATGATCCTGGCACCGTCAAAACTAACGTAGATACCTTAGAGATATCGGAGAGTAGATCGTGGCATGTCAATACCACGCGTGCTCTCTTGTCCCGCCCTTTATCTTACCGTTAAGGTGGAACGTTTCACTAGCGCGGCTAATTCAAATTTTCTTGCGTTCTTTTGCCAATAATAGCTTAATTACTCAACATGATTACATTAAAACTAGTTTTGCGCAAATAAATAGAATGTATCAATAAATTACAATTAAAAGTATCACCTACATATCATTGGTTTAGCGACAAATGCCAATAGACTGAAAAACTAAGACGAAATTTGTTTATTGCGACAAATACGGTTTTATTACAATAGATATAGTTCAATTGATATAGCAGCAATAATTGATTTATCGCGATGCTCAACAGAATTTGCCCAAAATACCTATATTCCTCCGTAGCAGCGTGTTAATTAGTACCTAACTGCGTTTTAGTCTTGCTGCATTTTAGTCACTCTGTATTTTAGACTTTCTGCTTTTAAGGCATTCTGCATTTTAGTCTTTCTGGTTTTTAGTCAATCTGCCCTCGTAGGCATTTTGCTTTTTAGGCAGTCTGATCATAAAGAATTATTTTCATAGCAAAGGCAAACAAGGCGTTACCTTAATACTAATGTGACAACTAAATAAAATGTCTACCACGTATAAATAAAAATGTTAGTCGTCCACTGAACTGTTACAATCAGTATTTGATCTCAATCCGTTGGGACTGGTCTCGAAACGGATATACAAGCAACTAGTAATACCTTGTAATTAGCTAATCTCAGTATTGCACAATAACCAGTCATACCGCTACCTAATAATATATAAAACAGACTTGAAACTTGTTGCTTAACCTTGTCGTCTTTATTCCGACGCACTGTGGTTCAAAATGATTAGTTCGTTTCTGAAGCAAGTTTTCCCGGGAGACCCTGTAAATATGAAACAAATTTAACATAAAAATTAATTTGATTCAGTTTTTTCTGATATATAGTCATTAAAGCTATGTGAAGTATTAATTGACGAGATTTTAAGAGCCGCCGTAAGAAAGTATCAAGCGCTCGAGAATCGTTGACTAACGCATACGTAGGTGGGTGGGTCTAGTGCCTTCGACATAATATAGATAATATTTTATGTATAGACGACATGTTGCCACATATAAAATTAGTATAATAAATCTTTTGTTTCCATATGTTAATCCTCTGCGGGTGATGAAGACGCTTTTAGTAAAATATCGCAGAAATCATTCGTTCCATACAAAAGAGTTCAACGCGTTCAAAATTTTGGAACAGCGCCGGAATAGCTTTTTGTCACATTGAATAATCAGCTGAAGTATAATAATTTACTTTTTTTAAATGAGAATGTATGACGTGGCGAACTAGTGGTTTACCTGATGTTAAGCGACAAGGCCGCCCATAACAGTTGCAGTGTCACTCGGAACTTTAAAATAATAAAGTTTCGCGTGTCACTGCACACAATATGAGAACATATTCTTTGTTTTCGAATTAGAAATAAATCAATTGACTATTAGTTTTAAAACACAGATTAGAGAAAATAATAACCATGTAATTTATTTGGTAATTTGACTTTGGTGATTAGCTTATTTAGCCACTGTTGTTACGGTGGAGGTACATACTTGGTGCACCCTGCCTTTACGAGTTATCTTTTGCAAAAAATTGTAAACCTGTGCTTATATCAATCCAATGTTGTCGGAATTCAACAATCACGTTCTATCAATTTTTTAATCTAGTTTATTTTAGTAAAAGTATTTGCTTTATGAACCTACAGTTGACAGCCGTGCGGTTACGCAGGCAGGCCTCATGCTACCGCTAACAAAAAACGACCATTGGACGCAGCGCGGCGGGCGAGAGACCAGCGCCCTATTTAGCTACCTTATGCGTTGCAATGCAACAAGAAGTCTTGCCACATTTGGTTATTGAAACTTGATAGCTGTTTTTCGACTGCTTTTTGAGACGTTATGGCTAAAAACTGAAGTGGCAGCATGGGCTGGTCACATTAACCTATTAGCCGAAGAACCAAAACATTTGGAGTAGAAATATATGTTTTTGGTAGCGACTCCTAATCAGATGACGTTCAAGATGCGTTGAAGCCAAGTGCCAAGTCGCATTCTCTACTTAGATGAAGCGTCAATTTACGCTGAGAGACTGGCAGAAGTATTGACATTGCAGCTGAAGACATGGCTTGTGACGATCCTTGGGAAGTCACCAATGTAAGAGTATATATGTTTTTATTGATGATGATGATGATACTGATGATAACGCGGGAGTCACACACCTAAACTAAAAAAACAATTGAATGAATAACGACATCTAATAATGCTGTACGAATTAAAGATTGTACAAACTGCCTGAAAAGAAAAGGGTGAAACTATAACAAGTTATAAGAATTAGAAATGTTTGAACTACCTGGACACCTAGTAAACGAAACAAAATATTTCAGCTGTTCAAGTAGATTCTAACACACATCAACAACCGGAAAACTTTCATCTGCTGAACACACGCCTCCGCCATAAAAACGCCACCTTGGACGCTTATCATATGAGCGTTTGCCATAATCACCACGGTTGGCAGACATCTTAGTAATGGCAAAAGATTTTAATGTACCGAGGAGAACGCTGCTGCCTATTCCTTGGATATTCGCTTAGCCAGCTTGAAGATTCTTTATTGTAATAACTAATAAACTTATGTTTTGAATCCATACTGGACAAAGAGCAAAAAATATACTTATTTCAATTTCATCACACATCAGAGCCGCCAGACGCATACATTGTATTTATATCAGCTATGAGTTCGAATTATTCGAGTTCACATATCAACACAAGGTCAGTCTATACCTATATACAGTGGAACGACAAACAAATAAATTGGTCGACATATACCTTAACCGGCAACTTGTGTTTTGGACAAAACGGATACCTGCGGAGGTCGATGCCAGTCGATGCGGACGCTTTAGCTTCATACGAGGCTTTAGGAGACTGCCGATTTATGTTAGCTGCGTGTAATTGAATTAATTAGCATCCTGTGAAACTTGGTACTTACTCCTGACACCAGTCACGTGTGGACTAAAATTTATAAAATCTAACGCATCGACTTGGTATTGATAATAACCCCAAAAAATGGGATAACTTACTTAATCAAGAGCAGTCTGCTACAGTACATAATTAAATTAAAATAATTGAGTACTGTTTTATGTATCTTCATAATTTTCAATAAAAGATATTTTCATTTGGACTCTTTACAATAATTATTAATAAATGATGTGCTATCATGCACTCAATTTATGCTAATGGATTAAATTGCACCCTGTATATGCTGCTATGAAATATAGGGTAGATCCACGATCGCCGCCTCGAAAACGGCACCGTTTAAACAAGGCATATGCCTCGGTCGCGTGTGACCACGCGTAATGAATATGATGTAACTCATATATTATTGTTTTACAACGTTATTACAGGGTGCTATGGTTAATTATTAAAATGAAGCAACCGCTTGTGAACTATTTAATATTAACTGGAGAGGTATATAACTGTATAAGCAAGCATTGTACGCAAGCACGGAGTACATTTTTGAGGTTTGATTTTCATAGAAATTGTGTATCTATAGTATATTTGATTTCAGTATACTTATATGTACGTAGGTATATAATGTGTTTTGTAAACACTACAACGTAGTACGCAGAATCAACTATTCAAAAATTTGGAGGTGATTTATCAAAACACGCAGATTGCTTACACCACCGAAATAAGAAGGGTAGAAAGAAAGATACTTTTTATTCTGAAAAATTATAAGTTCCAGATGGTATTATGTTAATAGTAATATAAACCATCCGCGTGCAAAGTTTCATTGGCGTGACTTTGCAAACAAACATACAAATCTATCGTATCGATATATAATCAATAGGTAATCTGTAATGGGCGGCCGAGACGCTTAACACCAGGCGAACGACTAGCTCGTCACGTCATTCATTTACATAAAATAGGTATATATGGATTTTGTAGGTACGAGTAATATCGTAGCATCTTTATAATTTAGTACATATGTAGATGCTTATGTTTTGCGACATAATGTTATTATGTGCCGTTTGTGACTATAAGACGTCTTTGTTTGGTTGTAATTTATTGTCTCCTATTATCTTCTGTCATTTATTTCGGTAATAATCAGACATTATAAGAAATCACGAGCCATCGTCTATAGGATGATTTGGAAACCTTAAGGCAATTCTGCATAAATATAACTGGGTTTAGTTTCAATATATGTAATATAATCACCACATCCTTCTTCTTCTCGGGTAGGTTAGTTTCGTAGTTACCTCGTGATCACACTAGTTTGTCATACCAGTAGGACCACAAGGATATACATGTCCTCGTGGTCATACTCTCATTTCTGCACATCCTGTGACGAAAACAAATGCTAACTATCAGAAAAAAATATCTAAATAGCTAAGAAGGAATTAGACAGTACTTATACCAGTTTAACCTTGATCTTGTTAAAGTACAAAAGTTTATTATATCTGTGAGAAGTATTTAACCTCTCCTACAACTATAATAGAACATTTCTAAAAAGTTCGCTTCAATGAAAATATTTTACATTGAGTCAAATCAAAAGCGCACATACTTTAACACTTAAGGTAGGTACTGTTCAGATAACGCCATGGGAATCATATAATAATGCATACAGAGGAACATTAGATAAAAATAATCGCTAACGACAGTTAGGCAGTACAAATAAGCAGTCCTAACAATTTTCGAATAGCGATAAAATCATTGACCTTCGCTGGGGTATCTCGGCGAACATAATTTAAGTTTTCAACAATTGCATTGTTATCGTAGGTATCTATCGCAGCCGGCAGCGACGCCCGAGGTCGCAGTCGAGCCGCCGCCTTAGGGTCAACATACACCAGACAAAAAGGAGAGGAGCTAAGATGTATAATCTTATTTTTTCTCGTCCCTGAAATCCTGATGGCCGCTTCTTCACTGGACGACACAGCACGGCTTGACGACTTGATTGGATCGGGCATTGCTCAGTTCACCTGAATGAACCAAGGGCACTTTTTTGCCCGTGGTCCACCTCATTTCACCTGGGTGGATCACGGGCACTTTTTCTATGCATATTGAAATTGCCGGCCGGCACCGACATGTCGTTATGTCGTTGTCGGGCCAGAGAGCGTGCTTCGTTTTCGTTCACGATACACTTACGCGTCTATAAGAAAAGGTCATTTTTACCTTTGATAGGCCTGCATTTGACCACGACCTCACCTGACGGTAAGTGAAGGAACATGCTTGCTTAAAATATAACGATTCTCTCTTGCCTTGAAAACTCCCAGATTATATTTCGCAGGAAACACAGACGCTGGTAAGTTGTTCCATTCCTTTGCTGTCTACGCATTAAGTGTTGAAGGGAAACCTTTTGTCTCATTCCCACTACACTGTCAACACTCTGGTGGAAGTAGGAAAACAATATAAAGCAGGTATATGTATAAAGTTTTCGCGCCCACTTACTAGATCCGTTTTGTAAAGCGGCTACCGTTTTTATTCAAGTACATTTTATATAAACCGGCTAAGCGGATATTATTGTCGATATACGCTGATAGATATTACAAATATTGTGAATGTTGTCCGAATACAACCTTAGCAAGGACAAGTTCCCGAGTACAGAGCCGACGCCGACGTCGCCTGGCCTGCCGTAATCACTGCCACGACAATAAATAACTACGTACCTACTACACATTAATTTAACACGAATGCTGTAAATATATTGTGATTCATATACCCTGTCAAAGCTTCACATCATGTACTTAACGATCTGTTAGCTACCTAGTTAATTTCCATTTAATTATTGTTTTTACGATAAATAAATGCCCTTGCTGATTTTATTACTCTGTCCACTCCATTGACTATTAATCCAGTTGACCAATGATACAACTTCCCCTCATACGAAAATTCGTGGTGTATTTCAACCACTAATTTCTAATAAATCACGGAAACCCGTTGATGTCTTTTGCTCCATCCTGTTCTGTTCTTTGTAATTTCGTATGCCTTGTCTCGTTTTGTTACCTCGCCCCCTGCCCGCGCAGGTGAGTCGTGTTTGTACGAGATATTATGTTCACGAGCTATCAACGGGCTTTATAATCTTTGGCCCACTCTGAATAGATCGTTTTTGTATTAAAAATAATTTCAGTTGGTTTTTCGAAAATATGAATAAATTACTTTTGAATCCCTACTTATATAAAAACATCACAATATCATCATCATCAAGAGCCTGAAGACATCCACTGCTGAACATAGGCCTCCCCCATAAAACGCGACTATGGAAGTTTATCATAGGTGCCATATTCACCACGCTTGGCAGGTGGCTTGGTGATCGCAGAAGATTTTAATGTACCGAGGAGAATGTTGCTGCCCATTCCCTGGATATTCCCTTTGCCGGCTCTTACGGCACCCACGGGAAGAGATGAGATAGGCCTATTCTCACACCGCGCCGGGACCACACGGCCATTAATTAATAATATAAAAAACCGAAACCTTTGTGTGCCGTTTACAATTTGTTATATTGTTGATATTACCTACTAATCGAAATAAAATACTTTTTACCCTGGTTAATTAACAGCTCCTCAAGGAAAAGTAAAACGGGTAAGTTACAAGCGAAACCGCGGGCGCATCTAGTATATTATAATTCGTAAACATTTAGCAGTACAAAACCATATATTCAGATTTTTGATTGTGACAAGCAAACCAACGGAACAATGGTGATACGAATGTCTATCAGAATATTGCAATAGGTGAAATATCATCCGTTGTAAGAAATTAAAAGAAATCGACCTCTAAATGTACAGGTCAAGGTTAAGAGTGTAATGTTTAGATGAAAGAGATGAACTTTGTGTCGGACACGGCCTTCCTCGCCCCACTACACTCGCATCAAAGTTTCACCCACATGGCAATCCGTGGATAGTAATAAATATTGTGCAAAAAAGTAAAGAGTTCACATCACAACAGCGGAAAGGTCACCGCCGATAGTACATTGACTCTTCAGCACTAACGGTCTCTATAAACAAACTAATAACTATGAGACTTCGGGGTATTTTTGAAAAAAGAAGCGTAATATATTTAAAAAACTCTACTTGTCGATATTTTTAAATTACCATAAAACTCTTCTTATTTTTAATTTACTTAGCAACTAAAGAAATACATATATTTTGTTTACCGTTAGCACTATTAATGTTTGAGATTTTCTATTTTAAAAATCTAACACTAATGCAAGTTTCTACTTTTTTTAGGAAGATGCCATATTGTACCTTTGTAAGCACTATTTTGAAAATTGTAGGTACCTACTTACTAATATATAGGTAGTGCTTTATTAGTGTAAACTATATTACGATGTAATGAATCTACTATGGATTATGTGCTATGTATGTGTGTGTTGACTGGCATTATAGCTCAGTTGGTAGTAGCCCTGCCTTCTGAACTGTAGATTGTGGGTTAGATTCCTACCCAGGACAAACATTTGTGTGATGAACATAGATGTTTGTTCTGTGTCTGGGTGTTTTATTGAATTCGAAGTATGTATTTACAAAGAAAAAGTATCTATGTATTATATCAGTTATCTGGTTTCCATAGTACAAGCTTTGCTTAGTTTGGGACTAGATGGCGCTGTGTAGCATGTCCACACATATTTCATCATCCTCTTTGCCTTTTCCCATTTGTTTTATTGGGGTCGGCTCCCAATCTAACCTGTAGCGGCAAGCTACCAGAATTACACGAGCGACTGCCATCTGACCTCGCAACCCATAAGGGACCAGTAACAGGGATGGTTAGATCAGGCGTCAGATTCTATCAGGCGTCTGACTACCCGTAACGATTGCCAAAGATGTTCTTATGACAACCGGGACCGACGGCTTAACGTGCTCTCCGAGGCACGGAGCGATGGCATCACAAACTGCACATAACTTACTAGATAAGTCATTGGTGCAGGGCCGAGGATCGAACCCGGTGCCGTAAGTTTGCGAAGCGCACATGCTACCGCTCGGCCACCATCGCCACGTCCCACACATATTTATTTGTTATTATTTATTACATTATTCATTGTGTGATATGATGTATAAGTACAACTAGGAACCGCATCACATTATCGTGCATGTAAGAAGTAAACATGCAAGGCACTCGTGAGTTGCCCAAGTGCTCGATCAACGATCGGGCTGATCGCACAATGTCAACTTAATTTGCCACAGCAGCCTCCATTCGGTCAGATGTCGGTCTTTCGAATGTAAAAGTTTAGATAATCTAATGCATGAAGGTCACCGATTTTGAAATTTTAATCCCCTCGAGCTTTATAATACTTGACCGGTTAAGGCACCGACAGACTCGCTAGAGTGCTCGTTATAAACATAGAACAGAACTTACATTATCAAAATAATTATTAGCATATGTATAATAATAAATTAACTACACAGCTTCGTTAAGACAACCCACAGTTACAGCGTATTGAGACCAAATTGTACCACATTTACTGCAATAAAGATGTTTGTATTTGTATTTTTTTTTTTTTTTTTACTTTACTTTACTATTACTATAAAATTGGATACCCATGAGTGACTGACTGACTGATGATTGACATAATTGATCTCAGCTCTCAGAAGTGGTCAGTCAAAACTGAGTATGAGGCTGTATAGTGATGGGTCATGTCACCCCAGGAAAAATCTGACATTACCAGAAAATCGTCTCTGAGATGGAACAGGTCAACGGATCTCGAAAACGACAAGAGATATGGGGGTCCAGTTTTAACTAATGTTGGAGTAGACCCTGGGATGTTTCCAGAGAAATGAAAAAAATGGGGGCCCCCGAACAAAAAACGGTGGCCCCCATACAAAATTGAAACGCTCATAATTCGGCAACGGTAAGAGGTATGTGGGTGGTGCTCGACCAAATGTCATAGAGGATGACGGGGGCTGTCAGATGGTTGTCATGAAAATCCAAGATGGCGGATTCAAAATGGCGGCCATTTTGAAAGTTGGTCCGATCGGGGTGATTTTTTGCATTGGGGGGTTTTCGGGGCCGCAGATTCGATATTTCAAAAAAAATTTTGGATTCCGCCATTTTTAAAGATGGCTGCCATACAAATTTTTTTTTTCATTTTTGACGCATTGTTTCTCGACACCTATGGAAAATTTTGAATGTCTTTGTTGTGTTTTGTGTCCAGATGATCGAGGTGTCTTCAAAAAAATTCGCGACCTGGTCTTCCGAACTTCGGTCACTCGGACGGTCAACGGCCTGGCCAAACCATAAAAGATAGATCATGTGCGTTTTAAGGAATGTCATAGCAAACCCTGGGACGATTTTGGAGATGTCAAAAAAAATTCAAAATGGCGGAAAAAAAAATCCGCCATACAAATTTTAACCATAAATGACGGCGAAACTATGACACTTTAGTATAAAGAGCTCGAACTAATATTAGTTGGAGGTCAGAGGGGAAGATTGCGAAAAATTTCTTTTTTCAAAATGGCGGAAATTTTGGCCGCGGCGGAAAAAAAAGTTTCACCGATCCGGATGAAAATCGATATCTGGGGGTCCCCAAGGATGATGATCAACATTCTGTAATCAAATTTTGACATGTGTCAACTTTCAATGGGGCTGCCATACAAAAGTGCTTTTATTGAAATATCAACTTTGCTTTTTTGCGCCTCCGTTGCGAGTGATTTAGAAAAGTCGTTCCTGGGGATAAAGTATAGATGTTATAAGGGTAAGAATGCAATATCAGTGAAATCAATTTTTTTCAAGATGGCGGCTGTAGACGTACCGACTCATAGTAAAAGTTGTCCGATCCGAATGAAAATCGATATCTGAAAATCCCACGGTACACTTGGTAGGAATGTGTAAAAACTTTTTTGATTCCGCCATTTTGAAATATTGCGAACATGCAATTTCACTTTTTTAGGATTTTTAATTCGCAAATAACACCGAAACTGTGAGACTTTTGTAGGGAGGGTTTGTTCTAATATTGTACAGTTTTGAGAGGGGCATACAGTAAAAAAGAATGTTTTTCAAAATGGCGGTCCATTGGTCCGCGTCCGAAAATAAAGAAGCTCCGATCGGGATGTAAATCGATATCTGGGGGCCCCAAAGGATGCTGATCAACATGGTTTGGTCAAATTTTGACATCTGTCATTTTTTAATATGGCCGCCGTATATACTATTATCAAAATTGCTGTTTTCCGTTTTATTGCCTATGGTACTACAGTTTCGGAAGGAGATAGTTGTAATTTTGACAGATGTCAGTGTGACAGATGTCAAACGTCAAAATTTTGACAGATGTCAAATTTTTTGATAGATGTCAAATGTCAATTTTTTTCCAACCTACCAAATGCAACGACGAGCGAAGCAAGCACCAAGTATACTGTAGTTTGGTATAAGTGGACGGTCACGACCAACACTTGCACCTGCACACTTGCACCGTGTGCGGGCCGCGTGCGGCCCGCGCACGGTGCAAGTGTGCCGCTTGCGACCTGCGCACTGTTCTAATACCGCTGTCAAGTGTAGACAGATGTCAGTTTGATTGATTTTAAATGTCAAACTTTTGACAGATGTCAATTGTCAAATTTTTTGACAGATGTCAAATTTATTGACAAATATCAAATGTCAATTTTTTGGACAGATGTCAAATGTCAATTTTTTTTCCAACCTACCAAATGCGGCGATGAGTGAGTTAGTTTATTGTCTCTCATTGGTATAATTGGACAGTCACAACTAACACTTGCACCTGCACACTTGCACCGTGAGCGGGCCGCGTGCGGCCCGCGCACGGTGAAAGTGTGCCGCTTGCAACCTGCGCACTGTTCTAATACCGCTGTCAAGTGTAAACAGTTCAGATGTCAGTTTGATTGATGTCAAATGTCAAACTTTTGACAGATGTCAAATGTCAAACTTTTGACAGATGTCAAATGTCAAATTTGATGACAGATGTCAAATTTATTGACAAATATCAAATGTCAATTTTTTTGACAGATGTCAAATGTCAATTTTTAGGACAGTTGTCAAATGTCAATTTTTGACAGGTGTCAAACGTCAAATTTTTTCCGACATACCCAATGCGACGACGAGCGAAGCGAGTTAGTTTACTGTAGTTTGGTATAAGTGGACGGTCACGATCAGCACTTGCACCGCGCACGGTGCATGTGTGCCGGTTGCATCCTACTCATGGTGCAAATGACGCTGTCAAGTCAAACAAAATGGCCGCCATGCAAAGTCACGCGCATTATCATTTTCTTTGATAAATACGGCAGTTTTGTACAAGTACTTGCAAAATTTAAAGTTTAGCTCCAAGTATAGCGTTTTGAACAAATGGAACGCCACGAAAACACACACGCGGGCCGCTCGCGGCCCGCGCACTGGGCAAAATACTAGTTTTTACTTTACTTTATTACTTTACTTTACTTTACTATTACTATAAAATTGAATACCCATGTACTGACTCACTGACTGATGATTGACATAATTGATCTCAGCTCTCAGAAGTGGTCTGTCAAAACTGAGTATGAGGCTGTATAGTGATGGGTCATGTCACCCCGGGAAAAATCTGACATTACCAGAAAGTCATCTCTGAGATGGAACAGGTCAACGGATCTCGAAAACGATAAGAGATATGGGGGTCCAGTTTTAACTAAAGTTGGATTAGACCCTGGGATGTTTCCAGAGAAATGAAAAAAATGGGGGCCCCCGAACAAAAAACGGTGGCCCCCATACAAAATTGAAACGCTCATAATTCGGAAACGGTAAGAGGTATGTGGGTAGTGCTCGACCAAATGTCATAGAGGATGACGGGGGCTGTCAGATGGTGGTCATGAAAATCCAAGATGGCGGATTCAAAATGGCGGCCATTTTGAAAGTTGGTCCGATCGGGGTGATTTTTCGCATGGGGGGGTTTTCGGGGCCGCAGATTCGTAATTTGAAAAAAAATTTTGGATTCCGCCATTTTTAAAGATGGCTGCCATACAATTTTTTTTTCCCATTTTTGACGCATTGTTTCTCGATACCTATGGAAAGTTTTGAATATCTTTGTTAACATTCGTGTCAAGGTGTTTGAGGTGTCTCCAGAAAAATTCATGTCCTGGTCTTCCGACCTTCGGTCACTCGGACAGTCAACGGCCTGGCCAAACCATATCAGATAGGTCATGTGCGTTTTAAGGAATGTCATAGCAAACCCTGGGCCGATTTTGGAGATGTCAAAAAAAATTCAAAATGGCGGAAAAAAAAATCCGCCATACAAATTTTAACCGTAAATGACGGCGAAACTATGACACTTTAGTATAAAGAGCTCGAACTAATATTGGTTGGAGGTCAGAGGGGAAGATTGCGAAAAATTTTTTTTTTCAAAATGGCGGAAATTTTGGCCGCGGCGGGAAAAAAAGTTTCACCGATCCGGATGAAAATCGATATCTGGGGGTCCCCAAGGATGATGATCAACATTCTGTAATCAAATTTTGACATGTGTCAACTTTCAATGGGGCTGCCATACAAAGGTGCTTTTATTGAAATATCAACTTTGCTTTTTTGCGCCTCCGTTGCGAGTGCTTTAGAAAAGTCGTTCCTGGGGATCATGTATAGATGTTATAAGGGTAAAAATGCAATATCAGTGAAATCAATTTTTTTCAAGATGGCGGCTGTAGACGTACCGACTCATAGTAAAAGTTGTCCGATCCGAATGAAAATCGATATCTGAAAATCCCACGGTACACTTGGTAGGAAAGTGTAAAAACTTTTTTGATTCCGCCATTTTGAAAAATTGCGAACATGCAATTTCACTTTTTAAGGATTTTTAATTCGCAAATAACACCGAAACTGTGAGACTTTTGTAGGGAGGGTTTGTTCTAATATTGTACAGTTTTGTGAGGGGCACACAGTGAAAAAGTACTTTTTTCAAAATGGCGGTCTATTGGTCCGCGTCTGAAAGTAAAGGTGCTCTGATCGGGATATAAATCGATATCTGGGGGTCCCAAAGGATGCTGATCAACATGGTTTGGTCAAATTTTGACATCTGTCATTTTTTAATATGGCCGCCGTATATACTATTATCAAAATTGCTGTTTTCCGTTTTATCGCCTATGGTACTACAGTTTCGGAAGGAGATAGTTGTAATTTTGACAGATGTCAGTGTGACAGATGTCAAAATTTTGACAGATGTCAAATTTTTTGATAGATGTCAAATGTCAATTTTTTTCCAACCTACCAAATGCAACGACGAGCGAAGCAAGCACCAAGTATACTGTAGTTTGGTATAAGTGGACGGTCACGACCAAAACTTGCACCTGCACACTTGCACCGTGTGCGGGCCGCGTGCGGCCCGCGCACGGTGCAAGTGTGCCGCTTGCGACCTGCGCACTGTTCTAATACCGCTGTCAAGTGTAGACAGATGTCAGTTTGATTGATGTCAAATGTCAAACTTTTGACAGATGTCAAATGTCAAATTTTTTGACAGATGTCAAATTTTTTGATAGATGTCAAATGTCAATTTTTTTCCAACCTACCAAATGCAACGACGAGCGAAGCAAGCACCAAGTATACTGTAGTTTGGTATAAGTGGACGGTCACGACCAAAACTTGCACCTGCACACTTGCACCGTGTGCGGGCCGCGTGCGGCCCGCGCACGGTGCAAGTGTGCCGCTTGCGACCTGCGCACTGTTCTAATACCGCTGTCAAGTGTAGACAGATGTCAGTTTGATTGATGTCAAATGTCAAACTTTTGACAGATGTCAAATGTCAAATTTTTTGACAGATGTCAAATTTTTGACAGATGTCAAATGTCAATTTTTGACAGATGTCAAACGTCAAATTTTTTCCAACCTACCCAATGCGACGACGAGCGAAGCGAGTTAGTTTACTGTAGTTTGGTATAAGTGGACGGTCACGATCAACACTTGCACCTGCACAATTGCACCGTGTGCGGGCCGCGTGCGGCCCGCACACGGTGCAAGTGTGCCGGTTTTGACCTGCTAATGGTGCCAATGACGCTGTCAAGTCAAACAAGATGGCCGCCATGCACAAGTCAGATGAATTATCATTTTCTTTGATAGATACCGCAGTTTTGTACAAGTACTTGCAAAATTTAAAGTTTAGCTGCAAGTATAGCGTTTTGAACAAATGGAACGCCACGAAAACACCCACGCGGGCCGCTCGCGGCCCGCGCACGGGGCAAAATACTAGTTACTATTACTATAAAATTGGATACCCATGACTCACTGACTGACTGACTGATGATTGACATAATTGATCTCAGCTCTCAGAAGTGGTCTGTCAAAACTGAGTATGAGGCTGTATAGTGATGGGTCATGTCACCCCGGGAAAAATCTGACATTACCAGAAAATCGTCTCTGAGTTGGAACAGGTCAACGGATCTCAAAAACGATAAGAGATAAGGGTGTCCCGTTTTAACTAAAATTGGAGTAGACCCTGGGATGTTTTCAGAGAAATAAAAAAAATGGGGGCCCCCGAACAAAAAACGGTGGCCCCCATACAAAATTGAAACGTTCATAATTTGGAAACGGTAAGAGGTATGTGGGTAGTGCTCGACCAAATGTCATAGAGGATGACGGGAGCTGTCAGATGGTTGTCATGAAAATCCAAGATGGCGGTTTCAAAATGGCGGCCATTTTGAAAGTTGGTCCGATCGGGGTGATTTTTTGCATTGGGGGGTTTTCGGGGCCACACATTCGATATTTGAAAAAATATTTTGGATTCCGCCAGTTTTAAAGATGGCTGCCATACAAATTTTTTTTTCCATTTTTGACGCATTGTTTCTCGACACCTATGGAAAATTTTGAATGTCTTTGTTGTGTTTTGTGCCCAGGTGATCGAGGTGTCTTCAAAAAAATTCGCGACCTGGTCTTCCGACCTTCGGTCACTCGGACAGTCAACGGCCTGGCCAAACCATATGAGATAGGTCATGTGCGTTTTAAGGAATGTCATAGCAAACCCTGGGACGATTTTGGAGATGTCAAAAAAAATTCAAAATGGCGGAAAAAAAAATCCGCCATACAAATTTTAACCGTAAATGACGGCGAAACTATGACACTTTAGTATAAAGAGCTCGAACTAATATTGGTTGGAGGTCAGAGGGGAAGATTGCGAAAAATTTTTTTTTCAAAATGGCGGAAATTTTGGCCGCGGCGGGAAAAAAAGTTTCACCGATCCGGATGAAAATCGATATCTGGATGATGACCCCAAGGATGATGATCAACATTCTGTAATCAAATTTTGACATGTGTCAACTTTCAATGGGGCTGCCATACAAAGGTGCTTTTATTGAAATATCAACTTTGCTTTTTTGCGCCTCCGTTGCGAGTGCTTTAGAAAAGTCGTTCCTGGGGATCAAGTATAGATGTTATAAGGGTAAAAATGCAATATCAGTGAAATCAATTTTTTTCAAGATGGCGGCTGTAGACGTACCGACTCATAGTAAAAAATGTCCGATCCGAATGAAAATCGATATCTGAAAATCCCACGGTACACTTGGTAGGAATGTGTAAAAACTTTTTTGATTCCGCCATTTTGAAATATTGCGAACATGCAATTTCACTTTTTAAGGATTTTTAATTCGCAAATAACACCGAAACTGTGAGACTTTTGTAGGGAGGGTTTGTTCTAATACTGTACAGTTTTGAGAGGGGCACACATTGAAAAAGTACTTTTTTCAAAATGGCGGTCTATTGGTCCGCGTCTGAAAGTAAAGGTGCTCTGATCGGGATATAAATCGATATCTGGGGGTCCCAAAGGATCCTGATCAACATGGTTTGGTCAAATTTTGATTTCTGTCATTTTTTAATATGGCCGCCGTACATACTGTTATCGAAATTGCTGTTTTGCGTTTTATCGCCTATGGTACTACAGTTTCGGAAGGAGATAGTTGTAATTTTGACAGATGTCAGTGTGACAGATGTCAAACGTCAAAATTTTGACAGAAGTCAAATTTTTTGATAAATGTCAAATGTCAGTTTTTTTCCAACCTACCAAATGCAACGACTCGTCGTTGAAGCGAGCAGCAAGTATACTGTAGTTTGGTATAAGTGGACGGTCACGACTAACACTTGCACCTGCACACTTGCACCGTGCGCAAGTGTGCCGCTTGCGACCTGCGCACTGTTCTAATACCGCTGTCAAGTGTAGACAGATGTCAGTTTGATTGATGTCAAATGTCAAACTTTTGACAGATGTCAAATGTCAAATTTTTGACAGGTGTCAAATTTATTGACAAATGTCAAATGTCAATTTTTTGGACAGATGTCAAACGTCAAGATTTTGACAGATGTCAAACGTCAAATTTTTGACAGATGTCAAACGTCAAATTTTAGTCAAATCGTCTCAGATATCGATTTTCATACGGATCGGATAACGTTTTGTTAAAGTCAGTACGTCTATATCCGCCATCTTGAAAAAAATCGGTTTTATTGTTTTTGCATTTTTACCCTTATCGCATCTATACTCGATCCCCAGGAATGACTTTTCTAAAATATTGGTATTTGAGGCGCAAAAAAGGAAAGTGTATATTTCGATAAAAGTACCTTTGTATGGCAGCCATATTGAAAATTGGTTAAAGTCAAAATTTGATTTTAGAATGTTGATCAGCATCCCTGGGGACCCCTAGATATCGATTTTCATCCGGATCGGTGAAACTTCTGAAATTAAAGGTGCTCTGATCGGGATATAAATCGATATCTGGGGGTCCCAAAGGATGCTGATCAACATGGTTTGGTCAAATTTTGACATCTGTCATTTTTTATACGGCCGGCTTATGTACTGTTATCAAAATGGCTGTTTTCCGTTTTATCGCCTATGGTACTACAGTTTCGGTTCGAGATAGTGGTCATTTCGACAGATGTCAGTGTGACAGATGTCAAATGTCAATATTTTGACAGGTGTCAAATTTTTTGACAGATGTCAAATGTCAATTTTTTGGACAGATGTCAAATGTCAATTTTTTTCCAACCTACCAAATGCGGCGATGAGTGAGTTAGTTTATTGTCTCTTATTGGTATAATTGGACAGTCACGACTAACACTTGCACCTGCACACTTGCACCGTGTGCGGGCCGCGTGCGGCCCGCGCACGGTGCAAGTGTGCCGCTTGCGACCTGCGCACTGCTCTAATACCGCTGTCAAGTGTAGACAGATGTCAGTTTGATTGATGTCAAATGTCAAACTTTTGACAGATGTCAAATGTCAATTTTTTTTACAGGTGTCAAATTTATTGACAAATGTCAAATGTCAATTTTTTGGACAGATGTCAAATGTCAATTTTTTTTCCAACCTACCAAATGCGGCGATGAGTGAGTTAGTTTATTGTCTCTTATTGGTATAATTGGACAGTCACGACTAACACTTGCACCTGCACACTTGCACCGTGTGCGGGCCGCGTGCGGCCCGCGCACGGTGCAAGTGTGCCGCTTGCGACCTGCGCACTGCTCTAATACCGCTGTCAAGTGTAGACAGATGTCAGTTTGATTGATGTCAAATGTCAAACTTTTGACAGATGTCAAATGTCAATTTTTTTTACAGGTGTCAAATTTATTGACAAATGTCAAATGTCAATTTTTTGGACAGATGTCAAATGTCAATTTTTTTTCCAACCTACCAAATGCGGCGATGAGTGAGTTAGTTTATTGTCTCTTATTGGTATAATTGGACAGTCACGACTAACACTTGCACCTGCACACTTGCACCGTGTGCGGGCCGCGTGCGGCCCGCGCACGGTGCAAGTGTGCCGCTTGCGACCTGCGCACTGCTCTAATACCGCTGTCAAGTGTAGACAGATGTCAGTTTGTCAGTTTGATTGATGTCAAATGTCAATTTTTTTTACAGGTGTCAAATTTATTGACAAATGTCAAATGTCAATTTTTTGGACAGATGTCAAATGTCAAATTTTTTCCAACCTACCTAATGTGACGACGAGCAAAGCGAGTTAGTTTACTGTAGTTTGGTACAAGTGGACGGTCACGACCAACACTTGCACCTGCACACTTGCACCGTGAGCACGCGCACGGTGCAAGTGTGCCAGTTGCGACCTACTAATGGTGCAAATGACGCTGTCAAGTCAAACAAGATGGCCGCCATGCAAAGTCACGCGCATTATCATTTTCTTTGATAAATACCGCAGTTTTGTACAAGTACTTGCAAAATTTAAAGTTTAGCTCCAAGTATAGCGTTTTGAACAAATGGAACGCCACGAAAACACCCACGCGGGCCGCTCGCGGCCCGCGCACGGGGCAAAATACTAGTTACTACTATTATAAAATTGAATACCCATGAGTGACTGACTGATGATTGACATAATTGATCTCAGCTCTCAGAAGTGGTCAGTCAAAACTGAGTATGAGGCTGTATAGTGATGGGTCATGTCACCTCGGGAAAAATCTGACATTACCAGAAAATCGTCTCTGAGATGGAACAGGTCAACGGATCTCGAAAACGATAAGAGATAAGGGGGTCCCGTTTTAACTAAAGTTGGAGTAAACCCTGGGATGTTTCCAGAGAAATGAAAAAAATGGGGGCCCCCGAACAAAAAACGGTGGCCCCCATACAAAATTGAAACGCTCATAATTCGGCAACGGTAAGAGGTATGTGGGTGGTGCTCGACCAAATGTCATAGAGGATGACGGGGGCTGTCAGATGGTTGTCATGAAAATCCAAGATGGCGGATTCAAAATGGCGGCCATTTTGAAAGTTGGTCCGATCGGGGTGATTTTTTGCATTGGGGGGTTTTCGGGGCCGCAGATTCGATATTTCAAAAAAAATTTTGGATTCCGCCATTTTTAAAGATGGCTGCCATACAAATTTTTTTTTTCATTTTTGACGCATTGTTTCTCGACACCTATGGAAAATTTTGAATGTCTTTGTTGTGTTTTGTGTCCAGATGATCGAGGTGTCTTCAAAAAAATTCGCGACCTGGTCTTCCGAACTTCGGTCACTCGGACGGTCAACGGCCTGGCCAAACCATAAAAGATAGATCATGTGCGTTTTAAGGAATGTCATAGCAAACCCTGGGACGATTTTGGAGATGTCAAAAAAAATTCAAAATGGCGGAAAAAAAAATCCGCCATACAAATTTTAACCATAAATGACGGCGAAACTATGACACTTTAGTATAAAGAGCTCGAACTAATATTAGTTGGAGGTCAGAGGGGAAGATTGCGAAAAATTTTTTTTTTCAAAATGGCGGAAATTTTGGCCGCGGCGGAAAAAAAAGTTTCACCGATCCGGATGAAAATCGATATCTGGGGGTCCCCAAGGATGATGATCAACATTCTGTAATCAAATTTTGACATGTGTCAACTTTCAATGGGGCTGCCATACAAAGGTGCTTTTATTGAAATATCAACTTTGCTTTTTTGCGCCTCCGTTGCGAGTGATTTAGAAAAGTCGTTCCTGGGGATCAAGTAAAGATGTTATAAGGGTAAGAATGCAATATCAGTGAAATCAATTTTTTTCAAGATGGCGGCTGTAGACGTACCGACTCATAGTAAAAGTTGTCCGATCCGAATGAAAATCGATATCTGAAAATCCCACGGTACACTTGGTAGGAATGTGTAAAAACTTTTTTGATTCCGCCATTTTGAAATATTGCGAACATGCAATTTCACTTTTTTAGGATTTTTAATTCGCAAATAACACCGAAACTGTGAGACTTTTGTAGGGAGGGTTTGTTCTAATATTGTACAGTTTTGAGAGGGGCATACAGTGAAAAAGAATGTTTTTCAAAATGGCGGTCCATTGGTCCGCGTCCGAAAATAAAGAAGCTCCGATCGGGATGTAAATCGATATCTGGGGGCCCCAAAGGATGCTGATCAACATGGTTTGGTCAAATTTTGACATCTGTCATTTTTTAATATGGCCGCCGTATATACTATTATCAAAATTGCTGTTTTCCGTTTTATTGCCTATGGTACTACAGTTTCGGAAGGCTATATTTGTAATTTTTTTTTTTGTTTTTTTTTTTTTGTTTTTTTTTTTTTGTTGTTGTTTTTTTTTTTTTTCTATTTTTACTAAATATTCTAATAACAGTTATGTCAATCATGATGTGTACACATGTTTTGGGATATAATCTAGCTCAAAATGTATGTATTTTTTTTTTCTTTCTGCTTGTTCTTTCATTTGGTTATATTCTGTTTTGTGTGCCAAATAAAATAAATAAATAAATAAATAAATTTTGACAGATGTCAGTGTGACAGATGTCAAACGTCAAAATTTTGACAGATGTCAAATTTTTTGATAGATGTCAAATGTCAATTTTTTTCCAACCTACCAAATGCAACGACGAGCGAAGCAAGCACCAAGTATACTGTAGTTTGGTATAAGTGGACGGTCACGACCAACACTTGCACCTGCACACTTGCACCGTGTGCGGGCCGCGTGCGGCCCGCGCACGGTGCAAGTGTGCCGCTTGCGACCTGCGCACTGTTCTAATACCGCTGTCAAGTGTAGACAGATGTCAGTTTGATTGATTTTAAATGTCAAACTTTTGACAGATGTCAATTGTCAAATTTTTTTGACAGATGTCAAATTTATTGACAAATATCAAATGTCAATTTTTTGGACAGATGTCAAATGTCAATTTTTTTTCCAACCTACCAAATGCGGCGATGAGTGAGTTAGTTTATTGTCTCTCATTGGTATAATTGGACAGTCACAACTAACACTTGCACCTGCACACTTGCACCGTGTGCGGGCCGCGTGCGGCCCGCGCACGGTGAAAGTGTGCCGCTTGCAACCTGCGCACTGTTCTAATACCGCTGTCAAGTGTAAACAGATGTCAGTTTGATTGATGTCAAATGTCAAACTTTTGACAGATGTCAAATGTCAAATTTGATGACAGATGTCAAATTTATTGCCAATGTCAAATGTCAATTTTTTGGACAGATGTCAAATGTCAAATTTTTTCCAACCTACCTAATGTGACGACGAGCAAAGCGAGTTAGTTTACTGTAGTTTGGTACAAGTGGACGGTCACGACCAACACTTGCACCTGCACACTTGCACCGTGTGCGGGCCGCGTGCGGCCCGCGCACGGTGCAAGTGTGCCAGTTGCGACCTACTAATGGTGCAAATGACGCTGTCAAGTCAAACAAGATGGCCGCCATGCAAAGTCACGCGCATTATCATTTTCTTTGATAAATACCGCAGTTTTGTACAAGTACTTGCAAAATTTAAAGTTTAGCTCCAAGTATAGCGTTTTGAACAAATGGAACGCCACGAAAACACCCACGCGGGCCGCTCGCGGCCCGCGCACGGGGCAAAATACTAGTTACTTCTATAAACTTAAAAACCCATTGACTGACTGACTGACTGATGACTGATTGACATAATTGATCTCAGCTCTCAGAAGTGGTCAGTCAAAACTGAGTATGAGGCTGTATAGTGATGGGTCATGTCACCTCGGGAAAAATCTGACATTACCAGAAAATCGTCTCTGAGATGGAACAGGTCAACGGATCTCAAAAACGACAAGAGATATGGGGGTCCAGTTTTAACTAAAGTTGGAGTAGACCCTGGGATGTTTCCAGAGAAATGAAAAAAATGGGGGCCCCCGAACAAAAAACGGTGGCCCCCATACAAAATTGAAACGCTCATAATTCGGAAACGGTAAGAGGTATGTGGGTGGTGCTCGACCAAATGTCATAGAGGATGACGGGGGCTGTCAGATGGTGGTCATGAAAATCCAAGATGGCGGATTCAAAATGGCGGCCATTTTGAAAGTTGGTCCGATCGGGGTGATTTTTCGCATGGGGGGGTTTTCGAGGCCGCAGATTCAAAATTTAAAAAAAAATTTTGGATTACGCCATTTTTAAAGATGGCTGCCATACAATTTTTTTTTCCATTTTTGACGCATTGTTTCTCGATACCTATGGAAAATTTTGAATGTCTTTGTTGACTTTTGTGTCCAGGTGATCGATGTGTCTTCAAAAAAATTCGCGACCTGGTCTTCCGAACTTCGGTCTTTCGGACGGTCAACGGCCTGGCCAAACCATAAAAGATAGGTCATGTGCGTTTTAAGGAATGTCATAGCAAACCCTGGGACGATTTTGGAGATGTCAAAAAAAATTCAAAATGGCGGAAAAAAAAATCCGCCATACAAATTTTAACCGTAAATGACGGCGAAACTATGACACTTTAGTATAAAGAGCTCGAACTAATATTGGTTGGAGGTCAGAGGGGAAGATTGCAAAAATTTTTTTTTTCAAAATGGCGGAAATTTTGGCCGCGGCGGGAAAAAAAGTTTCACCGATCCGGATGAAAATCGATATCTGGGGGTCCCCAAGGATGGTGATCAACATTCTGTAATCAAATTTTGACATGTGTCAACTTTCAATGGGGCTGCCATACAAAGGTGCTTTTATTGAAATATCAACTTTGCTTTTTTGCGCCTCCGTTGCGAGTGCTTTAGAAAAGTCGTTCCTGGGGATCAAGTATAGATGTTATAAGGGTAAAAATGCAATATCAGTGAAATCAATTTTTTTCAAGATGGCGGCTGTAGACGTACCGACTCATAGTAAAAGTTGTCCGATCCGAATGAAAATCGATATCTGAAAATCCCACGGTACACTTGGTAGGAATGTGTAAAAACTTTTTTGATTCCGCCATTTTGAAATATTGCGAACATGCAATTTCACTTTTTAAGGATTTTTAATTCGCAAATAACACCGAAACTGTGAGACTTTTGTAGGGAGGGTTTGTTCTAATATTGTACAGTTTTGAGAGGGGCACACAGTGAAAAAGTACTTTTTTCAAAATGGCGGTCTATTGGTCCGCGTCTGAAAGTAAAGGTGCTCTGATCGGGATATAAATCGATATCTGGGGGTCCCAAAGGATGCTGATCAACATGGTTTGGTCAAATTTTGTACATCTGTCATTTTTTAATATGGCCGCCGTATATACTATTATCGAAATTGCTGTTTTCCGTTTTATCGCCTATGGTACTACAGTTTCGGAAGGAGATAGTTGTAATTTTGACAGATGTCAAACGTCAAAATTTTGACAGATGTCAAATTTTTTGATAGATGTCAAATGTCAATTTTTTTCCAACTTACCAAATGCAACGACGAGCGAAGCGAGCAGCAAGTATACTGTAGTTTGGTATAAGTGGACGGTCACGACCAACACTTGCACCTGCACACTTGCACCATGTGCGGGCCGCGTGCGGCCCGCCCACGGTGCAAGTGTGCCGCTTGCGACCTGCGCACTGTTCTAATACCGCTGTCAAGTGTAGACAGATGTCAGTTTGATTGATTTTAAATGTCAAACTTTTGACAGATGTCAATTGTCAAATTTTTTGACAGATGGCAAATTTATTGACAAATGTCTAATGTCAATTTTTTGGACAGATGTCAAATGTCAATTTTTTTTCCAACCTACCAAATGCGGCGATGAGTGAGTTAGTTTATTGTCTCTCATTGGTATAATTGGACAGTCACAACTAACACTTGCACCTGCACACTTGCACCGTGTGCGGGCCGCGTGCGGCCCGCGCACGGTGCAAGTGTGCCGCTTGCGACCTACGCACTGTTCTAATACCGCTGTCAAGTGTAGACAGATGTCAGTTTGATTGATGTCAAATGTCAAACTTTTGACAGCTGTCAAATGTCAAATTTTTTCACAGATGTCAAATTTATTGACAAATGTCAAATGTCAATTTTTTGGACAGATGTCAAATGTCAATTTTTTTTTCCCTACCTACCAAATGCGGCGATGAGTGAGTTAGTTTATTGTCTCTCATTGGTATAATTGGACAGTCACGACTAACACTTGCACCTGCACACTTGCACCGTGTGCGGGCCGCGTGCGGCCCGCGCACGGTGCAAGTGTGCCGCTTGCGACCTGCTAATGGTGCCAATGACGCTGTCAAGTCAAACAAGATGGCCGCCATGCACAAGTCAGATGAATTATCATTTTCTTTGATAGATACCGCAGTTTTGTACAAGTACTTGCAAAATTACAAGTTTAAACACAAGTATAGCGTTTTGAACAAATGGAACGCCACGAAAACACACACGCGGGCCGCTCGCGGCCCGCGCACGGGGCAAAATACTAGTTTAGTTGTATACAAATGTAAAACTTATATAATACCAATATTTTTTTTATGTGATTGAATGACGTGACGAGCAAGTCGTTCACCTGATGTTAAGTGACACGGCCGCCCATAACAGTTGCAGTGTCACCCGGAACTGAACAATAAAGTTTCGCGTGACACTGCACTGCGCACGTCATCCTGAGACATCACCCAGTCTAGTAATCAGATTACTAGACTGAGTGATCAGATCATAAAGTCTCATTTGCCCAGTAATTTCAAAAACAATATGCTTATATTGTTTTGCGGGAATTATATATAGGTATAATTCTGATTGGATATCATTTCCGTCAAGTTCGACGTGAATAAGTTCTAAGAATTAACTAATTAATCTTATTACTAGGTTTTTTAGTGTTGCTTCAATTTAACGAAACGAAATCAAATTACTATGTTTTAGTAGGACTTTTCTGCAAAGTTCATTTAAGTAGGTATAATTCGCCGCCAAGTAGTAGTGTGCAAGCACACTCAGTCACTGGACAAATGAGACTTTTTGATCTGATCACACAGTCTAGTAACCTTATTAATATACAGTGTGAAGCCTCAGGGTGCCGTGCGCAGTGCAGTGTCACGCTAAACTATATTAATTTAGAGTTCCGAGTGATACTGCAATCTGTTATGGGCAGTCGTGACGCTTAACATCAGGCCAACGACTATCACAACATTCATGAATAATTAAAAAAAAATGGACATCACAAGATAAAGTTCTACGTTCTAATCAACTCAACAAGTCGCACCTATTTAGTCTACCTATAATTATATGGTGCTTAAAACAATTCTGTTTAATTATAAGGTTTCTTTGTTCTGTTTTAATTTCCTACAGAATTTGTAGATTCCAATGTATTGCCACCTTTATATTCAGCATCGAATCTATTTGTGTCTATTAATGACGATAGAGTTTAACGTTAACTAGTTCTTTACAGCTGTCATTCATCATACAACAATAAACTTGGTCATTGTGATGATGCTACTCTACTCGTACTCGTAAAAAACATCAGCTGATTTAGACTTGCGGGCGAGAATGACACCGCCATTTTCACAATTATTCCATTAAGGCCCGATTTCACCAACGTTTATTCCAAGTATACGGCTATTCCTTACTCCTGGATACAGCTAATTGACAAATGAAATTACACAAAAAAGACGCCATTTTGATTGTATCCAAGGAATAAGTCTTATTCCTTCACAAAATTGGTGATATAAGGGCACTATATTCGCGTAACTCGGTTGTTCTCGGAAAGTTATACCTGGAATAAAATTTATTCTAGTTTGGTGAAATCGGGCCTAAGGCTGCTGTATAAGCAGATCCACTATCTCGCTCGCGCATTGCGTCATTTTTGAAGATATTAAATAACTGAATTTACTTACGCAAAATCTGGCTAAACTAAATGATCACGAATAACATTAAAAATGTTCAACAAAAATATCATATTAATTCAAATAATTGTTCATACATAAAAACGGCTACGAATGAAAAAAACTTTAAAACCGTTGTATTTATGAAATCTTGTTTGGATTAATATGATATATACATAATATATACATATCCACTATCTCGCACTGCGCGAGCGAGATAGTGGATCTGCGTCGACTTTTTAAAATTTTGGAGGATCAGCCACCGTTTTGGATGATCAAAGGTTTAGGGTAAAAACGAGCTTGAGTTCAAACAATTGCTGGCACGATTTGTCGTGTCTTGTTCTAAGCACTAACACTAGTGTCGAAATCATCTTTCGTCGAACGCAATTTAAGAAATTATATTCGACATCGTTTCAACACCCGACCCGCTACTCACTCCTAGTTGTTTAGAGCAGAATTATAATGTGCTTGTTATTAATTACTGTATAAAATGATGATCATTTTCAAATATTTGTACTATTAAATAGTAATGCAATGCGTTTGAAGCATTATAATGGTTGTTTTTGGTTTTATGGTGATGCTGCCAGATCATCAATGACTTTAAGCCATTATGTCAACTGCCCCACAGTTGTCGTCTATTCTCAGTAGTTCAATTAACAGTTCAATCGATTGAACTACTGAGAATTTTTATTCTCACTAGTTCAATTAAATATTTTGATTCAACATTGGTACTTATTTATTCACACTAGTTCAATAAACAGTTCAATTGATTAAACTACTGAGATTTTTTATTCTCACTAGTACGTTGTCAAAGTAGTGGTATTTTTACACAAAGTGTGTTATTCGTTTGTGATGAGGTGTTTATTCATATATCTAAAACAAAAATGCCCTGTTAACTAATATTAACTTATAAAATAACATTGGTGGCATAATTATATACCTATTATGTACCTACTTAACGCAAATATACATAATGTAGGTAAGCCTATTTATACATATATTTTGTTTTTTTTTTCAATAGGAGTAATTTTAGTTGTAAGTATAAAAATAAACTCAATAAAAAATATTTGCTGTAGTAAAAAGTTAAATTTCTTTGTGAATGAGTAATATAATTAACATATCTCTGAATATTCATACCTTAGTAGTAGGTAGGTACTTATCGTTACTTACAATAACATATAAATTAATTAATTTCCGATCAGGAAAACTAAGCGTTAATTAATTTGAAAGCGTATTTTGTAAACAATCACTAAAATAACATTAGCATAAATGCTTGCATAATATTCATTAGTGAGTCACATTTTCATTTATATTTTGTATATTTTAATTTAAAAACAAAAGTTGGATTGGGCCGTAAACTTTCGTTGACATTGGAATTCCTTGAGGCAGTGAGAGTTTTATTTAACTAAAGGCCAAAAGAACGCTATAAAACGTAATTATTTGATTACATATAAACGTGATTGTATAATATTCATTTTACAATAACTTTTGAACTAAATCGTTTGTTGTTATAACTTACATGTGTATTAAACTTTGAATATTGAACCTATGTCTAAAGTATTAAAATAGCTGTGGCCAGTAATGTAATCACTTTAGCAAATTTTTATATGTAGGCACCTATTCAATTAATACATTTGGAGTGTTTGTAGGTCAGCAGTACAATTTTTGTACTACCTAAGTTATGGCAGCTAGATAAATGTATACCTACTTGTACACTATATTTATAGATGTAGTCATAAGTGTTTCAAGTAGAGCAGAAGTTGTAGTGTATGTAGTGCTGTGGGGAATTTTAAACGGGTCCCAATCTTCAGTCCCCGCGGCACTTTGACTAGAGTTTAACCATGAAGTCCTACTGTGTCAGTACCGGGGTAAAGTAATAACCGGTCAGAATAGCATTATGCCTTATTTGTGAAACAAACGATCCCATTTCTAATCTCACTGCTGTCTGTTACGTTTCCATGTCTCAATGAGAATGGAACCGACCAAGGAAATTACCATATGTGTAAGTATGTTTAACACGGGTAAGTGTACGCTTCCGCCCTATTCGACAGGTTGCGTAAATGTGAGCGCGGCTCACGCTGTGACTGATGGACGAATCCCTTACAATAGGTACCCACTACCCAGGCCTGCCTCTGTCCGTGCCTTGAATGAGAAAAAGTAAAACTTGTGACAGGTCGGCTTTTAGTTATACACGTAAAGGTTTAGTAAAGCTGTACAGTTTTCCATAAACATATTTTGCAATCTGTAAGCTTCGCTCTCTGTCATGGCTATTATCGTCATTTGTATCGCCGAGTTAGGTAATACGCACTCCAACCTATACCTACATATACCTAATGTCTGTTCAATCATCTGAAAAATTATAGCCTTAATGACCCAAAAAACTATTTTAAAAACTTACACGTCTTAATTTATTATGGTTTTAATACATTACTTAAAACAACTTGGCAATAAGTTTAGGGATAGTCGAATATAGCTTAAAAATTATAAATATAAAAAAACTTACGATCGGTTTTGGAGCAATGCAAAAAAAAGTTCAGATGAATAACCAAAACAAATGGTTATTTAAAGTAGGTCCTCCGTGTTATAGTTATTATCAGTCAAAAATGCTACGCGATTCAAAATGGAGTCAGTATATTTCCGTGGTATTAGTGTAATATACATAGCGCACAAGAGTAATAGGGTCTGAAGTAATCACACAAAAGTATCATGTTGTTTCATCAATCAAGATTAAAAACTCTCACAAAGCTACAACAAACAAACAACGCTCACAGATAAAAAGTAAAAAAATATCCAATTACATGTCGGATCTAGAAAATTGGTCACCAAAAAGCGACTAGGTGGCTCAGCGAATGCAGCTTGAAGTGTTATCGACCCATAATTGCTGCGAAATGGCTACGAAACGATAATACAAGTGTAGGAAGACGCTTTGCGACCCAGTAGAGCAGTGGTATTTGTGCGGTGGCTACTGGCTGTCTTGAAAACGAGGACAGGAACTCGAGCTTACAAGATTCTCTTTATGATACTCTGTGATAAGCTTTGGATAAGGCTCATACAATGCAGTTATAAATGATGGTGTGGTGGTTGAGCAGGACGGCGGGCGGCGGGAGGCGGCGGGTTCGATTCCCGCGACAGGACAAATATTTGGGAAAAAAAAGCACTACTTCTTCTGTATCTGGGTGTTTGGGACCATGGTTTTCGAAGTTCCTCGGCTAGATACAGGGAATCCTAGTTAGGATCCAGGATCTATGCAGGTATGTGGGTTTTATTTAAGTATTTATTTATACTATCAATTCATTGGGCCGAAATACACGCTATGAACGAACACATCAAGAATTAAATAAAGGAATGAAGAAAACAACTCACTCGCCCAGAAAGACCATGCTCATGTATCTAAAAAATATTAGATACGGCTTCTGGAACTAGTTAATGAGTGAACAGAAACCAGCAGTCTCATAATGCAATACGCGAATGGGACTATACTGGAGTGGGATCAGAGGTTTATTGCTTCATAAATGTTTCTTATTCATAATGATTGTTGGGTTACATTTCGTATTGGTTTGTAATCAAAGTTGTAAAATTAACTGCGTGACAATTACTCCAATAGGTAAATATATAGCTATGTTTACACAAGACGTGCACCTACAGGTAGGTACGTAAGTTCCCGATTGTATAATATTTTATTACTTATTTAGGTTTGACGAGTGAAAGGCGCTTTACAGGAAGTTAACTCGCTTGTCACCGGTCTAACAATGTGGCCTCATATCATACCATTCTCTAATCGGAATAACTATCTAACCCAATACGTAACCCCGTATCTACTTAAAGAGATATTGCTAAGCCCTTATTTATATGAATCACTTATCATATAGACTTCAATACTGATTTTTGAAAGTTTTTCTAAATCATTAGGCGCATGCAATATAACTCCCTAGGTAAGTAGATATTAATACATCTATTCCTATTCAATCAGATAAAATTCCATGTGATGAAAGAATTCTAAATGTTAACAGACATGGCTAATGCAATGGAGAGCGAGAAATGCAGGAAATGACAACAAAGTGCTCAGGTACATAAACCTACAAGATATGAATATGATAATGTTTCACGGATGCTAAGATACCTTAATGGAGTACTGCGTTCGTATGGTATGATGTTATAATAATACTATAGTGTTGCATTTGCATCGTAAAGCACCCTTGGGTCCCCTGACCCGTGCCGTAACCGTCCCGGAACCGTACGGCGCACTATTGCCGTAACCGCTTGCACCGCGGCACGCTGAACTATCCATAATACCTATCACTCTGTAATATGCCAACAGAAACGATAGTGAGCTGTGAGATGGCTGTGAGCCCACTCGGGTAGGCTGCAAGCGTAAACGCACAATTTAATGTAAACCGAATTTTGATTAAGTAACAAAACATAGGTACCTCGCCGCGTAGATTGAACAAGCGAGACTTCCAATGACATAATGAAGCAATAGAAGGCCGTTGATCGAATTCGATAGTCACCAGTAAAGGTCGTTAAACAATCGGTATCTTAACATGCATCTAGGATAACGAACGTGAATCTCCTAATGACTGTAACATGATTCGGAGGCATTCGGCGAGCGTTCTGTATACAGACGCCGCGCTGCGCCGACCTCGTCATTATAACCACTAGTCAATGTGCAACTGTATCTAGGGAACAATCAATTAAGATCCTTGCTGCAGCCGTCGTCCTTGTTATAGATACATAAATGACAAGTAGCCCAAGCCGACCACGTCGCAACACGCCCAGCCACTTCTTCCTGTTTCTGTAACTCGACATTGACATTTAGACAGTGCTCGGTGGAGCGACCGCCCATTCGTCCGCCCGCGATCATGCTGAAAGGTAGCACTCCAACCTTTAATGCACTACATTTTTTGAGTGCAAGTCTTACAAGCACAGTTTATGCGCGACTTACATTCTTAGAGCGATGCCCTTGGCCGATCGAGTGTCCCTTCGAAATCATCATGCGATCTCAGCGTGAGTATCTCGCACAACTCGCATTAGAAACCGTTCTTGAATTTTCGAATTGAAGACGCCGAGCGCACGCAACCATTCATAACGTTTGCATATCGTGTAGCTGAGCGCATTGTAGTACAACCGCACCATTGAACTATTATTTACTGAATATTAGAGCTCATAATTAGCATTAGAGCAGTAACAATACCGGTGAGTGACCTTGATCTCGTTTAGAGCGGGCTCGCACCTCTTCTATCCACCTGTTCCTCAGAGTATACTTATATATATACGCTTTTGTATACTTAACTGTCCAGAGCACGGCGTTCTAGATAGTCGAATAGAGCAAACACCTTTTTACTTAACGTTCTGATTATAACTTTAGATAATGGCTTAAAATTCGCAAGCTATAATTAGTGTCATCGAAGTAGACGGCATCTGCATGCCAAGAGTATTATTAGGCTACAAAATCATGCATTTATTACCAGTTTAATAAGAGCAATTTGGCTGAATATTTGCCTTCGGAATGGAAGTTTTATCACTGTCTCGCGGCGTGCGGCTAGTTTAATGTACCTATACTTAGGTAGGTATATTGTAAGTGGCTGCACTACTATGCCTATGTAAATTTCAGATAGTATGTAATTATAAAGTCAGATTAGTGTTAGGTATTATCGGACAGCTCATGATTGCGTTATTTTAATGTAGTTTGATGTTAACACAAATTGATTAATAGGAAATGTTTCAGATATTGCAAAAAGATTGAACGAGAAGGGTCTGGAACTTATTCAGTATCAAGTAAAGCTGTTATTTAAACTTCATAAAAATGCTCTGTAATAAAACAGGTACCTACCAATTGCAAAGTAATGAAAACTTGACCCACATGAACATCGGTGTAGTCTGATTATAACATAGCATACGGAATTGTTCCTATAGCTTTAATACCGAAACATTGCATAAAATGAAAATAGCCACGCGAAGCGGTCTCAATACTTGGAGTTCACATTTAAACTCATGCTGACGTAAAATGTTGAAGGAAGTGAATGTGGCCGTGATAATTTCATTGTTACAAAGTTTGTAATGCGTAAGTCAATAAAAATAAAACAATAAACCCGCAAATCAAGGAGCAATGAAATGTTCTCGGAAATAAATGTTAGAGTTACGCAATTTCTTGAAGTACTTAATTATATTGCTTTGGATATTATTACGATATTGTTCACAACTAAATAAATGAAGGCTTTTTAGAGTTTACATTGTTCCATACCCAAAAAGATAAAAATACTGTGAGTACTATCCAATTTATTTTTTGATATTAAAATAATACATAGATACATAATAAATACGCGTGACCAAAGGGCTGGCACATACCTCGGCCAACGAATTAGCCTGGCAATTCAACGAGGGCATATCACCATTTTTTGGACATGCTACCCGCAGATAGTGACCTAAATTCTGTCTTCTATTTATGACTTTTTATTACTCACTTATTTTGTTTTCTTAGGCGTAGTGTACAACTGTGTACATAGACATAGGTAGTATAATTTTTAATTAATAGTTTATTTCGTTTATATAAAACAAAAAATAAAGGTATTCAAGAATCGAAAACATTATGCATGCATATTGCATGCAAAAAAAATATTTAAAATAGCGAGGAATTTCATAGCTATTTAATACGATGACTTTGTTTCCTCTGGGTGCCTACTATTTGGTTTATTCCATCTAGTCCGACGATCGAACTGTTTAGAAGAAAATGTTCCAATTTGTCCGACAGAATAATTTATACATATTTAACATCTTCGAAGGCCCCAACACCATCCATAATTCAGCTAAGCGCAGCATAAGGAGCAACGAAAATCCCGATACGATTTCACGATTGGAATGAACGTCTTGTCGGTATGCTTCGCTCGCTTAAACATTAACGGTTTCACACAAGAAGTAAGAGAGACACTAGTTAACTAGTCGCGAGCGGCTACGGGGATAAACTCAGAGAAAAAGCAATACAATTGTCCATCATAAAGATAATGGAATGCAATAAAACACGAAGCCATCCGTTCGTAATTACAAGCACCGGTACACAAGTATTATATACTTACACAGGGAAAGGAAAGCGAGCCACACGCATCTTTATTTTAGCTAAGAATTCAACAAAACAGCTTTATTAACTGTACTAGTAGACCCGCCCCGGCTTCGTACGGGTTAATTAGTTTTACGTTCTAACCCTGTTCGTGTGGGAAGACGGAAGGGAAAGAGAAAAATATAGGGGGAAAAGGATGAATGGATGGTACGGCAATAGCCCATCTATTCATCGTTTTTCCTTTCGCTTCCCTCTTCCTTTCGACAGAATGAGTATAGATATATAGGTAAAAAAAAAAAATTTTATATAGGTACTTAAAAAAACTTGCATAAAAATGACATCCTTGTTTCTTTGTAAATAATAGAGAAAATGTAGAGTATAATTGATCGACTATTTTTCGGCGGCACGATATTATATTACAGTAGTAACCGCAGCTTTCACTATTTCATGTATAGTTTACAGAAATCTGTTAAACGTGTGATTTATTGACAGATCATGAATTATTTTAATACATTAATCCTCTATTAATACACTTTCTAAGAGTGGGTTGTTTGATGCGTGGTTAAGGTAACCAATAGTTCAAAACTAACAAATTATAACCAATGGTCAAAATTTGTTGGTTTTAACCATTGGTTACCTTGCAGATCAAACAACCCACTCTTAGACATTCCTTATACGTTTACCGCAACTTTAAAATTGTTAGTTTGTCAATAATCATACCTACCTACCCTACACACAATTTATTTCAGCTGAAATAATAACTACTTAGCCAATAATAAAATTGTTAATACCTACTTTAATCTGTAGGACAGATTTATCTTACCAAAATGTGTAAAGAAACGCCGCGCCGCTGTAAAAATTATGGACACAAAGTTTATTAATAGGTACTTGGCCGGTAAATGTTGACTTGATAATTATAGAAAAGATATTTTAATAAGGTAAAAAGTATTGCGTAAAATATAAGCAACGAGTTTCTGAACAAAAGGTTTCGTAAGGTCAAACTGTAAGTACCTCTAAGTTGATCACCACACGCGCTTGTCTCATATGGGTAGACCAGTTTAATAACACCAAATCATTCCATTCGATTGGTCCTCAAAGCTTTATAATGTAGATTCGATGCAGACAATTTTATTTTTGCAAGGACATCCATTCATCGAAGTGCGCGCAAAAAATGACCAAATTCTAAGACCGTGTAAATTGATACTTTTAAAATAAAATAGAAATATTAGATATATATTTTTTAACACAACTTCAACAATAGAAGCTTGTCAATTAGACCGTTTTTTTTTGTGTAATAATAATTATCTTATGCTATACGCCATTTGTGGAACGATTGTGCTGATTTATTTTATTTGTCAATTATACTTCGTAGTCAATTTGGTAAGGCTTCGAGGTTTTTTTTTCTGTTGGACTACCAGACCAAACCTAGAAATTTCTCAGTAGATAAAAACAAACTCTTCGTGAATTTGGGAATATTGCAGACTCCTGGGGAATAGCTTTAGGAACCTATCAGTGTTCAACTGACCTAATCATGAACTTTGAAGATATCCTATGGAGCTCGTCGAAGCAAACAACTTGTTTGGTTCAATTATTAGCGTGTTGAATTAGAGATAACAGGGGTAGGTACTTAACAGTAACAACAAACTATGAGCTTTGAAGATATCTGGGTTCTAGATATGTGTATTTATTACGACACAGTGAAAAGTAAGTACGAGTCATGTGTGCTTATTGAGACATTGTAATTATGTATGTTTATAAGTGAGTGCTATACATCTATACTTTTGCTTCACACCAATTTCTGGACAGCCTGTACATTTAGGTATCTATCGTTATATTAACAACGTCGTTTTTTTTCGTTTTTACGTTTCGTTTGTTATCGTTAATTGCAACATTAAATGATTTGGCGATATATCAGCCTATCGTCACTTCCGAATAGGCTAGTGTACCTATACCTAGTGCCTATTTTAAGTATTTTATTTATTTAACTGGTCCTGTTACTCGTTTTAGAACTATCGTTCGAAACTAAACCAAACATGGATAAATAATAAAAACTATAACACATGAGGCCAGAAATAATAACTGTAGCGAATTCTGAGTTAATCTCGTAATTTCTCGTTGGTGCCTCTGGAGGCCTGCGCAGGAGCGTGGTGAATGGAAATAAGTATAAATAACGCACGTAGCTGTTCATATCTGAAAAGGTTGCTATAAATAAATTTTGCTTTAATAAGGTTTGATATACGTAGTGAAACTGATACTAGTTGTAGATGTTATATTTAGTCTTTGCTCGCATGTTCAATGATTGTAGTAAAAGATTTCAACGCGCGCGTACCAAACTGATTTTCTTGGTCATTTCCCGTAGGACGCTTTTCAATTGCATAACAATAGGTTACTATTGGAATTCATTAGTAGAGAGTTACGTAGCAGCTAAAAGCAATTTGGCCATCATTAAAAATTGTAAAAAATAATGACTACACAGTAAATAAAAGTAATGATCCGATAAAACTCATCAATCGTTTACAACTAATAACAATTTACAATCGCTTCACTTAATGTGTCTAATAAAAAGCTATGAACGTTCAATTGAAATATCTCAAATTAACAACCAAATTCCGAAACTAAATAGTGATTACAAAGAAATAGTTTTGTAATGCGACGGATACATATGTTTGTTGCAAAATTATGTTCTGAGATTATATATTTATATTATATTCTGTTGCGTAAAAGCTTAAATCCAAATCTTTTGTTTTTCGACATGGTAATACCTACAATATTTAATGTATTTAATTGTATTTTTATGTAAATAGTTAACAAGATACCCCCGCAATAGCGCTCGCGTAACATTTACTAGTGTTAAACCAAACGGATCTTCATAATTTTGTGCTAATGTATAGATTTATTAGCTATGCGATATCATAATATATTGCGCATCAATATTTATATTCTGATATTATCACCAGCTTTTCAAGAACGCAAACAACGTACCTACGCACTTGAGTGTTATTTTAAAATTTGAGACAAATATAATGTTATGATGATATTTAACCTTAAGCATAAACTCACACATTACAATAAAGTCCAAAGAATTGGGGCACAGCATTTCATCGATACCTCGTTTATTCTCACGCACCAATCTGTAGTAGTTGTACTTGACAAGTTGTGCACAAAAGCTGAAAGCTTACACAGTTGCTTAATAAGGTCCGCGCGCTCTATAGAGGCCCGTAAAGTCCATTCAAAACGAATCACGGTGACTAAAACAAACTCAATTTTATGTTCTCCGCGTTATTATCAGTGGTTTTTGTATAAATGCGTAACTTGTGTTGACATAGACGACATAAATCAATAACATGGGTGTGTAAATGATCAATTTGTGTGGGTTCGGTAAGAGGTGCAGGTGGACCGAGATGAGATTGACATTAGCGGGGTTGGTACTGACCTGTTTCTGACGGAGGAACGCGAGGAGAGGGTGAGGTTCCTGGGGGGTAGCCGGGAGAGAGGCGGGGACGCCGGCGCGGGGGCGGGCGCGGGCGCAGACGCGGGCGGCGAGGTGCGCGGCAGCCGGCCGCCCGCCGCCGCCGCCTCAGCCGCCACCATCACAAGAAACCACCATCCGATCATCACGGCTCGCACGATACGCGCGGGGCACCTTCGCCAACGTACTGCAGGCAGGCTCGCGGCTCGCGGTGACGTTCACTTCTGTTGTGGTAACGCGCGCGCCCCACTACGATGAAAGTGTGGGCTTTCACCCAGGCCGCCGGGACACACGCTGCGCCCACGGCATCGGCACCAGTATCTAGTTTGTGATCGGCACTCTGCCCGCGTTACTTACGTAGGTAATTTTATCCAATAATATGAGAAAGACGTAAATCCATTGTTATTATAATACTATACCTAAATATGGATCTTTTAAAACAAAAAAAATATCGCTTCGGAGCAAAATGTACATAAACAAAATGAGCACGACACAACTCTTTGAAAATAGATCCAATGAGATCGTCGATCTGACTCCTGGATCTACTGGGATCGAACCTAAATATTACTAAAACCTATTTAAAAATAATTGTCTTCGTCTGTCCTAAAAGCTAAACATTAGTCATATAAGTAGTTTTTAGGCAAAATTTAGAATACTGCTCGTCTCCACTGAAATTTGACACACATTTCTTATGAACGTACCCAATCAGCGTAAGTGGTTATATTCTTTTTGGTATCTACCCAAATGCGTTGCAGTAGGTACGTATGAGGGCTAAGTGCAAACTTAGGAGCTCTCACGGGAAACTGTTTCCAAAAGCACTCATAAGTAGGTGTACGGATTGTCTGAAAAAATGTAATTCATTTTTATCCAAGAACTAGCTGACCCGCACCGGCTTCACACGGGTTAAATTTTTGTCACCTTTTAAACCTTCCCTAGACCTCCACGACCATTTCAAGGCCAAGATAAGATAAATCCGTTCAGCCGTTCTCGAGTTTTAGCGAGACTAACGAACAGCAATTGATTTATATATATAATAATATATAAGATTTAAAAAAATTACCAAAGAGTAAACGCAAATTTCTAACCTGTAGCGGTGAGCTACCAGAATTAAACGATCGACTGCCATCTGACCCCGCAACCCATATGGAACCATTAAAAGCAATTTTAATAATGGTAAAAATAATTAAATTCAAATCTTGAGAAATGAAGTTATTTAATTTAATCCTTGAAGATAATACGGCCAGCCTCCACAGTGCAGAGTCGATCGGGCTGAAATTGACTAAAAAACGATACCCAGCCGCTGTGTGCGGCATCTGTGAGGAGCACAGACCTAGGATATTTTCATGGTGAGGAGGTAAATGTGGCATTGCATGGAATGGAATTACTGCAGATAATATAGAGGAAGAACAATAAAACCAAAAAATCTAATATTATAAATCTTTATTGAAAAAATAACATCTTCTCGAGAACATAAATGCGTTTTAACCGTAGGGTACTTTTAGAAAATAACTGTTAACACGAAGTCGTGCCGGGTTAGGGTCATAATCATAATATAATCTGGGTTTAAAACGTCTGTGTATTCGAAATGTCTTAGTTGCAGAATCACTATATAGATAGTGTAGCTAGTCTGTATTATTGTAGTAGTAAGTTTAAAGAATAAAGACACATTTGCCCGTTAAAAAAACTATATAGACAAAACGCTTTAATTGAAAAATTACTTACTTTTTTAATGTATAGGTATCCCAAATGACGTTATTGCAATAATGAATTGGTTGCATAATGTCTGGATAGACAAAACGTTATAGTTGCATATAACCTTGATTGCAGAATGACTATGTACCTATGCAAAACAGTACAGTCTTTCTTCTTCTTCTTTTAATGGTTTTCTATCGCTTTTTATTGAATTGAATCTTAGTTAGTGGTTTCTGCGGCAATATCACCACCATAGACTTAGACCTATGCAAATAGGGCAAATTCTGTGTTCACCACAATTTCTCACTTTTTAACGATACGATTTTCCTAGTTTGGCTGGTGTATTTAGCCAGTGTCAAGTATTGTAATTTTTAATCATATTATAGAATATTTATCACGTAAAGTCAAGTCTGCGTCAAATATTTCAGTCATAGTCCAGTCGTCATGCCCTAGGAAAGTGGTGGCAACTTTACTAGAAGCTTCTATGGAATTTTGGCAGCAACACAAAAACACAAGTTTCACCACATTATACCACTAGGTTTTGTTTGGTTGGAGTTATAAAATAGATAATTATGAGTCTGATTCATTATCAAATCAAATCAAATCGTTTATTTGCAAAAATACAAGTACAGTAAGTAGGTCTTAAAATTAGTTTTTGCTCGTTGTATTTAGTCTGCAAGCAGACGTGCAAATATGTTATTTAATAACTAATTATTTTTATCATTTACAAATAAATCTTAGTACGAAACTCCATAAAATCCGTTTAAATAACTGTAGTTTCAAAATTTACAGTTGAATGAATAAAAAATGTAGGTAGGGAGTTTATAGTTCCAGTGGTTGCTTCAACCTGGGGTGCTGAAGCTTCATTGTTTCTTAACCCTTTAGCGTCATATGGTATGGTACCCTTGTACTTTTCACGCTTGTATTAATAGAAAAATGAAGCAACATTCCATCAGGGAGTGGATCAGCTTTGAAATTTTTTGATTGCACTGCATACTTCTTGTGATTTTTTTTCTATTAAAGGCTTTGTTCTCAAAATGGTCCCCACATACAAATTTTAATGTATGTAGTTTTTCAATAGGAACATAAGCTAGGTATTCTTTGCCTACAACTTTAACCCACTGTTTGCATCCTCTAGTGTCAGTATTTCGGTTGTTAGTCCAGTTAACCTAACAACTACTGAAACTTTTTAGTGTCAGTAGCCCGGTTGGTACAAACCACCGAACTATTTATAACGGCACCTGCCAATTTGTCCTTATTGGAGCGATTATTATTCTTCAGGGAATGCACCATTTTGGTAGCTCTACGCTGTACTCTTTCATCATCAGCGGCCTTCCAGTCTATTACAGACTATTTAAGCAGTGTGTTGGAAATTTGGAGGACACTTCTTTTGGTGGCTGTATAAGCGAATACGAGAGGCACATGCGTCCACACCTTGCGCAGGCATGTGTTGCGACAGATGGAGTAATGTCACTGTCATGCCGTTTTGCTCTCTTTTCAGCAAGCCTGTCGAACCAGGCTCTATAGTACAACTTTTGGCCTTCTCTAATGCAGGTTCTCCAGCGAGTCCCATCCTCCGCGAGCTTCTCCCATTCAATATGCTTGATGTTAAATGAGTTCAGATCACGCTTGATGCAGTTATTTATTTTAAAGTTACGGTTCCAAATCTGGAAAGCATATTCCAAAAGAGGCCGTACATAAATCTTGTATAATCTTATAATGATGATGATGATGATGATGATGATGATGATGAATCAAAAGAATATGTATTACTTTAAATGTATCTTAGTATTCTATCAGTTTGTGGTTCCCATCCCATAGTACAAGCTATGCTTAGTTTGGGGCTAAATAGCGCTGTGTGAAATGTCCACATATTATATCTATTTATTACTAGCGGTCCGCCCCGGCTTCGCACTGGTATAGGTAATAGTTTTTGCTGCGCACGCAAAGTAAAGAATATTTTAGGTAACTTTTTTTACACCTTGGATCACATTATTTTTTTGAAAGTATATTATAGCCTATGTGTGTGTATGTATGTTGGGATAGTGTACCCAACAGTGAAAGAATTTTTGAATCAAATCTTTCCTCTTTATAATATTGAATAGAATTGTATCTTAGTTATTGGCTTCTGCGGCAATTTCACCACAATTTCGCCAATGTCGTGTACTAGGATAGACTATCAAACGAAGGAGATTGTACGGTAATTTAAAAAATTGGCCGGTGAAAATGAGTAGGTACTATGATGACTTCATTGGTATAGACAAGGCCGGTGCTATACGCGGCGACTGACAGTGACAATTTTATTGAAATCTTGGCATTTTGTTTAAAATCTTTATGACACTAAGACGATTTGCTTACTTACTCTTTCTGCAATGCAGACTTTATGCAACTACGACGTCTTGCCTACATAGTCATTCTGCAACTAAAACATTTTGTTTACTAAGACATTTTGCTTACATAGTCTTTCTGCAATTCAGACTTTGCAACTACGACGTTTTGCCTACATAGTCATACTGCAAATAAGACATCTTGTATACAAAATTTTGACGTTTGACGACCCAGACGATATGACCCTAACCCATCGTGCCTGCCTTATTATACGATGGCAACACAAAATGCAACGCTCCAAGCAAATAAATCTAGCCGTTCCAGCATTAAAAAGTTACTATCTGGCCGGTGGCATCATGTTCTATAAAACAAAATGAGGCCTATCTATAAGTATGTGACACTAGAAGGCTATTTCCCGAACCGAAAGTAGCGAACTAATTACAGTAGCCAATTAGCTAAAGCGTCGACGAAACCAATAAATTATTGCTTTTTTTAAATAATTAACGTTTTTGAATAGGTATTCCCCCAGTATAATAAAGTGAACCCGTGAGTTTTTTTACTGGAGTGATTAAAGCACTTTTCCAATGCGCATGACGGCATCCTGATATTTTATGAGAACAAGTTATCTTCGCATGACAACGTCTCGAGCACGACTGATTGGTGATGTGCCTGAATATCACGCGGTGTCTTGGTTGACCAGAGGCAGTACTGAATGACAGTACCAAATCTACCCCTTTTTAATGTATCAAAGGTCGAGTGCTACAAAGAAAACATGCCTAGCTGTGCAAACTACTCACAAAAATGTAATAAAAAGAAATGCACTATTTCTTACGATATTTAAGTCATTGAGACTTCGAAAGATGGCGTAGACTTTCCACGACCATTTTGTCAAAACAACTATTATTTCGGGGATCATTATTTTTGCAGATTGCGAAGACGTCATGCGTTATTATGCCCGACCAATCCGCGTACTTGCTTTGTAAACCTTTTATCTACGAGAAAGCTGGAGTACTTCGGGAAATTCTATACATTCATGGGGCACTAATTGCCTACACGAGTAGGGAAGGAATTTTCAAGCTAAAAAAGAACGATGTACGCACTATCTGTAGTCCTTTAGGCCCTGTTTAGGTCCTGTAGGCCTTTAGCTGCCTAACGGTGTGTCTAAAGCTCAAATTAAGTTCGCTTGGAGCGTCGCGGTTTATGTTATCGGTTGATTTGAACAAGTTTTAAGAAAGTTTAGGACATGAAGTCTTCCTGAGGTAGTTTTTTCCGGAAGGCAAAGGTACAACGGTCGTTCCTTCTGGGAACACCTTACTAATCTGATCTTCAGGCACCGTAGGGAGTACCATGCAATCGTCGCCCATCTGGAAAGAGCAGAATAATCTTAAGATGTAGGTGCGCCAAGAGGCAACCTCGAAACTGACTATAAAGATCATATTCGAGCAGCAACTACCCTGTTGGCAGCGTAACTCAATGAAGGAAGGTTATCAAATCATTGAATGAAACAAAGAAAATCAAAAAGGGGGTTGACACCTTCGCGATGACTGCGAGAATGATACGAAATTACGAATAAGTTAGCTCATTCGCCACGTTCTTTCTAATCCTTGCTATGCCTGGCGCTTCCCAGTTTTATGCTATCAGAGGTTTATATCATTTTTTCATCACAAATTATACATACTTCATTATATTGCAATAACAGTAACTGAACGAGAACACATTTTTTACGGTAATTTTTTGAAGAGAACTATGACGCCGGTGACCAACAATTGACTTGATTGTCGAGTCGTTAAAACTTGATGGTCGGCTAGCTTTACTTTACTGTACTCAAGCCGATTCAAAGTGGATGATTCCAGGCTCCGATGTACTATTAAGAATGTTGAAATGGCAATGGGCAGGCCACATCGCTCGTAGAACTGACAACCGATGGGAAGAAAGGTTCTCGAGTGGCGACCACCCGGACACCGACGAACCGGAAGGTGCAGCGTACTAGGACGATCTGGTGAAAGCCGCAGGGAGTCGATGGATGCAAGAGGCGAGCAGCTGCTCAAAGTGGCGCTCTCTGGGGGAGGCCTATGTTCAGCAATGAACATCTTCAGGCTGTTGATGATGATGATGATGATAATAATAATAATATGCATGGTTTTAAAGAAATATTCCCAATTACGTGAAATGAGTTTCAAAAATGGCAGATTAATAAGTCTTATTAAGGGTGGATTCGACCAAACGAGAGTAAGGGTTATACTTAGAATAAATCGCCAGTTATCCGAGAGTAAACCAATTTCACATTTTACCATCTACACTCAAGCCTATTCGAGAATAACAACTTATACTACCGTTTTTGGTGGAATAATAAACTATTCCGAGAATATTTTAATGGCGGCAGCGCGCCATATAATTCCAACATTTACTTTCCTGCACTATAATACGACAAAATTGAGTTGCTATGACATAAGCTTGAATACCTTGGCGTTGTAGAACAATAATTGTTACCTGGGTAATAGTTTCGTTCATCGTTCACTCCGCTATTCGCGTATAAGTATACTATACTTTGTATTGCATGGTAAAACGACTAATGAGTTATTCTAGTTTAAGATCGTGGAATAGATTTATTCTGGTATAGTTACTCGCGCATAACTCTAAGTTTGGTCAAATCCACCCTAAGTAAGCGTGTTTCTTTTAACGCAATTATCGAGCACAAACATAAATATCCGAATTGTTATCCCGAGCAGTCTAACAGAACTGATTTATTTTCCCGGATCTTTTCCGGACATTTTTTCCCGGCTGCTAGCAATCAAGTGTCGGCTTTACGAATCGGAAGTCGGTATTTTTACGCCTTCCATCCATCCTTAAAAATCAACGGGTTTCGACTACAGACTTCTTACACGTGAATAGACAAGTGTCCTGCGCTATTTTTTAATTGCATAAATTAAAAATATTCGTCAAAAAATAAACCGTCATGAAAACAAAAATTAAATATCTCAAAAAATACAATGTTATAAGTATTTTGAGACACAGCAATAGAAAGAGACAGCTCAAACATGCAGTGACGACATGGTAGCTTTACATACCGTCTCTTTGGCATGTGACTTCACAACGTGCGTTTTCATAGTAACTGTGGGGAATCTCCTGTTATGTATGAAAAGAACAGGCGATGCTCCCCAGAAAAAGCTTATTAATCCTTCGATTTATTTACCGATTTTACTTATTGTTTCAATTATTGCATTCATTTTTAACTTTTTTGTATGCATCTAATATTTACTTCTTAGTTAATTTATTATAGCAGACAACTAGCCTATTAAGGTTTTTTTAGAAATGACTTGGGCGAAAAATAAGAAACAGAGCTAAATCACCGTAAATATTATTTTGGCTAGGTAATCAAATCATAGATGATGCGGTATTGCCGAAAGTGGCGCCACGCTACGCCAAGATCGGAAATCGTTTCTCAAGGGAGAATGTTACAGCTTCACTTTAGTTCTAAGTGCGCCATCGTATCGTTTTAGTATCAAAGTTATCAAATGAATAAAAAATCTTACCTTCCAATCAGCTGGAGTGGCCACCTTAGCCTTGTCTGTGAGCTGCAAGGAGTCAATCACGCGAAGGATTTCACTGGAAACAACAATAAAATTGCATTCATTTACTGCCTCATTTTATACAAACTTAGAGGAAGGAAGTTTTTTTTTTATTTTATAAATATGTGTGGACATTTCACACAGCGCCATCTAGCCCCAAAGTTTATTTTGTATTGTAAATTATTATAACTGTTTACTGTTGGGACTAAGAACTTTCATTAAAATCGGTTCAGTAAAATGGTTTTTAAAATCAAAATAAGTGGAAAAATATAATATGCAAGATAATATCATCCCTAAGGTGACTGAAATCTATTTTACTACAAAAAAAAACAAGATAACTGATTAAATCCTTCAGAGTAACTCCAAGTATAACCAGTTTGAATCTGTGGACTAGTAGAACCATATTTATATTATTTAGGAACAATACATGCTAAATAATATTCTCAAAAATGCTAAATAACATTCTCATAACGCTGCCGTCCTTATGAAAAATGCAGTAAGTAGGTAAAACATGTTTTCGAGAAAAACGCGAAAACAACAGTTGCGAGTAGTCGAGAGTAGTCGAGTTGCTGCATTCTTACTTCCAGAGTTTTTGGGTTCCAGGTGGAATTTTCATTCGTGAGAAAGAACGGAATATAGTTTTTTTTGGCGATTCCGAATATGTATCTAACTCAATTTTGCCAAGAACGTTAGTTACTGCGTTCTTCACTATGAGGGCAGAACAATGGTCATTGTCTTCCTCTGCTGACTTAAAATAACATTCGAGTTTAAATTATAAACAAGAAAAAATACACAATAAATTTTTAATAAGACTTGCAAACACCTACTTCATTGTTTTTTACTGTTTTTGACCAAGTTTTAATTAACGCAATATTTTTGTCTACACCGGACGATCCATGCATGCTAATCCCCTCCCTATATCATTGCCTTAGACAGTGTTACACGAACAGTCTACCCTAGCCTGGGGGTCTAGCAAAGATCCCTTTCCATTAGCGTTAACGCCAAACGATAAAGAACTATAAAATGCATGCAAATGATATTACCTGCGGAAAAGCGTTATCCACAGGTAATGTCATTCCCATACATGCTGATGGAAAGGGATCTTTGCTAGACTCCCTGGACAGTATGTCAGGCGTTTGGGTGCTGACAACAGCCGCACGGAAACTTCATTTAAAATTACGTAGCACTTCGCCATGTGGTACCGGCGGCGGTGTGACAATAGGACTACCCTATCTCTACCCGTAGATGCCGTAAGAGATGACTAAGAGAATATCTAGAGAATGGGCAGCAGCATTGTCCTTGGTACATTAAAATCTGCTATCACCAAGCATGGCGAGCAAACCTATGATAAGCGTCCAAGGTGGCGCTTAACGGAGTTGGTTAGTGTTCAGCATTGGACATCTTCCAGCTGTTGAGGCGATAATGTGTGACATACTGCTGCAAGGCACATGAACCCTTAATCAGCGCTCAACTTATTTGCTGGCCACTATTGTATTATATAACATTTTTTTTAGTTGCAATAATACATACTCGAAATTCCTCCCAGTAGTTGCTGGATACAATAGAGACAGCCGGAACTTCTTGGTAGGGTCCAGAATAAAGACTGCACGAGCGGTGAGTGGCATGCCCTTTGTGTCCACTTCATCTTTGTCCACCATCCCAAGCCGAGTTGCCAAAGTTCGGTCCTTGTCTTCTATTATGGGGTATGGGAACACCTCATCTTCATTCTGACCTGGTTTATTTTTAATTTGATATAATTTATGTTAACATTATTAGTTATTAAAAATAATGAATTATTTATTTATTAGGGTTTACTTTAAGGGGTTACTTTAAGAACACTCCCGGTGTCCTGTTGATATTGAAAGACATAAGACCCTGTATCTTTGCATCAACTATGTATTTAGAGGTCACAATAAGAATTAAACTTAATCTGTCAGCATGGAATCATATTTTTTCATACTTTATCTTTTTCTATCGCGCAAAAAAGACAGCTCGAGACATCTGACAAATGAGATTCAACCTTTAACAGTACTTTATTCAAATTTATCTTATTTGTGGTCCTCCGGGATCAGGGTACTTGCGGAGTTACCCTATTATTCCTCCACATTGTTATGTATATATCACATAGAATATAAAAAATACATGGATTTGTTATTTCTATGAGAAATAATTCTATTGTAAGCTGATGTAGCAAACTTAAGCTTATAGAAATTTTGAGAAAAGTGGTTACCTGCATATTTTTTGATATCTTTGCACCATTCATTATGTGACGAAACAGTATCACAAGAGAGACCAATGACCTTTGTGTTCCGTTTAGTGAATTCTGGTAGTAGGTTCAACACTCGGGCTAACTCTGTTGTGCACACAGGAGTAAAATCTGATGGATGTGTGAACAGTACTCCCCAACTGTAACAATAAAAATATGTTATTTTAATATATGATTTTAATTAAGAGCAGTATAAAATTTTAATGCAAAAAGCATATGAGATACATCATGCTACCATCCATTCACCAGCTTGACATCCAGATTAGTCCCGTATACCAGCTCTGTGCAACAGAGACAACACTCAAAACTAGCCTAGCTAAAATCTTCTTCTTACACTAGATGTGCATTTATTACATGCACATTGCTTTGTTTCATTTTTGAGCTTTTAATATGGCAATTGTTGACCTCGGCTTTTCTTTTGCCAAGTTTTGCTAGGAGGGTGAATTTTTTTTACAGGTATACACATAGGAAGCCTAAATCTGAACTAGGAAACAAATAGTTATCAAGCAACTAAATTTCAAAAAACCACTATTTTATGAATAATCACTTCATTGATATCTACTACCTATTACCTATACTTTCTATAAATAAGTAGATACACACAATTAATATGGGGCACCCTGACTTGGGTAGGTTAGGTTCTAAATGAGTCACAGAACCAACACAGAGCACCCTAATGCCACCTGGTCTTGTGGTAGCGCTCTAGGTCCTATGTATATAAAAAGTGTGCAGCCGGAAGCTTGCATGGGAGAATCCTGAGTGCATACTCCACTGCAGGGAGCCAATGCATGCAGGAGGCAACCAGCCGCTCAAAGTGGCCTATGTTCGGCAGAGTTTGGCCATACTGGAGACATGACGCTCCCACCCTTCACCCTATAAGTAGTAGTACAGTTTTCTAACATTCTTCATAATTTTTTCTATAACATTCAGGGGAGATTCGCGTCCGCCCGCCACCCTTCGCCGCTATCCAAATAGTTGTAAAAGCTTATAAAAGGTACTATTGTATTATTCTAACACCAAAATGATATAATGCTAGATAAGATTTACAAAATATCTTACGAATCGCCCAGCCAATCATGAAAGTCGATCTCTCCTTCTGTGGTGTGCGCTGAGAAGTTGGGAAATTTGTCTCCCAAAAGCAGCATTTTAGGTTATAGTAGCTCCAATGATTTGAAAATAATATATGCTTGGTCCAGTTCTATGTAATTCTTGTTGTTCTGAAGCCCAAAAGTAGCCAAAGATATAAGACAATAATAAGCTAAAATTTTTACTGTTTTACTGACACTAAAATAAATGCCAAAACGTATACTAAATTTAAAATTCTATCAAATCAAAGTGCTACCAAATAAAGTTCTTGTCAGCCAGACTTTTGATCACAGAGTACCTTTTTATAAACGGAAATAGAGGCATGTTTCCGCTGTGCTACAGGGAAATTTAAAAAAGGCGAAGAAACTAATGCCATCTATTCGGGGATTTTGACGTTTAGTTTCTCTACGCTAGTGTGGGTACACATATACGTATACACCTACATACATAAAATATTAAATACCTATAGCATAGGTTCTAGATAAAAGGGAAATTTTGAATATGAATTATTGTATCATACTTATTCAAATTCTCATTATTGAATGACTAAGCATATTATGAACATCAATAAGAATCGCAATAAGTTAACGATACATATTTCATATTCTGCAAATTAAACATTCATTATGAAACTTCATATTCAATTATTTATTTCTTTAAATAAACTAGGTAGGATAATAATACCAACTTCACATCGCGGTGTAAGATCCAGATAAACGTATCTACATTTTTTCAATTTTACGGGAGAGTTAAAAAAGTATTTCACTTCTTTGAACTTTGAAGTGTTATATAACGGATAATACATATTTGACGAATGAAAAAGTATACAGAAATTTACTCATACCATTAGAGAATAACATTAAACATAAAAAAAATATTTTGCGCTATTATTATAGAAACTATTTATAATTATTTACGAATTAGTTCACATACGTCGTTCTGGTCTTCCAATACCCACTCTAAATTATGAAATTTAAGTGCCTAAAAAGACGTTAACGGCATACTTTAATGTGGTTCGTTCATAAAGTTAACATTTACATGGAATATTGCAGGGCCAGAATAACGTATAAGCTTAGTACGTTATTATGGCTCGCTTAAAATCGTCAACCAAGCAGTAGTTTAAGATTCAAATAAAGACTTATTGCTTATACGTTCTTTTTGCATTACCTAATATCAACTAATTTAAAAGTTTTTTTACCGGTATTCAACTTACGTTCTTCTAGTTCAATGAAAAAAAATTTCTTACACCGCGACATGACCCTCAGTAATCCTGTCTATGGCTAATCCAGCACCTTCTATAATGCGACATGTCTATTATTGGTGGGTGGCACTTCATATCGCTTTTTTGTATACCTAATACGCGTTTTTTATATTCGGTTAAGTATGTTTTATATTAGTTTAGAAGTCTGAATAACACGAACACATCGTGAACAGCGAATACGTACTTAGGGCAAACATCCAAGAAGTTTAAGATTCAAGTCCGTCGCTGTCGCGCCACTGTACTCTTTGCCAAGCAAGCCAAGCAACTACAAAATCTACTAAACGAACTTATTCTGTATATTCGCAATCCTTTGGTATGTGACCAAAAACCGATAACCAGGCGGATATACGTGTGTTCATGTATTTGCGTATTTGTCTTATTCGTCAAAAATAGGCAATATAGGCGAATAAGTACCTACTTATAGTAAGAAAACTTATGTAAGTAAAGCTGTTGGTCGTCCTTACCAACGAGTACCTATATAGTCACTGCGTTCTAGTCCTAACAAAAAATGAATAAATAAATAACTTCACATGGTCGTTTTTGGACAAATAAGACGAATACGTGAACACGAACAGTGATGTGAAGCGCCACAATAACAGTATGTACATACAAAGCACATTTTTGTAGGTATATGGTCTGTCATCATTAAAATTACAATTTTTTGCAAGTGCTATAGGGAATGAGACAACACAATGGAGTTTACTATGAAGTTAATGTTATTACACTTTAATAAATCCCACTGTGTTGTTTATTTCACATATCTCATAATACTTAGGTACTTAGTACCTACATATAAGCAGGATTGATATTATCACTTTTATAAGTAGGTAGGTATGTAATTTGTTGGATTACAAGATACTCCTTTCCAAAAAGTTGCGGACTACAATGGTCGTGACTACTCTATAGTCCGACAAATTCGATCATCCGACACCGCCTTGCAAAACGTTTGTTTATTACCGCGGGTCTAGTGTAGGTACTAAGTTACCGAATGCTACTAGCTAAACTAGCTTACACTAGGTACCTACCTACTACAAAATAGAGATGCATAAAACTTTGCTCTCGAGTAGCACATCATACAACTTTTCACCTCAAGGTACTTACATACTTACAAAATAACTAAATGTATAATTTTTCTATCATTGGTAGGCTAGCATTAAAGATCACTGTTGTTTTCACTTGTAAACAGTCATGAGCACCTAAAGGTCTAGGTCTAGGTAATTTACCATTATTAACATAAGTTAAGTAAACACATAACATTAAATTACCACAGGTGATAACTATATAATAAGTAAGGTATATAATACTATCGGAACATTTATGCATTCTCGCCAAAAGTGTGACTAAGATTTAAAACAAACAACGAAAAATAATATTTTTGTGTTCTCTCCAAAACTCCATATAAGCAGTAACAGTAACCAACACACGGATCAAATCAGATTTGCACTGGGTGCACCCTTTCAATACGTTTTTTTTGTCTTTTTAATTAAATATCCACTGACATATTGCAATCCTCCTATTTGACGGTGATCATTTTTGTGTTCAAGGGGCGTGATTAATATATCGGTATATTATCCATTTCACAAGCCGGCTGCGGTGCTTGACACTCACTTGATGTGACGATGAGCGCATTCAATACTACACACGTATCCTGCTCACAATTGGCTCCAGGGGCATGGACACTAGACAGGCTGTTCACTAGCAACGCGGTAAACGTTAACTCGGACCTTTCTGGTGTAAGGTTAACACTCTGGGAGCCATGACTCCTAACAGAACCGAATAAGTTTTCCAGTGGGTCTTGATTTAAATGCCGCAACCAGACCGATGTGACACCATAGTCTTCTTTCACATTTTTTAGTAATGCTTCAATGCCTTCCGGTGTCCATACCCAGTTTTTTTAAAGTCGGAACATTTTCAGCCTCTCCGGTAACACGGTTTACAAATTTCATATTTTTTAATTGTTCTTTTGATTAAACAAATACCAGGTGATGCGGAGAGTTAGGCGTAGCTGGTCTCAACAGTGGCTTCCCGTGTCGATTTCTCTTCTCATAGCTGCCGTTAACTGAATTAAACAGTTTATCAAAGAAGAGTAGAGCATCAGCAGTGTCCTTACATGACTCCGGACGAATGTCTTTATCTGTTAAAGAAATACACAATTAATTATTGTTATTATTTTTCATTTGTTGATTTAGCTCGAAATATACGAATATATTTCGGTATTGTGAAGAGCACGGGCCTAGGCCAGGTGAACTTCATTCTCTACCACGGGTTGGTTAATAGCAAGATCTTCAATCAGAAATTTGCAAACAATGAGACATGTGTTTAATATTGTCGCTTTTTACATGGTCATGTAGGTGTTTAAGTTTTCTTACACATCTATGATTTTTAGGGACTGTAGTAAATGTTTAGGTATAACTCCTGTAGGTCTAGTTTAGTTTAGTACATACATGTTATTTAAGTTTTTACATCCAATAAACTCCTGTACTAGACTAAAAAAAATAAATAAATAAATAGACAGTACTATTATTATATGTATATTAAATTGTATAAGTATTAGGCATGGAAATGATTGCTACTTTAAAATCATTGTCATTTCATCATATGATTTATTTTAGTCCCTGTGATTTCACCTGTGATTTTTCATATGCCTAATGAATTTATGATCAATGGCGATTGGCTGTGCTTTATGAAATGGAACAGAGATGTGATTAAGGAGCAACCTAGTGAAGTTGCGACCTGCTACAAATGATTACTAAGCAATCTAACGCTACTCTCTTTTGATGGTACTATTGATGAGATTTTTTGTACATCAGGGAGCCGATGGATGCAGGAGGCGAGCAGCCACTCAAAGTGGCACTCTTTGGGGGAGGCAAAGGCTTTTGATAAATAAATCATAAAATCAAAGAATATGAGAAGCCTACAAGATCACAAAAAATCAAACTCATAGATGGATAACAGACCACAGAAGATGATCAAACTGCACAAGTTGAAAATGTGTGTGACCCCCTGTAAATTGCATATTCTGCCCTAAATAAGCTATGTAGAGATCCGCCGAAATATGTCCAATCCAAACAAAACTTTGAAATCTGGCTGATATATACCCAAGTCTTCTATAATATTATAAGATTAAGATTTTTATGAGAGATGAGAATAAGTAAAAATATAGGACTTTCCATTATTTCCTTATTCATATAAAAAATTCAAGGAATTATTAAATGGGAACCCAGGCATGATGAAAAAAAACGGGGAAAATGTTATGAAATAAATAAATCAGATTATGTACTATAACACTATTCATTGTACATGGGATGCAAAGATCATACTCAACAAAAGATAAGAGTTGGCAGGTTAGTAACAACCTTTGAATATCTACGAGTAGAACCGTAGTATATGACGTCATTCATGGACAACAAGGAGAGCGATATACATTCGGTACTAAGCAAAAAAAAAACGAACGTAATATCTTTGGTCCTTGTCACCGTTACCGGGTTTTTTATTTGGCTTCGTTTGATCTAAGCCAAACAGGTTAACAATTTTTTGAAATTGTTGTTTTTTGTAATATAAATGGTGATCTAGGCAATAAATATTTGAGAAATAATGTGTGTGCAGTGGGTGGTTGCAGCATTTTAAGCAACAGAAGTCGCACTGAGGCGTAAATATGAAGGAATAACATTTCACAAGTAGCCATTATTTTGTCTATTTTCCCTTTTTAGAAGTGTTTATTGTGAAAAATATAAATACAGCGTTACATTTCATGTAATAAAAAGTCCTCAGCTAAACAGAAAAACAGCTAAATGATTAATTAGTGGATAAAATAACCATACCTAACCAAAAAATTTCATTGTCAAGGTACTGCCAGTTTATGATTTTTAATTTCCCATAAAACCAGCTAGGTACCATTTTGATTTGCAAATGTGTATAAGTCGGAAAAATCCTTTTTTAGGTATATTAGCTAATTGTTTGCTTGATTTAACTCAGTAAAATATATCATTTTATATATAAGGTTAGGTGGGGTAAGTGAAACATACTTGCACATCTCTCCACTTTGTGAATTCTGCTAGGACGCTAATTTTTTTTACACATAGAAAGCCTAAACCTGGAATGGCAAATGACGGCAATAAATACTTTTCAAGAAAATAATTTTTGAAAATTCAATTTGCGTGAATGAAACATCACTTCAAAAATGGTTCACGGTTTTGACAGAAACGTTCCGATTCAATATTCTGACGGTAGGTTGACTTTGGCGTTTGTTTATTTTGCAGTTGACTATATTGACAGTTTTGTTTTTATTATCTGTTACCCGCAGTCATTATATTAGGTACCTACTTATATAATAATAGCTGCCAGGTATCACTTTATTAGCGCAGAATCTCCATCTCTTTCTTTGGGTGCCGTATAAGAGCAGACTAAGAGACTATCCAGAGAATGGGCAGTAGCATTCTCCTTGGTACATTATAATCTTCTGCGATGACAAGCTACTTGCTAAGCGAGGTGATTATGGCAAACCTCCCTATAATCAGCGTCTAAAATGGCGTTTTATGGGCATGCCTGTGTTCAGCACTAGACGTTTTCTAGCTGTTGATGTGAAATACGTGATGTTCGCCCATGGGACATTTACAATAACATTTGTAATGTAGTAGGTATTTGATTGATTTTATCACCTGTGTCGTCTGTGACTGCAAATACTAACCCCACATTACGCGCCGTTTCATGCATTATTTTCGTGTAAAAATGTACATAAACACTATTAAATTGCTTCATTAAACTTAAAGATAGCTGATTTATTTTTATTTTATGACCTAGCAGAAAGATTGTGTGACGCGTGTGCTAGAGCATTGAAACCATTTTGCCTCATAGCATAGAGCTATACTGCGTGATTTGTTGATTACGATAGGGTTTCACTTAGGTACTCCTTCGTTTCACTTACCCCACCTGACCTTACATTTTAGTTTTTACAATAAAGAAGCAGTGAACACTGGTAAAACATAAATTCTAGGTATCAAGGTAAATTACTCTATAGATAGAGCTAACGAAATCGCCCATTATCTACCGAAAATTTTGGGAGACGTTCTTATTCAGGCAGCACCTCGTGTGGGAGCAAGAAACAACTAGGCGGCCACGCGAAATAGATTTCTACCAGTGGGAATTCTGTGGTAACAACGGTTCCCACCCACCATATATAGAGTTGATGAATTTATATTTTGTAACGATTTTTACTTAATTATGTTTAAAACTCTCCCGAATCTGGCAAAATTTGCCACATTTTCTCTGCGCCACATTGTAAATTTAAGGATCAAGTCTGCCAAAACGGCAGTAATTTGCCACAAATGGTCACACTAACACAACACAAAAACAAAACTCACAGAGTATACAGAGTAGGCAGTGAAAATTTGATTCTTGACGTTAACTTCTAGGGGGAGTTTTGGCGGGAACGCGGAAAAGTTCACGTCGGTGCATTGTATTATTTTGCAAAACTTATGCTTTTTCCAGTGTTAATGTTTAAAATTGGTGGTGTTTTACGCATTAAGTGCTGAATTACGAGCATGAGTGTGGGCAAGTGATATAATGTAGTGAAACGTGGTTTTTCGTGTTGCTTCCAAAATTCCATAGAAGCCTCTAGTAAAGTTGTCACCACTTTACTAGGGCATGCCTTAGACTGGATTATGACTTATACTAGACTATGACTACTCTGACTGTGACTATGACTTGACTTTAAGTGAAAATTTCCATAATACGATGAAAAATTACAAAACTTGACACTGGCTAAATACACTATGTGTGGAGCCAAAATATAAGAAAAAAAAAAAAAAAAAAAAAACTTCTATGGCAATATTGATATCTTTCAATTGTCAAAACTATGTAATCATCACTGTCAGCATACCCAATTGTCTATTATAGGATAGTGCAGCATCGCAACCCATAGACACGACTGTATCTACTCAAAATCGATATCTTTATAATTCGCTTCAATGTCACTGTTCGAAACGAACTACCACCAGCTGGGATATTTTTTACAGAAACGCCTTTCGTTTGATGTGGGTCATGAAAATCGAGAATCGATTGGCTGATATTTTATATTGCATGTATACAAATTGCTGACATTAGTGGCACTACCGAGATCTACATAGTATTAGAGTACTATAACATAGGATTTTTTCCAAAAAAAAAGAGATTTCTGCTCGAAAATAGGCAAATCACGAGTGTAATCGCGACTAATCGTGAGTCTAGCAGTCAGTAGACAACAAGACGATGAAACAGAAGATGAATTAAACAGGGTTTATTTTATAATTGGAATGGTTTAGTATAAAATCTGACGGTTTGTTATATAACCTTCCTTTCAAAAGCGTGTCACTAATAAATAATTAGAAATAAAGTTCGTCTATTTATTCATTAATCACAGTACATTATCAGTAAAGTTTATCTATAACTAGGTGCAAGCTTAGTTTAGCCGGCATGAAAAAAAAAGATCAATGAACTAGTTTTATCGAAATAATCTGTGAATATATTCTCTGTTTTTTATATTATATATCTAAACATGAAATTACAGTATAGCATGTTAGACGATTGCCAATAAATAAATACCTCAATTTGTTGGTTTATTTATTAACATAAATGTCGATACTTAAGTTTCGTTAGATAATAGGTACTCGTTTTGTAAATCGATCACGACCTTTTTCTCGCTCGTCATAGAACGTGTTAACTACAACACTATTGAATCAATGGCGTCACCGTCAATGGCCCAACCCGCTACGTGCAATTTGTAATTTCCAACTGTATTTACAAAGTGTTATTGTATTACCATTGCTTTATTTGGACTAAATACATCAAAAGGAATAAGGTGAGTACTAATCCAACTATAGTTACACTGTGTTTCAATATAAATACTTGGTTTAGTGGGTTTCGGACTTGTTACAAAATGGACGTCTAATGTATTGTGACGTGATTATGTAAAAAAAACAGGTAGCTCTGCATGATGCACTTGTTGCCGTATTAGAAATATTGTAGTAATAAGTGCTCTATTAGCCAGTGTAGTGTAATGGATCACAGTGGCAGCGTAACGTCGGTATACGAAGTACACGAGCAGTTGTGATAGGGAGTCACCAGGAAGGCATGTAGATTGTCGGTGTTGCCTAGGCACGCACCCACATTCAACGCGCACGATCTAGAGAGATCTCTTTGTTTTTAGCTGTCGTGATCGTGATACGTGGGGTTTTCATTATAATATCACCCAGCATGTATGTTTTATTTACATGACCTGTTTTAGGGTCATTGTCCTCTAATTTATTTACTAGGAGTTGAATTCTATTATCTGATATTTTAAGCATTCGATCTATTGTTTTTTTATTTGCTTGTTAAATTATAGAGAATTTTAACATTTTGAGCCCTTATTGAAATATTGCTGCTATGTTTATTTTTTTGCATAATATATTATCTAATTTAAGAGCTTTTATAAAGTCTATGTTATGTATGATTGAGAAATATTTAATATTATGTAAAGTAGGTAAGTCCCAAGTGTAAATGGTGTGGCATTCTTAGTTTTATCATTTTAGGAACAGTGTTTATTTACTACTGATTGGTCAAAAAGAAACTTAAGACAGCTGCTGGCATACCTATCCACCACTAACATTTAATGATTGGAATTCAAGGTCTAGTCTAGTCCTTTAAATCTATTTTGTGTATTTATATAACCAATGTTTAAGCATATGTGTATATTATAGTTTTCTTCTTCTGCTTTACATGATTCTAAGCCACACTTAATGCTTCTGAATGTGTATAGGCCCCTCAACAGAGCACCACTTTGAGGGGCTGCTCGCATCCTGCATTTATCAGCTCCCCACGGTTTCAAACAGATGTTGGTCCATCTAATAGGAGGTACCAGCCATCAACAATAAATAAGCATAGATTTCCTGATCAGCTGATAAATAATTTAATATTACACATAAAAAACATATAATTATTATGTAATGTTACTTCAGAAATGCATTATTTGCATAATGGCACTTGAGCACAAAATGTTGTTATATAAATTGTATTTAGTCTAAAAGAATGTGCTTAAACAACACACGTTTTAGGTTAATGTGGTAACATTCACCCAAACTCAGTAATGCTTAATAAAAAGAATTCATTCACATTTAACCTGTTTAATTTGCATAATTAATTATGTGCAAATATCATTGGTTTCATATTACTATGATGAAACATTAAATAAAGGAGTTTTTTTGCTGCTTGAAACATTGGCCAGATAGTTTGAGAGCAACAATAACTGTAAACTTAATATCAATAGTAAATAGAATCTATTTACTGTAAACTTAATATCAATAGTAAATAGAATCTACTTACTGTAAACTTAGTATCAATAGTAAATAGAATCTATTTACTGTAAACTTAATATCAATAGTAAATAGCATCTGTTTACAAACTTAATATCAATAGTAAATAGAATCTATTTACTGTAAACTTAATATCAATAGTAAATAGAATCTATTTACTGTAAACTTGATATCAAAAGTAAATAGATCATCATCAGCCAGAAAACATCCACTGCTGCACATAGGCCTTTCTCATAAATTGCCATTTTTAGGGTTCTGTACCCAAAGGGTAAAACAGAGCCTATTACTAAGGCTCTGCTGTCCGTCTGTCTGTCTGTCCGTTTGTCACCAGGCTGTATCTCATGAACCATGATAGTTAGGCAGTTGAAATTTTCACAGATGATGTATTTCTGTTGCCGCTATAACAACAAATATTAAAAAACAGAATAAAATAAATATTTAAGAGGGCTCCCATAAAGCAAATGTGATTTTTTTGCTTGTTTACCAAATGAGTCATAGATGGCGTTGCTGTAAATAGCTCAACACTAGATGGCAGAAATAGATAATGCTAGGGAAACTTTACCAGCCTTTTGCATCCAACACATAAGAAAATACATACATATTGAATTTAAAACACGTGTCTAAAATACAGTTATATACTAATTCTCAAATAAACTTTCATGTGTGACAATGGCAGATCATGAATAGTTGTTTGATATTGAATGTAATAACACTCCTGATTTGTTGTGAAATATATCTGTATATGCTTCAGATTCTCTCAGCAAAGGTTGTTCACTGTTAATTCACCATGACAGGGTCTGCGGTGTGGTGGTTGAGCAGGTCGGCTCATAACCCAGAGGCGGCGGGTTCGATTCCCGCGATGGGATAAATATTTGTACACAGGAAAAAATAGCGCAAATACTTGTGTCTGGGTGTAATCGAACCATGGTCCTCGTTGCTCCTGGGTCCCTAGATACAGGCAATCCTAGTTAGGGTCCAGGTTCAATGTATGTGATTGTTGGGTGTTCAAAAAGTATTGGCTTTAACTGCCTTACTTATAAACACTGCTTAAATTACCTGATGGCATTTTAGTTCTATGTAATATGAAAAATTGTATGGAATCATGTGACAATTTATATTATGGTTTATGAGGTACACCATTCTGTGCCACTAATTCTGCCACTGGTACTAATTATCCATTATATTCCATTAAAATGGAAACAGCAACAGTAATAGAGGGTGGGTTCTCCAAAAATGTTATTTTTTTTTTCCTTAAATTATTATTTTGACATAATCATGTCATTTTGCCAGATTTTATTCCTGCCCACAATTTTTATGCAACCATTTGCTGCCTGTAGCTTTACATATACAAACTACAGTGCGTCTTGATGAAACACATGCTAATGTTATTCCCTAAGGTTCAAATTATTATTACATCTTTCATCAGGGTCGGAATATCCATTTAGTCATGAAAGGTAACAAACAAATAGACAGACAGATTACTTTTCTAAATTATGATTTATTGATGATAACATGGCAAGATGCGTGTCTCAGTCATCGAGTAGGAGCATTAGCCAATCAATATTTTATAAACAACCATTGTTATATCTTTAAAACATAATCATGTTCACATTAATATCAACAATCAGTCGGCATTTACGAATATAACTATATATATTTAATTATTAGGGATTTTCCTTATAATTAATGCAAACAGGTAAGTATCATTCCTTTAATGACAAATCCCATTGACCAGTAAGTGCTGCACTAATACTTTTCCTTATTTAATAGGGTGCCTTAATAGTCATCTATCCCACCGATGTCGTGCTGTTCTCTGGCACTGATCCAATTCTTTCAGATATCTATAATTTGTGTATGTAGTTCAAATATATTCGCTTTTAGCTGTGAAGACAATGTGACATTAACCAGAGCGACGATGGCGCCATCTGAGATTAGTTTTGCCTGTGCTTTCTAATTTGCTTTATTTATTTTTGCGAATTTTGTTTATTTTTTATATTTGTTTTAGCATAGCTCTCTTACTTTTATTTTTTTATCAGCCATAGGCTTAAAATTTGACCACGGTCTCACCTGATGCGATGCGGTCGACGATGGAGCATGCTTGCCTAGAAGATACCGGTTCACTCTAGCCTTAAAAGCTTTATTTTTGTTCAATTGATTAGTTTTATATCATCATCGTCAACAACCAGCCTGATGAAGTCTACTGCTGAACATAGCCCTCCCCCTTCTAGCGCCACTTTGAGTGGCTACTTGCCTCATGAATTAAACAATAACTCAAGTAGGAACCAAATACCTTTTATAGGTTTTTCTTGAATCAAATTTAGCAATGTATCCCAAAAAGTAAAGTTTTAGTGTGCAAAACTCCGATGATGATAATAATGATGATCAGTGAGATCACATTTAATCAGTGTATGATTGAGCTAGTCTTTTAATACAAGTAAATCTTTAGTGGTATAATAAGAACATGAACTGGTGATGATGATAATGGTGATGAGTCAAGATAAACCAGCACAACCAGCTCGCATTTAAATCGGTTCATCCATCTGGGAACTCAGACTTATGTGCAACTTATAATATCCACCCTCGTCCAAGTATCCACCGCTCGTTTTTCAGCATCAAAAGCGAAAAACACGAGAATAGAGAGAAATTAAACTATATCAAAAAGAGTTTAAGTTTTATGATCAATTTTTTTTTGCTAAATACATATCACATAGTATGTTTTTTTTGTTTTGCCTTGATTAATTTTGTACCATTTTTGCGATTTTATTTGTATCAGGCCTGTGCGAATTTGTTTGCTTTTCTGCTATTTAAAAATATTCATTTAATATGAATGTACTATTTTGGACCAAAATGGCACAGGCATGTATTGCAAAATATGCCTGGTGCCCAACCATTTTTATTTTATGTTAGTGAATGACGATTCGGGCTAGTCGTTCGCCTGATGTTAAGCAATACGGCCGCTCATAACATAAAAGTTGCAGTGTCACTCTAAAATATAACGTTTCGCGTGACACTGCACTGCGCAAGTCATTCTGAGGCATCCGCATAGCCTAGTAATAAGATAACTAGATCAGGTCCAGTAATTTAACTAGCTACAGTGCCTTTCAAACCGGTACATGGTAGTGCTTGGCGACAGAATAACTGGCAAAGCGGTGATACCTACCTACTTAGTCTAACTTCGCAAAAAAGTCCTACCACCGAGTAATTATGAAATAATCACTGCAAAAATTACTTTCTTGACTACTCAGCACACTGGGTCTCATTTCATTTGTTAGTGCGTCAGCCATAAGCCAAAGAATTTCGTAATGACTTTTGCTTACCTGCAGTAAAACTTATAGTATGTCAGTACAATTTACAATATCATAACTTTTTGATAACATCTATCTAACTAACTATACATCTTCTATACATATATAATAGATCTGTAACTGGGCTAAATCTGTACATAGAATTTTTTTTGAAAATTTTGATTGTATTACTCTTCTTATCGATATAAAAATAGAAACAATTTTTTGAATTGTTTTTCTGTCTGTCTGTCTGGCCCTTTGAACACGCATCACGCTGGAACTACTGTACGAATTTCGCTGAAACTTTGTGTGGTAATAGCTAATTTTTCAGAATAAAATTTAGGATACTTTTTCCTAAAACGGCTAAGTGCGGATTGCACGAAAAAACAAGGATGTATTTTTTTTGCAAGATTTTTTTTTGTATATTAATTTTTGATTTACCTACTTATTTATACTCATCCTGTTGAAGAGAAGAGGGAAGCGAAAGGGAAAACGATGAATGGATAGGCTATTGCCATACCATCCATTCATACTTTTCCCCTATCTTTATCCCTTTCCCTTCTCTCTTCCCATGAAAAGGGTTAGAACGTAAAACTAATTAACCCGTGTGAAGCCGGGGCGGGTCGACTAGTAAATAATAGAGTTCATTATTTTAAATTTGTTTCAGTGAGTCACCAGACTGCTATGGTCACACTAAGCCAACATATATAAGGTGTAAAGACAAGTCACAATTTGTATTGGAAAATAAACAGGAGGATACAAGATGCAGACTATCAAGTGTGTTGTGGTGGGGGACGGAGCAGTGGGTAAAACATGCCTATTGATCAGCTACACAACAAACAAGTTCCCTTCGGAGTATGTACCTACCGTCTTTGACAACTATGCAGTCACCGTCATGATTGGAGGAGAGCCCTACACATTGGGACTCTTTGATACTGCTGGTAAGAAATTTCACCATAACTACTACAATTCCATAATTATATCGCGCTCCATTGTCGCACTTTTGTGAAGTATGTGGGTGGGGGTTTCAATAAAGAGTTTATCTATCTATTAAGATTATAATATGTATTGTGTTTGCAGGTCAGGAAGATTATGACAGGTTACGGCCACTCAGCTATCCCCAGACTGACGTCTTCCTCGTATGCTTCAGTGTAGTGAGCCCAAGTTCCTTTGAGAATGTAAAGGAAAAGGTGAGCTTTGGTTATTTTTAAACTGGAAATGTAATCTTTGTGTACGAGTTTTGTATGAGATTAGAGAGATGCACCGAGTTGCCCACTTATACACCAGTTGCTGAAGTGCATTCCTAATACCTCTCTAATATTACAAACTGGAGGTTTGATCCATAATGTACCCGTTTTCCTGCGAGAACTCTTAGTTTTCCGCAGACATATTATGTAAAAATTGCAACAGAAAAGCAACAGCAGTAGCAAAGCGACAGCAAATACTTAGCATCGTCGCAGTCGCCCGCCTGTTGCTCGCCAGTCGCTGAATTTACTTTGGTCTTTGATAGTAGCGCCACTAGCAACAGAACAGCAATAGATGGAAACAAAATAATGCACTTATTAGTTCATCGATTGTCCGACAGTCGGCTACCTAGCGCTCGACCGTTTTCTGCTCTGCCAAAGTGACGTTTGACAGCTTTGACAGCAATGATTACTAAATTTACGCCTGTTGCAAACTTTACGTAATAAGCTAGCCGGGATGAAAGTACTCTGTTTCGGCCTCATACGTTTCTGCAATTTGTATCCAAAATGTAAACCAAACTGATTGAGCCGTTTTTTTTTTCATCTGTTAGACTTGCATTTGATGTGTAATCTTCACAATCAAACCGAAATATGTATGAGTAGGGATCCTTGTGTTGAGGAACTGCATGCCAATGTAGGTATTTTAAAAGATAAATGGCTTGTTGTCTGATTCATCGTAGTGAAAGACTGATAACAAAATAATATTCTGTTAATGCACCCTCCATCTATCCAAATCATGACCTGATAGCTCAGTGGGTAGTAGCTCCGCCTTCTGTACTTATAGGCTGTGGGTTCGATTCCCACCCGGGACAAACATTTGTGTGATGAACATTGATGTTTGTTCTGTGTCTGGGTGTTATATTGTATTCTATGTATGTATTTACAAACATAAAAGTATCTAAGTATTCTATCAGATATCTGGCTCCCATAGTACAAGCTATGCTTAGTTTGGGGCTAGAAAACTGTCCACACATATTTATTTATTTTATTTAAATAAGTTTGATAATAAATGTATTTGAAGATTTATTATAATAAACACTATAGCAGGCTTAAAACCATAATGGTACCACTAAAGATGTATTTCAACTTGCAGTGGGTACCAGAAATCACTCATCATCAGCAAAAGACACCATTCCTACTGGTTGGAACGCAGATAGACTTGAGAGATGATCCTGCGACGATGGAGAAGCTCGCCAAGATTAAACAGAAGCCCGTATCACTTGAACAGGGAGAGAAACTTGCAAAGGAACTGAAGGCTGTCAAATATGTGGAATGCTCTGCTCTCACACAGGTAAGTTTAAGTCATCATCAACAGCCTGAAGATTTCCACTGCTGAACATAGGCCTCCCCCATAGAGTGCCACATTGAGTGGCTGCTTGCCTCCTGCATCCATTGGCTCTTCGCGGTTCTGAGCGGTAGTTTATATACCAAAAGGTTTAAATGCCTAATCGTAATAACAATAACTTTTATTGGCATGTGCCATCTAATTTTAAACTAATAAAGGTTTGTACTACGAGAATTACCCCCTATTACTGTTGTTTTCATTTCATAGAGAATAGATTTTTGCAAATTTCTTATGTAAGAGAATGAATTCGCGTGGTTTCGAAGTAAGGAGTCGTAAAGTGGTCATACAGAACTAGGGCCCTGGGTGTCTTCAAGGCAAGAGTGAATAGGTACCTTGTAGATTTACGTGCTGCATCTACGTCCGCGTCGCTTGCGAGTTGGTGGTCAAACTTAAATCTATAATGGCTAAGGAATGTGTGTGTGCTTACAGAAAGGACTGAAGAATGTGTTCGATGAAGCCATACTAGCTGCGCTGGAGCCTCCAGAACCTGCCAGGAAAAAGAAATGCGCCCTATTGTAATGGGCGCCGTGCGACCGCGGAATGACGACTTGTGTCGCCATAATTAACAATCAGAATTATGCTAAAAGCATGCATAAACTAACACCGTAATATTCATCGTATTTTTACAACCGTCAACTATTGCGCCATATATAAAACTATGAGTAACGAATATTACAGACATAATTATGGCTCCTCTATAAAAGTGTATTCCATTAATTATTCAGTTCTCTTTTTCATTATATTTAATTACATATTATTGATAAATAGAGAGCTAAAGACAGTTACTTCATTTATTTGTCGTGTATTTTTTAGTATTATTTATAATGATTATTATGTCACATATTTACCTTTTTCTTATTTACTTTAGCGTTACTAAAGTTTGTAATGACTACACATTTCATTTCTAATTTAACATGTTCAAACTTTTCTCGATAAAATATAACATTTTATGGAATTATGTCAATAAATAGTATAACAAATATTTTAACTATTCAAAATCCTAAAGCGTTATTCCTGTTGGGTGTCATTAAGACAACCTAAAGGGCGCCATGACACGTTGGCGGGCCGACATTAAACGGCACACCTGGGCGGCAAAATCGATTATCAGACGAATGTTCGGGAACCGCCTACCTGGCTTAAGGGCGCTACATATTTACGGGCCGGCATCAACTGGCACAGCCGAACGGCAAAATTCAGTACCTATATGTAGATGAACGTTCGAAATAAAAGCCTGGACGGACCCGATCGGTACGTACCGATATTAATACATTTGTATTATAGTGTGCAGCGCCCTTAACAATGTATAAAATGAACTTTACTTTTATCTATTGCTTCATACAAAATTATAAAATTACTAAATTAAGCTTTTATTATAAGTATTATAACATTTTATATCTAAGGCGAAGTTACGTGCACTTATAGGCGTTTGCTATACATATTGTAAGTTTAAGTTTTGCTGAACGAACCTTTAAAACCTATTCAAACCGGTGCGTTATTCGTACCGCTGTGGGTAGCGGTATAACGCCCGGGTATTTTGTATGAAGCTTCGCTCAAGTTTCGCTCTAGCCGCGGAACTTCAATACAAAATACCGGTATTTACCGCTACCCACAGCGGTACGAATAACGCGCCGGTTTGAATAGGGCTTTATAATTAAATACTCTGGGTCCCTGGTGGTTTATAATGACAACTGCCCAAAACCACAACTTATTTATAAATGTGTCTGTTCGCATAAGTACAATTTTAGAGGTCATTGGTTCCGACCCATATTCCAAAAAGTGCAATTTATGAAAGCAATCAGTTGTTGTGTATTCCATCTGAAACTGAGACGTTAGCAAGCGCCTATGTGGTTGTAAAGTCGTTCCCGCCGTCATCTTTACATTATTTGCGTATTTAATTTATTTTATAAGTAAACTATAAACCGTGTTTTGAAACACCGTTCGCGTTAATCATTATAAAAACTGGCAGATTGCACAATATCGCCTGATGAAGTTTAAAGATCGCGCTGGGATTTACTGTAACTATAATATGCACAACACAACCTGCACAGTGCTAACTATGCATTTTTAATATGTATTACTTGGTAATGTGGATTGTATTGTAATTGTGTAGCCAGTCGCTAGTACGACGCCGACGGCCGTCCATATCTGTGTACCAGTTATAATTTCGGTGTCTGTTCTCTCTGTTAAAGTTAACAAGAGCTAAATCCTTGCATTATAAACACCAGAACCTTGATTTTAGCTAGTTCAACTTTGCTGAAGTCCCTATCGTTCAACACGAATTTACAGTATGTATGAACAGGATAGAAGATATGTGGAATGGCCGAGAACTTGGCTTCACGTTAGTAACGATCGATGATCCACGAATAAAAATTACGCATAATTAATAATACAGGATGTAATTAAATTCACTAGCATACATTGAGTGCATCATTAATTGAATTGTTAAAGGGTAAATAGAGCAAATGAAAATATTTTTTTATTGAAACTTATGAAGATTGCCGCGGCGCCTAACGTAGTTGACGCTAATGATTTTGATACAAATAAAATTGTTCTTTACCTTGCACGTAAAAATAAATAAAAAAAAACAGTTCTTAAATTTTTTAATTTTATTTTTAGTACTGTAGGTAGTTGATTAAGTTATCCCATTTCTTGGAGTTATTATCAACTAGCAGCGCCCCGCGGTTCCACCCGCGTTCCTACAGGAACCGATCCCGTTATTAGGATAAAAAGTAGCCTATGTTTTAATCTAGGGTATAAGCTACCTTCATACCAAATTTCATTTAAATCCGTCCAGCTGTTAGAGCGTGAAAGAGTAACAAACACATCACACAAACTTTCGCCTTTATAATATTAGTGTGATAACAATCGATGCGTTAGATTCTAAAAATGTTGATCTACACGCGACCGGGGTCAGTAGTAAGTACCTAAAGGATGCTAATGAATTCAATTACACCCAAAAAAAATCCATCATAGATTGCTGATTTGATTTGGAAATATGATTGGCATGTATTTTATTTGACCGGTTTTGGTTTCTAATGAAGAACACATTTTTTTATAATTAACTGTGTATATGATTTTATCTGTAAATGCTTTGTTTGTTGATGTACGGCAATGTGTAGTTTCCAATGTTAATTGATTCAAATGAAACACTATATTTATATTTACTATCTATTATAGCAATAATAATACTAAATCTTCCTGATGCGATGTTTAAAATGTAGTGTAACAGAGTACAGTCAATTCTATAAGGTGGTTCCCAAGATAAAACTCATTTTATTTTGTATGAGCGTATTTTTTTTTCATTCCATGGTTTGCAACGGGTTCGTTGCAAATCACAAAGTAGTAAGTTTAGTATTGTGTATTAGATATTCTGTATCTTCCAATTTTTTTTATTGCATAAATTAATAGTACTCCTCAAATAATAAACAGACGTGAAAACAAAAATTAAAGATCTAAAAAAATTACAAAGTTACAAGCATTTTAAAATACAGGGCTAGAAAGAGAGCTCAAACGTGCAGTGACTTCAGTTCTTGGTCCTTTATAGTACCTCATTACTAAGCTGTGGTAGCTTTACATACAATCTCTTTGGTAAATAAATCACGGAGTAATAAGTTTTTAAAGTTTCTGGAGGGGGCATCGCTTGTCCTTTTCTCGCCAAACAGAAACTAGGTACCATGAAGGACCAAGAACTGACGTCAATGCATGTTATTTTAGTTATTTTGTCTTCATTTTGACTGGTGTAATTCAGTATCGAGTTTAACATTTGCTTGTATGCGTAATGGCACGCACACTTTACGCCGTGTTGGGTACCTTCCTAAGAAAATAGCTGCTTTATCATCATCAGCCTGAAGACGTCCACTGCTGCACATAGGCCTCTCCCATAGTGCGCCACTGTGACCGGCTGCTCGCCTCCAGCATCCATCAGCTCCCCGCGGTTCTAACCAGGTCGTCGGTCCACCTAGATAGCTACTTGCCTCTTTCTAATTATGGTTTTATATTAAAATCTCAATGGTTAACTACGTGGTAAAATTTTATTAATTAAATACATTTTATTAATTAAATAAATATTATTAATTAAATTACAGTTCTAAAACAATTCCCCCTTACTAAATGAACCTTGTGTTGCGTAAGTAAATTTTTGTTTTGTTTCTCTATCAAGTTTCAAATATGCATTTATTAAACAAGAGAACACACTGAGTAGCTAATATTACACTGTTTTGCAGTGTTTTGTGTAAAGCATCCCCGAGACGATCAATCGCGTTTGACAATCCGAATGAAGCTTCAATTGAAGGCGATTGATGGCGTATCATTCGGAAAGTCGCGTTCACAGGTCGTGTTGCTATTTTAGAACACGATCAAGAATAAAGAAAACGATTGTCTTTTACTATCATTGACCGTCAATCAACCGTCAATGCACGGTGCATCAATCGCTGTCAATCAAATTTTTCGTCATTCGCCGGTAATGCCATAGTAGATTGACAATCGCTTCAATCACCAAAGTAAACGATCAATTCTTGCATCAATGGGTATCAATCACGTAACGATTGTCAATCGCGATTGATCGTCTCGGGGATGCTTAAGGAGGATTTAACATAAATAAGTGACTGTAAGACGTACCTGCCCAGTGGCTGGCTGAGCTCATTTGTGTTTTCGTAGTCATTATTAGTTATTGAAATATTTCCATCCTATTATTTCATTTGATATTTCAATCTGATATTTTTACTAGTACATGAGAAGAGGAGGCGTAAAAAAAGCTATGTCAGCTCTAATCATAAATACCTTTAAGGGCCAATTTTTTTAAATTATTGTACGATATCCTTCGTTTGATGTGGTCTATTCTAGTACACGACATTGCCAAAATTGAAATTGCAATATTCAACACTCTGAGATAACGGAAAAGTATACCTAAATTACTACATAATCAAGTGAAGTATGGCTCATCACGGCGAGTCGACAATCTATAGTTTAAATTACAGCCTGTTTTTAAAACTAGTGAAGCAGAAATGTGTTACACGATTTAACCTTTTAATAACGTAATAATTTAACAGTTTTAACTAATTCCAAGATTGGCTGTTTGAAGTTAAGGTTATGGATAAAAAGCTGTCAAATCAAACATCGAAGAATATACCTAACTGTAGCCATTTATACGAATCCACGTTACTATACAAGTATCGTAAAATATTTGTGTATGAAATCTTTACTTACGTTTAGTTGTCAGTAGTGGCATTGCAGCAGCTAGGCGATCATGTAACTTGATTGCAACTGACAGAAACACAAAAATGTATGGATTTGACAGTTTCAATACGCAGTTTATGTGCATAGTTACTGTGGAAATTTTCAAATTCGGAATGAAATTTCTCATGTTGCATTGCAATCAAAGTTCTGCTAGGCGATCATGTAACTTGTTGGCAACCGATAGAAACACAAAAATGTATGGATTTGACAGTTGCAGTACGCAGCTTATGTACAGAGTTACTATGGAAATTTTCAAATTTGGATTGAAATTTCTTTTGTTGCATTGCTATCAAAGTTACATGATCACCCCGCTGTGATCACCTCGCAGGGCTAGCATGAAACCGTTTGCCCAATGAACGATCTCGCGGATCACGTCATAAACTATTCTTGAGTTGTCATTGGTCAAACGGATTCTCGAGAGAAGATATAATATGTCGAATTTTATAGCTTATGCTATAATAACTATACTGTATATTATTATAGCGTGTACATTAATATGCATTCGAATAAACTTATAGGTACTGGGGGGGTTGTTAGATAACAATGGAAGTCGGATAACAATTCGTTATGTATTTTTATTTACATTAATAGGAAATCAGTAACACTGCCCTCATAGTGTAGAACGCAGTAACTAACGTTTTTGGCAAAATTGAGTTAGATACATATTCGGAATCGTCAAAAAAAATCGATATTCTGTTCTTTCTCACGTACCAAAATTCCACCTGGAACCCAAAAACTCAGGAAGTAAGAATGCAGCAACTCTACTAATCGCAACTTTTGTTTTCGCGTTTTTCCCGAAAACATGTTTTACTTACTTACTGCATTTTTCATAAGGACGTCAGAACAGATGCCCAAGGAAGTTCTATAGTATATTATATATTCTGGAATATAATAATGACTTGCAGATGCCTTACCAACATAATAAAAATGAAAATACTGAAATAAAAAAAACCTTTTAAAATACACTGCATCGGCAACGGTCTCTAAGATTACACATGACCACTCTATGAGTTCTATATGATGTTAATGATCCTGTACTCGGATATGAAGTATTTTTACTGTTATTAACAGACTGCGGAATAATAATTATATACAGCTTATGTGATTACGTTGAAGCTGCGCGACGCATCCTCTGACTCGGGTATTTATAGCTAATTTTGTGCTCTTTAAGGGTCAATTCAGACAGAGCAGCAAAATGCTCGAGCAGTTTATAAGTGTTATATTGGAATATCAACCCAAAGCTGAAAATAGTATGCAACATTAAAATAGGTAAGATTTTAACGTTGCATACAATTTTCAGCTTTGTTGAAATGGCATAAGGTTGATATTCCAATAGCACTTAAAAACTGCTCGAGCATTTTGCTAATCTGTCTGAATTGACCGTAAGGCTAAGCAGCTAGTGACTTAAACTTTACAATTTAATCAATGAACAGTTGTTAACCACCGTTTATGCAAAATAATAAGCTAACAAAGTGCGCTGAATGCCCTTTCATTGTATTCGAATGCGTTATATTACCAGTTATTTATACGAGTTTTCGTATTATGTATGTCATTATATAATTTGCATGATATGAATGAGCAATTATTACCCAAAAAATATTTTTCAACGATTGTCATTAATTACTAATTATAATAAAATTGTTTATGGTATATTATTATAATTTTTTTGTGTCAGTAAGTACGTAGATATAGGTGTATATTGAATAATAAAAACAGTAAGAATAAAGTTTTTTTGTTATTCATACCTCTACCTACCTATAACCTAATGCAGTAGGTAACTTATCTTGATAATCACTCAAGTTGCTGTTATTTTAACAACTTTTTATAAAGCTACAAAAGAATGGGTCATTGAACCTTCTTCTTCTTATATTTTGGCTCCACGCGTAGTGTATTTAGCCAGTGTCAAGTATTGTAACTTTTCATCGATTTATGGAATATTTCACGTAAAGCCAAGTCTTAGAAATAGTCCAGTCTAAGTTATGCCCTAGTAAAGTAGTGGCTAGTGGCAACTTTACTAGAAGCTTCTATGGAATTTTGGAAGCAACACGAAAAACCACGTTTCACTGCTTTATATCACTTGCCCACACTCATGCTCGTAATTCAGCACTTAATGCGTTAAACGCCACCAATTTTAAACATTAACACTGGAAAAAGCACAAGTTTAGAAAAATAATACAATGAAACGTGAACTTTTCGCGTTCCCGCTAAAACTCCATCATTGAACCTTCGAAAACCCAGAACTTTCAAGATGGCTGGGGACCATAGATTTAAATACCCTGTAAGTACGTGTACCCAAAGAGTACCTACTTATGTGTGTAGTGTAACGCTACGCTAAGACGTGTACCCTGATTGCTATATTGATTGCCAGTAAAACATGATTAAGTTTTTGTAATAAGAGAATAATGAACATGCTTTTTCTCTAATCTGTTTTTAAGAAAAAATATTTGTAACAGCGAAATATGAACGTAAATGGCGGGATACATGTGTTAAACGGAAAAACAATTTTGTCTACCGTCCGTGCTAACCCAGCTGGTGGTGGTGGGCGGGACAAAGCTGGTGAGGAAAAGGGAAAACAAACCATAAAAGTAATTGTATGAAACCCTTAGTTACGTATAGTTACCGTCAGAGGCGTTGTGCTGGATTTGGTATGTTCCCAGTGGCCCCCTCATGGATTGCCTCTGGGTGGCAATCGGGAATAATATTCCTAGTTGCCACCGGGCGGCGACTGGGAAGCTATTGCCCCCACTTCAAATCGCTGTACACTGTTGCGTGGATCGCCAACCTCTCATTGCCGCATTGCTGTTTGATAGTTAAATAATATTTTACTTTAACCGTAGTCAAATATATTTTACGATACTTTATATCGAGTAAAGTAATGAACATTCCAATAAACTAAGGGTACTAGGCATAGGTATCTATAGTCTAAGCCGCAGTCACTAGTTTATGGGAAAATCAACCCGTAGCACGCTAGAACCAGGCGCGGATACAGAAATTTCGTAAGGGGGGGAAGGGCACAAATCATTACAGGTACAGTCCAAGAGGGAAATTTGGGGATATGGTGGTAAAACACATTTATGTGTAGTTATAAGTATATGATACAAACCAATTTGTGCTCTTTTCTTTAAATTATGAATTTCATGCACCTATATCTTTTTTTTACGGGCAAATTGCCTTTATTACTCTAGCTAACTACTACAATAATTAAAACTAAACTAAACTAAACTAAACAAGCTACACTACCTACTACAAAGAACACTTATGGACTGTATAATAGCCGCGATGGCCTATAGACAGTCCAAGTACTCCAGCCCACTACCGGTAGGTAGCGTACCCAACATGCTGGCCGCATTGCCATGTTGAATTGCAATGCTGATGCGTCGGGCCAAATAAGTGCCAGCATTTTGGTCACGCGTCGCATCGACCAGGCGCTCTGATAGACTTTGGAAAACGCGATGAGCTCTCGGTCCCCACGGACCCAGGGTCTCAACACCAAACGCCTCAAATATGTAACCACTACCGAGATTACTATATTTGCGCCGTTTTAGCTGTTCAGCAGAATTAGCCGCGGCGCCGGCCCTAACGTGTGTCTCGGGAAGGTGTGACGGCGCCATAGTATCGACGCAAGTAGCGTCCCACACTAAAGGCCGCCCCATCTTCCTGTATCCGCGCCTGGCTAGAACCCAATATAAAAAATCGTTTCTTTCTTTCTTATTCGATCTCTTCGCGTAAAATAGAGAAACCTCACCATAGCTCATAGATTTTGAAGTAAAATCATCCAATGCTTCCTTATTCAAACTTCAAAAACTTGTATTATTTTGACAACTTTGACGTGATGATTTTTTAGTGCTAAGCTTTTATTATTATAATATTTATATTAAAACACACTTTTTTAATAAATCACAGTTGTTCTGTTTATTTAAAAATCTGCACCATTATTTCAAGTGGTGTGCTATGAAAATTTCAAGTTAATATGGGCGACAGTCTGAAGTTATCAAAAGGTAAGTGGTACCCTGTGGCTTTTTCAGGAGTAAACATATTGTTCCTTCCTCCTAAACAGATCCCAGATGCAGACAGACATGCTAAATAACATACTTAGGCAAAAAGCTCAAAGGTATTTCTTGAACTATTGCAACAATACCTGTGGAACCTGTGGAGTGGACTTTGATTAATTTATCTGTCAGCACAGATAATATAATTGCTATACCTACCTACCTGTCATAATATTATAAGTAAGTAGGTACTTACTTTTACTTTTGAATAAATATTATTATTATTCACTCATTTATTTACAATTCTTAAGCCTAAGTTTTCTACAATATCTCTATAAAAACGAATTTACAAAAATATTATAAAAAACCTAAACCTAGAGTGCCGCCGGCAGCGGGGCAGGACCCAAGCTACCGGTGGTTAGGGCTGCAGAGTGAGGAACCTCCTGACAATACGTGCCGTGTCAAGGAGTACTGCTTTCTGAATCTGACCCTTGATCCAACCGTCTAGCGAGAGCCTCTCGAGGTGTTGATCGAGGCTCTTCGCTATAAGGCCGTTCGCCGAAACGACTATCGGGACAATGCTCGTTGAGTCAACATTATTATTATTATTATTATTATTATTATGACAGGTAGGTACCAATACCTAATGTACCTATAGGTACATTAGGTATTGGTAACGATGACTATGGCTTAAGGTAGGTGTACCTAGTTCAGCGGTTAGGGCTATGGGTAAGAGTGATTTCCGGATTGCTACAAAAAATGTTGGGTTCAAATCCACTTTTTCTTTGATTTTTCTTCAGTAAACTTAATGTAGGTACCTAGCTATAAGTGCTTTGTGGTTTCAATGATAGCCTCTAAAGTCGCCTGCGTTCAGGTGATCACGGGCTATACCGCTATATTTGGAAGCGAGACTGGCGGGTGCTGCGCGCTGAGCTGAAGCATGCAGAAGTGTAGCGGCAGTGGAGCCCTATAGGTAACAACGGTGTTCCGGATTTCCATGAGAATGGATAGTCTTAGCATGCTATAAGTTAGCATCATATCATATGGCCGTAAAGATTAATAGGCATTCTAACAATCTGAGCACTCAAGCCGAACCCGTAGATACAGATAGAGTAGAGCGAAGCTGATAAATAAAGAAGAATTCTTTGACGTTCTGTATGACGTCTGAAGAATTCTCCGAAGAAAGAGCTCCGGAGCTCATGAATTGTTTGTGTGTTGATTTCTAGATAAGCGTCATAGGAGCTCTAGCAGCCTCGCTGGAGCCGGTTTAGAGGGAACGCGTTCTGAACGTAAATTGGATATAAGAGGTCAGTTCCTTTCTAACTACTACACAGGTATCGTTATTATCATTATATGTATACTATATATTATAAATGTATCGTTATTTATTCAGCTTGATTAGGTAGGTACTATAATTATATACAACGTATAAAAAAATTTGCTTCTTATACACGTAAATGTATTTATGGAGAGCTGATAAGAAATAGGTAAGTAATAAGTATGAAATCTTTCGCAGCACTCGAGCGGTAAGATAGATTTTTAGCTACAAATTTTATCAGCTCTCCATTCATCTAAGTAGGTACCACGTGTATAAGAAGCTAACTCATAAGTATTTGTGTTTAAACGGTATCGAAAACTAATTAGTTACTATGGCAGTAAGAATCTGTCATTAGATGGTTAAACAAAATGTTGGTACCTCTTACTTATTACGACAAAACTGATGGTATGGATTGAACCTCCTTAACAGCGCCAGTCCTGGGTCAAAAGCGCGAGTCTTTCGGCGTCTTTTGGTTGGCGACGCTTTCACATTAAGTACATAATTTGTAATTCAGTTTGTGTTAAATCAATATTATTACACACTTATATTCTTTTTTTGTTTTTATTCTAAAATGGGCATACGTTTGACAACAACTCACCTGATGGTAAGTGACGAAGTTGTCTAAGGTGGAGCACGTTTGCCCATGAGATGCTCATTCACTCCTGACTTGAAAAGACCCAGGTATGGCCGGGGGGTTATTTAAATAGTCACTTCTAGATTGAGTTATGTTTGTTGTAGGTATGCGGGCATGAAATCATTGTAATAAACGTTCTAATAGTATTTTTAAGTATGTCAGTACAAACGCGCTTGTTAAAGAACAAAATACTTACAGTATTAGAAATAGTAAAAGCGCGAGCGAAGCGAGCCCTAAAAATTTTATATTTGCCGTATTGTAGGTAGGTATTTTAGGGGTTGCTCTGCCCTTGGACCGGCGTTGATTACGCTGTCTACAGCCATGCTGAGATCCTTCAGAAATTTACTTCACTATTATCCTCTCGGGCAGCGTGTACTTCATATGTACCTCTCGCCGCGCTTCGTGAGTCTTTTGAGAGTAACGAAAATATTCTAGGTATGTGGTAGATAGGTAGTTAGATACCTAATATATAGTAAGCGCGCTACACCTTCGACCACATCGTCTCTACTCTACTAAAATACCTACGTACTATATTGATAACTATTTTATCATCAAAGTTATTGTTTCAGCTTTAATACCTGAAATCGAAGACTATTTTGCACTAGCAGAGTCGCGATGCGACGACTTGCAAGAGAAAATAGATACGGTCAAGGTGTTTAAAAGAAAAAAGAAACTCAATAAAAGAAGGTCGGTTTATTTTAAATATACTTATGTACCTACTAACGGGATTCAAACCGCCATCGTTTTTACTTGGCTTTTGTTCTATGTAAAGTCACTATCATTGTAACGATGGAGTGCTTCCCTGGAAGAAATACATTCTTAGTTGGGAGTGTTCTCTGACAAATTAAAATTAAAGATGAGATAACTGTAAAAGCAAAACGCTTCGTGCGTAATCTTGGAATATCTGAAGCGGTGACATTCAATCATGTACGAGTCTGTAATCTACACCACTATTATAAAGAGGAAAGTTTTGTATATTTGTATGTTTGTAATGAATAAACTCAAAAACTACTGTGCCGATTTCAAAAATTCTTTCACCATTGGAAAGCTACATTCACCCTGAGTAACATAGGCTACACCGCTACACGTGCGAAGCCGGGGCGAGCTGCTAGTATAATATATACCTAATAGTGCTCCAGTCTGATGATGGAAGAATTAAATTGTGTAATTACACAATGCATAGATAGGCTCTTGGAAATGTAGCCAATAAATAAACCCGATATGGTATACCCATGGACACCAGAATAGATATCACTATAAATACCTTCTAGAGGTATGTAAACAGGGTGAATCCTGTAGCTGTAACCTATCTAGTCTCTCTTCTTCAATGTTAACCTCTATCTTTTTCTCGTGTAGGCAAGTGGTCAGCCCTGGTGTCAGAATATTTAGGCCGCCCGAAAGCTGCTTAACTACTATTGTCTTACTACAACAGCCGAGACCGACGGCTTAACGTGCCTTCCGAAGCATGGTAGCGTTGTATACACCACTTTTTGCTATAGCGGTCACCCATCAGAGTAGTGACCGCTGCGAACGTTGCTTAACTTTACCGATCGGTTAGAAACGGCTAGTTGTGCTTTGCTATGAGCGCTACACCTTTATTATATGTATAGTCGAAAGTAAGTACCTTATTTCATGCGGTTAAGTATATAAGTTCACAATATTTTTCAGTATGACCCGAGTAAACGAACAGCCAACAGTGACCGAAAACGTACCGTACATAACCGTGCGCACACAGCCTAAAAAAAGTGTGTATTCATTGTATTACAGTTGTAAGTAGATCTAGAAGGTCGAAATAAAACATGTCAAGTGCCATATTTGGCAACAGTTTTAATATGCGGTTTTAAGTTTTTGATATGCAAGTTTTCCACCAAAATGTCATAGCGAAAAATCTTACATACTTTAAGAGTACGTACGTACTCAACCTATACAGTATAAGCAAGCGGAAAATGCTAAAAAAAACATCTACCAGGAGCTTTATATAAAATCACCGGGATCAAGGGCAAGAAACGAGTTAATCCGTTGTTTATCAAAAACGGTTCTTTTCAGCGTATTTTGCTAATAATCCCTCATAATATCACATACTCAGATTTATCCATCTACGCGCACAATGGTGATAAGTTACGCAAGTAGGGTTGATGGTTACAGAAGCGTCGCAGGCGGCTCGGCTGCGGCAGCTTGAGGTGCCACCAAACCCGACGCGCGGCTACCTCGACCCGGCCACCGTGGAGCAGCACCGCATGCTCGGCCAGGTGTGGGGATACGGCCAGAACTATAACCAGGTTCGCTTGCTACTCTTCACAAGGGCTCACAACTTAAATGGATGGCAAATATAAAAATTGTTTCACTAGGTGGTAGGACTTTTCTGCAAAGTTCGTCTAGGTAGTGGTGGTAACCACTTAGCCAGTTATTCTGCCGCCAAGCAGTAATGGGCAAGCACTACTGTGTTCCGGTTTGAAGGGTATTGTAACTAGTGAAATGGCTGGGCAAATAAGACTTTATTATCTGATCACACTGCCTAGTAATCTTATTACTATACACGTACTGTGTAAAATCTCAGGATGCCGTGCGCAGTGCAGTGCCACACAAAACTATATTAATTTAGAGTTCCGAGTGATACTGCAATCCGTTACGAGTAGCCGTGACGCTTAACATCAGGCGAACGACTAGCTCGTCACGTAATTTACTATGGTACATAAAAAAAATAACCCAACATTACGAGTGGTGTCTCGTCTCGACATAGTGATACGGCGTCGGTCACGGCATAACTTGATGCCTACACTATAGTGATTCGATTATTTTCAAGTCTCCAATATCCTTAGACTGTGATGTCCGGGAATAGGCTATTTGACTCGTATAAAAATATGTAAAAAATTGTTGTCATCCTAACTAATTGAGGCCTAATTAAGCTGAAAACAATCATTTTAACACTAAAATATGTTTATTTTCTTTAATTTATGCAAATAAAATTTATAATTTTTTGAAGGATAAATGAATGGTGCTAAACGTTTTGTGATTGGTGGCAACTGTGATGACGTCACAAAACTGTATTCACGTATCCGCTACTTGAAAATCGTAAAGTATTATCTACTGGACCTGTGTTAAATGGTGCCTACGTTACATAAACACCACTACAAACAGATTTCACTTTATTATTACGTTCTTTGAATAGGTGTCTTTAAAGTTATCAAAAGATTTGCGAGCTGTTTGTTTACATTCTACTACAAAAATGGAGCGGCACTTCGTGCAAGCTAACAGTAGTAATCTACCCGAAGTAGATGCCCTAATAATGATTGTCTTGTTCTTTAAAGATAATGTTGATTTTTACGCTGCGGAACTAAAAAACGTAAAAACAGCACCGTAAGTATTATTCTTTAACTATTTATTCGAAAATCATTCAAGATGATATCATTGTTTGGAACTCGCGTTTTAGGTTAAGTACCCAGGTACCTAGGTACTGCAAGTATAGGATTTACTCGTCAAAGACCTACCTATGTTAGGAATAGGAACCTACATAATAACATAACATATAAACATACACACCTAAGTAGGTACATTAACAAATGGCAGCAATGTTTTATTGTACCTAATAGTAGGCTGGGTACAAATCAAAGAATTTTAGTATACATACAAATATGCTATTTCAGATTTTAGCACTTTTAGGTAAGTACTTAAAATACTTTATTTTAGTTGCTTAGACAATGTACAACTTTCTTTGCAGTTTGGACAGATTTTTCAGCTGTTTCTATAAAGTTTGTAGTTGTCTGTTTATTTTGTGTTTTTGCAGTACTACAGGCTCCAACTCAATAGCTTTCTGTATTTCAGTATCATTATTGTGTACACAGGTTTCAGTAATATTTTCTTCATGGGCTTCCTCACATCCTTGATGATATCTAATCTTTGTCTCTTACGAAATGCTACTCAAGAAGTACATACAAGCATCTGATAGCTGTGTTCTGCGATCTGACTGACAATAGGTAACACTTTAGAGGCATAACTCCATCTACCAAAACTATTTTCTTGCTAAAGCCCATTTTTCATGTAGTTTGGCACAGCCACATCCTTCTCCATCTGTAGATAATTTGACAGTAGAGTTAGAAAGTTTTATTTATGTGGAATCATGGATGTTTAAAAAATCCATGTGTGGATTATAAAGTTTACCCTTTTATACTGGACTAGAATGCATTTGATCTAATTATCTCGATAGATACCTACTTATGTTTTTGCTATTGGGTTAGGGTTAAAGTTTATTACAATTTCGTTATAATAGGTACCTACACAAAGATTCATGAGGTTGTAGTGTTGTAGTAGTTATGAGTAGGTATAAATCGGTGTTTAACAGAGCGCGTAAAGCTCAATTTAATGAGTATACACCTGATCGAAGGGTAACATAGAAGAATTACGCTGTAAGCAGATACTTACATCACAGTGATCTTCGCACATAAAAACAGTAGAAGTGGCTGCTATGCTTTTAGGGTCTCGGCGAACTAATCGTAGCCACTTTTTCCGTGTAGCAGGATTGATGGGAACCTGAATAAAAAGTTTCTCTGGTGTTTTGATTGAAGTACTGGAGCACTGTGGCACTATACACCATTTATACGACATTATTTTTGAATATTCTAAGCTTTTTATCACTCTTTGATTCACATAACAATATTACTCTACTGCTTCGAACACTCGCGCAGGAGATAATGCACAAATGATAAAATATTAAGTGCAAGAATGTTCAGTTAGGTTGATGACTAACAGAGAGGAAGATTTTTTACTAATTTGTGACGTCATGTAGGTCACGTGACCGCCGCCATGATGAAAATAGTGTTTGCCGAATGAAATTTAAAATTCAAACTTTAATATCGGTTTTTACCGAAAATACGAAAGAAATCCAGGAAATATTGATTGTAGGGTGCATTAGACATCCCGATTAATAAAATAAAACAAAAACTAAAAAGTAGTCAAATAGCCTATTGTCCGGAAAAAATATTCCTTTTTTTCTTTCAGCATCAGTATTTCCTTATACAGGGTGATTAGTTCGTAGACCGTATCCTTTCAGGGTGTGTTTAAACAGGCCTTGGGCTATCTTTTAAGCGTAACATTAGTTCAGCGATTTTTTTTTATTTTCGAGTTATTTAAAAATTTAGTGATAATATGAAAAATTCCCCGTTTTTGACCTTAAATCACTGACTTCTGAAACCATAGCTTTTAATTAATATGTTTCTGGTTTTAATTACATAAAAGAAACCTTAATGACTTACTGACACTTAAATTTAATAATAATTAACTATACTTTTTAAAATCAGTGCTTAAAAGTGAATACAATTTTTTTCTTGAAAGTGATGACCCTGGCAAAAACGTTCATTTATCTCAAAAAGTTGACTGAAGTTTTTTATCTGTAAATTATTTTAAAAACACGTCCTTTTCAATGGCTTTCTAATGAGATACCAAAAATATTTCTGTAATAATACAGTAATCATTAATAACAATTAACGGTAAGTAACTTTCTTTCAAGGGTTTTTTATTTGCTACTACACCATATCTTAGGGAAAGATGATAAAAACTCCCAAAGCCGTAAAACGTGTATTGCAGGTTAAAGTTCAAGCACGGAGCCTTAAAATGTGCATAAAAATCTACAATTTACTGGATTTTAGAATAATATTACAGCCGTTTTGAGTTATTAAACAAGAAAATAAGCATACTTTTAATTTTATTGTCATCAACAATATTAAGTACACAGTACAAGTACAACTTAACAACAACACAACACAGCACAATATTATTGTGTTATTTACCCGGAATTTTGTCCAATTTAACTCGTACAGTAGGCTCTGTGTATCAGTGAGATGTCGTTGATCGTGATACCAAGTATTTACATGGATGATTTCGTGTGTCGTTGAGGACCCCCTCAACGACACACGAAATCTTTGATTGTGACAAGACATCTTTGGTTGTGAGTATCTTTGGAACCCATCAATATTTTTTAATAAATGGTATCTCATTAGAAAGCCGTTGAAAAGGACATGTTTTTAAAATAATTTACAGATAAAAAACATCAGTCAACTTTTTGAGATAAATGAACGTTTTTGCCAGGGTCATCACTTTCAAAGAAAAAAATTGTTTTTTTTTTATTTTATTTTTTTATGTAGAATGAGCCTGCGTTTGACTACATCTCACCTGATGGTAAGCGACGATGCAGCCGATGGTGTAGCACGCAGGTTCATGAGGTACCTATTCACTCTTGTCTTAAAAAGACCCAGGTTATATTTGTCAGGAAACAAGAACGCCGGGAGCAAATTTCAAGCAAAATTCACTTTTAAGCACTGGTTTTTAAAACTATGGTTAATTATTATTAAATTTAAGTGTCAGTAGAGTCATTAAGGTTTCTTTTATGTAATTAAAACCAGAAACATATTAATTAAAAGCTGTGGTTTCAGAAGTCAGTGATTTAAGGTCAAAAACGGGGAAATTTTCATATTTTCACTAAATTTTAAATAACTAAAAAATAAAAAAAAAACGCTGAACTAATGTTACGCTTAAAAGATAGCCCAAAGCCTGTTTAAACACACCCTGAAAGGATACGGTCTACGAACGAATCACCCTGTATGTATGGGTCTCTTATAGGCAAACGTGTTCCGTCTTAGACAACATCGCTTCCCATCAGGTGAGATGTTGTCCAACGTATGCTAATTTCAGAGAAGCTTTTGCCCAAAACATTTCAATAAGTGCTCCTAGGGCTCTGAAAGAAAAGTTTTAGATGTGGAATTTGAAATTAATTTTGCATTGGTTATAATATGATTACATCGACATTCTGATTTTTACAGAACCAACCTGAGCAGAAACAATACACCAAGACGCGTCCTCGACGAAATCGGGCCGACGGAGACGGTGGGTTTCATATACCTTTTCCTTGTCAATATCTACAGACTTTATTTCTCAGGATAACTACTGGTGTAGGATCCAAGATGCTTAGTAAAAACATCTGAACTGACAGTAAGTAGTAAACGGATAAGGCTCAATCATATTATTTTATTTGAACAATTATAATAATATCGTCATATTATTACATAAAATTACATAAAATATTCACAATAAAAGTAATGTGTCAAGTTATACACGTGTAGGTATGGGTGGACGGAGCGGGGAGTTTACTGAAGCGCCAACGGAGGTGGCTTGCGGCCAGGATGAAGAAATGACCGCGTTTTCTGGAACAGAAATCTACGACCAGAGTCTACAGGAATTGTATGTAGCTATCACTGAGCAATCATGTAAAGTCATGTGGTTCTACTCTTTGCCGAGAAAGATATCATCATCAGCTTGAAAACTGCTGAACATATGATTCACTCATAGAGCATCACTTTGAGCGGCTGCTTGCCTCTTGCATCTAGCGGCTCCCCGCAGTTTTAACCAGGTCGAGAAAGAAAAATCGAACGGGAATGATTTATGCAATCTGATAGACTCGTTTGTATCTTTCTTGATTTGTGGGTGTCTAGCAAACTACCTATATGACCCCAGTAATACACACGGATAAGCATTAAGCAATGCAAAATTTCATTCAAATAGGTTCAGCCATTTGGACGTGACAACCACACGTTTATACTAAAAATAGACGTTTCTGTTTAAATATTAGTATTTATAAGAAAGTATAAGGATTAAGGGTTCTATGCTGACTGAATAGATGAGCAAAATGTTTCGGTAGGTAGGTACTACCTCGAGTATCGACAAGCTGCGCGTGCTTGCTTTCTTCTAATAGTATAAACTTGATATTTTTTAAAACATCAAATAAATTTAATGTTCTTTTAGAGAAAGTATTCAGCAAAATGAAACGGCGAAGACGCAGTGGCCACGAAAGAAGAATCATAAAGAAGGTAAGTTTATTTTTCTACCGTTACATAACTAGTTAGAATAAATTTGTTTCCGTATACAGTGGTTCTCCATTTTGATTAAAATAAAAGAGAGAAAGCGACAGCTACAGTAACATTGTCAAAAGCTATCATTTAGCTTTAGACAATGTTATATTAGCTGTATTTGTACCACTAGATGCACGGAAACATTGTATCTGTGTGTATGGGAGTATCTCCTCGAATCCGCACAGTGTTTTTATCGTGTGGTCCCGGCGGTCGAAGATTAGGCATCGTCCCCACCTCGCTCCGTGGGTGCCGTAAGAGCCGGGCTAAGGCAAAGGGAATTTTCAAAGAATGGGCAGCAGTATTCTCTTCGGTAACTACATTAAAATTTTCGATCACCAAGCCACCTGCCAAGAACCTGCCTGCTGCGATTTGAAATTTTGAGGCTGGCTTTCTTTTACGATGTAGGCGCGTGCTTAGAAAGGATTTTTAAAATTCAATCCCCATGTGAAAAGGGTAAAAATCGTTTGTATGAAAAATCTACATTTCGTAGCGTATTGTTTTGAGACTTGACACATAATATATACAAGTACAAAAATAGGAAGGAATTTGGAATTTGAATTGAAAAGGAATTTCTTAATGTTTTGAAAGTCAACCCTTAAGGGGTGAATTTTGTTGTTAAAGTTTGTATGGAAATCTCAAAAATGTTGATTGTATAATACTGAAATTTGGAATGTGTAAAGAATATAAATGGCTGATTATGGCAAACCCACTATGATAAGCGTCCAAAGTGGCGTTTTATGGGGGAGGCCTACGTTCAGCAGTGGACGTCTTTCGGCTGATGATGTTTGTGTACAGTAACGACTGCACACTATTTTGGTGGCAGAATATGAACAGCTCTGCTAGGTCACCAATGTGTAGCTATATAGTTATCTAACCCCATTTCCTAAGGTATCGTTTGTAATTGCTCTGGTCACTTGCTTTTCTCTAAAGCTATTTCATCATCTGCTGCCTCTACCATTACTTCAAAGTGCATGGAGTTAGAGCAGCATGTTTATTTTTCCATTTTTATTAACAGTCCCAAAATGGATTGATGCAAGTATAGAGAACACTCAACCGCAATACAGGCGGGTCGGGTCGCCGTTGGCTCGCCGGCGACCACAACAGCAAAAGACTTGTTAGTACTTCGTTATTACATAATAATAGTTTATCATCATCATCAACAGCCTGAAGACGTCCACTGCTGAACACAGGCCTATGCATACTTAGTTATTTCTAAAGAATTTGTGGGTGCATATTTTTTATCTAACGCCAACTTATCTCACTTAATAGTTAGTGTGAGAAATATACTTGTTTTCTTTTCTTTTATTCACCTGTAGGCTAGAGCTAGCGTGGCTAGAGTAGGTACTGGTGCCAGAATTTATTTATAAACAAGATCATTTTACGTGCAAGCAAGAAGCAATCTGCTTTTGTCATTATTTTGTACCTACGCGTTTTTTCCTTGGCACCTTTTGCAACCTTTAATAACTTTATTCATACTCATCCTCAGCCAGAAAGCATCTACTCAAAGAAAGCGCAGTGTGTCCCAATGGTTGTATTTTGACTGTATTAGCCACTGCCACATCGATTATACGAGTGTTATTAATAAGTATACTTGACTTGTGGTATTCTGTGACAGCGCGTCGATCGGTTCCAAGTGTTGCGGAGGAGCGGCCAGTGGTCGAACTTTTCAGCAAGAGCCGTGCTAGCTATCCGCCTACACCAGACCATACTACTACGCGTGCAACCAAAAAAGACTCAAAAGGAATGAGAAAAGGTAAGAAATATATACTTATTTAATTTTTTGGTTTGGACTGGTATATCCTTGTTTTTTTTGAATTATAGGGTTTTTCTGCTGGTTTGACCACACAATCCACTATCTTGCGGGTCTTGAAAGGGCTCTTCCAAGTAATTCTTGAATAAGAGAAGTTTGTTTCTCGAGCATCTTAATTTGCAAATAAAAAAATATATCGTCATTATTTTAAAGTCTTTCTACGCAATCCTATTAGGTAGGTGTTAATGTCCTTTCACTACATAGTAAGATATTTATATAGATAAAAGAACTTCAGGAAAATTCTGATTTTATAATATGTACTTCTATTATAGATAACACATAATATGTTTCCGAACAGACCATCATCTTAGGAAAAACTAGCGGGCTCGCTCGACAGACGTAAACCGGTCCAAATATTCTGCAAAAAAATCTGGAAATCAAATGTTCTGTCCAAATATTTATTTATTCAGGGCGTGCGATCTTTTATTAAGGACCTGCTTACTTAAATTTATATTACACACAAATTTTATTTTAAGCACGTGACCACCTGAGTGAAGTGATCGACCTGACGCGAAACGATAGTGTGATGCCTCAGGAACTGACAAAAAGAGTATGTGTATTGCATATTATTTACATTAATTTCAGAATACCTTACTAGGATAAGGAGGCCTGTAGAGTAGCTAAGGGAATTCAGAGAATGGGCAGCAGCTTTCCCCTCGGTACTTTGCGAAAAAGACGCCTGCCAAGCGTGGTTATGGCAAACCCTATAATAAGCATCCAAAGTGGCGTTTTATGTGGGAGGCCTATGTTTAGCAGTGGACGTCTTTCAGCTGGTTATGTGTGTATCTATGTTTAGATTTGCCTGTAATCAACTTATCATTTAGGTACATCAACTTTTATGTTCTTCTTTTTCTCTTTCTCGTGAAGGTAAGTTCAGCTAATTTTCCCTTTAATCTATTTTTTCCTTTACGGCAAATAATTCTTTCTTTAACGTAGGATTTATAGGTAATATACCAACTAGGTAGGGGGTCGATAATGGTTTATCACGACAACAGAACTCGAGCCTGCGTCGCTCCCGTGGATATGAGATGCCGACAGTGGCTTCACAGATGAAACAGGCAGAGGCACGCTTACCGGCCATGGTCTCAAATGGCACTAATATACCATTCGTTGTGAGCAAAAGCACCGCGCCCTCGCATAATATCGGAGTTAATATACAACAGGTGAGTAGGTATGATATTTAAACAATTTTTTAACCAAAACGTGGTTTTATCATAAGAAATCAAGTTGGGTGTATGGATATCTGCGATAACGTTACGTTATATATACATATATATACCTTTGCTTATTTTCGTGTATATACCTGTATAATATAGTTTAATAATGATAGTAGGTGGTATGATGATTTATCCCCTTACTAAATAAACACGACGTAACAGTAGAATAACTACTCAGTGTTTTCTCGGGTACTATATTTTCCTACTTCAAACTTGATGGAGAGAAACTAAACACTTAATAACTATTCTTCCACTATACAATGTTAATTAGTAGGTACCTAAGCGGTAACGATATTATTTTCAGGTGTTGAACGGGGTCAAAGTTCACCAGTCACTAAACAGCATTCCTCCCACCATTGCTCATCATATGGGTATGTATAGGTTTGTTCCAGTTTATTAACAATCCTATAGAGCAGGTTCGATTTCTTTCTCTATTGTTTCTGCAAATTTAGAGGGATCTATGGGTGTTGAAAACGTGGAAAATAGTTTTTCAGTTTTAAGCTATGCAAAGACAAAATTGCGAGGTATAATAATAATAAATACAGCTTACAAAGCCGCAAGTTTTATTTTTATAACACCTTGTGCATAATGTACCTATTTATGTGAAGCAGGAGATAATAGAATGATTGCCCGCACACAATCAAAAGTAGGTGTATTAACTACTAGCTTATGCCCGCGGCTTTGCCCGCGAGGACTATCCCTTAGGAATCGTTAATTTTTCCGGGATAATATTACTCTAACCCTCCTTTTTGGGAGTCGTTTAAAAAGCGATATAGCTAAATAACTTTTAAATACCTATCTTCATTCTTCAGCTTAGGCGTATTGGCTGTGGCGAGTGTCTTACGACGGGGCTTTGTTTTGTACTTTTTACCCCTTTAGGGGATGAAATTGATAAATTTCCGGGACCCGGATTTTATTTTGTATATTCTTTATACGTGTTAAATTTCAATATGATACTGTATTTTTTTTAATTTCCATACATTTTTGAACTAATTATTTCACCCTCTTAAAGATTAAATTTCGAAAAACTAAAAAGTAACTATTAATCTATATTTATATTTGCTCCTATGTGCTTAGTTTCAAAACTATACGTCACGAAATGTAGGTTTTTCATACAAACGTTTATGACCCTATCCACCCAATGGAAGATTTGAATTTTCAAAAAATTTTTTCTTAACACGCACTTACGTCGTAAAAGAAAGCCACCACCCTTTCAAGTCTTCACGTCTGGCAGTTAGAGCTGTACAAACACAGCTGGACAAAGCCTTTTATATAATTGAAGAAAGATTATAACAATAAATGTGATAGATATCATAGATTAAATGTTCTAATCTGATCTACGTAAATGTGAAAAAATCTTACTAAGTACGACGGCTTAGGCTAGCGTGACCTCGTCCTAATCAAATAGCCACATCGTCGCTTAATCCGTCATCAAGATCGAAAATATTTATTCGCATAAACATAACAAAACGTTTGTCCTAATGAACTTTTGCAGTAGGTAATTTATATTTCTCTATCATAAGAAATAATTATAACCTTTACTTTTGTTTGCTAGGGTTGGAACACATCCCTACGCCCAGTGAAAAAAATAAGGCCACGGTAAATAAAAACCATTCACTTTCATTCATCATTTCACTAGTAGCCGCTCGTGGCTTCGGCAAGCTTGGATTACAGTTTATTGTAAAAACACGAACCAGAAGACGCAGTATAAACCCCCGCTAACTGGTGAACCGAAGACCATCACACCGCTCCGGGGAGCCGATAGATGCAAGAGGCAAGCAGCAGCTTAAAGTGGCGCTCTATGGGAGAGGCCTATGCATCAAGGCCTATCAGCAATGCACGTTTTCAGGCTGATGATAGATTTTTTTGTTGTTTTATATTCTCAATTTGTCCACAGAACCGTGACAATGCTAAAATGATAGCCAAAGATTAATATACCTAAAGAATATTAATATCCCCGAGTTCTATCATTCTAGAGAAAGCCTAGCGGGACTGAAATACCATGTTCTTATAACGTAATTTATGACCGTCTGCATTAAAGTTTGACAGGGCCTAAGTTCGCACAATACATCTCTTTAGCCCCCGGAAATCAACACACCTAATACTGTACGCTCATTGGTTGAAGACGGTCGATGATCAACAAGCAACCAATGAGCGTTACGTATTTGGTGAGCGTAGTTGACACGAATTTAAAAACGTACACGAGAACCCCAGGGGAAAGTATTATTTAAGTAGCTTAGTTGTATTTTAAGAGCCTAGTGAAGGCGGGCAGTTTTACGGTACTTGTATGGAACTTAGGTCATAATTATCATCATCATCACCAACAGCCTGAAGACGTCCACTGCTGCTCGCCTCCTGCATCCATCAGCTCCCCGCGGTTTTTACCAGATCGTCGGTTCACCTAGTGGGGGGGGGCCGGCCTACGCTGCGTCTTCCGGTTTGTGGTCGCCACTCGAGAACCTTTCTTCCCCATCGATTTTCAGTTCTACGAGTGATGTGACCTACCCATTGCCATTTCGACTTGTTAATTCTAAGAGTTATATCGGTCACTTTAGTCCTCCTGCGGATCTCCTCATTCCGGATCTTATCTCGCAGGGAAATACCGAGTATAGCTCTCTCCATAGCTCGTTGCGCGACTTTGAATTCAGTTAAGTATAGTAAATGGATGGGACCGTCTCTCGTAATTTGTTACCTTCACAGAGTCCTCTAAACAACCGCGAGATAAACGCGGTTCGGCTCGGCCAGCACGTGCTTCGATTGACGTCAAACAAGAACATGTCCTATGGCCGCCTGCTGTCGTACTACCGCGAGGGGGACGGCATGGTACCCCGTTTCCTGCGCGCTATCAGCAGGCCTAACTATTTCTACACGTCCGCATACAAGTGAGTGCTACTGTTCGACTTACTGTTGTGTTTAGTGAAATTACTGGGCAAATGAGACTTAAGAACTGATCTCACAGTCTAGAAATCCTTTTTAGACTGTGTGATGTCTCAGGATGACGTGCGCAGTGCGCAGTGTCACGCGAAATTTTAATATAAATATCCGAGTGACACTGCAATCTGTAATGGGCGACCGTGACGCTTAACACCAGGCGAACGACTAGCTCATCACGTCATTCGTTTACATAAAAAAAAACACGCAAAGCGGCGCCTTAATTCATTGAATACTCTCTGTACTACTGTAGCAATTGAATATTCCCTGGAACTAGCAACTCCCAGGTACCCCTCCAGGGTGGTCCAGGTCCCTGGGAGTTGCCAGTTCTAGTGAACGTAAAAAATGTAGACAGCCAGCTTCCGTTAGCATTATTAATTGATTACCCAAAGGACAAAAACTGGACCTTATTACCGTTAATTCCTTCCAGGTCCACTATTAGTCTACAGATGTAACTGTTCAGATTTAGACAAAACTGTTCTAATTTAGGTGAAACCGTGCATATAATTAAATTAGAAGTACTTACCTATATTTAAAGTACATTTTGAAGTTGTACATCCATTCCCATATTTCGATGCAATGTTATTTTAGATTCCCTAAGACATAGATAAACATTTTTGATTTATTAATAAGGAAATACACGAGTGAAATACGTTAACATTAGCCCAATGTGTTATTAATCATTAAGCAGTTTGGCCTTCAACCGGGACGATCGGGACGGAGCCACCTCGAAGGGTCGCGCTGGCGTCGACGACTTTACAAAGGAGAAGTTGCTTGAGTATGCTAATATATACCGTGAATACGAAGCTGTGGACCGGCAGGTGAAGGAAGGAGGTCACCCGCCGGAGCTGGAGCGGCATCGCGAGGACCTGCTGCGAGAGCTCACCGAGAGGGAAGAGCTTATACGGAAGGTCAGTGGTTCTGGTTAGTGGTCATGGGCATTTATTAGTACCTATAGTCACTACTACACGCCATACAATATGCTATACGATTTGTCAACTCAATCAGTCAAATTGTATCGTTTGGAGGCGTTTTACGGCTTCTATCAGACTGCAGTCGACAAATTGAGTGACGGATTGCATTGTGTGTAGGCCATTATAGTTACAGTTGTCACAATACAATTGGCTCGTTTGGATGCCAACTAATAAGACCAAAGAATATGACTTTCAATAAAGTATCAAAAATAATAAGATGGAGCGGAGCGATGGCATACGCAAGGTAGCTGGCAGTAACTGGAAGAGATCTAAAGACTGGGCTCAGTAGCGGGCCTTGGGAGAGACTTATGTGTGCAGCAGTGGACTAGTATAAGCTGATGATGATGATGAGATAAAATAAGTGGCCGTGGGCTCCCAGTGTGCGAATATTACGACACCATCCTTTCCCATGGGTGCCGTGAGAGCCGGCTAAGGGACTATCTGTGAGGCTGTTGATGAATATTACCACACCATCCTTTCCCATGGGTGCCGTGAGAGCCGGCTAAGGGACTATGAGGCTGTTGATGAATATTACCACACCATCCTTTCCCATGGGTGCCGTGAGAGCCGGCTAAGGGACTATCTGTGAGGCTGTTGATGAATATTACCACACCATCCTTTCCCATGGGTGCCGTGAGAGCCGGCTAAGGGACTATCTGTGAGAGTGTTGATAAAATAATTAAGTGTGTCACAAATGAACCGACGTAGAATTAACAATATTCACATACGTTCTTCTTGTTTATTATATTTACTGGTATTTTTCAATCGGGAATGTTCTGAAGAGCTATTCAATTTGCTACCGAACCGTATTCCTATCACCGCATCTCTCGCCACTGCAGGAAAAGCTCCATTATGAAAGAAATGTAAACGGATTTGGTTTCCTAGCAGGTGTTGACATCCGTGTCAGGACTGACCGGGCAGACGACCGCAGACGGCATCGCCAACCTCCGCGCGACCATACTATCGGAGCAGATGTTGAACGGCGGCCAAGCGGCCTAACATCCCACCTGTGACGTTGATCGTACATACTTAGGCTCTAATTAAATTTAAATTATGTAATGTCTATGTAATTAAAAACCCATACTACCTCAGATTAGCAGCTTAATGCGCGTCGGTACGAGTATAAAACATTGATATAACGTTCGTAACAGCGCGCGCTGCCGTTGCAACGTGTGGATGTTAACGAAAATCGCAGTCGGCTCTGCTCTATACATTAAAATCATTTTAGTTTTTGAAATCGTCTGGTCGGTGCTAAAGGAATGTTTACAATAACTTTTTTGTTTATGAGTATAAGTTCCATGTTAACATGAAAAGTATGTAGAATATGCAGTTTTAAACGGTTGGATTGTAATTTCAAAGGAAGGTTGTTTTTTTCTATTTTAGTTTATAAGAAATTGTATACTTGGTTAAACTAGCTCTAGCTTATGCCACAGATTGTGTTATATTCCTTTCCTAGCTATTCATGCCCCCAACAGTGCACGTGCAAATTAGGTCAAGACAATAAAAAAATTATGCGTAGGTAAGTTATATATACATACTTACATACATACTTCATATTTTTGATGATTGTAACGGTACTAACATTTATGTAACATCAAATCATCATGCACAGATAGGTAGAGGAAATAAGTCGATCGCAATTAAAATATGCCTATAATTTGTAATTTTGTAGCCATGCCACCTCAGGTAGTTCAATAATAATTTTCAGGTAAATATCGACCTTATTTAGTTTATTTTAAATACCAACATTTTCGTAAACTTTATTTTAGTGAGAAATTTCAGGGAACTTGTTTTAGCGCAGCGGTTATGTACCTACTCTTTCGATGCAACGCTACGGCGCGGCGTCTGCACTTGCTTTACTTATATTAACTATTTTTATAACTAAGTGAATGTTGCAGTATTATTGATATAACATAGGATTACCCGAAGCACTCTGTGAGGTAGTAGGTATTTACTATAATGATCCTTGATGGTAAACGTATTATTTTTGACGATTTTTAACTAAACTTTTATGTACACGTGCAAGTTTGGTCCATGCAATTAAAAAATTATTAGGTATTTTTGTGGTTTTAATTTCCCTTTTCATGCTTCTCCTTTTTTCACGAGCTTTTTTTTGACGTTTCATTTCTCTCAACACCACGGGTGGCAAATCAGAAAAATTCTAAATAGATTCCCATAGACCTAACGATACCCAGTTGTCACCACTGGGGACGCAGAAGGTGGTGACAACTGGCCCATTGACCTATTGTATTGGATCAGCCGGCCTAGTACGGGTGGTAGCGAAAATATGTCTTGATTTACTGAGCAGCAAGTGAAAGAAAAGACCGAGAGGGTAGAGGGTACAGTTTCATTAGTATCGTAAGTATATGCGACGTCTACTTAATTATTATTAAACGGTAATTTACACAAATAACAACAAAACTATAACTACATAATATTATACTATGTTACGAATGGCACAATAACTCGAAATGAGTCTAGGCCTCCATTAATCTAACAACAACGATAAGACGATTTACAATATATTAAATACATAGATGATACACCTATAACTTTAATAAGAACAGAACTTAACCTACGTATGCATATAAATCGATTGAATTGAACTATACATAGGCTGTCTCGGAACTCAATGTCAAGCGGGCACGGAGCGACCACCTTACCAGCTAAAGACCACTTTAGAGAAAAAAACAAGTATACTGGCCTGATAGCTCAGTTGGTAGTAGCTCTGCCTTCTGAACTGTAGGCTCTGGGTTCGATTTCCACCCGGGACAAACATGTGTGTGATGAAAATAGGTCTTTGTTCTGTTTCTGGGTGTTATATTGTATTCTATGTATGTATTTACAAACAAAAAGTCTCTAAGTATTCTATCAGTTATCCTATAGTACAAGCTATACTTAGTTTAGGGCTAGATTTTAAATATTTTTACAAGCTCGAAAGTGGTCAGAGACCTGAAGATATGATAGTAAGTCGATTTTCCTGATTTCTATAAATTTGCCACTTACAACTGAATACTTTTGGATTTTTTCTTTTATATTACCATGCCCGCTTGACGTTGAGTTTTGGGACACCCGATAGGTACCAAAAAACGTCAAACATATATTACCTAATATATTAAATAGGTCGATACTAGGTATCTATTTACACAAAGTTAAATTATTACATATATTATTATCGATAACATTTATTTCTAACATAAAATAAACTAATAGTTATATAAATGTGACATGTAGATACAATCTGAGTTTGAATTGGTATATTATCCCCAAAGGGGGTAAATCTACTTCCCAAGGTAAGACAATGTTGCTTCTACGACTTTTCTAAATTAATAGTTTTTCATTGTAGAAATGCCGTGTGAAGTTTACGTTATAATTTTACCCAAATGCTTCGAAGATAGCCTTAGCGCAACTGGGTGTAGTTGAACTTCGTCCTTGACCGAGTGCACTTAAATGAGTTCGACAACCTGTGTTTAGAAACTCTCGTAGCGATCGCACGTGCAAGTTTGTTAGTAGTGGTTTCGCTTTCTTGACACATTATCTGCGTCAGCTACTATTTTTTTATGCAGAGGTTAAACAAGTGACCGTCTGCATTAAAGTTTGTTTGATAACTCTTAAGTTGACACTTATCCCTATAGGGCGTACACAAATAAGTTGCATAAAAGTATAATAAATATTTTTTTATGCGATTGGATGACGTGACGAGTTAGTCGTTCACCTGGTGTTAAGCGACACGGCTGCCCATAACAGTTGCAGTGTCACTCGGAATTTTAAAGCAATAAAGTTTCGCGTGACACTGCACTGCGCACGTCATCCTGAGACATCACACAGTCTAGTAATCAGATTACTAGACTGAGTGATCAGATCATAAAGTCTCATTTGCCCAGTAATTTCACTAGCTACAATGCCCTTCAAACCGGAACACAGTAGTGCTTGCACACTACTGCTTGGTGGTACCTACCTAGACGAACTTTGCAGAAAAGTCCTACCACCTAGTTAATAAGTGAGAACGTAGGATGTGTTAAACTTTAATGCAGACGGAGTCATCTAAGTCAAGTAGAAATAGTCTTTAATGATCAGAAGAAGGTACGTCTACCATTCGTTATGGATCGCGTATTAGTTAGAGCCTTACGAGTATACATAAAGTTAGAGCTTATAAGTAAGTATCTATCTACAAATTTTTGGTACAATATAATATTAGATAGCAAAATGGATGAAGTGAAAACTAATAGAATTAGTATCTAAACGTATTGCGTATTTAGGTATTCGGTATTCAAGTACCTATCTACTGAAATGTACTTAATTCAGCGCGTGCCGTTTATTCGATTTCGAGTGTAATTTATTTAAAATTTCGATATCATATATCATTATGGCATTAAAAGAAATTTTGAAACAAAAAAACTATTGAGTTTAATATAATAGGCAGGTTTGACTGACAGGTCCTATTTACAAATCCTAATAAACCTACAATTGTCAGTCCCATATGGACTGACAATTATCAGTCACGTATAGTATTTTTGTTATATGAAACGCAGGTCTGGTGTATTCGACTGATATATTTATAGGTTTATTATGATTGGTTGCAATAAGAATCACTTTACGGGGCCTAAACACGAAGCGATTGCCCGATACGATTGTTATTGCTTCTGTGATGTTCTCAGGCTGAATAAATCCGTGGCTGACGCGACGTTTAGTTGCGTGAGTCTGTAGAAGACGGGAGGTTCTCGCCGTCCATCTTGTGGCGAGTGGCTTGGATGTAGGCTTCAGCGGCTAGAGCAGGCCAGGCGTCGGCGGGTGGCGGCGGCGCGGTGCCCCACGGCTCCGTAGTCGTCACCTCCGCCGGCCGCTCGCTGGCCTCGCCCTTGCTGCATTCCAGCGACAGTGGCTTCGGTGTCTCAATCCTACACGGACATCACAGCACTCATTATAACACAGCTTTAGACAAACTACGAAAAAAGAATCGAGAATAATCTACCACAGAATATTGTACTCAAAAGAGTTATGGCATCAAAGACTTTTTTTTAAACAATACGGCGTGAAATTGAAAATCGTATATTTGATATAAGATTTTAAACTCCCATGATCACTAATATTACTAAAATAGTGTTTATTAACGGGATATTTACGATGTAATGTATTTGTTTCGAGGTGCCGATTTTTCGATACTGTTGCAAGCACCATGGTCACGGACGAAAACCAAAAAAAAAAGGTAAGCTACATGGTAAATATCCCGTTATTAAACAATATTTTAGTATCGTATTCTAAAAGGGAGAAGATGAAGTGTCTACCTGTACCTTTTGGCCTAGAGAATTATGTCTTCACTTTGCTAGGAAAAACTATAGGTACATTATGCTATATTATTGTCACTCCAAGAAATCTTTCTGTACGCACAGGAAATTGTATGCGTTGCACCTAATTTAGGCGGACTAATTTCATGAAGCGAGTGCTTTGTTTTTCTTTTTTATTTACTTACATCTATGTAGTTAAGTAGAATAATATATTTTATTAGGCATCATAGAAAGTGCATGCAAAAATTAATAATAGGTAAGTATATAATACATTAGCATACAAAAATTAACACGACTAGGCTTGTTATCGATAAAGTATTTAGATAAATACAAACAACATTACAGTGGAGTTAGAAAGTCATAGGAAACACCTAGAGAAAAAATACCTCACGCGTTCTGGCGATTGCATCGCGTCGTTCGTGCTAGAAATCTCCAAATCTTCAGCGTAGCCCAGGTGGAGCTTCTCATTTTCGTTGCGAGGCTCTTTTTCTGAAAAAGAATAAATAAATTGGGATTAATTATGATGTCTAAAGTTAACCTATAGTCAAAGACACATATGCAGCTGCTAATTATGTTTTATGACCTTAATACTGAGTATGAAACTTATATGTATCATTATACTCGGTTGAAATTGTGAAGGCTTTTCGAGTTCAGAAGAAATGTGTGCGTGCTATTTGTGGCGCCTGGTTCATGGACAGTTGCAATCCACTTTTCAAAAAACTTGGCATATTGCCGCTGGTTTGCATGTATATCAAGGATCTCTGTGTTTTTGTCAAGCAGTACCCGAAGTATTTCCAAATACAGTCAAAGGTATAAATTAGAAGTACTAGATACAAACACAAACTCTACTTTCCTCAGTGCAAGCTAGAGCTGTACCGAAGGAATGCTTATATAAACGCAATCAGAGTGTATAATAAATTACCTGACATATTCAAGAATTTACCTTTAATTACTTTTAAGCGAAAATTGACTCAGTGGCTTTTAGAGAAATGTTTTTACGATTTAAATGAATATATGACTCATAAGCATAAGGACTAAAAATTGTATGACGAGTATAATGATGAATGGTTGATATTTGTTGACGAATAATATTTGTAATGTGTAATATAATCTTTAATTTATATATTTTTATCTCACATAATTATAATGACTGCTTGACATAATGTAATTTAATATTCTATAAATTTATTGTTTAAAATTTCAATTTGCACACCACTGTCGTGGTAGAATGTACGGACAGTTTACTTATAATACCAACTATTTGTACTACATTCGGCAATAAATTATATTATTATTACATTCTCGTATTTATCATTGTAGGTATTATCTGTGATATATAACTCTACATTATAGAAACAAAATATACAAAGCTTTCAAAAAGCCCTGCTAGAGAGTGCGTAAAAATATTAAGTGAATAAAAGAAAGCCATTGAAAATCACGTTTAAATGTACTAATACTCAGTATGGTTAGTGGCAAAATCACTTTTTGTATGAGGCTTTGAGCACTTTACTGCTGATAAATCCAACCACCTCGTAGTAGGTATACCTATGTTGTTTATTCGAGGAAATTTCAGTGACCAATTAATGAATTTACAGATGTTACAGGTATTGAAATAAGTCTATGTATAAGTACGCCCATTCACTTAGGTGTGGGTCTACGTAGTACTACGTAGACCCACACCTATCATCATTATTGTGAATCAGACGATGCTCACTGATTAATAGAGAAGGCTTGTCTTATTGAATGCTACAGCGTGTACGGTTCTCTGTTGTTATCCAACACTTCTGGCATATTCTAAAAGGTCGTCAATGCTCCTGGTCAGAGCTGTCCTGATGCTCTGTTTTCAGCATGATGGTCGCCAATAAAGTGTTGTCCTACACGGTTGTACATGTATGTCACAGATAAAAGATCAAAAAACATATTCCTGTAAATATCGCTTTTCGTGTTTTTATTTTATTTACATTACAGAGTTACACGAATGATATATGTATCATCCCCCTATAATAGTACTTTTTACTCACCGCGACTGTTTTTTGCTTGGAACAGTCTCAATTAGAAGTTAACGCATGTACCTACAGATTTTACAGGTAATAGGAAAAAGATTATGTGTATGTACGTTTTATTATTACCGTAAAATAGACGATATCCATTGAGTGCTGTAGCAGCGATCGGGCGCCCGCTGTCTAGTGTGGTCTTCAATGCTTTTGGTTGAAGTTGTCTTAGTATTCCGTCTTCAAGCTCATGGTCGCTGCTCATGTATCGTCCACATCGGTTGTTTGGTTTACCGGCTATGTGATTTGCCCAGGGTAAGGGTTCAATGCTTTATCATTATTATATTAGATAAGTATACCTACCTACAGTCACCTAGCACTGAAATGTTTGTTTTTCTCAATGTATGTATATGTAAACATAATACCTACGTAAAAAATATCTACAAAATATAACTTCATACTTACTACATTAATTTGCAAAACAGAACACAGAAAAACACATTGAATACGCTTGAACTATTTGATATATATAGTCTTCTTCTATACCTTCATTTACCCGACCACGACGAAGCAAGAAGGAGGTTATGATTTTGACCGGTATGTATGTAAGTTCCCTCATGATTTCTCATCTACTTATCAGTATGAAACAAGAAAACATTTTTACCTGAAATTGTTATGTACAAATTACCTACAAACTATTCTATACTTGTGGACTATTAAATGAACAATTTACACGTAATTTATTTTATATACTGTAATGTATTTAATATATTATATTTATAATGATGTTCAGAGGGTAGCCGTGCGTGGTCCAGGTCATATGCCACTTGCCTTAAAGCTTATGATCGCTTATACTTAGCATGTATTGTTTTAAGGTAGTGGAATACCTAATAATCTGTGACCTCGGTTATCCTTTGCATCGCTATGAGCAGGTGTTTGGTGCATTACAAAACATCTTCATCAGCATTATTCTCGCGTCGCATTGAGCTAATTTATGGAAACTCAATATGCCACCAGTGCACTTTTGACCACCGCGGCGAACGGGCATTCAAAACATTTAGCATCAACATTAGTAACATTTTAACATTTTAGTCTTAAAAATAGTGAATAAAAGTGAACAAACAATTATTTATACTTTAGCACAAAAATAAATGTACAAGGCGGACTTAATGATATGAAGCATTATCTACCAGTCATTAACATATTATCTTTTAACTCCACTGCAACCTCGCTACGCACCCTAGAGCAGGTAGGTGTGTTAATACCTACATTAAAACAAATTACGTGTAAGTTGTTTACTATTATTTAATAGACGATAGAATATATTGAATAGCTTTTACATAACAATTTCAGATGAGAAAATTTCTTTGTTTCATACTGTTTAGAGCGTGATCCAGTGACCAGATCACTGAAATATAGTGATCTGGTTTTTGTGTTTGTACTTACTTGTACTTACTCTATTATTTTAGAAAATTAAATCATAGTCACCGTCTACGATGATTGCTGTGTCCGGCCAGCCGAGCGAGTCCCCCTCCACGTCGACCGGCTCATCCTCCGCGTCGTAAGCTCGCTCGCGAGGGCGCTCCTCGCGTCTCTCGTCGTCCAAGTCGTACCCCAGCATGCTCTCTACGGTATGGTGGCGCTTCCGAGTCCGCAGCTTCAGTCGACGCTGCCGGTTCGCACGGATGCGTTGGTATGTCTAGCAGGAGATCAAACATATTCTGCTTATGTAAACGAATGATATGACATTCTAAGCGTTGGCTTGATGTTACGTGACTTGGTTACGGTTGATAAACAACTTGCTAATTCTAAGAGCTATACCTATCGGTCACTTAGTTCTCCTGCGGATCTCCTCATCTCGAAATGATGATTATCAATAAAATTATTATAAGATTTATACTTCATTATACATATTTTTACATCATATTTATACTAATTAACCTATCTACACGACATGTTGTAGAAAATTCATATATACTACCTAGTAAATATGGTAGTTATACAAGTCATTTGTGTGAGAAGACACTAGAACGCGCGTGAGAGAAGGCAAACATTACAGTGCAAACAAAATACAAAAAATAAATTGATTTAATAAATTGTGAAATCTACTAGTATCTTTCATTTTAAGTGTAGGTAGTTTACATGACATTACAGCCCTATTTGACAAAAAAAAATACAAATAAAGCTAGCTAAATAAGACTGTTTGAAATCCAGGTTGCTAACAATACTTTATCATAAGAAAAAAATATGATTCGCGTGGGGAACCGCGAAGCGTAGCTATGGTTATACTTTTTATGCTGACCTCCCAGCGCGCATCCTCGTCCTGGTGGTGCATGGAATGCGTAGCAGGGGCAGCGTCACGCGGTAGAGCACTGAGGCTGTACAGGTGTTGCAGCTCCTGCAGGAAGTGCGCCTGCGCAACGCCTGGTCCGAGCCGCGCGCCGCACACGCCGCAAGATGACTTGCGTTCGCCGTCCGCTGAAACAAAACATCGTGACAACGGCAGCCCACGGCTTCGCTCACTTTCACTACAGTTTAACGTGATAGTACATAATGGTGCAGAAAAGTATATATAAAAATCATTTTTCTCTATTTAGGTTCCTGAAAGGATACGATAGGACAAGTAAAATAGGCCTATAATGTCTTCTCCAGGAATTTCAATTATTTCCGTAACTATAGCAAGATCAGTTCTGTCATATTATATTTATGTAAATAAAGTATTGACGTTAGCATAAAGATTGTAAGTATGTATGTAAGTAGGTGTATTCTTGATTCGTTTCCGAAAATTGAATGTCGACCAATAAAATTCGCCCTATTTACGTACTAAGTTTATACACACAAATTTCACTTTTATTTATTAGGAAGTAGGATAGGATACTAATAAAGTTCGTACATATCCCTGTACGACTTACCTACTGCAAAAAATTCGGGTACGTCCTAGACAGATGCAAACTTGAGAGCTGTCAAACAATAGAAAAAAAGTAGAAAAGGTATAAAAGGCAGAAAAGCAATACTCACGCGAGAAGAAGTCATGCGAGTCGGTACAGGTGGGCGCAGCAGGCGCCTCGTCATCCTTGCAAGGGCGCGGGGATGCTGAGGCGGCCGAGCCTGGTGAGCTGGTGTCATCGCGGGCGGCGTACCCGTGACGGTACAGCGGCGGTGTACTTGTATCCTCTCTCACGCTCTGCGCACCAAATACCAATGATGTAGTGTGAACCTGCGAGGTAAGCTCCGGAACGAGGAGATCCGCTGGAGAACTAAAGTGACCGATATAGCTCTTAGAATTACAAGTTGAAATGGCAATGGGCAGCATTGCTTGTAGAACTGACAACCGACGGGAAAGAAAGTTTCTCGAGTGGCGACCACGAACCGGAAGACGCAGCGTAGGCCACCCCCCCGCCCTCGTTGGACCGAAGGTGGTGGAAGCCCCGGGGAGCCGATGGATGTGAGAGGCGAGCAGCCGCTCAAAGTGGCGCTCTCTGGGGGAGGCCTATATTCAGCAGTGGACGTCTTCAGGCTGTTGATGATGAGTGCGAATAAAACTCATACAAGTATTAAAAGGGTGGATCAAACCGACCCACTAACTGACTGGTTTGTTCAATCCTATTTAAATCAGAAAGAGTAGCGTCATATTCACCTGCATGGGTAGCTTGAGCTGTACAAATTGACAATGCGATTGAGAATGCGTTTGACCAGTGAATGATCTTGTAGATCACGTCATAAACCTCTTGTTGTGCTTTCATTGGGCACTACACTAACGTATTCTTGAGAGAAGACACAGTTATTAAAGCAATTTCTGCAGTTCACGCTAGCCCTGCAGGTAAGATGGAAATGGTCCTTTAAGGAACGGTATATTCCACTATAATCACCTGGGTGATCAATGATCATAGGTTACTCTTTAGTGTCCTTTGATCACCTGCGAATATGATCACCTGGGTGATTAAACCTTCGTTCATTATTTTTGAGATAGGGAAACTTAAAACGATAAGCTTATTAGGTAAGTAATTGCATCTATTCATATCTTAGTAGTAGGACCTCCGAGCAAAGAGTAGGACAAATGTGTATAGAGATTCGTATACCTCACTTATGAGTGTTATACAATGGATTTTTTAAAACTATATCACAAATGAAGTTTGATTAATGTTTTTTTATTTAAATATAATGAAAAAGATTAAGAAAATTACAAGCAATATTTAAATATATTTAAATTTTATCAAACGCTTACCCCAAAACTCCTTACCCTGAGCGCTTGTCCGACGCTCTGCCCAAGTGCATACTGCTCTCCAAGGTGTCTGGCAAACGCTTTGCCAGGGTAGAGAGGGTGAAAAGCGGCCCCTATCGGCCGAAATGCGCCGCAACCGAAGCTTTGCAGAGCAGGGTGTAGGAACTGCGGTGCCATGTGGTGCAGGAAGCCCTCCATTATGGCAGGGTAACTCTGCGCCCAAATCTATGTGTTAGTATTGGCATTGATACTATGGGCACGCTAGCGGATAATAATTGGAAATAATATAGAGAAAAGACACCAGCATAGAAATTCCCATCACAGAAGCTTCAAGACTGTCAGGTGAATTTCTATGATGGTAACCTGGGCGAGAAATCGACACACTGCTCGTGAGTACCTAACAGTCGGATACATATTTATTTAACTTCTATGATGGGAGTTTTAACATAGTTAACAATCATGTAAAAGTGATAATTTTATTGATTACCCTATAACTTGATACCTATAATATTTTACTCTCCGCTTACATAGAATCAATTCAAAGGGGTAATTCCCGTCAATTCGACTTTTTGGAAGTCTTTATTGTTCGAATAAAGTTATGAATATGAACAAGGACGTGAGATAAATCAGATGGCAGAGAGTGGTGGTGTCAGCAGCTACCGATATAATGTAGTTATAGCTGAACAATTACGACATTCGTAAAATCTGAGCTCGTTTGTTTCAAAATGCGACTATAAAAACAAACAGTATGGAATGATAGCCACTTAGCCGCAAGAATAGAAAAACTTGTTTGTGTAAAGAAGAATTACGGTGCGTCAACGAACATACGGCGGGCACTTGGTGAGTTTAGGAGTGACCATCATCGGCTAGGAACAATAAGCAAAGTCCCAATTTCTGGTATCAATGGCGGTGGTCCTGACAAGTTGGACGTGTAACAAGGAAGTGGTATTAAGCTAAGAGAATACAGACACTTCGTGGTAAGTGCAGTGACCGTAAAAGTATTTAAAAATATATTTGGGTAATTTTCTTATTTTGTTTTCGTATCCCGTAAAGTTTTTGTGCGTCAGACAGCGTACTCGATTAGCACTGGCTGGTTTAATACCAATACAATCGGTTAGTAGACAATGCCACGCCGGTCTCCATCCTAATTACTAGGGGATAGCTTTGACAGTATGTAACCCGTGCACTAAACTTGACGTATACCTATCCTTATCTATAGCCCAAACGATATATACCGGTCTTGCGCCTTTGTCAGTGACAACCTTTGTGTGTTGTGTTACCGTGTCAATTAAGTTCAATGTTAACTCAAGACAATTTCTACTTGCGATTCCGTTTGAGCCTACCAGACACACATTGGGCAGCAGTTACTAAGCAAATATAAAACCAATGAGGTTCTTAATGATTGCAGACATCTCGACTCATTCTGGTTTTTAGCTATAAGTTAGTTAGGACTTTTTATCAATGTCTAGATTACAAACTACTATGAAGATCAAAGAGTGTTTAACCACTGCGCCAGAATCAACACCGTGGAACCATGTAGCGCTCATAGCAAAGCTTGACTGTCTTCTTAACCGATCTTTAAACTGTAGTAAGTACTTATAGTATTTTAACATCTGTATCAAAGTTAAGCAATATTTGCTACAGTGACTACTTAAATGGGTGACTGCTACAAAAAGTGGAGTTTATAACTCTAGTGCTAGTAGTGCTACCGTACCTCCAAGGCCTGCCATCGATCCCGGCTGTTTTCAGAATCAGAAACCTTCGGGAGGCTTAAAAATTTTGACACCAGTACCTTTAGTACAAGTTTCTTTGATACATTACTGTACTCCATATCGAAAGTCATGAAATATTTATAGCTCGTTATTCTGTATTTGTGTAATAAACTTCATCCAAATTGCTTTAGCCGTTTTACCATGAAAGCTAAACAAACAAAGAGATAGACGTTTCACTTTTATATTTTAGGATGTGGATTATTATTTAAGGGTGTAGTTATATCATTATTACTACACCTTGTTTTTATATGTCCAAACTTGGTTCAAACCTAATCAGAATAGAAAAGAAAGTACGATTTATATTGCACTGCGCCGAGACAAACTGCAACCCGTGGTTAATTCGTCCAAGTGCAACCCTTACTGCGGTGTACACGCCGATTATATTATACCACAAGATTTGTTAACTGAATATTGCCCTGTTTAAAATACGGTTAAAGGCATACTTACGCTGAATTAGTGAAGCCTTTGATGCACTACCTAAGTGACGGAAGGCATAATTCATCATTAAAATGATGGCAGGCCTTCAATTTTTTACCATTGAGATAGTTTGAGATGGAATGATTCCGTTAAAATCAAACTCGTAGTAGTAGAGGTGGTACTATTATTGCTCCACACAAAAATGTACTATAGTTTCATGCATGCGCACGAATAATCCCAGCGAAATTCTCCAAAAAAAACAATCAATGTGAGTCGATACTCCGTAATGGCACAAGCAACTATTCTATACTACAACCATGTAGGTAACTAAAACACATACAAAGCAATGCATCGCCTCAGCAACCATAATTAATTTAATTAATGTAGCCTGTTAATTATATCAAAGGATATGCACCTAATGACATAAGTAAATCTAGTAATGATCACGTGCGACTTCATTGAGAGTCCAATCAGACATTGGCAGCAAATACGCTTTGATCTCATGTTCTAATTCTAAGACAAACATCTACACAGCGGTGATGAAGCTTTGTCGCGGTTGGAGGTAGACAACAATCTACAAACAAAGGCTACTTCTACTAACGACTTATAATTCGATTCATGACTTGGCAGCTAACAAATTTAAAAAAACACGATATTAGGTTGCCACACCTAGACTAACAGTGATTGTTTGAAATGGTAATAAACTACCGGTAGTGGGCTGTGGGGTAGTGAGACGAAGCGTAGGTTGGCCCTCCACTCGGTGGACCGACGACCGGGTGAAAACCGCGGGGGCTGATGGATGCAGGAGGCAAGCAGCCGCTCAAAGTGGTGCTCTGTGGGGGAGGCCTATGTTCAGCAGTGGACTTCTTCAGGCTGTTGATGATGACGATGAGTGGGATGGACAAATTGGACTGTCTATTATAAGTCATCGCGGCTAGTCCGGCTAGCATATAGTCCAAATGTTTTTTTGTATTAGGTAGTATATTTAGTATATTATTGCAGTAATTAGTTAAAACAATAATGGCAGTACGTTCGTAAGAAAAAGTTTGAAATGTGTAACAATCACCCAAAATGTATCAATTTTTCATCAGTTTTATAACATTAAATGTTGATGAGTGATTCATTCGAATAAAATGTTACCAGTGTCTCATTTTTTTTAAAGACATACATGATTTTTTACATCACAATTTTTTTTCATTAAACGTTGGAATCTTTACTTTCTGTTGAGTCGTAAATTGATTAAAAGTCGTGGTTATAGTCGACCGAGACCTTTTTATGAACCGAAAGTTATAGTGGTTCCTATCAAAGCGCATCTACCTTAGTTATACAATATATATGTATGACCTTAGTATTCGTTTGTAGGAAAAAATCTCTGATGACTTTCCATATCTTAAGAGAAAAAGCTTTTGTGTAGAATCTTGGAAAAGAGATGTCTGTACATTTAATGCAATGTTTGCCCTGAAAAAGAGTTGATTTGCAAATGAAGCTGCAGGACTTGAAACTACAACGGCGCATATATTTTGAGTTTGTCAGATAAAATAGGCCTGGTTTTGATCAACTATTTCACCTGGTGGTAAGTGACGACGCGGTCGACGATGGAACAGGCAAGAGTGCCTAGTATCTTCTATAAAGATCACGCACAGATCATATTTTTCAGGAAACAAAGACGTTGTTCAAGTTGTTCCAAGTAAGTTGTTCCATTCCTTTGCCGTCCGCGCAATAAATGTTGAAGTTGAAGGAAACGCTTTGTGCAGATTGGAGGAATGCCCAGTTGCCCACTAACGGATGTCCTGTGTCCGTGAGTCGTGTTGTGCGGTGGTGAAAAGGACATAGGGGCATTAAGTTGTGCAATTCCATCTCAATATAAGTAAAGTAGGTAGGTACTTATAAAGGTCTCATTATTCACAATATTAATTTCCATGTCTAAGGGTGGGTTTTTTGACCCGTAGTTAACGACTAGCTCGTCACGTCATTCGTTTACATAAAAAAAAAAGAAAAAAAAAGGTAACCAATTGTCGCGACGGGCAACATCGCGATTTTAAATATTACATAGATAAAATATGGCAATACAATACTAAGTTCAAAATTGGATTGCGAAGTCTGTCACTCGCGGTTTGTCTATTTAAATGTCATAAAATATAAACTGAAAATACAGAAAATTACATAATTAAAATAAATAAGGAAAGCAATAGTACCTATTGATGTGATACCATGAACCGTGAGTACATACGAGCTGTAATCGTAGGTAGATACGGTTTAATATGATGACGCACAATGGTGCGGGTGGAGGAGCAGGCCCTAGGTTGTGGGCAGTTGAGTGTGGTAGAAATACTACGGCTACAGTCATGAGATGGGCTAAGCGACTGGCTTGAAGACGTATGGTCTGAGAGCGCGTCGGCTTGGTTAAATATCCATCAACATTAAAGTTTACTTACGTGTTACAGTTCGTTTTGTGCTCCTTGTGGTTTTATTATTACAGGCGTTATATGCGATCACATGGGAGAGATTATGAGAGGTTCACTATGAAATACAAGTAAACAATCCTACTATAACGGCATATACAATAAAGGCGAAGCAAACTACGTATAATTTTAGTTTCAATGGTTTCGGTGAGTGACTTTATCTTATTCACATGCTCTCTTATAACATTCTATGGAGACAATCTCGACCAAGTATCTCTTATGGGGACGTTGTTGCTGATATTAGATTTATTATAGTTTGATATTCAATATGAAAGTATTAACCTAGGGTTCGTGGTCCATGATTGTCTCCATAGAATGTTATAAGAGAGCATGTGAATAAGATAAAGACACTCACCGAAACCATTGAAACTAAAATTATACGTAGTTTGCTTCGCCTTTATTGTATATGCCGTTATAGTAGGATTGTTTACTTGTATTTCATAGTGAACTTCTCATAATCTCTCCCATATGATCGCATATAACGCCTGTAATTATAAAACCACAAGGAGCACAAAACGAACTGTAACACGTAAGTAAACTTTAATGTTGATGGATATTTAACCAAGCCCACGCGCTCTCAGACCATACGTCTTCAAGCCAGTCGCTTAGCCCATCTCATGACTGTAGCCGTAGTATTTCTACCACACTCAACTGCCCACAACCTAGGGCCTGCTCCTCCACCCGCACCATTGTGCGTCATCATATTAAACCGTATCTACCTACGATTACAGCTCGTATGTACTCACGGTTCATGGTATCACATCAATAGGTACTATTGCTTTCCTTATTTCATTTAATTATGTAATTTTCTGTGTTTTCAGTTTATATTTTATGACATTTAAATAGACAAACCGCGAATGACAGACTTTGCAATCCAATTTTGAACTTAGTATTGTATTGCCATATTTTATCTATGTAATATTTAAAATCGCGATGTTGCCCGTCGCGACACCAATGGTTAAAAATGCTAACAAATGTTGACCATTGGTTACAATTTCTTAGTTTTTAACCATTCGTTACGTTAACTACGGGTCAAAAAAGCCCTAAGTAGCTTCCATTCTAACCTCAACTGCGTTTTATTAAAATATTAGGTATCATGTGTCGTTTACTCGCTGGTTACCTAAAAGACAAGTCAATACGTCCATGATTACTATTTTTGGCTTCAAACATCTTGGTATTTCCATTTTACCTAATCGGCATAAAAAACGCTTTAAATGAAAGGCGAAAGACATAATTAGCTTTAAATTATGGTTGGTTTATCTATCTATTTATTCTCATGGCATTAGAATGATCGTCTGTGTGTATTCGTTTCACCTGTTATGTCCCTACCATCATAAAAATAAACGTTACCGCGCAGAAAGTAATTGAAGGCATTAGGAGTAAATAAGAGATAGCAGCAGAAATTTTCCATTGTGACCTCACAGCAAAGACATTCCCTTTTGTAACACCACTGTTATCACAGTATACGTTTAAGCAGTACCAAAGCTCATTATAACCCCGTAACCCCCCGCTCGTTTGAGGTGTAAGTAGTCAGAAAATATTAAGTAAATTATAGCATTACCTACATCACGATTATTGACAGAAAACATCAAATAAAAGAAGTACTTAAAAATTTTTTTTTAACTATAATATGACACATTTAAAAAGTGTATAGAGGCGACTATTGAAAATTAAATGGTTGTTAAATTATTTGTTTAATTCCATTATCTGTAAGTATTTAATTCAATTCAGTTTATTTATTTGAGTTTATAGATGTCAATAAATAATAATGTAGAAAGAAATTTTGTGTTTTCTTATTCAACATACGTTGTTTATCCAATATTTCAAAACGCTTGAGAAATCTAAATAAAAATAAATATAATAACAATCTTACTTGTGCGCATTTGCACTTGTAAATTGTAACTATTCCTAAAACGTAATAAAAGGCTGGCATACAGGGAACCTTTAGAAGTTCGTCATGTCTGTCTGTATTTCTATCCATCTGAATCCTTTAGAGCCATATCTTCTATATTTATATAAGGTACAAACTACAATGTACAACGTACAAAACACGGAACTAGTCCAGATGACGTTATTATTACCAACTATCTCATTTGGTCCATTTAAACTAGACTACCTAATATACCAAACCATTTTATTCAAGATTACTTAATTGCAATGTCTCATAAGTTATAAATAATTCAACAAACAATCCTTTAGCACTTTGATAAGACGTCTATGTATGCTCTGTTGATCTGTTGACCTGTGCTGCATTTATACAAAGTCCAGTCACTGTTCCAGTGTAACGCACCACTCTCCTTTCCGCCAGTTGGGGCTCGTTACTTGCCGCTATCGTTCTATTGTAGTGTAAACACTGGTGGCCTGGTACGTGTAAACAGAATGAAAAGAATAGCATGGCGCGCAGTAGGCGATAAACAATGCGATGTTATGAGATAGCACACGCGGTGCGCTCGTAAGGACGAGTGTGTTTACTAAGTGGGTTAATACGACTTCTAGATATTCGTATATAAGATATTGGGGTGAACTCACTGTTTTATGAAATACTAAAAATACTACAATACGCTAATTACATTATGTTTAGGTACCTACGTAAAGCGTTACATTGAATATATGTTGGTGCTGGCATCATATCATTTCTAACAAGTAGTCAACACCATGATATAAATCCACCCTTTTAGCAATATAGCGGATATTACATCAAATAAAAAACCCCTACAAACAAAGAAAACAGAAGTTCCAAAAAATACTTATTCCTTTAATTCTCCAATCAATAAACAACTCGATAAAATCTTTAATCTCCTCCATATTAGAACTAATAACGCCAATATATCAGTAGCTGCAGGCCAATAAGTGGGCAATAAAAAGAAGAGCGCGGAAAGAAAGCGCCGGCTCCTGATTTATGCGTTAGAGGAATGCGCCCGCCCACGCCGCGTGCCGTCCGCCCCAGCGTTTTCAATAAGCCTAAAGTGCGATAAAATCATTGCGATTGCGGCCACGGTATGCAATTAAATATTTCTTATTGTGAAAAAAGAGGTGTAAAACTCGGTCCACAAAAGTCAAACCGACAACGGATGGGGAGGGAACGTTTCAAATCTTATTTAGCTTATAGAAAGGAGAAAAATAAGTCATAATCGTTTAGAAAGGATAGCAATTGTTTCTTTGTTCAAAGAAAATGTAACATCTACAGTTAATATTCTTTTTAAAAAGAGTTAAGCCACGACTTTAATTGCCTTTGTTTTATATATTTTGTACCTTACATATTTATTACGATTGTAATTTGTTTTGTGCATAAATAAATTTAGAGGACATTTTTCTAGTTATTTTGATTTAATAAAATAATTGAGGAACCCCATTATCTATCTCCAAAAATCTTCACCAAACATTCTTATTATTTTAAGATTCTTCTATTAAAAGAAATAAAAACTGGAGAAATCGATGAACACAAACCTAGAATATTTTCTTTATTTAAGTCTATGGTGAACATTACATAAAAAAAATACAATGGATTTTGGAACCCCCACCGTTTTTTAAGTCGGTTAACAATTATAAATAAAAGCTGTTATTAGATCGCTAGGCGGCACAGCTATAATTGTCAAAGTATTACCATTCACTAATCATTTCTTTTACGGCATTTACTGGACCCGTCGAGTCCCGCCGGCGTACGCTGCGGAACAGTTAGTTGATCAGTAATGTAACAGATACCAACTAGAATCTTTCGCAAATGCATGGTGACACCCGATTGACACCTCAAGGGACACTGCTATCATCAAAAAGTATATAGTATACCTATATATACTAGGTATTACTAAAAAGATAAAAATGCCCTTAGCTCCCTAACTATGAATATGTAATAAATGTATAAAAAATGACGGGTTATTAATGGGTTTTAATTTTAATATTTCTTTGACATCTCTGTTTTGTAATTTGTATATTTTTTATTGATGTGATATTATAAATAATGATGTATAGTTATTATTTAATGTAATTGGCTTCTGTAGCCGTTTCAATTAAACAAATAAATATATAATAAATAATATAGGTACATGGAATTAAATATAAAGAAATTGAAGTTTCCTATATACCTTACAGGTTACAGTTTGTTTAGATAACTATGATACACTACGGTATAAAAATTTGTTTCTCAGAGAAAATGTTATTGTTTCTTATAATTATAATACTTGAAAGAATTAAATTGAATGTTAACTGAATGATTTAAGCTATAAGTATATCAGATTCAGTTTTTAATCTTAATAAGTTATAGATAATAAAGACCTGTTAGTTTCTAGAATTAATCTAATAAAATTTGGATTTTAAGCAAAAAGTGAATCTCAATTAAAAAAATAATGGTTTTACTTTTTTTTAGATACAATTAATTAAATGAGGAGGTAATCCTAAATATCGTAAATAATTTGTTACTCTAGTACCTATAATGCAATATTGTAAACTATCATGGTCTTTAACAATTCTAAAACATTCTTTATTAACTGGATTAGTCGAGATATTTTATCGGCAACTCGAAATAAATAAGCTACAGAGTAAGTATCCCTTTAATAAAGAAGCTTCTTGTATAATAGTTGAACAAATGTTATCCTTATAATTAATTAGTGCTAAAACAAGTGTATAAAATTAAATGTTGTATGTCCTATCATAGAGAAATCTAAATTAGGCTATCTAAATTATGAACTGTAGAAATACTGCATTTTAAATTCATATTATGTATTTGATTCATAAATAATTTAAGCTATAATTAAAATGTGAGGTCGGAGTGACAACACCTAAAGACAATTTGCTTAAACTTAATTTTTAAACTTGTGTTGGTGTATGGCTATTTTTGGTTTTTAATCATTGTGTAACTTGCTTTAAATGTATTTTAATACCGTTAGCGTTTAAACGTAACCTGAAAATATTGAATATAGTTGTATGCTTATTTTAATGTAGTTTTATTTATTTAAATCTATGGAGTACATAATATTTAATTTTGTTTACGTATTTTTTTTAAACTTTTTCGTAAAGGGGTTCAAATATTTATAACTTTTATTTTAATGACTTTAAGCTTTCTAAGGACTTAATCTAACAAATTTACATCATGAACAATCAAATAGTAAAACTGAAAGCATAACTTACCGAATATCGCGTCGGGTTTTACTTGACGGGCGGTTCACGGCACTAAACTCGCGGCACAACCAAGCGTTTTGAGAGCTGGCGACGACTGACGCCGCGGCGGTGGCGGCGCTGGGCGGGCGCTATGCCGCCACGCCTTCCCGCGTGCACCACTCGGTGGAACCATCAACTTCTAAAACCCTGGCTGTGTGGACTGTGGACCGTCACGTACGTATGCATGCGCTATCTATGTCTGCACCATTCGGAAAAGCTTTTCCCTGGGATTTCTCAAACAATATGCTTAAATGTAATCTTGTATATTCACTTTTTGTGTGGTGTACTGTTAACAAATACAATATAAGCCTGCAATAAAACGGTGGACTAGACTCGAGTCAACACTATTACGGTATTAATAGGTTGTATTAATACAACATTTATGTAATACGGTTAGACGTATATATTAAGATGCCGATGATTAAATTTTATCCATTACAACGCCAGTGGAATCTGGCTGATGTGTTCCAAATTACTTATTGCTTTGGTTGACTTTAGTAGGTACTCATTAATACAACACAAAATCAAAATCGTTAGTTTTAGTGTCTATTCGTATCTGTTAAGTGTATGGGTGCCGAGGCCAGAAAGTGACAGAAAACAAAGCAGAAGAGAAGGCACCAGACAGGGCGGAGCAGCAACCACTCCCAGCTGGGACCGCAGAAACAAAGTGATCCCAACTGAAATTACTTTTTTATTTTGAACATGCGGAACGGCGGACGTTGATAGCAGTGATTTTATTTTAAAACATTTTCGTACAATCTCGTATGTTAAAAATGTATGTAAAGCATGAACGTTGAAAGTAAACTGCTATTTATAGAAAAATAAGAATTCAAATGAGTTATTGAGTGTGCTAAATCAAGGCAATTTCGTAAATAACGACGACGTTGACGTCGTTGTAATAACGACGTTGCTGTTTGCTACGATGGGCGCTACGATAGTGCTACGAATTGTCTACGAGCTGTAGTAACTTTTTAATTTATTTATTTATTTATTTAATTCTAACTTAAGTAAGTATTACATAATATTATGGAGCCTTAGATCCCGCACTAGGCATGCCTGTGTCGCAGGATCTAGCCTCTTACGTTCCTTATTGAGATAGGTATTCTGTGCTAGTGAGTCTTAATGCAGTAATTATTATTATTTTATTAACTAACTGTCTCACGTCGCTTTGCAGTTAAGCGGGAACTAGCTAATCATGATATAAAGTAAAGTCGTGTCTTTTCTCAGAGTCTAAACTATTTACTGACATCGGTTCGAGCGAAACGAACAAAATTCTCTCAGGCCATTGCTCAATACGTGTTTTAGGGTTTCATAGTCTTTTTAGCTTTCAGTGATCATCATCAATAGGCCTATTATCATCTGATAGACAAGAGATGATAAGTAGCATCAGTATTATTGCATCTCCACAGAGCCTCAGGATGCTGTCATTTGGGTGGTAGGCGGATGATATTTTAATTTAACTGTTAAACAAACATTTTGAGTTTGTGTCTTGTTGTCTGTATGTCTTGTTTAGTGTCTAGCTAGACTATAGTGTTTGAGCCAACTTTAACCATCATGCAACGGACATAGCGAGATGGTCTCATAACTGTTTAACGTGATTTTAAAGTAAATGATAGACTTGATACTATTACTAAAAATAATTTATTTATTGACCAAATACGTTAAATAATCAAAAAGGTACGAGGTAATAAATCAGTGTTGCCAGCTAAAGGCCCACAACAGCGTAATCATTTATTAGGCGGCCACTCCAGTTGAGCGCCGGTAATAAAAATGAGAAATTATTTTTAATAACGCGGCAGGGCGGGGTGAGTTGCTCACTACGCAGAAATTTGCACAATATAATATATATCAGTATACTAGATACATATTATATTATTGTATCATATTTGCAAGCTATATAACTTCACTCGCGTGATTCGTTTGTTATTTCAAAAAACATGGAAGGACATGGACACACCAACAAAAAGGAATGGAACTTGCTTCCCGCAACAGTTTTCACTTCCACATACAATCTAGGCGTATTCAAGAGCAGAGTGAACAGGTATCTTCTGGGTAAGCGAGTCCCACCTTAGGTTTCATCTATACTTACCATCAGGTGAGATGTGGCCAAACGCTGACTCATTAGCAATATTAAAAAAAAACATAATACAGTTACAATACCACTTTTTGCTGTAGCGGTCACCCATCAAAGAAGTGACCGCAGCGAACGTTGCTTAACTTTACCGATTGGTTAGAAATGGCTAGTCTTGCTTTGATATGAGCGCTATAATGTATGTATGTTAGTCTGTAAGGTACCTACTTATAAAAAATGAGTCCAGAATAAAATTTCAATTTTTTTTTAAGTTTCCTGAATTAAAATTATTTATTTATCAAGCTTTCATTTACAGATACAGATTTTTTAATGGTAAAAAAATAACATTTATAGTTCATTTTACTATTACCAAAAAATGTACCTATAAAATATTTTGGTCTTATCATCAAATCAAATCAAATCATTTATTTATTTGCAAGAATACACTACAAAGGGTACAAGATCACAGTTAGTTATGATACGCACCAACGAATAAACCTCTAATCGCAAAGCGTTTGTATCGATGTATAATTGTATTTTCAAGGGAGAATGTTGGAAGCTTACGTAGATCTTTGACTGAATCGTTGATGAATTGAGGATAATTATAAACTTCTTAGATGAAACGCAAACCCACGTAGGCAACACTGGAATTTAACTATGCATTTTACTCTGTGGCAGATGCGATGCAATGGTGGTGTTAAACAGAAACATAGTAAATTGTTCCTAACGGGTAAATTGTTCCTTGTTCCTTTAGTGAGGGTTTAATAAACACTAACCCCTCACTAAAGGTGTTTTTTGCGTGGTTACTATAACCATGGATCAAAAAACCCACCTTAAGCCTGCACTAAGCGTTTCGCATCAATCTTTATAGTGCGTACAGCAAATGAGTGGAATACCTTGCCGTCGTTCTTGTTTCCAGCTGACTATAACCTGGGTGTCTTCAAGTCAAGAGTGAACAGGTATCTTCTAGGCAAGCATCCATCACAGCAGGCATTTCTATTACTATATCTCTTTTTCGATATAATGATGGAAGTGAGAAATCATTTTACTAGGTGGTAGGACTTTTCTGCAAAGTTCATCTAGGTAGGTACCACCGCTTTGCCAGTTATTCTGCCGCCAAGCATTAGTGTGTAAGCACTAATGTGTTCCGGTTTGAAGAGCATTGTAGCTAGTGAAATTACTGGGCAAATGAGACCTAAGAACTGATCTCACAGTTTAGAAATCCTTTTTAGACTGTGTGATGTCTCAGGATGACGTGCGCAGTGCGCAGTGTCACGCGAAACTTTAAATTTAAATTTCCGAGTGACACTGCGATCTGTAATGGGCGGCCGTAACACTAGGCGATCGACTAGCTCATCACGTCATTCGTTAACATAATAATAAAAAAAGCTTTCGTCCGGCAAAGCGCACTATAAATGAACATCAAGCACTGCAATACACAGCGATGATTCACCTACCCTTATTGCTGGGCATTCTTTACCGGGCCTAGTGCGTAATAATAGTTGCGCCAGTTACTTTACGACCACCCACCAGTTTTACTCGAGAATAAAATGTGACTTTTACTTTTATGGGATTATGCAACCTTAATATTAGCGTGATGATGGTATATTAATAAAATGTTACGTATTTATAAGTGCAAGTAGGTATTGCGGTTCAGATGGCTCAGAATGAGGTCAAAGAAGGTCAATATTAATAAATAAATGTGTGTGGTCATTTAACACAGCGCCATCTAGCCCCAAACTAAACAGAGCTTGTACTATCATATGGTAACCAGATAGGTTTATGTCCATAGGCTACGGTTACCGCTTTCCATCAGGCGGGCCGTATGCTTGTTTGTCGCTCTTAATTATAAAAAAAAAAAAAAAAAGGTAACTGATAAAATACTTAGATACTTTTTGTTTGACGTACATAGAATACAATATAACACCCAGACACAGAACAGACATCGTTGTGCATCACAAAATGTTTGTCCCGTGTGGGAATCGAACCCACAAGCTATAGTTCAGAAGGCAGACCTACTACCAACTGAACTGTAAAATAAGACTAGTGTTACTTATGTATTTGTTCCTATCTATAAGTATGTTTCATTATAAAGTAGGAGACCAAAATATTGCACTCTTTTCATCTTTTACCTGCAATCATATTTGATGGCGAGTGAGTGTAAGCGTGTATGATTCAGTAGTCAATCAGTCAGCCTTGCGACTTTCAACTCGTAGAACTCAGGTTCAATTCCCATTTGACCATGCACCAACACATTGACTTTACAATTTTTTTTTATCAATGTTTGGCTTACATTTGACCACGGTCTCACCTGATGGTAAGTGACGACGTGGTCGACGATGGAGCATGCTTGCTTAGAAGATACCGGTTCACTCTAGCCTTAAAAACTCCCAGATTATATTGACTGACCTGATAGCTCAGTTGGTAGTAGCTCTGCTTTCTGAACTATAGTTTGTGGGTTCAATTCCCACTCGGGGCAAAACATTTGTGTGATGATCATAGGTGTTTGTTCTGTGTCTGGGTGTTATATTGTATTCTATGTGTGTATTTACAAATAAAAAGTATCTAAGTATTCTATCAGTTATCTGCTTCCCATAGTACAAACTATGCTTAGTTTGGCTTAAAACTCAAGAGCATGAGTACCTCCAACCCGCACTTGGCTTGCTTACGTGGTAGATTATAGCCGCTTTGTGAGACAACGTCCGTGTCTCAGTAGTGGGAACGTATTGAGCTGATGACCCTGACACAGGCTTGCTCACAGACCTATAATATTGTCGTCCTAGGTCTATGGGCTTGCTAGATCATTCATACCAGTTCGCGTCGCATCGGTCACGTAATGTCGTTCATTAGTGCAAGACGCACACGAGAACCTTGAGTCTGTTACTACTAACCTACTAGTGGTATCAGTGCGGATCCGTTAATTGAACCCGAGGCGTGCTAGCGGCTCATAATAGCGGCCGGCGCTCCCCAGACGGCCGGCTACTCCGTGACTCGGCTGCGGTCGCATCACCGCACACCGCAAGACCCTAAACTAACAGACAGCCTACATAATTCCTCTCCACATATTTTCTCGGGGAGGACAGTGACGAGGCTAGGAATGCGTCGCGATTATGAAACGCCATTTGTCAAGTTTTTATTGGGCACCCCCAAAGCATCGTCTATTGTTGGAGACCCTCTCTCCCGTCCCTCTTCTCGGTCTCGGTGACGTTAATTCATAATTTTTATAACTTGTTAACATTTTGTGGATTATTCGCGGACGCCGCGATTGCTTTAATTAAATTTTGTGTGTTATGGCTGTAAGCAAAAGTTCGTAGTGGTGATCTTTAGGACGATTTCTTTACTGACCCTTATACTAAGTACTTATGGAGTTCCATTTAGTCCTCGTGGTATGAATTATGAATCAAAATAATCAAATTACTTTGATACTGAACATCAAGACGAATGTTATACGCAAAAACTAACAGATATATTCTTATATAAATCCCTAAACAGAGAAATAAAATAAACGACAATTTTCTTAATTGCCTATACGTTTTAAGTATCCATCAACGCTCTATACTCTAAATAAAGGAAGGGGTAAAAAGCAAAGTAGCCTATAACTGATAGAACCACTGACAAAAAAACGCCTTTGGTCTATCCGTAGAACTACATAGCAAGACCATATGGTATTACTGTATGGTTTTACTGAGCAATGAATCGTTTTTTTTATTTACCAGGAAAAACATGTTTACTCCCCTCTGGCTAAGTGTATTCTCTAAATACCAATTTGTAAATTAAATAAATAAATAACGCTCAACCATCACATTTCTTTAATAATTTATAGGCATAGCATTTGACCACTCTCTCACCTGATAGTAAGTGATGACGCGGCCTACGGTGGTGCATGCTTGCCTAGAAGATACCTGTTCACTCTTGACTTGAAGACTCCTCGGTTATAGTTAGCTGGAAACAAGGACGACGGCAAGATATTCCATACTCATTTGCTGTACGCACTATAAACTTTGATGCGAAACGTTTAGTGCGGGCTGTAGGAATATTAACGATATAAGGATGCCGAGTTTCTGTGCGCCTTGTAGTCCGACGAAAGAATACACACATAGATCCTGACCCCTAACTAGGATTCCCTGTATCTAGGGACCCAGGAGCTACGAGGTCCATTGTCCCACAACACCCAGACACAACAAGTATTTGCGCTTTTTTTTCCTGTGCACATATACTTGTCCTGTCGCGGGAATTGAACCCGGTTAAGCCGACCTCCTCAACCACCACACCACGGAGGTTGCCAGTTACGATACCTTTTCCCCTTTGTTGTCAGAATATCAGACTCTCAAATTGTTGCATTTGTAATAACCCATTCCGTCAGAACTGCTCAACAGCGCAGTGGTTGTAATAATTGGCATCGATATTAAACTGCGGGAAGCGGGTTCGAGTTCCGGGAACGCATTCATATCTCACGCTCCACTGATCAAAGAGCGGCTCTTTAATATCCGCTTTGAACTAGAATACATACCTACATACATATAGTGCTGGGTAGGAATATGTACTACCACAAATTAAATTTGAAATTGGTAGTGATTAGGCATACTTTATTAGACGTTCTCCGTTGTTGAATGTTTTGCTTCTTAGCCTGTTACATTGTGTAAAATTGCTACCTACTTTGTTAATATATAATTAACACCTAAGTTATGTAAACTCTCATACCTCATACTACTACTTTACTATATGTACCTATATTATGGAGTTTGTGTAAAAAGGATTTTAAATATCTTATTTCATTCTTATAAGTTAAAGAAACTGCTATTCGGTGCTTCTAACGAATACTTTGCATCGTCATCATCATCAACAGCCTGAAGACGTCCACTGCTGAACATTAGGCCTCCCCCAGAGAACCCCACTTTGAGCGGCTGCTCGCCTGCTGCATTCATCGGCTCCCCGCGTATACCTCGCATAAAATAACTCTAATCATTTATATAAATGAACACCTATATGGTGTTTATTATTTGGGGGCCGTAGCCAGCGTGTGCTTTGTATCACCCGCTAGTTCGGTCACCCGGTGCCCCCCGGCACGTTAGGCAGTCGTAGGTCGTTAGCATAACTTGATGATTATTGTAATATCGAACAGTAAATATAAAATATACCATCAAAGCTATGTGGTGCTTTGATTTACTCTCATAAGGTTAGGCATCAGGTAGTAGTAATAATATGAATGGTAAATTATCAATCTACGCTATGTAGCTACAGAATGAAAACAAACTGTCAAGATCAATTTTCACTTTCTATGGGACACTCTAGGAAACCAAAGAAATACCTACACAATTATCAATAAGAAGTAGGTATTTTAACAAAAGTAATAAAACAACATCTTGTATTTTTAAAATTATGAAGTTTATAATGTTAAAAAAAAACAAAGAAGTTAAGATTAAAATTAACAGTAGTTTTAACAATTACTTCTCTCTTACTTATCTCTAAAATAACAAAAGTGTTTAAGGTCAATAAACTTAGATATAAGTGAAACTGTAACATGCATGGCTGTATACCATTTATAACAATGAAGGATGTGGACTTTCCTATAAGCAATATTGCATTTTACCTACGCCTATGACAGTAGGTACCTATTACATTTATGCGCTTTTACAAAAAAAATAATGACTGTAAAACGTCGGTCATTTTATGTAATCAATACCATAATGTTATGTTCATACGTTCTAAATTCGTGTACCATGTTATTTGTAACGTATTTTCTGTGAGCTGCACATAAAATAAATAAAATTAAAGTCGTCAGAGCCCACTATCTTATCAATTTAGAAGAGAAGGGAATCTTAGCCTATTTACTATGAGATGCAAGTGTCACTTCGTGCAACCGCACCAACATTAGTATTATAATAGTTATTACGTCCATGTGACATTTTGCCTTGACTATGGATAATGAAAGCATTTTGCCCATGTTTTATTTAGTCCAAGTACTTATAACTATAATAATAAGAAATATGAATCAATGACATGTATAGGCAATAGCCCCTATGCAGACAAAAACTATCTGCAGTACCTATTAGGTATGTTGCAATCTAAAGTGCATGCATGACTAACGCCCGTCTGTACTAAAGCTTGACAGCTCTTAAGTTCGTACTTATTCCTATGTGACATACCCAAATGCGTTGCAGTAGTGGGTATGAGGCATAAGTGTGAACTTAGCAACAGTCATAAATCTAGTATGACAGTTTTAAATATACTATTATCCCTATAAAGTACGAAATGACAAAGACCACAATAGTTTAGTTTTAGCATTACCAAATTAAATTTAGTTTCGAGCTTTTTACAAGGGAATGAATGCAAATGTAGGTACTATTAATTTCGTACGGTTATTATTACGCCACTATGGCAAAAGGAGGAAGAATATGATTTTGTTTTGTTGCGAGACAAGGTTTAACTGCGCACTGATTGACTGGTAAGAAATTAGGAATATTTGACGATTACAGCTAAATTTTTAAGCTTCTTTTTTTCGAATCACACATAAAATCTACCTCTTAGATAAACATAATACCACTATTCAACTACGTAGAATTATACATACAACATATCCGCGACTGGAACAAACCACATTGGGTTTCAAAGGGACAAAGGCCCTCATGTAAGGTACGATCCGTGGTTACAATCAATACTATCGGAATGGATATCATGACGATCGATCGGGCGATCGTTTGCCGCTCACACACGACGCGATTGGTTGCAACGGAACATCAAAGACGGCCATCACAGACATTTATCGTGACGTATTCAAGATTGCATGGGTTTTGTTGCGATCTTCATGGTGTGTCTGCGATTCAGGAAATCTTTGACGATCTTATTCTACACTATAAATGTATCGTTTCGATCAGCCATACATAGTACAAACCATGGTTAACAAAAACCCATGTAATCTTTAATATCGTAACGATAAATGGGTATTTGTCAAAATTTATGTACGTAACGAAAAGGTCGTTACAAAATTTTGTTACGAAATAATCCTAAACTTTACTAAAAGGTTAACATTAATCTCAATATCTCAGCGTAATATGTTTAATTTGATTATTAAATAACTAGCTAAAGGCTCGTGACTTCATGCACGTGGGGAATCGGCGTTCGGGATTGCCAAAACTGCATTTTCACATATTCTGATGTAACGAAATGTATTAGGAACTTGACCACAAGCTTATAAACCTCATATTCCACAATTCATAATTCATATATTCTTTGCGTAAATGGGTACAATAATATTGGTGTCAATTTTATAACATTAAGAGCGCCATATACTGCTTTTCAGCATGCAATAATAACATAAATACTTTTTTTTTCTCTTATGTTTTGGCTCCACACATAGTGTATTTAGCCAGTGTCAAGTATTGTAATTTTTCATAATGATAGAATATTTCACGTAAAGTCAAGTCTTAGTCACAGTCTGCGTAGTCATAGTCCAGTCTAAGTCAGGTAGTCTTAGTCCAGTCTAAGTCATGCCCTAGTAAAGTGATGGCAACTTTACTAGAAGCTTCTATGGAATTTTGGAAGCAACACGAAAAACCACGTTTCACCACATTATATCACTTGCCCACACTCATGCTCGTAATTCAGCACTTAATGCGGAAAACGCCACCGATTTTAAACATCAACACTGGAAAAAGCAGGAGTTTTGAAAAATAATACAATGCAGCGACGTGAACTTTTCCGCGTTCCCGCCAAAACTCCACGTAAATAATTAATTAACAATGGCAATAAATAGTACAAACATGTCAATGAGGGAGTTTTATTTAAAAAAAAAACACTAGTTCCGCTTCTTTTCTAGATGGCGCTGTAAGTACATAGTTTAAGCCTTTCAAACCACAGAGTAGTTTAAACATAAGAAAATGCTTAGGCTATCTACAAAGAAATGTCAAATTCAGTTGGGTGGACCACGAGTACATTGCCTGTAGTATCTCCTATGTAGTCTGTGGTGCATTCTTATTAAGTAAATTGAAGTACAGTAGATCTGCGAGATACATAAACGGTAATATTATGATCCAAAATCTTAAAATAATGCCAAGGTATCTCGCAACGAAACTAAAAAAAAATGAAACTGTTTAAAGTTGTCAGTCAGTATCGTGACACATTTCCTCTAACCTATGGTCTATACTTGAAACAGTGACAGTGACAGATTTTAGTAAAACCACAAATTTCAATAAAATACAGAATGAAAAATGACAATAATTAATAAAATGTCAGTTCAAAATAATTCATTAAAAATGCATATACGTCAATATTTATCCGCCAAAAACTCATTAACATTGTAGTAAACCTTATTCAATAGAAAACATTTGACTGTAAATTTAAAAATGTGATTTGCTTCAATTTCAAGAACTGTTTTTGGCAAGTGTACTCTGGGAGCCATACACATAACACTGTTATTAAATAATGCGGTCCTATTCATTGGAAACATAAGTTTATAGTTGTGACGTTTACTTTTAAGATTAATAAATTCAAGTTATTAGGCACAAATGTAACTAATTCGTAAATAAAATTCGTATATATTCCACATGTATTACAGTAAGATAAATAAATCAAGGCTATCTTATTACGGAAACATGAAATAATATTTTTTTGTCTCGAAATAGTATTCAAATTCTGTGTACACGTTCTGACAAACTATCAACCAATCAAGAAGGTTCTGGTGCAACCTACGCTAAAATGTAACAGATGCGTTCAGAAATAAGGTATAACTAGAAAAAAGTGTAACTAAAAAGTAAAAAGGAAATAGTAAAGTGATACGTCTCATTAGCGTTTAATATTTTTATTTGAAAAAAAATGTTAAAACTGCAATTTGAATCACTTACAATATGAAACTATATATTATTTAAGGTTTGATAAACAAAATCATGCACAGTATTATCATAACATAACGCGTTATATGAAGCGCCAAACGCATGGGGTGGCAATTGGGTTTTTGTATGGACGGTAAAAACACTGCTCATAAAAAATTGATTTTCTTATCTAAATAACTAATATTACACTATTTATTGCGTGTAATATTAAAATTAGATGTTTTTCTTCGTATTTTCTTTGGCGTGGTAGAATAAAACCGTGACTATATTTTTAATTACTTCTAGGCACACTTTTTTTTAGCAAATGTACATAAATGTGGAGAAATACTTAAACATCTGCTGATGGCCGTCTTTGTTGTTTTGTTTCAAACAAGTAGGTACGTCGCAACGACTAATTATATGTGTGAGAACGGCAAACTTCGAGGGACCGTGCGTCACGATATCCTTTCAAATTGATGGTAACGACGGATCGCACCGTATAGGTATAGGGGCCTTAAAAAACTTAACAGATCAACCTACATAACACGTGCAAAATAAAAAGTACATCCTCCATTTCATCATGAACTGCAAACTAAGTAATGCCCTCATTACATTTACCAACGATCAAGAGACATGATAATTTAACCACAACAAAAAAAAATTTGAATCAATGCGATTCAAATTATAAACGTAACAAACACTGTTTGCACATTCGTACTAGAGTATTTATAATTATGTAACAAAGGCATTAAATACACCAACGGGACTATTAATAAAAGTAGGTACCCACATTACAATTCATTTTTTTTATAACTACATAGGCCCGCAATTTGACCGCAATTCATTATTAATATACAGGTCGTAACTTCATCTTTTATAGTCTTTTCTATACGGGCATAGTAAAACGTCACCAACTCAATCGGGATCACAAAAAAAAATACAAAAAACCATTAAGTACCTAAATTATCATGGAAATATAAAGAATGTTCTTACAGATCTATAGCTAGTGTTTACGGGCTGACCAACATATTAATCTATTTCACGTGACATGGTTCGTAAGACATTATTATCCGTAGAATGAAAACCGAGGCGTTATCTGTCACTGTAGTTAGTGTACTTTTCCATTTCTATGCAAACTAACGCGCATTCTATAGCACCGGGAGGATTCATACTAATAATTCTAATTTATTTGCAAGTCAAGAGTGAACAGGTATCTTCTAGGCAAGCATGCACCACCGTAGGCCGCGTCATCACTTACCATCAGGTGAGACACCGGTCAAATGCTATGTCTATGATTATAAAAAGAAATATGAAAAACAATTGTACAACATCTATTTAGTTTAGATTAAAATCCATCTCAATAGGTTAATCGTTTATGCTGTAGGTATATAGATATACATATTGCTTTCTTTCTTATTTATTTCTGAAACTATTAATTATCAAATGTCATCTGCACCATCCCATGTCAAATAGAGGAAAAATACTATCGTAACTTACTTTTGTTTACTTATATTAACTTATGGCACATACTCTAAGGTGACGACCATTTTAATCTACTACAAACAATGTTGGTAAAACCGTTTGTAATGTTTACCAACGGTAGAACTCATCGTTTGCTAAAATAAAATATAAGTGAAGATAGTTCAAAAGAAGCGTTGTCGCTTCCTTCTCAACGATTCCATGTTATTGAAGGGGCTCGAGCGCTTATAGCTTGTTCCGCTAACGCCCATGATGTGCTCAATGATCACATTGCAGATGCATCCTATGTAGGTCTCGGTGCTTCGCATCCACGCGGCCAGCCGCGCGAGCGGGTCCGGCCCTCTCTCATTGAAGTAACGCCAACTGGCGACGACAACGCCTGCCACCATGTACATGCTGCGGATGTTGGCTATACGGACAACAAAATATGCCTCCGCAAATTAATGAAATCAGCCGAAATAATTCATGGTGTTGCAACTTGTTACAGTTATGCTTTTTGAGGTTTCCTAATAAATAGACACCTATATAATACTAAATGTCTCCCAGGGTGGTCTAATCTAAAGATTTTTCAGATATTTGCTCATATCTTAAGTAACTTTAAAATTAGGATTACTTCTACGAAATTAAACTATATTCTAACCCTCGGAGATTTGTATACTCATCAAAACACTTCAAAAATGACTGTGCCAATTCGCAAAAATGAACTATCATCACAATTAAGTTAATTTAGGAAATCGCATAAACACAATGAGGAATTGAGGAAGCGTGGACCTATTTTCATTCAGTTAGATATAATTATTTACATGTTAACCAAAGTCAGTTATGTATTACATTAGTATAGTGAATTATGTTAAAATATGCTTACCCATGGAGTCAGTCGATTCATCACTATCACGACTAGTAGATGCCGAAGTGTTCTCGAACGCAACTTGCCTCACTTTCTCCTGAACTTTCCAACGATGGTACTCCACTAAGTCCATGACTAATACTACTCCATCAAAACATATCCTCGAACTGTTTAACGACTGGGCGACCATCTGAGCTTTCTCCACATTCGTCCACAGAGGTATACGGAACTCTGAAAGTAATCATCAAAAATAATAAATAAATAAAATGAATAATAACTTTATTGCCTATTTTATTACTACTACAATATTACTTAATATTACAGAGATCATTTTTGGAAGCAGAAGGAGTGACCTCAGCGTTGTGCCGCATGCACGCTTTCACGTGCCACACAGCGTTGTTTTTCAAGCAATCCCTTGCTCGGCCTGATGATCGCCGAGAACAAAAACCGGTACAAGCTAATAATATAATATATATCCGGTATAACATATCTATATCTATCTGATATAATAAATCCGTAACTTTCCTAGTATGAGACACTTTAATTATTCACTTTATATGTAATTTTGACTTCACGATTGTTCATTTTGACGTTAAATCTGTGCTTAAATTTGTACATAAAAATGAAGAAAACAAAATTCCTAATTAAATTTTCCAAGTAAAAGCCCACCACCGCCATCTAGCGTCTACGCGATGGTCTGTCTGTATCTTGGTTGAGCATCACGCCGAAACTACAGAGGGTATTCCAATGAAACTAGGCATGTTAGAGTTCAGACTACGAGCTAGGACGTAGGATACTTTTAATCCCAAAACTTAGCACGATCCCTTTTTTCTTAGAATTAAATTTTCCAAGTAGAGCCCACCACTGCATCTTGCGACGCATAGCGGAAGCGTACCATTGCCATAAATTTTACTACATTCGTGGATGAAAGTATAACTTATATTAGTTCTGCGACTCCTTAATAGATGGCTAAGTTTGAGTTTGTGGCGCGAGTTCCGCTACTGAACGCTAGGTGGCCTCGGTCAGAATATGCACTCTCGGAGGTTTATTATTTCTTTGAAATATCTTTTCTTCAAAGACATAATATCACTGACCTCTATAATACAAGTACGCTGGACTTCATACTCTCGGATGTTATGAGAAGCCATTTGATTTTCGCCATTTTGGCGCTGATAGCAGTGTGAGGGTCCATGGAACTAATATTAGGGATGAGACATAACTTTCGATGAAAATACGATATCGATATCACTGCAGACTCAGGCAGTTATTTAATTCCATGTGCATATACGGGCACTGAGACAAAAAAACATACTATACATACCTAGTAAAATAAATAAGTGTTTTTTTAATATATTTGCGTTTAAGAAATCTACTTAATTATTGTTAACTAGCTGCACTCCGCGTTAATCCAGCATAATATGTGTCTATGTGCCTGTGTCTAGGGTTTTAGGTATTCTCAATTTCCGAATTCCATCATAATCAGTCCAGCCGTTTAAGCGTGAATAAGTACGTGATGTGCACACAACTTCTTTAAAATATTAGATTGATAGCCCGATTTCATATCATTTCCTGTTGATTCAGTACTAGTAGGGGTGGGGTGGGGGGGTTTACTGGGTAATAAAATAAAAAACGCAGATAATAAAATAACATTTATATTTTACACTAGCTTCTGCCCGCGGCTCCGTGTGGCCAATAGGAAATTAATGGCATATTTTTCTGCACAAACAAACATTATCAATGCTCTCACTCTCTCTCGATATATTATACAAACTGACAATATCCCAAATAATGCAATAATATGAAATTTTCCGTAAAAAACCACTGGGATGAGAGTAGTATGGTTTTTACAGAACTCAAAGCGTATGTGAATAGATCTAATTATGGAGGTCCCACAGGTCACTTTCGCCACACAGTCACCGCTTGCAACCCAGCGAACAAAGCAACCTCGAAAAAAAATCGTTAATTTCTACCACAGGTCACCTTCGCTACACAGTCGCGGGCCGCTTGCGACCCAGCGAACACAGCGACCTCGAAATAAAAACGCCAACTTCTACCACATGTCACCTTCACTACACAGTCGCGGGCCGCTTGCGGCCCAGTGAACACAGCAATCCTTTTATATATTTTCTACCCATAATAGCTGCTTAGTAAGAGTGTCAGTGGGAAACCTAAAAGCACAAAGTAAAACTTAATAAAATATACAAAACAACATTATTAGTACTAGCGAGTTAAATATTTAGTTAATATTAATGAAAAAAAAAATCTGGAGCCAGATATTCATCGTAGATTATTCTGTACTTCCGTACATTATTGAGCATTGCCGAAGTTCTGCTAGTTACTCACTATCGAAGAACATTATCGACACATTATCGATATGAAACATTCACAACCTATGTACCTATTTCAATAGTATGAATTCATTGAATAACTAAATCCTACTTACATTTAAATGTGATGAAAGTAAATAAACTAAGTATAAAATAGTATTAAAAACCTTCAGACATACAGTAAACATAATAATGTAGCATTTTTTTATCGTGGGGTCCACTTACTTGTCGAAGGTTATTCCGCTGCCTTTTCGGTAGCGATTTGTACACAATACGCATAACTTCATCACATACATGTACCGTAATCAAACACCAAACACAAAAAGTAGCCCTTTATCATCTTATTTTACGTTTTTTCATCAGAAACGCAGCAAACTTACCAACATCCACTATGAAAAATGTCAATTTTAGTACCCGAGACCCTCAAGAGGGGCGCTTTGAATCGGCACAAAAAAGAACTGTCATTTCCTAGAGAATATTTAGTCCAGCGTACTTGTATTATAGAGGTCAGTGCATAATATTCATAAAATCATTTGCCACCACTCACATTAAATGTAAAGGGCACTAATTGAATAGGAAAAATCTTTTGAGTGAAAGATAGCCAATTCGCACGGTGTTTGGAAGTTCTTATCCCGTCGAAGGAAAAAGAGAGGGTAAAGAGGAAAAGATAGGAGAAAAGGATGAATGAATCCATTCAAAAACTACCATTACAGCGGAACGGAAATTACTATCAAATCAGATGAATGACCTGATTCATTAATCATTAGCCACACGAGAGAGAATTCTGTTTCAATGAGCTCGACAGGTTAAACAGAATCCTCTTGTGTTTAGTACTTACCGATGCTCCGGAATATCTCTGATTCAGCTAAAATGATTTCTTGCAGCGTGTACGTTAGACCCTGCTGGTCCTGCAGGTAGCGCTTCACAGCAAGGGTTTGTAAGTGGTCACTAGCCGATAACATCTTAGTCGCCAGCTGAATGCTGACAGAAATTAGTAACTGCAGTTTTTTTGTTAACTCTGCCTTCGCTGTTTGCCATGCCACGCTCCCTGTGAAGTGAAGTGTACACAATTTTAAGCACAATTACAGTGCACGCATTATCAGCGATATATAAAATTTGCGTACTGATTTAAAAGAAAATAAATTAAAAAACAATCATTTAAGTGTTGTCTATAGGTATTTACAGGACCTAAAAGCAAACAAAAAAAATCTAAACTTTGGAGGTGTGCCATGCTGCGATACAATAGGCTATCTGAATACTACTAAAACTGAACGAGTAGAAATTATTTCCTTCAAATAGTTATATAATAGTTAGCAAGTAATGTAATATTTAATTGTAAAAATAAGTATAATCGGTTAAGAGCCAATACAACGCCAAAATGCTTAAAATGGCTTAGCTTGAAGCAGTGTCCTGTCAACAATATTGCAACAATGACTTTGAAATTAATATATGGTAAAGTTCAGGACTAATGCTACTGCAAATGTATAGTGAAAACAAGAATTAATAAAATTTTCTCGATAGAAAAAAATGACAACGTTACCTCCAAACCGTACAAATAAACAGTGATTTATTCAATGAATACTTTAAATAAGATCCTGAAACTTTGTGTAGTAGTTGAACTAAATATAATGGAGGGCTTATGTATAGCGGATTTTTAAAATTCCTATTATATTCAGTGTAATAATAAATTACCTAAACTATTGCGCGTTGGAACCATTTTAATTTAGACCGCCCCTGCCGCTCGGCCCCTGGCTCATCCCCGCTTTGGCCTAGTACTATATATCTATTCTGTGGCTTTGGCTTGAATTCACGCTGGCCTTGCACAAGTCCTTAATAAATCACGGAGTAATACACTTAAAATTTCTGGAGGGGGCATCGCCTGCCCCGTTCTCGCAAAACGGAAATCGTATGGCCAGAATGGCGCTGTGACGTCACATGCATGGAGATCGTACATAAAGCTACTTAGAGTATGGACTAAAATAAAGCTACCACTACCACAGCTTAGTAATGAGATACTATGAAGTAATCATTTCTGACGTCACTGCCTGTTTGAGCGGTCTCTTTCTATTCTTGTATTTTAAAATGCTTGTAACTTTATCATTTTATGAGATATTTTATGTATGTTTTCACGACTGCTCATTTAAAGAGGATCTTGATTTATTTATGCAATAAAATTATATTGGTCAAATACCGTAAAACGTTAATGTGTGAATATGTCCCAAAAATGATTAAATTTTTCTAAATAACTAATTTACGTATGTGTTACTTACGGAGTTCCACGTACATATTCTTCGTAAAATGAGTGGCCAAGTATCGCTCTAACATATGGCAGGCTTGTCCAGCGATCCCCACTGGCGCCTCCTCACCGAGGAGCTCACTGCAATACTGCCAGATGATGGCGCGCCCGACCATAGGCACCAACAAAATCGGTCCTATGTTGTTCTCAGCTTCAACTGAAATAACACAACAGATATTAGGTAAAACTTGCGGAATAAATTAATCCGTAGTACTGTTTGGTTTTCTGAGGAGCGATGGTGGCCGAGCGGTAGCATGTGTGCTTCGCAATCTTACGGCACCGGGTTCGATCCTCGGCCCTGCACCAATGACTTATCTAGTAAGTTGTGTGCAGTATTCGATGCCATCGCTCCGTGCCTCGGAGGGCACGTTAAGCCGTCGGTCCCGGTTTGACAACCTAACAACATCTATGTAATGGCAATCGTTACGGGTAGTCCTGATAGAATCTGACGCCTGGTCTAACCATCCGTTACTGGTCCCTTATGGGCAGCGAGGTCAGATGGCAGTCGCTAGTGTAATTCTGGTAGCTCGCCGCTACAAGTTAGATTGGGAGCCGACCCCAATAATAAATGAGAAAAAGGCAAAAGCGGAAAAATTGTTAGGTTTTCTGAATAAAAACCACAGTTGTGACAGAAAATGTATGTGTTCTGTTTAAGGATCATTTGTAGTGTCGCGTCTTGATTGTGTGAGCGACGCCCCTTACGTTGATTCGATTGGTAACAATCGTCCAAAGTCCAGAAACTTTCAACGTTAAAAATTCATCTTGTTCCGTACATACATCACATATACCTAGCTCTCGAACAAAATACCAAGTAACTTTCTCCCACCTAATATAAAATATTTAATCAGCTTTTTACTAACAATTTTTTTATTTCTTTATTGAGCACAAGGACACATACAAGAAACATATATAAGAAGGATTTATCACATGCGTGTAATTATTACAATTTATGGAGCCCTTAGATCCCGCTCCAGTAGCGTTAGCCCGGCCGGACAAAACTGTCTTTCCCCAGCTTTACTCCAAGCAAGTATGAAGAAAGTGACGTAAAACGGGGAAAGATAATTTTGTCTACCGTCCATGCTAACCCAGCAGGCGTACCCGTGGCGCAGGATCTAGCCTCTTACGGTCCATTAGTACCTTTTGTGCAAGTGAAGTTGATTGTTTTTATACTATCTTATTGTGTTAGGATCTTGTTGTGTTGTGAGTGACTGAATGTGGTACGGAGGTGTGTGTCTGTTATGTGAGGCTGTGTTAGTGTAAACAAGATGATGTGTGTACTTCCCTACTTCCTTACCATAGCCTATATAACTACCTATATTATATACCTACGTATGTATAGATGTTTGTTCATGAGGCTTTCTCGTCAAAACAGGCGAACCGATTTGGATGAATCTTTGCGCATGGATTGTTTTTATTATTGGAGAGTTCAGGTCAAGTGTGAAGTTCTGTTTGTTTGAAATTGAATGTAAGTATTAGGTATTCTGTTTGTTTGAAATTTCGTTTGCGTGGCTTTTACGACAAAGAATTTTTGCTCACAGATTGATAATAACACTGTGATCTTCATAGGATACTTTTAAATCCTGCAAAATTAAGGGTTCCCGCGGGAAAACGGGTGAATAGCTTTCCTCTCCCTTTTCGGTTTTACGCTATCAGCCTTTTTTTCTTTTTTTTTTTTTTTTTTTTTTAAATCTTTTATTTTTGGGAGCTTTAGTCGCATGGCGATTATGTCAGCTCCATTATGTACATTCAAATTATATATATCAGACGTTTAAAAAACGCATAGACCAACAACAACACTTCAAACGTTACTGATAACAATACGGAAACTAATACGCAATGTGTGTGAAATAGCAACTTGGAGTCAACCACAAAAAAAGATACCTATCTTTAGTTCAATTTTACGATCTTCCTGTGTAAAATTAATAACTACACGGACAGTGAAAAATCAATAAAACATACGAGAAATCTAGCCGTAGAAACCAAATTATTAACTTTAGGCATAAAACTGAATTTAGCCTAATGGATAATTATGATTATAATTATTACCTTCATAAGCGTCATCGGAGTATAATCGTTCCATCCATACAGGTTTGACTAATGAATGCGGGCTGTTCTCTGGGGTTTCCGAAGACATTATTGAAGAAATTAAAAGGTCTCACGAATAACTACCACACTAGCACAAAATAACGAGACACGAATGACTCTGGAGGAATCCAACAGCACGTTAGTAAAGATCTACCCACATTTAAATTTGTAAAAATATAAAACAAGAAGGACACGTTACCCAACTACCCACGATTTCATCATTTCTATCTAACGGAATACTATCAACCATATATAAACGATAAAAATGTTCAATAGGTATAAGCAAACAGTTCAATCAATAACTATTTTGTAGTTCAACCAAGATACGTATTAATTATTAAGCACAAATTCGCGCCATTTAATAAAAATTTGTTATTTTGTTTATCATTGCACATGTCGTGTCAAATGTGTCAATCAACAAAACAAAAAAGCCAATAGGCGAGAGTTTTGGCGGGAAAGAGGAAAAGTTCACGCTTTTTTTTGTACTGTTTCCGCCAAATGCGGCACGGCACAACTTTGCCACTAACCGTGAAGGGGTTCTTTTTCTTCGTTAATGGCTTTGCCTGTTGAATAATATAATTACCAAAAAGGGAACAGACCTTCATGTCTTTTGTAAAAGTGTTATCTACTACTATTTAGTCTATGGTTGTTTATGGCATTATGAAAAAAAAATATGAAATAAAAAACTAATATGGCTCAAGTAAAATAATTTTATTTACATGTAGCTGTTTCACATAAAAAATAACATGGTAGCAGTTATCCTGGTTTAATCCAAGGACCTGAAACAGATAAAAAGTGATTACAGTTGCGTAAATAAGTAAAAACCCATAAAAACCGAGCATATAAAAGAAGCTCACTAAAAACAAAGAATCTCGGTTTTTTCCTGAAAATAAAATGGAGGACCTGTCGAATTTTCAGCGTCTCGGTTTATCAAATTTAAGAAGTCCACCACAGATATCTACTATACTAGTCAAAGACAGATAGGACAGCTCTATATGATCGACAATTAGTTCCCGTGTCTCCACGAAACGCTGGTGTCGCCATAGTGATGTACCTAGCTCCATATTCAAATATCGATATCGATACCATAGTGACGCGCCACGCCAAAAAAATATCGACATGGAAGTTACATAGGAAGTTATTATTATTATTTTAACCTGTTACATTTTAATACTACAGGAAGATGAAGCACCCGCTAATAAGGATTAAATGAAACAAATGAGACTGAAATAGCTTTTATTTGTTTTTATTTCTTAGCCTAAGCTTTGTATTTTTACTGCCATTTTAGGCCATTTTTTGGGTTGAAACCATTTTTATTTTAATTATTTATTTTTGCTATTCAAATTGAGTTTACTCACCAGATAAGCTCAAGGGAATCCCGTGCAACACTTCATTTGCAGTGAACAAGGATATCCATGCAGAAGACGGTTACCCATCCGATCAAATTGGGGGTATATCAAAGTGATTTTGGCGAACACGTTTGTTCACTAAGACAGGCCACTGAGCTCAGTATTTGTAGGAATCAGAAAAGACAACCATGATTCTCGTAACTTATCGTCCCTTGGGATACTTAACAGGCGATGAGTTTTATTAGTTGCAAGCTTCAACATGACATTTTCGCGTCGCCATAGTGTTGATCAATAACCATAGTCACTGCCCATGCTCAACTGATTAAGATAATTGGTATATAATTTGAAGTTAGAGCGATGGTAGCAGAGCAGTAACATGTACACTTCGCAATCTTACGGCACCAGGTTCGATCCTCGGCCTTGCACCGATGATTTATCTAGTAAGTTATGTGCAGTTTTCGATGCCATCCGTGCCTCCGAGAGCCGTCGGTCCCGGTTGTCATAAGACCATCTATGGCAATCGTTACGGGTAGTCAGACGCCTGATAGAATCTGATACCAGGTCTAACCATTCTTGTTACTGGTTCCTTATGGGTTGTGAGATCAGATGGCAGTCGCTCAGGGCCAGATCTTGTATAAGGGCAATTTGAGCTTCAGCCCAGCGCGCCGTGGAGATAAAGGGCCCCCAGCCCCCACTGAAATTTAACGGGTCTTATCTAGATTTACTTATAAATGTGCGAAACCTGAAACTATCAGGATTAACGAAAAACAAGAACAGCTGAGAATTAGGCAAACTCACGGTCCGATCCTGTAGTCTCTCGTGTAATTCTGATAGCTTGCCGCTACAGATTAGACTGGGAGCTTGGGAGCCGACCCCAATAACAAATGCGAAATGGGAAAAAGGCAAAGAAGATGATGATAATGATATATTAATTTGAAATTATACACAAAAAGCCAGAAAAACTACGAATTATACCGATTAATTAGGTTGTGTTATGTACATAATTTCCATGACAACAACACAATTGACTTTTGACATTATAGAAGTCACTTGATGCAAAGAAAATGTCGGAATGCGTGTGACACGAGCGTTTCGTGGAGACATCGGTACTAAAGCTGACCCGGGCCTGAAGTCCACTATGAAGTTGACATGATTAGTGATTGACACTGTCAGATTAACTGGTCTAGAGATGTGAACTAAATAATCGATATCGGATAAACCCGATTTTAAAGAGTAAAGGATACTGATTCTACATATTTATTCAATAATCGTTTAGTTTTTTCATATGATATGATCTCAGTAAGAGAACTAATGATTGTTGCGAATAAGAGTGTTGCGAAAATAAAGGATTTCACTTTCACGCGATAGCTTTCTGCGCCCATCGATGCTGCGATGCATCGCTGTACGCGGCCACATGAGCGTTCAACAGCGAAGATTCGCTGTTGCTCCGCATGTCTGGCCGCGCCATAACACCAAGAGGCCTTTTTGAATACAAAAGATAACACGGTCACACTATTCCTATACTTGACGTCAATGGCTTGCATTTCAGCGAGGACAGCTAGACAAAGTGACCGAGTTGTACTATTTATTTCTTACATGTTGGCATACCTATTCATAACTATTTTGTTTAATAAATGAAGGTAAAAATATCTGGGCTATTGTGGTGAACTTTTGATGGATTATTATGATCTGGTTTATGGAATGAGATAAAATTTGTCTCATCATATCAAATTTTTGAGGGAGGTGATGACTTGCCACACTATAAATGGGGCACCCGTAGGGGCTACTGGCTACCGAGGAAGCAACATCGGTGTGGGGCGGCTTAGGGTGTGGAAAGGTGTGCTGCACTTTCATTGAACGCTACTCGCGGCGTTATGCCCTTTAACATTTCCACCCTGGAGCTTTAGGATTGTATACTATATCATCATCATCATCATCAACAGCCTGAAGATGTCCACTGCTGAACATAGGCCTCCCCCAGAGCACGCCACCTTGAGCGGCTGCTCGCCTCCTGCATCCATCGGCTCCCCGCGGCTTTCACCAGGTCGTCGGTCCACCGAGTGGGGGGCCGGCCTACGCTGCGTCTTCCGGTTCGTGGTCGCCACTCGAGAACCTTTCTTCCCCATCGGTTGTCAGTTCTACGAGCGATGTGGCCTGCCCATTGCCACTTCAACTTACTAACTCTAAGAGCTATATCGGTCACTTTAGTTCTCCTGCGGATCTCCTCGTTCCGGAGCTTATCTCGCAGGGAAACACCGAGCATAGCTCGCTCCATAGCTCGCTGCGCGACTTTGAGCTTACTAATGAGGCCAACAGTAAGAGACCATGTCTCAGTTCCATAAGTCATCACTGGCAACACACACTGATTGAAAACTTTCGTTTTCAGGCTCTGCGGTATTTTGGACGAAAAGATAGGACGAAGCTTCCCGAACGCTGCCCAGCCGAGTTGGATTCTTCGCGCCACCTCTTTGTCGAAGTTGGACCTACCTAATTGGACAATCTGTCCTAGGTAGACATACTTGTCGACAACTTCGAGAGTATCGTTCCCAACAATTACCGGTATAGGTGGAACATGAGCATTAGACATGATCTTTGTCTTGTCCATATTCATCTTAAGACCAACCTGCTGGGAGACTCTACTGAGGTCGTTGAGCATGGTGCTAAGGTCCTCGAGCGATTCCGCCATTATGACTATATCATCGGCAAAACGAAGGTTAGTGATGTACTCGCCATTTATGTTGATGCCAGATCTTTTCCACTCCAAGAGCTTGAAAACATCCTCCAATGCGTTTGTGAACAGTTTCGGAGAAATAACGTCTCCCTGTCTCACGCCTCTTTGCAATGGAATTTGTTCCGTACTCTGGTCCTGTAGTCGGACTGACATAGTGGCCTTACTGTACAAACACTTCAAAACTTCGATATACCTATAGTCAATTTGGCATCGCTGCAAGGACTGCAGCACCGCCCAAGTCTCGATTGAATCGAAGGCTTTCTCATAGTCCACAAACGCTAGGCATAACGGCCGATTATACTCTTCGGTCTTCTGTATAATCTGGCGCAGCGTATGGATGTGGTCTATGGTGCTAAAGCCTTTTCGGAAACCGGCTTGTTCGGGAGGCTGGAATTCATCAAACCTGCGTGCGAGACGATTCGTAATGACTCTCGAAAACAGCTTATACACATGACTCAAGAGCGAGATGGGCCTATAGTTCTTCAATAAGGTGTTATCGCCTTTTTTGAAGAAGAGCACCACCACGCTCTTGTGCCATGCCTCTGGCGTTATACCTTCAAGGATGACAGAATTAAATAACTTCTGGAGGACTAAAAGTACCGGTCTACCACCCGCTCTCAGAAGTTCGGTCGTAATTCCATCTTCACCTGGTGCCTTGTTGTTTTTAAGCTGTTTGAGGGCCATTCTAATCTCGTACAGGCTGACGTCCGGGATATCTTCGGTATAGTGTCGGACTAACTTGGCTCTGATGTCCTGAGCTGTGTTAGTAGCGGGCTTACGTGTCGAGGTGTATAACTGTCCATAGAAGTTCTCGATCTCTCTCAGAATCTCAGGCTTGGATGAAATGACGCTACCATTTTCGGTCTTCAGTTTTGTCATTTGGTGTTGCCCAATAGACGAATCCTTTGCGAACACTTTAGAGCCTTGGTTCCGCTCAATTGCGGCCTCAATACGTGAAGTACTAAGAGCACGCAAGTCGTGTCGCAAGGAACTCCAGATTCGTCTATTGAGTTCACCGTAGGCTGACATATCAACTGAAGACTGCAGCTTCATTTCGCTCCGGTCGGCCATTAGCTCAAGAGTTTTTTCTGAGAGCTTTTGAGTCTTCTTTCGGCGTTGGGTCTTAAAGAATTTCGATCCAACAGCTTGGACAGTTTCCACCAACCCGTCGTTTAGCTCGTCCACTGTGTTACAGTCGGCTAGGCACTGGAAGCGATTTTGGAGTTCCAGCTGAAAGCCTTCGGGGTTTTGGATTTGGACAGGATTTGGACGGAGCGTAGACTTCACCAGACGTGACCTTTCGAGCTTAACATTGATATTCAATGTGCCTCTAACAATACGGTGATCGCTACCGGTTTTCACCTTGCTGATCACAGAGACATCATCGAATATGTGCTTCTTGGTCGTCATGATGAAGTCTATCTCATTTTTAGTGGAACCGTCGGGACTTATCCACGTCCACTTCCTGGATGGCCGCTTCTCGTAGAAGGAGTTCATCATAAAGAGTCCCTCCTTCTCCATGAAGTCAGCCAGCCTCTGTCCTCGAGGGTTCCGCTGCCCGTATCCAAATGGCCCCACTCTCAGCTCATCGCTATTCCTTGTGCCCAACTTCGCATTGAAGTCTCCCATCACAACGGTGAAGTATGTTTCGGAAGTATGCATGGCTTCGGATATGTCCTCATACATAGCTTCTACTTCATCGTCTGAGTGTGCCGATGTCGGCGCGTATACCTGTATAACCTTCAACGAATACCGTTTGGTTATTCGGAGTACCAGGTACGCTACCCTGGCCGACACACTGTCGACTTTGACCACGTTGTTGACGAGAGACTTGCGGACGAGAAACCCGACACCCCCTTGGGAGAGTTGGTCTCCCTCCCGGTAGAAGAATAAGTTACCGGAATTTAGGATTATCGTGTCCTGTCCCTGTCTTCGGACTTCAGACAATCCCATTACATCCCAGCGTAACTTACCCATCTCCGCCTCTAGCTCGACCATCCTTTCGTCAGCCTTCAGTGTGCGCACGTTATGTGTTGCCAGGGCCAGGGGTCGTCGTTGGGGTTGGTAGCCGGGCGTCTGCCGGGGATTCTTCGCACCCCTTGCCCTGCCGTTACCGTGGCCGCTACCGTAGCCACGGGATAGCAGAGCTGCCGGGGACTGGGGGCCGTTTTTATTTGTGCTTGTCATTAGGGGGGGGGGGGTTTGCCATAATCACCACGCTTGGCAGGCGGCTTGGTGATCGCAGTAGGTGAAGATTGATTGCCACCAAGACCGAGGTATACTATATAATTATTATAATTAAAATCACCCTTTCAAAGTAGATAATTAGCGAACTGCACAAGATTATATCACTGAATTATGCTCGCCCAAAGATTTGATTCGATTAATTACCTTATACGAAAATTTCACCGATTAATCGAATGTGTAATAGTCGCATCACTATTGTTAGAATAAAAGTGCTGCCAGTTCCTAAAGATTTTTTTCCCTAGATAACTTAAATCCCCTAAAAACCCCTAAGCTTTTTTTGTATTCCTAGCATATTCATTGTATGTTGCAGGTATATAAGTATTTGAAGCTCATAAAATAAAGCAATAATTAAACAATGTTTCTTAATAATATCTAAAACGCAATAGTCGTGACACGGCGACCTCAAATCCTTATGCTATAGGAACATTTGTAACATGAAATAAAAATGAAAGATTTTCTCTATATGGTTATAGTTTTTATATTCTTTACGTTACTTCCTCATTTATAAACTGATTTGAGAAATACATAAATTTTTAAATTAGTACCTTTATCTTTTCTTATTCTTGAATGCGTACTGCTTCATGCGTCATCATTAAAACATGTTAACACTTATAGTTATATATTCATGTAAAAAACAATTCGTTGACCACAGCATGAACAACAGATGTATATTAGGTGATATACATCGGTTGCATCGCCTGATCGCACGGATAATTTTTAATAAATAGACTCTTTTCCTTCTCATGAGATGAATAATCTTAAAGTGCGAAGATTTCTGCAGCAAAAAAACGTTAAGCAATCTTGCCATCAATTTATTATTATTCACTCATTTATTTACAATTCTTAAGTCTATGGTTTTTACAATATTTGTATAAAAAAGAATTTACAAAAATATTATAAAAAACCTAAACCTAGAGTGCCGCCGGCAGCGGGGCAGGACCCAAGCTACCGGTGGTTAGGGCTGCAGAGTGAGGAACCTCCTGACAATACGTGCCGTGTCAAGGAGTACTGCCTTCTGAATCTGACCCTTGATCCATCCGTCTAGCGAGAGCCTCTCGAGGTGTTGGTCGAGGCTCTTCGCTATAAGGCCGTTCGCCGAAACGACTATCGGGACAATGCTCGTTGAGTCCACATTCCACATGGCGGTTACCTCGTGAGCCAAGTCAAGGTACTTGCTGAGTTTGTCCTTCTCAGCCTTCACGAGGTTCTCGTCATGCGGAATGGTGATGTCAACGAGCACTGCCCGGCGTTGGGATCGGTCTATCAGCACGATATCAGGCTTATTGGCTACAATAGTCCTGTCCTTATTATTATTATTATTATTATTTTTAATCCCCTAAGAACCCCCATTCCTCTTTTACCTCAAAATTTAGGGAAAAAATCTCTAGCTTGGTATCCCTCGAAATGTCATACTGTACCTATTAAATTTGTGTAGGTATAGGTCTATTAAGTTTTTACTGTTGCTGAGTGGATAGTATTATATTAGTTCAGTAGGTATGTCAATAGCTTATTTTGTATTTGATTTGAGCTCTGAATAAGGAATTTTTTTTTAACGGGCATATTGCCTTTATTACTCAAGCTAACTACTACAATAATAAAAACGAAACTAAACTAAACTAAGCTAAAATAAGGAATTAGTTCAAATATCGGGGGTTTTCTCCAGCAATGGAAATTTGTGGAGTTTTCATTCGATACTCTCTAATTATTACTTAGCCATAGACCTATTCTGTGTAGGTATGGTCTACCAGAATCTCATGGCACAAAGTTAATAAACAGAAAATGGATTTACATACGGCAATACCAAATTGTCATCTTACAAATCAATTTGACAACTGACCACGTTGTTTTGATACTTTCGGTTTTTTGTTCCGAAGACCAAGTAGAGGATACTTTTTTTTATGTAAATGAATGACGTGACGAGCTAGTCATTCGCCTGATGTTAAGCGTCACGGCTGACCAAAACAGATTGCGGTATCACGCGGAACTCTAAATTAATATAATTTTGCGTGACACTGTACTGCGCACGTCATCCTGAGACTTCACACAGTATAGTCATGAGATTACTATACTGTGTGATCAGATCATAAAGTCTAAATTGCCCAGTTATTTCACTAGCTGCAAACTACTACGTAGTGATCTTTTGAATTCTCGCTCTTAAATTGTGACTTCTTTTTCTTTAAAGAGTTTTAGTACCTACCACTTTATGGCTGCATTAAAGGTGGAGGCACGTCATAAAATGGTGTGTTTTTTTCTACCGCTATGAAAGAGGAATGGGTGAAGAAAAAATCAACTTAGACGGATTAATTTAAATGTTATAGAAGAGTTATGTAGTACAAATACCTCTTTAAATCTTCAAAGAAAAAAGGAAAAAAATAAAGAAAAAAGTTAAAGTAGCTGTACCTACATTCATGATGGTTTTATTTTTACATAAAGGTCATAATAAAAACTGTTTATTGTTTCTGTAACATGACGTGCGCAGTGCAGTGTCACGCAAAACCATAGACTTAGGATGTACAAGACCAGCAGTGACAGTTTGAAAAAGAGAAAAGAAATTTAAGAAATTGTGTGAAATTTGCTGTGATACGTGTATTTGTTCGGGTTAGTATGTTTTTAACATCACATTCACTTACGGAATAAGATTTAAAAGCCGCAAAAATAGTATTTTGCACTTTGATATTGAATATGGTGGTACATGATCATTTGATCAATGTGCTCTTCGTCGTGAAAAAGATTCGAGCCGATATAAGCTCTTTTTGTGCTAGTACTTTGACACATCCGCCATTATTTCACGATCTCTTTTCCTCTTGGGCAGTGTGTACTTGATTTGTACTTCTCGCTCCCACCCTTCGTGAGACTTTCGGGAGTAACGAAAAAATTCTAGGTCTGTAGGCAAAACTATATGAATTTTTAAGTTTCAAGTGATACTGCAATCTGTTACGGGCAGCTGTGACGCTTACTATCAGGCGAACGACTAGCTCGTCATGTCATTAATTTCTATAAAAAAAGTAAACACTACTATACTCATAATAATAATGTTTATAAAATTTACTTTTACTTTTACTGCCTTTTGTTTTGATCCAATGAATTACAGAAAAATATGACTTAAAAGTTGATAAAGTTGCGAAACTTGTTGCCAAGACGGCCGGAAGTGAAGGAAGTATCAAGACATATTAATCCATTTTTATCCGGTGCTGCCTTCTACAAATTTTATTTTCCCTATTTGCCATCAGATTCTGATAGACCTATACCTACTTAACTATATTTAACACTTTTTTTATTTTACTATAGGTGTGCATGGTAAGTAGGCCTTTTCTGCAAAGTTCATAGGTACCACCGCTATGCCAGTTATTCTGCTGCTAAGCAGTATCTACCTAGTGCAATCACTTCTGTGTTCTGGTTTGAAGGGCACGTATAGCTATTAAAATTATTAGACAAATGAGACGTTATGACCATAGACTTACACCTACCTATGTAAATAAGGTGAATTCTGTGTATCTCACAGTCACAGTACTCGCCCTATTTGCTCACAGTCTAGTAATCCGACTGTGCTGGATTTCTAAGAATGACGTGTGCAGTGCAGTATCACGCGAATCTTTATATTTTAGAGTATCGAGTCTTGGTTTCGAGTGGCACAGCAACTACTATGGGCAGCCGTCTCGTTCAACATCAAGCGAACGGCTAGCTCGTCACGTCGTTCAATAAAAACAAGACCTGTCAAGCCCGATTTTCTTAGAGCGTATACTGAACAAAGTGAACATAGCATGTTGGAATGGCGATGCTTCCTACCAATCATACACATACATACACACTACAAATAGTAATAAAATCTCTGTAAGTAGAATGTGGAGTGCCGCGAGGGGCGTGGCTGCCGCAAGGCGGTGTCATTTTTCTCACAGACTCCGCCCTGTAGAAAATTATCCGCCCTCACGCCATTTCACGACACAATCGAAAAGCCTGTGTTGTTCTGCTGGAATTACAAAAGATAACTTACCCATATATCAACGTAGATATAACTACAGACCTAGAATATTTTCGGTACTCTTCCTAGGTCTATGGATATAACCTAGGTGATAAAGTACCTGGTTATATTCTTTGGGCCTATATGTAGACATAATTCATCTTTTGACTTCAACTAGGTACCATTTAGAAACTTAGCTACGAAAGATTGTTCAATCGTTTTTCAGGGTGTAAAAAGTTTTTTTACTACAGAATTCCCTCCATTTTAACGTAGCTTTATTAGACGTAAATACAACACCGGAGCACAGTGTCCAAGCACTACTGTGTTGCGGTTTGTAGGGCATTGTAGCTAGTGAAATTAGGTACTGGGCAAATGAGACTTTATGATCTGATCACACAGTCTAGTAATCTTGTTACTAATATACTGTGAAGTCTCAGGATAACGTGCGCAGTGCAGTGTCACGCAAAACTATATTAATTTAGAGTTCCGAGTGATACCTACTGCAATCTGTTATGGGCAGCCGTGACGCTTAACACCAGGTTAACAAAAAACTCGCCACGTAATTTTTTTAAATAAAAATGTAAGTACATGAAATCAAAAACATATTACGTACTTTTTACCCGTGCTTTCAGAAATCAGTGATTTATGGGAATGGGAAATGTTTCCATTTATCACAAAAAAATTATTAACTCAAAAATAACAATAATTGCTGAACTAATGTTACAATGTTACACTTAAAAGATAGCCCAAGGCCTGTTTAAACACAACTTGAAATTATACGGCCTACTATAGCCATAGGTATAGGTACTTAAGTACTATTTGTATCTCTTCAGTGATGGCTTCATCATGTACCTCATCATCGTCATCAACTGCCTGAACACGTCCACTGCTGAACATAGGCCTCCCCTAGAGAGCGCCATTTTGAGCGGCTGCTCCGCCTCTTGAATCCATCGACTCCCCGCGGCTTTCACCAGATCGTCAGTCCACCTAGTGAGGGGCTGGCTTACACTGCGTCTTCCGGTTCGTGGTCGAAACTCGAGAACCTTTCCGATCCTTTTTCATTTTCGATCATGTACCTACATTGCATAAACTAGAGTGAGCACTATGTATCGAAGCACCCATAAACTTAGGGTGTGGTTTTGTAGTTAAAATAATCAATGTTTAAATACTCTAAATTTTGGCTAGAATTTGTTAGCATTTTTAACCAATGGTTAAAAATGCTAACAAATTGTACCAATAAACCTGCTACGGATTAAAACCCCACCCTTACAGGTGAGAGCAGTGATAACATTCAAGGTCTGTGGAAGCACCGCCTAGCTAGATGTAGGTACCTACAATATGTACCTACCTTCCGGCCCCAGCTACTGACGTCATTACTAACAGTCACCACGAGACGCGATACAAATCGCCGCAATTTGTCACTCGCTATCAACACAGGCTTTGCGGTCAGACAGATCAATGTTACTGCCCGCATACGTTACCTACTGGAGGCTAACGAATAATAAAATAGATTTTTTTTCAAAATTGTGTTCATAATTCGACTTTCAATATATGTCAATGTTTTGCTAGATGATTTCTTTTAGAATTAGACATAACTACCTATATAACCTATATCTTACTATTTGCAAACATACCACCTACCTATATCCAACGAAAACATAATATGCGTATAAGTTTTCGTCTCATGCTGGTGTAAATGTTTCTATATTTCCACCCTTACTAGTAATAACCCGCTTAGGGATTTCTCCGTCAACAACTGATATGTAAATTCCGGCTGACATTAAAGGTTCGGAAAACCTTCATATTTATATTATAGTTGTTATTTATTTTCTCTGGTGAGCCGTAAAATATGGCAGTATGAAAATAGAGGGATTTAGCGCGTTATAGTTTGACAGGATGACAGCTAGAGCGGGTGAGAAGTGCCGGGCGCTACGGGATGAGGGGTGGATGCGTAACGCGAGTGTTGCCAGTTTACTCTCAAACATCAATAAATACACTTTTTAAATCAGCACTTTGTGAAGCCGTCGGTCCCGGCTGTTGTCGTAAGACAATAGTCGTTGAGCCAAGCCTTTAGGCGGCCTAAAAATTCTGACACCAGGGCTGACCACTTGCCTACACGAGAAGAAGAAGAAGCACTTTGTACAAAGAACTAACGTTACTGTAAATGTCCATACTATAGTAAGTCCTAACACTCTAGTAAAACCTAAATCTGTGTAACGCTGCATGAAATGTATTAAAATTTCTTTAATTTCCTAAACTATAAATTACTATTTAGGAAAACATGGATTTCTCATGGGCAAACGTGTCCCACCTTAGACAATTTCGTCACTTACCATCAGGTGAGTTGCTGTCAAACGTAGGCCCATTTTAGTACAAAAAACCTAGCATGAACTAAATTTTAATGGTAAAGCCCAAAACATCATCTCAATTTCATATAGGTATTTCTTACATTTAAAAACTCATGTTAGTAAATCTACAGATTCGCTAGTATAAGTATTTATCATAGTTTAGGGTTTATGGGCAACATACATATAACTGAGTAGGCACCTACTTACCATGGACGTTTCCCTTACTTACCTTTTCTTTTTTGGGGGGGGGGGAGGAAAATGCCCACGCATTCCCCTGCCAACATGGGGGTGGAGGCAGGGGATATGTGGGACTCGAACCCACTAAAAACCTCCCCATGAGCAGTCTACCGTCGTGGTGGGGCGAGGTGGGGTCGCGTTCACAATTGAACCATCCCGCCACACAGCGGTAGGCCCTTTTGGGCCTTTTTGTGCCTTGGGATGGGTGACCTTGCTTACCAAGGCCACCCACCAGACTTGTGGGACCGTGCTATACGGCGGAGAGTCCCCCGACTTACTGCAACGGGACACAACCAGAGATAATTGTACTTAGATACGTTGTAGACTGCTTATAAGCCAAGTAAATATTGGATTGCAAATTATTTCTGTCTCTAAATATTTTTATTGATATAGGTATAACAACAATACGACTATATGTAGGTACTAGGCATGGCTCAAAATCACAAGGAGCAGGTAAAAAATTATATGATTTTTCATATGATTTTTTGCCTGCTCCTTGTATCCATGTGATATGTGTGATCCTACATATTTTTCATAAATCACTCTGCTACTTTTTGTCAGACACTCTGCTACAAATCACAGCGTGATAATCACACTTAATTGAATCATGGCTTCGGATTTCATAATACAAAAGTAGCATAAGCGGTAAATATCAAACCATATAATTTTATTTATGCTTCAATAAACAAACTGAGACCTAAAAAGTATAATTTTATTAACATTGTGGTGTAGCGGTGAACTTTGATCTTGTTTAACTTAACAAAGTAGCGTTAGTTGTACTTGTAATCATTTGCAGCAGGTCGCAACTTCACTAGGTTGCTCCTAAATCACATCTCTGTTCCATTTCATAAAGCACAGCCAATCACCATTGATCATAAATTCATTAGGCATATGAAAAATCACAGGTGAAATCACAGTGACTAATATAAATCATATGATGAAATGACAATGACAATGACAAATGACAATGATTTTAAAGTAGCAATCATTTCCATGCCTAGTAGGTAATTGCCTAATTTTGTTAGCCATCTTTTAACGAGATTTTCATTGTGTACAAACTTATAATATTTCCATTTCATACAAAACTGTAGTTATAGTAATTTTTCCCATTTTGTTCAATTGGATAAATAGGACTATTTTCCTCTTTTTGTCCCATTTTCGCCAGCCTGGCAACACTACCTATGTTTCTCCGTTAACTCGTTCACGGTCGTTTCCCGTTTTTATATCGCATCCGATACTCTTTCAGATAAGATCGGTGTTATTGAATTATAGAAAATGGGGAAACAGCCACTCTTGGAATATTGAGACTTTTAACACCAATCTTGACTTGACATTGGGAAGTATAACTGACATTATAATATCCATAGAAGAAATTATTCTATGATAATATCTAAGTACTTAGTAACTGTTATCTACTATGATCTACTCGTTGGCATAATTATCTAGTCTGTGTCGTTGGTGCCAGTCATACAAGAAATAATGTAGGTCACTGGTGCCAGTAGAATAAAGAGTTACAAGCCGTCGGATTCCTTGTTTCTGTTATTCTATATAAATGATGTTTGGGCTGACACCATATTCTGTGTTATTGTTTTATTTAATAAATATGCGTAGGTTGAAGTTTGGTTGACCTTCGATCTTAATCATAAAATACAGGATGTTCATGGCGAATGCGATTCTCGGCTGTGGGAATTTAAAACATCCTTATATGCATTAATTATTACTTTTATTTTAAAAAAATCCTTTGGGTACAATTTGTTAGCATCAATATTAAATACTTTCTCTCTGGGGGCATTGGTATGGTCCACCTGTATAAATTTCTTTTCGTAGCGAAAATGATATATCTAACATACTTACTTACCTACCATTTTTTACTATGAGTAGGTACAATACAAATACAATACAAAAACTCTTTATTGTATACCACAAAATTTAATTAATGATACATAAAGACTAAAAATTAGGTATTACAATGGGCGGCCTTATAACTAAACGCTGTCTCTGCCATGCAACCTTTAGATGGACAGTATTGGATGTACGTAGTTGGTGGTGTACAATAATTATAATAAAAAGAATTGCCTAATAAAAATTTTAATTACAACAGATAGAAAAATTACTCAGTATAAAACAGTCTGTTTGATACTAAAATCACTATTAAATGTAAGTGATACAAACAAATACAAATAACATGAGTAATAACAATAATACAATAAACATATAATATTTATATTCTATAGGCTAACTATACAATTTTACATATATATGTGTACCTACAGTTTAAAATTCTTACCGTACGGTATGTCTGATGTGCCGTACCTACGCAATATCCTACAAAGAATCTTCCACCAGACAAAAGGATAGTTTTCCGTAGCCGTCGGAGCGTGTAATCGCATGCACAATAACATGAGATGCCTTAAACTTACCGAGTTACAACGTGCAGGATATTTTTAAAACATGTTGCTGGCTGAAAATGATACAAGCCAAAGTTAACTTGCGAGTCATTTTCATACCTGAATAGAAAAAACTGCATACGTCGCGTACAATTACTCCACCTTACACTTATTGGTTATCCGGTATGGCTATATGTACACATGAGATCTTTAGGAAGAGGTATTGGAACCCGCAGTACTATATATCTAATCTGTGACAGGACGCGAGCTTATGACTGTCTGACCCACTCATAATTTTTTATTTTTATCTAGTTAGTGGTGGAAAAGACATTATTCTTAGAAATCCATTTTTGGTTTAACGGATTTTTGGATTACGGATTATTGATCATTTGACCCAGAAACAGTTTGAAAACGACATTAACTTATACTTAATTTTTGCAATTCAACGTGGCAATGCGGCCAGCATGTTGGGTACGCTACCTACCGGTAGTGGGCTGGAGCACTTGGACTGTCTATAGGCCATCGCGGCTATTATACAGTCCATAAGTGTTCTTTGTAGTAGGTAGTGTAGCTAGTGTAGCTAGTTTAGTTTAGTTTTTATTATTGTAGTAGTTAGCTTGAGTAATAAAGGCAATTTGCCCGTAAAAAAAAACTTATAGTTAAGTCTATCTACATTATTGCTAAATTAAACTATGAAATCTTTACCATAAGGCCATTCTTAATATGGATTATTTAACTGAACTTCCGCCAACACATTTTTCACTAACGATAAAAAGTTGGTGCTCACCGCACGTTGTCCAACAACTTTCTGATAAGCATCCGCAATGACACATGCTAAAACTTTCGTAACCAATCCAAAATGCACCTTACAGACGGTTGCTGTAAAGTATACAATAACATGTAACGTATGCAGATTTACACACATGAAATGCACATTTAGCGAGGAGGGTGTGAAAACTTGTTGTTATCTTCAACGGGGCCAATTTCAGCAAATGGATACTAAGTCCTAACTCTCGTATCTTTTTACGCCGTGTGATGCTTCTTTAAAATATCGATCGTTGCGGCAACGTGTGTGGAGCTGGCAATTTAGAAAGGCTTTGCTTTACTGCCGGCCGGGGTTAGAGGGAGGTGTGCGGATCCCTGTGTGATATTAACGACCAATCGAGACATAATGGTTGTTACAACGTAGATAAGTACATTTTTATGGTCTTACCACAAAGAACTTATTATGTATACTGAGCAGTCATATTAGACTAAGGTTCCTCTATGGGCGGCCGTGTTGCTAAATACCGCTCTCACGTCATTTTATTAAAAAAATGGGGACACAGAACCTCAAAAATCAAGTTACAGTCCTCAGTCATGGAAAATCTGAATTTCGTAAAGTGAAAGATTACTTATTATTCTACTTAGATTCAATTTTTTCCAATATTTGTTTTATGGAGCTATACGTCAGGTTTGTGTACCTATATTAGTTTTATGTATAGGTTTTTAGTTCATCTTAAAAACCTATACATAAAACTAATATCGTAACTAATAATAATATTTCGTGGTCGTGCCTGAAAGAATCGAATTTTATTTCCTTGACTCAGCATCGCAAGTCAGTGTATACCAATAACAGTAGTTCACACATTGGCCTTTTGATATCGGCCTGGTATGGGCTGGGCCTTGGCTGAGTGCTCTGCGTTCGCGGCTCGCTGCCCGCCCTTTGGCGCGAAACCATGCGAAAAGTCATCCACTTATCAACGCGATCTAATGGCGACATTTTTCCCGTTTTTCTCTGTCCGTCTGCCTCAGCGATGCGGCGTAATTGAATCTGGCGGGCCCGTACCGAATGCAGGAAATTAATTCGGACATGTGTTAAATAAATACAACGTATAAATAAACCTTAGATTTAGCCAATTTGTTTTGGAACTGAAACCAATAGGTAGGCTTATTTACATCAAGTGAAGAAGCATGGGTGAAAAAACAATATCAGAATAATAATAAATAGCTTTTATAAAACAACTAGCTTAATAAAAAAAGTAGTGTGTTTGTGTAATTGAGTTTATAAGCAAAATTACCGACTCAGATCACTTTCACAATAAAGTTAACGCCAACTTCTCACCTTCGCTACACACTCGCCCTTGCAGACCGCTTGCGGCCAAGCAAACAGAGCAACCCCGGAAAAAGCGGCAACTTCTACCATAGGTCACACTCTTTTTTACTTGCTCTCGCAAGCTGCTAAGTAATAATGACCCAAAGGGAAGGAATAATAAGGAGGAAGTGAATTTTTCCGAGACGGAAAGTATTTATCACTCAACTTCATAATTATTAAACTAATTTGGATGACATTTACATATTACTATTAATATATACTATGCACTATAGTACATGCTCGAGCCTATTGTGTTACTAAATTTTATCCAAATTAGTTGAATTATTATGAAGTTGAGTGATAATGCAACCCCATAGGAACCATTCACTTTTCGGGTTGGAAAACATTTCATTTGGTATTTCACTTACATTCATCTCAAGTCATTAAACAGTTATGCCACCCTGCGCGCCTTGTGCCCGTCTACCATGCAACAGTGTAGGATTTTCGAATCCCTATTTGACTACGTTAGGGGATGATTTTGGAAAAACTGTGTTACACGTGTCTCATAATTTTAATTGAAGAATGTACTAAACGAGTCAATCAACCCAGAGAATAAAAGTGTCATAGAAAATTCAACCCCCCCACCCCCCCTTTTCCACCTCTTAGGGCTGGAATTTCAAAAAAATATTTTTAGTGGATGTCTACACTTCACGAAAAATATACCCTCCAATTTTATATTTCTAGAACCAGTGGTTTAGGCTGTGCTTTGATTTATAGATTTTGACAGAAAAAACTTCGAGACCCCGTTTGACCCTCACGGGAGGTGATTTTCATACATCTGTGACAAGTGCATAACTTACATTATTTTAACTGAAGAGTAACCACCCCAAGTTTCACACTAATCACTCGAAACAATAAAAGTTTCATATAAAAGTGAAAACATCATTTCACCCCCTTAGGAGTAGATTTTCAAAAAACCCTTTCTTTGTGGTTTCCTACACTTTACAAAGAAAACACTTTACAAAATTCAAGTATCTAGAATTAGTGGTTTAGGTTGTGCGTTGATTTATAGATTTCAATATAAAAAAAAACTTTGAGACCCAGTATGACGCTGATGGCAGATGATTTTCAAAAAAAAACATGACACATGTTAAGTTAAGTTGTATTAAACTTCATTTATTATTTGATTCTCACTATCTCTGAACGACAAGTGCAGCTCGCTGCAAGAGCTCTTCAAAGATGAGCAAAAACTAAAACAGATTTTATAATACGTATACGTAGATACGCCGCACCGTTTTCAAACTGTAATTACCTGCTGACAAGTGCCATCAAATAAAACGACAGTACCGGCAAAGGCTTTGAGTCAACCGTTTCAGGCAAGTGTAATGCAATTTTCAAGTGAGAATCAAAGCGGTTGCCCTACCCGGTTTAACCCCGCTCAGCGGCGAAAAAGAATGCTGTGAAATCTAGTTACATTTTTATACGCTTTTGTATAAAATATGAAATCATTTTATCACGCATTAAACTGCTATTTCTGCTCGTCCTTTGTTTGTTTTTGTATATATTGTACGGTCATCCTAGTCTCTGTTACATGAAAACGCAATTAAAAATGTATCATATGTTTTGTACTTGGCCTTTTTTTATTATTCGATAGGCTGGTTATTTATTAAGTGCTACCTGAGTCTGCGCCATGTACCCATAAATAAAACAGCTGTATGCGTTAACCGCAATAATAATGTAACGTAACCGGTGCCACTCCGTTACAGTTGCGGCCGGCACGCGTCGGCTGCCGCCCGGTAGCGTTTTGCTTATAGTTTTTACTCGAAAATGCGGACAAGCAAATCTGACCGCTCCAAAATGAGCTAGAGATGTGAAAATATTGCTAAAATAATAGCCTTTTTGTTGCGTTTTCATTGATCAATCGATTCTTCGAGAGAAATGTTAATTTCTACAGCATATATGCTACCCGTGCAGCACGTGTAGAGCCGCTGCCCTGCCTACACAGTGCAGCACGGCTATGGAACTAGTGAGATTACAATTACTTCAGCTGCATAATCAAGGAACCTATTTTCCTTGTCGTGCGTGTGGGTGTGTGCCCGAATGCTCACTGAAAAAGATATACTTAATTTTATATGTAGAGCCAAAAACATTATCTTGTACGAGGGAACGCCGCTAGCTTTTTGGGTATGCTCCCCGCAGAAGGTGATCTAAATTCTGTGTTTTATTCATAACCTCTTTTTACTTTATTTTGTTCTTTATTTAGGGTTTTCAGTTTAGTGTACGTAATTATCAAGTTAGGTAAAAATTCATCACCTTGTTGTATACGAAAAATTATTGTTAGGTAAATTTTATCGATAAAGCAGTGAACAACCCTAGGAAGTATGCCGACGTGACGTGACCGCCGCGCCGTACAGCGTGTTTTGCCCGAGTGACATGTGACGGTGTAATTAGTGCGTGACCGCGGCCGCCGCGCACACGCGTGCCACTGAGCCGCCAGCGGCAACGTACCACAGTTAATGCAAGCCAACTAGCATTCATAGCGTAAATTAAATTGAATCAAATATTAGTATGACAGGGGGTGTGCATAGTACAATTTCATTTATAGTGCGTAGGTAGACTGCAAGCTGTCTGCTGTTGAAAATAAAAAGCGTTGTGTTAGTTAAAGCCGTCCGATCATATTAGGTAACATTTTAAAGTTTAGGTTAGTAAGTTTAGTAGTGAGTATGATTGTAGTAATTACGAAAATAGAAGCATGATGGTAGCAATTTTGTATCAGTTTTTATTAGGTATTTATATATGCTACACGAGAAATTAGAAACACATTAGAAATAGCTTTTAGTAAATCTGGTTTTAACTAGTAAAAACGTGTTGTCACTAAAGACGGGTTTATACTGCAATATAAATACATTCTCAATTTGATATGATCATATTTTTAGTATCACATAATATGTTTAATATTCTACAGATTAGATTCTAAAGTAGAAAAATCTAGGACTTGATACAAATATTAATATTAAAAATGGAATTAATCGTGCTATGAACAGTTGTAGACAAAAAAATAGACTAAACACTGTTTGACAGCCTCTGTGGTGTGCTGATTGAGCAGGTAGGCTTATAACCCGGAGGCGGCGGGTTCGATTCCCGCAACAGGACAAGTTTTTGTGCACGTAAAAAGAAAAAGCGCAAACACTTGTTCTGCGTGTGGGTGTTGTGGGAGCATGGTCCTCTTAGTTCCTGGGTCCCTAGATACAGGGAATCCTAGTTAGGGTCCAGGATCTATGTATGTGGTCGTTGGTGTTATTTATTTATTTTATTATTCTCTTGTTTTATCTTTACTTATTTCAAACTTGATAGAGAGAAACAAAACATAACATAACTATTCCCCCACCACACAATATTCATTAGTAGGTAGCATAGTTTTATTTTGATTTATGGTTACTAATATTAACAAATACATAGATATGGAAACAAATAAGTTCCATGATAAATATTCATTCTATACAAACTTGGATTAGATTGAAAGTAAACAATTTGGAAAAGCGCGCACTTTTCAGAGTTATTCTAAACATTTTTATTTATAGTATTAGAGTAAGCGATATCCTGAGATGCACCCGAGACGGTTTCAGATGTGTCTCGCACAATCAATTCGTGGTAAATTACATAAAAAATACATTTCAAGCTTCAGCTGGCTGCCTGATGGTTTCTTTATTAGTTTTGCCGAAAGAGAGCGCCGCGAGGGTCGACGTGTGAAAAAATCTTGGCGGGATTAAGGCCCCGTTTATCGAGCTCGTTGGCGGACTTATTGCCGTAATACAATCTCTGTTATGTCGGCGCGGATTATCCGTATCAACGTGTTTTACGCGGAGCCGTGCCGTGTACGCCGGCTTTATATGACATCTCTTGCAGTGTACCGCGTTACTTTATGATTACTTTTTTAAATCGCTAGCATTTTTCGCGTCTGTTTTGTATATTGTGAAAGGAAGTTGACTTTGATAACATAATATTTAAATTTTATATACCTACTTTATCGTTTCATTAGTTATTACTTCTAAACTTAATTAATATTTATGAAGCAATATTTATGAAGTACGTACTTAGGCTGGGTTTTTTCACCGATAGTTAAGGTAACCAATGGTTAAAAACTCTAACAATTTTTTTTAACCATTGGTCACCTTAATTATTGGTGAAAAACCCCACCCTTAGTCTAGTAACTATTTAGTTAAATGTTGTGAAACTGATTCTCACACAATACAACACAAAACACAAACAACAACAACAACACACAACACAACACACAACAACACAATACAACAGCACACTACACACACAACACAACACAACAACACAACAACAACAACAACAATGTTGCAGTTGTTTATAACAATATAAAATAATGTAATTATAACGGACACAATCGTAACAGTAACTAAGTAGTTAAATAATAAATATGTTAAACAAAAAATAAATCATTTGGTCTGATAAAACGTCTGTTGAGAAGCCAAGTTGCAAATCTCCGCAAATTGAAAACGCCATTATCGGGTGTAACAATTTGTGCGCAGCTGGTGCTACGCGCTACGCAGCGTAGTCGGTTACGGCGTAGCCGCGTAGCCGCTGTTCAAGGCACAAATTACATTTGAAAATTCAATGTTTTATCTACTTGTACCCACAATAATTTTTTAACATTACATTGATAAATACACTAATATAGTTTTTTTTAAATAGATTCTTAAGTATGTAGGGCTATTAATAATTAGTTTGTTAAATGTAAAAGCTTACGAGTTCACGACCTACCAAAATGGGGACATGACGAATGGGACATTCTAATAAGGGTGACCATTTTTTGGATGCTAAAAAGCAATACAACAAAAAAATTGGGGTTTTTAATAATATTTGTAAGCGCCACCGTCGACATCTGCGGTCGTTAGGCGCCTCGTAAATAAGTGAGATGTTGACGAGCGGAAAGCGCCAGGAATTGAAAGTAGGATCCGGAAAACTTATGACTCAGTAGTTTTTCCTTTTCGTAAAGCTATTGAATAAAACTGTAGGTTAGTTTACGTTATATTGTATTGTATCAGTTGTATATTATACATGTATCAAGGTTGGCAAATCGCTTGAGAACTTATGATTGAAAGAAAATCAGGCAACTAGGAAGTATCTTCGAAGTAGTACAATAGCGCCTAGAAATCATGCCATAAATATAAAATATGATAGAAATGCTTAGCCGAAACCTTAGCAGTTATGCAGTTGGTATTAGCTCTGCCTTCTGGTTGTGGGTTCGAATCCCACCAAGGACAAACATTTATGTGATGAACATCGATGTGTGGTCTGTGTTGGCTACATTGCATTTAGAAACAAAAACACTATTATGTATGAGTATTCTATCAGTTATCTTTTTCTTTTTTTTTTTTATGCGATTGAATGGCGTGTCGAGCTAGTCGTTCACCAGATGTTAAGTGACACGGCCGCCCATAACCCCTGTTATTGTAATGTCTTTGACCCTGTTATAAGTAGGTATTATTAATTTTATTGTTCTTTTAATTGTGTTTTTTGTATTTGACCAAGTGGGTAAATTGTAATTATTTTTTGATTGTATTGTTATTTGAATTGTAATTGTAATAATTTTAACGTTTTAATGTAAAATTTTTGACCAACTACTTATCTAATTTTTGTATCCGTGTTATGTATAATCGTTTTGTAGGTATAACATGTCCAGCGTTTTGGCTTAGGCTGTAAGCTGCAATGTAAATGTAAATAAATAAATAAATAAATGACGTAATAAATAACATATCTGGTTCTAATAATACAAGTTGTACTTAGTTTGGGGCTAGATGGCTCTGTGTGAATTTTCTACAAATATTTATTGACCAAGCGGACGAAGTGAGCGAGTCTCTGCTTCGACTCGCGATTTTTACATTCGTCTGTCCAGATGTACTTACGTCGGTGATTTTTGATTGGAGAGGTATTTTCTAGAAAAAACGGGAAGTTTGCTTTGGTGCCATTTACCGGCTGATTTTGATAATATTTGGCAAGAATATTGGGTATTTAATTCTTAACAAGAATTTCAAATATGAGCAAAATCGATCTAAAGATCGAGATATAAGGCCGTGAGATCTGAGTTCGGGACGTACCTACTAAGTACAACATCATGCTGCGGGATCGCAAAAATGTCATGCTCGCGAGGTCTACAGTTCGCAGAACTTCTAGTCTTATTTATAACTCAGTGTGTCAAACAAAAATTAGTACGTAGGTGGTTCTAAAAACATGTCAAAACGATCAATTCACTCGTACATACCTAAGTACCAAGCGACGCAGCGTAAAGTACTCAACTCTCGTAATTGCAAAACAAAGCAAACCATAAACGCATTGCAACCGCATTCTGGCACCGCTGAATGCGCTGTGCATTGAAATTAATTATTAATGCAGGATATCGTTTATCATTCATAACCGCCGCAAAACAGCGGCCAGTTCACTCCGCTATCATTTTGTCATACCTTAAGTTAAATTAAAACATCGCTGAAGGGTTCACTCGTACCAACAGTTCTAAGTTTATTCTCTCGATGTACTTTCACGTTTCATTGCAGGTTGGTATAGGAAAACCGATTCAAGCTTAGTACAAAAGCCGCTTTGGTAGTTACAATGGTTTTGTAGTCGTTTTGTAAAGGTTGGTTCTGTAACATTCCGGTAATAAACGAGTACTGCCGTTCTTGCCAATTATCCTTCAATGATTCAAGTCGAGCAACTTAATTGAAAGCATTAAGCTTCTGCTTTTGTAACGACGCAGAAATAAATGTATCCACTAGAGTTATCCTTAGTACCTACCCTTTTATATTGTAAGCAAGCAAATTGGGAGTATTTTGTCCATTGTACTTAAAAACTCTGTACTAAGTGTCGCTTTACAAACCTATTTATATTAGATCACTAGCAGCGCCCCACGGTTACACCCGCGTTCCTACAGGAACCGTTCCCACTATTGGGATAAAAATTAGCCTATGTTTTAATCTAGGGTATAAGCTACCTCCATACCAAATTTCATCCAAATCCGTCCAGCTGTTAGAGCGTGAAAGAGTAACAAACATACACACAAACTTTCGCCTTTATAATATTAGTGTGATTAGTGTGATTTAAATATCAGCAATGCGTAGTGTTTTAACCCTGGGCGCAAACAGTGGGTTATAAGTTTAACTTGTGTATCTCTATGTACGTCTGTAGCGAGAAAAATATTGATAATTTTTTAGAAAAGTTGGATTGAGTGCGTTTTTAGCTATTTCAGCATTTTAGTGACGGGGTTTTTATTAAATGTATGTTTTACTGTAAACGATTTGTTTATTGAAGTTGATAAAACTAACATTAACGACCAAAATAATTATGCCAAAGCTGAATAAGCGGCAAAGTGCGAGTCAGACTCGCGCACGAAGGGTTCCGTACCATTATCTATAAAAACGATTTCAAAAAATTACTTTTGTTATATGGGGATAAATTCTTAAATATTTATTTTATTCTGTTATAGCAGCAACAGAAATACATTATCTGTGCAAATTTCAACTGTCTACCTATCACGATTCATGAGATACAGCCTGGTGACAGACAGACAGACAGCGGAGCCTTAGTATTAGGGTCCGTTTAACACTTTAGTTACGGAACCCTAAAAAAGTTGATACCTAAGAATTACTACCTAAACTAGTCAAAGCGTACAGAAATACATATTCCTACAAAAACGCGTGTATATAAATAAAATATTTCAACCACTAGAAGATATCAAAAAACGAATATAATAAATAAAATATAGCACTGTTGTATATAAACATAATATACGACAAGTGAAAGTGCACCCGTCCGGTTAATATCAGACTAGCATCTGTAAAACCGGCAGATTGACTTAATGGTGTTTGCCAAAGTTTGGCGGAAATTTTAGTTCTCCCGCGATCTCGCTAATGCCGGGGGGTGAAGGGGCGGTTAGCGACAGCTGTCATACCTCACGAATACGTTATTTATCGGTGACATGGAAGTAAGAAACAAACCAACGGAAATCATGACTCAATGTTTTATAAGGATACCCCGTCTTGTAAATTTTTAAGATTTTTGTGGAAGTATGTTTTCTTCGTTAGAGTAATTTGAAATGAAATAATTCTAGTTACACATCAGCTGGACAACGTTCACTGATAAACATAGGCCTCCCCCATAAAATGCCAATTCAGACACATCATAGGTGGGGGGGGGGGGCGAATTTTCCATAATCACCACGCTTGGTAGGCGTCAGCTACAGGCCATTTTCTGGATATTTGCTTAGCCGCCGGCTTACGGCACCCGCGGGAAGAGATGAGATGGTTCCATTCTCACACTGGGACGACAAGGCACAGTTGTAAGTATACCGAACTGTTGTATATTGAACTTTAACTCCTAGTTCCGAGTGACACTTCATCAGTAAAGGGCGGCCGTGACGCTTAACACCAGGCGAACGACTAACTCATCATGCAATTTTTTAACATAAACATAACATACGATTTTTTCCGCGTTGATAAAGACGTAACTTTTAAGTTAAAAAGCGAAGTAAAGCCAGATCCACTCTACGCAAACAGGGCCCCGGCACGCGCCCGCACCTGACAGAGTATCAAATTGGTGTCATTAATCTGCCACCGCAACGGCGATCTCAGCCTTTCACCGCACAACGCAAGTGTGCAATCAAAAAGCTCATTCTAAAGCAAAATCGTGGCTTGCCGTCATTTTCATCTCCATATCCGGCCGTTGACTGAGTTCCGGAGTTTTGGGCGGTATGAAAGCTGCTTTAGGACGGGCGATGAAGCATTTAGAATTCGATTGTTTGGTGAGCAGGGATAGAGCAGCAACTATGGAAGCTTTAGCTCTCGATTGCTTGATTAATATGCTTTCTCAATGAGCCTAGGATACCCACAGGGTTGAAGAATGAAATATCTATCTCAATAATATACAAGTAAACATGTGCAATCTTAGTAAACACCAGATTAGAGAAGAAAAACGACCCATTAACTAAATATTTCTTGAACAGAAATGTAAGGCATAAAATGCCTTACATAGAGATATGTGTAAGATATTTTATGAATGTAAGATTTATGCCTTTAACTTTGGTACCTACTAGAATAAGAAGAGAAATGACACATACAAAAAAAACGAACCTAGCAATAAATATGCATATTCCATTCCACGGTACTGTATTTGATCCTGGCCCAATCTTCCGAGGCCTCGCTAACTCGCGGATAAAAGGAAAGAATTTTTGCAACCGTCCTTATAAAACGCGTTACTGGCAATAAGGCCTTTGTTATTGTGTGGGGTCGAAACTTATTCATCCCGCAAATCCGCTCATGTATGAGCCGAATCCCTGCCGGTCACCGCTGATTGCATTGTCATGTCTAGTGGCTCACAACCTAAAAATAATATCAACCTTATGTTTTAAAAGATATGAATCAATATAGATTGAAGTTTCGAGGTAACGGTAGTGGTACACAACGTATTGGTTTGTAAAACAAGCGATTCCACGTGATCGGAATGCCTCACACGACCCTCGGAACATATGAGACCGGTATGATGTATGTTTTTCCTTTTGATGTGAAATTTATCGCCCGTTTAGGTGACAATGTGATTAAAATGGATCGCTTTTGTGGTTTAATTTGCGATTTGTCTCTTGTTGGCCACGACTTCACTAACAACGTAGAGCGGTAAAATTCTCTAGAATAGAACAACTCCATAGTGTCTCCATAGTAATACCCGCCTACATATTTTTAATTGGTTTTTCGATAACCCAGGTATTTTATTTAAGTTTTTCACGTATGTATTAACTTACTGTGCAAGTACTTATACTTAGTTCATATTTGTTTTTTTTTATGAAAAAAATAATTATGAAAATATGATCTTAAATATTATATATATATATATATATATATATATATATATATATATATATATATATATATATATATATATATATATATGACTTTTTGTTAATTGATTTACTTATATTTTCATGTTTGAACTTCTGGGCATGTAGTGACTACACGCCTAGACCTTAACCTATTCACTTACGACTTTATTTATCGGGGAAACCTCGACGCAACAGACTCCGGCAAAGAGATCCACTCTGTGTTCTTTTCTTTTTATAGTTTTGTCATAGATGTTACATTACTATAGTGACAAACATAGTAATATTGTAGAGATCTTGAATGGCACATAACATCCCGACTGTGAAGTTTCAGCCCGGTAAGAGCGGGAGGGTAGCATGAACCTACAGTAGGTTTATATGGAGGGTAGTTTTTCGCATGTCACGTAGTTGCTGAGTGACGGCACGTCGTCAAACTTGTGCAATAACTGGACTGATGTCACGCTGTCACGCGTCCCGCGACAACAACCGATGTTTGTCTGCTTTTGTGTATGCCTTTTATTATTTTACTGGTTTTTGTACTAACCGTTTTAAGCAACCTCCAATACCAGATGGTTCTCATTTCGTCTGTGTTTTTGTGCCGTATGATTACTGTAATTCATAAAATTATATGAAAGTTATTGAAAGGAGAACTAAAATGACCGATATAGCTCTTAGCAAGTTGAAATGGCAATGGGCAGGCCACATCGCTCGAACTGACAACCGATGCGGAAGAAAGGTTCTCGAGTGGCGACCATGAACCGGAAGACGCAGCGTAGGTCGGCTCCCCACTCGGTAGACCGACGACCTGGTGAAAACCGCGGGGAGCCGATGGATGCAGCAGGCAAGCGGGCGCTTAAGGTGGCGCTCTATGGGGAGGCCTATGTTCAGCAGTGGACGTCTTCAGGCTGTTGATGATGATGATGATTGAAAAGAAAAATGAATGCTTATTCGTTTTTCATTAAAATAGGTAGTACAACATTTAACATCACATGCTACCCGTCAAATGCCGTTAATTTGCATAACAATTAGATGATCAATTAAAAAGCGCACGACTATGGTAGATTAACATTCCTTCTCCTTCAGCAGAATTAAATGATGATCGAATATAACAAATGGATATTAATTTCCCTTCAAAATATTACAGTACCAATTTATAACTGCACAAGGGGCAAAGAGTTTTAAGTATGTCCGACGCGTTAACCCCATTATCTGGGTGGGCTTACCGCGCTAAGCCGCGTCGACAGCGGACGCGATTTATGCTCGCAGCCGCAATTTGCGATCGTGGTACCTATTGACCGTTTGCAAACCTTAATGCCAGGTAATTAATGAGGGATAGTGATCAATACTTAGTTGCAATTGGATAAGTGCTGATTGGAGATATGCATTGATCAATTGAAGAATAATAACGGACCAGATTGAAGACTGTTGAACTCTCATATTGGAAGCTACTTGGATAAAAATTACTACTGCTTGAACGAAGTGTATGTCCAGGGGCTTCATTCGATATGCCAGTGGTTTGTTTTTTGTTTTTTTTTTTCTAAAATCGTTTGTTTTCTTTGTTAATTAAGGGCTGTGGATTTAGTAAAATAAAATAAACAATTCACCTGACGGTAAGTGACGACGTTGTCTAAGGTGGAGCACGTTTCCCATAATTTTTCTTGAAGCTTATTTGCTTACTTTTATTCTTATAAAATCGTGCGTCATTCAGCTATCCTGTCAAACCTCGTAGAGCTATATGTAGGGTCGTAGTGTGGTACGGGCTACGATGAAAAGTTTACGCTACGAAGCTACAGCAGTCGTGTAGCGCTAATCCGCAAAGCCGGGCATTTCACGGCTGTTTATTACATTAATTTAAATGTTTGCGCCACGGATCTCACCACCTCCCTACATAACGGGCTAGCGGAGCTTTGCAACAAATGTGTCGATTAACGCGAGCTTACAGGATACGGCTCGTCAGCTTGGATTCTATGCTTCTGATGCATTTGAAGAAAATTTAAAGGCGTTTACCTAACAATGTTGTGGAGGAATTTTTGGTGTGTCACCAAGATTGTTCGCATGTTTTTATCTTGCTCATTAACAGTGGTAGTTCGATGCCGCAACCCACTTGAACTATAATCAGTAAGCCGTAGACTAACGCAGGATTAACCACCGTCAGCACACCTGGAGCCGACAGCGAGCGGAGCGCCAAACGTTCGCAATTACTCACTTTAATCCGCTCGAACGCAAACGAAAATATTTACTTCAGTCAGCGCTAACTTATTGCCATATAATCCGATAAACGCAGATCGCTCGCTCGAAAATTGTGTTATCGTCGCTGTAAAGCGTTCACAAGTCGCCGCTTTACGAGGGCAGGCGCCGGGGGCATGCAAACATAAAAATTCTCTATCGGGACTAATAGGAGCGAAACAAATAAAAGGATACGTAAATAGAAGCGTCAGATAAATTCCGTTGGGGCTGGAGTGCGCGTAAATCCGCGCGATTTGTATCTGTGACAGGGAGGTGCGGGCACCCCGTCTCCCTTTCTACACCCCTTGGTCGGTCTCCCAGCCCCACCGTTTTCACAATTAATTTGACAGATATTTTTGTAACACATATTAGTGTCTTCGCTCTTAGTTTTCTCTACGCTTAGAGATAATGTCGCCACTAGTTAGCCATTAACTAATCTCAGCTAGCATTAACTTCTGAAGTGACAATTTACAAACGGGCTGCGGTTATATTGTAGACGTAACTTAGTGCAGTTTGCGATTATCCCATATTTTCTAAGGATTCAGTGGCTACTATTTGTGTAGTAACTCCAACACGAAGCATGTTTTAAATGAGCGTAAACAAGATAAACGATTTCTCTTTAATTATATTGGTATGCTTCTGAATAGTATACCTATTACCGAAGCATACCTATATACCTACTCTTAAAAACGTACCGCAGAGCACGAGGGCCACAAAATCGGCAGGTCACGTCTATGCAAATGATATTAAATTAGAAACGCTTAATAACAACTGTGGCAGCTTTACTCCGCCGAAGAGATGCAATTACACCAATCAAATTGAAATTTTAGAGCACTAATTGCGGCTGACATGTTTTATGGGATGAGCAGGATTAACCACAGTATGCGGTGACGCTTGCGTGACTAAACGACCGCTAGAATTGTGCCGGAACTCTAGTGTCTTTTTAATTTGAAATAGATTATAATTTTTAAACGTATTTCAGAAATAGTTATTTGTTATACTAGGCTGCAAAGTTGGTTTTTGGCGCGAGTACTTGAATTGAAACCTGAGCAAACGAAGGACTCTAGGATTGAACCACGAGCGTAGCGAGTGGTTCAAATGAAGAATCCTGAGCGTAGCGAAGGTTTCAAAGAACGCAGAAAAACTTTGCTGCGAGTGCAACACACAACTTTTCACCTCACTACAGCGAAGAAAATGCAAGCAAAACAGCTAAAAGGCTAAGAAAAGATTAGTTTTTAGCTTATTAATTTAGCTATGGGTGGTGGTAACGCTTAACATCAGGTAAACGACTAGCTCGTCACGTGATTCATGGAAAATTAAAGAAAAAGTGTTTTTCATCCATTTTCCATGCAGTCGCCGTGCTGGATAGCGTATGGGTTATATACTCTTTGGTGCTGGACAGTGAGATTATTCTTGATTCTAAACATGAGGTTGATGAACGACAAAAGGATGGTATCTTTTAGGAGGTAGTCTGTGGTATTAATGAGTTTTCAGTGGACAGGCGATATCAAGAAGGTTAAATTCGGCAGATCTGTGATTAAATCCTCAATTCTTGACGAGAAAAATTTTAAAAACACTTTCCACGCTAGTGATTAAAATGCGTTTTTGCACCCAGATTTTGAATGACAAAGAGAATCTTTCCGAGCTAGTGAGGTGAAAAAAATATTATTTGGATAGTGTTTTAATAGAAATATTTAGAAGGTATGAACCAAAATGCATGATTTATTTTTTGGTCCCAGTTAAATTACGGTCAATGAATAAAGTTTTCAACCTGTGACAATTGTTCTTTTATTTGTGTACCTAAGCAGTATAAATTATGATTTATATAGTAAATTATTTATTTAAGAATTTGCGTCCTCAACTTTTTAATCCACGCTACTGCAAAAAAGTTTTCGATCGAATCTGGTATCGTACAATGATGAAAGTCTTCGATTGCAATGGTTGCGGAGATTCGGTTTCGTAGATGGCCGAAACCACCAAAAAGATAAACCGTCACTTTTTTACTTCAAACCCTCAAGTTTCGTCTTCCATCTTTCTTCTTCTACACTTGCTGGTTCCTCTCCTACAGTAGGGTTAGCACGGCCGGTGGACAAAACTGTCTTTCCCCAGTTTTACTCCAAGCAAGTATGAAGAAAGTGACGTAAAACGGGGAAAGACAATTTTGTCTACCGTCCATGCTAACCTAGCTGGACATATAATATTTCTACAGCATCACATTTTTATACAGTTTATTGTATAACACGTGGTGATATCCTAAACCACAACGTTACATTGTTTGAGACGCGGCATCAATAGTGCGGTAAGCCCCGCTTTAGGCGCACCTGTGTACGCTAGTCCGGGTCTAAGTCTCCGACTTAACACACTGTAATGGTAATATTATATTTATTATAAAAAAATGGTTGACTACTTAGGCTCAGAAATTCTATAAACTGTTACATAAAATTGCCTCTTTATATAGTCATAATTAGTCATATTATAAATAGATTGTGATTTCAATAGAGCATCTTCACGGTACGTCATTACAATAAAATAAAAAAATATAAAATTGGGTATTGGGTTATCAGCAAGTTAATTATCAGACAATTCACAAAACCGTTTTATTACATTTGTGGTCATTAAAATAAGTACAATTTTCAATTAAAAAACTTCTGCGAAAGGCTATTTTCATATGCGACTGAATTTAGACATAAATATTTGTTACCAGGTCGTCGGTCCACCGAGAGGGGGGCTGCCACTTGAGAACCTGACCCGATGACCTGGTGAAAACCGCGGGGAGTTTTGATAACTGTCCACGCGCTAAACGGCAGGGCGCAGCTAGTTTTAATATAAATAAATTTACCCTATAATTTGAGGTACGCCATCAATATGCGGTAAGCTGGGCTTACTGGCACCTGCGCTCGCTCGTGGCTTAAGCCTACAACTCAACACCCTAGAGCGTGGGGATGACGAGTGAAAAAACTTACACTGATTTAACTTTGTTCAACAAGTCACATTTATTGATTCAAACATAGCTATCAGTTCACTACACAAATATCCAATGCGGCGTTAAATTTTCTAGTTCACCTGGATGAATTAATACAATCTACTTCTCTAGTATCTTTAACTTACTTTTACTGAAACAATGAGTTAAATGTTAGTTTTATTATTCTGGTACCTAAACATGTACACAAATCAGACATCATCAGGATTTCTTTGAGGTTACTAAATCAATTTGCATTTTTTAGTTTGGAGAAGCTGCCTATATAGGTAAAATCCAGTTCACTTAAACTTACCTGTCCATTTCTCGTTTTAGCAAAGCCATTAAAACTTAAAAGAAAAATAACAAATAGATACTTACTGCTACTTTTTATCTATAAAAAGTTCGTTATTACAAAAACCATAATAACTTTCCAAAACAATGACGCTCCGCAAACTCACGGCGAAGTGTCGGGGGCGCAATTTCGTAGCAAATAAGCGAGTTTTTTCTTAAAGGAGTTTACATCGCAAACTACGTTAAAATGATTTAATTCCCCTCAGATAGCGTTACGGAGGCGCTTGGCTATTGAGATCGCCGGCCCCGGCCCGCCGGCTAATAAACGCTTATCAACACCCTCATTATCACACCCTTAACATCGCTTTAATGTCTTGCTCTTGAACAAAACATATTTAATCACATTTTTTCGGAGTACGGCGGAGAACTTTTTAAATTTCATAAATTTGTAGCGACGGGTCTCGGAGTGGGTCTTAGTGCAAGGGTGACGGGGTATTATTAACTTATTAAACTGATTTTATACAGCCAAGTATTTTATTATGTTGTTGAGACAATCTTGTGTATTGAGGACAAAACAGGCTCTATCTACCTACTAATAAAATTTGACACATTTATTACTTTGTGAATCGAGTATAATATGCATGAACTTACCCTGCGGTCGTGGTCAAACTCATATCTACTTTTAAATCCTCGTCTTTTTTTGCCAGAATGTTTCCTTTCGCAGCACATATATGTTCAGGTGCATGTAGTAGTTTATGCAGAAAAACACCAGTCTATAAAGAAAATTGCAATGTAGATGGACAAAATATGATCGCAAATGTTACACACATATTTGCCTATATATAATAAAACATTTTATGGCGACAATTTATATGTGAAGATGTGAAGTGGCCGCCGTTCCGCGGAACCCCCGCTTCTATTGGCTGGAGCGGACCGACTAGAACCCTGATCTTTTAAGCCCAACTTTACGGCTGCAGCCACACTAAATTATAATATAACATGTCGTAAATTTCGCAAACTATCCTTTCATGACGTGCGCGACTTAAGTTTTCAACGGTCTTAATAATGGAGTAAACATGACATCTGTAAGCTAAAGATAATTAATACTGCACTAAAAACTGAAATCTATACTAATCTATGTAAATAAGTACATTGTTTTATAATAAAATAATGGAAGACATTTCAAGTCTCACTCATGTGCAGAGCAAGTTCATGAACTTATACCACAGCCATATTGAAGATGCAATATTTACTAACATTGCACTGACAGTAGAATCAGCTGATTTTCAGGGTTGTCGCCACGAAATAGTAGAGCGATATCAAAATTACGATGATTTTTGTCTATACAGTTTATCGGAATTGTCACAATTTTTAGTAGTTATGTCAATGCTATGAAAAATCTAACTACTTGAATTTTGAAATCTTCAATAGGTGATCAAAAATGAAGATTAACGTAGAACGTTTCACTAGCGTGGCAAATTCAAATTTTCTTGCGTTCTTTTGCCAATAATAGCTTAATTACTAAACGTGATTACACTAAAACTGATTTAACTGAAGGAAATAGAATGTATCAACAAATTACGATTAAAAGTATCTCCTAGATATCATTGGTTTAGCGACAAATGGCAATAAACAAATTTCATCTTAGTTTTTCAGTCTATTGCCATTTGTCGCTAAACCAATGATATGTATGTAGGTGATACTTTCAATTGTAATTTATTGATACATTCTACTTATTTGCGCAAAATTTGTTTTCATGTAATCACGTTGAGTAACGAAGCTATTATTGGCAAAAGAACGCAAGAAAATTTGAATTTCCCGCGCTAGTGAAACGTTCCACCTTAAAATCAAACCAGAGATTTATCAGGGCACCAACTTTAATGAATCTCAGGTTTGGCGTCCTGAGTAGGAAACAATTGGTTACGTTTTGAATATGATCCATCGCCTCTAGCAACCAAGAGATTGTCTATGAAACTGGTATTAAAACTTTTTCATGGGTGAGTACGCCACAGCCCTAAAAATAAAAATGTTTGTAAGCTCTGCTATCAGCTTATTCAACTGTAAGTGCAATGTTAGTAAATATTGCATCTTGAATTTGGCTGATATATAGGTACTGAACCTACCTACTGAAGTTTGACATAAACAAAGTTAACACAAATTCAAGTCCGAAAATTCTGATTTTGATATTCTGAGCATATTTAGGTACCTATTTTGCATCAAGTCAGTAAGTATACCTACTTATAGATCTGTTCATCATTCTAGTCATATAATTGGCTTTGGAACAGATACCGCCTGTTCACGTTACGCGTTCCCTACATGTAAACATTCAGCAGACTAACACAAATCACGGTAAAATAAAATAGAAAGACCTCAGGTGCAGTATTTGTATGCTTTAGCTAGGATTTGTCGAGAGCTCTTTCAAACGTATCTCTCCCCCGTATTTAAACTCAAAATTAAGAGGCAGCGTGCAAACAGTATCGTTTGCGAGCAAAAAAATAAAAAGGGTGTCGCACTCAAAGTATCTACTCGTTACCCGTAATAACGGCGAAAGAACCGAATTGAATATTAAATGAAATAATTTATGCCATATTTATAATTTTGCAAATGAGCAGTCTCACCTTAATGAAAACGTTGGTTTCAGTTTTTTGCTTCACAGCTCCATCGTCTTTGCTTTATGGAAAACTCTTATTGATATTTTGTATTTGTGTTGCCAAGGTGTTCCCATATTTTGCGTGGTCATCAAAATTTTATAAAAATTTTAAATACTTACCTACTTATGTCAAAATAATCAGAGTATTAGCCACATAGGTAAAGTTGGTTCTTAAAAAGTTAAAGAGAACAACGGGAAAGGAGACTGGGAAATTGTTAGATGTAAAAAATTGGCAATAATTTTATTAATCCAAATAATATTATTACTTACCTATGTAGATTTTTCGAATGATTTGGAGAATTTGATACGCAACTTAATTTGTTAAATGTATAAAAAAATTGCGTATATCTACTTACTTAGACTATGTTAACTTGTAATCTATCCGTAGTTTATGAAGTAATCAGTTCAGGAATATGTTCAGAAAAAAATCCTAGTCATCGAGGCAGCATTAGCAAGCAATCTGTGCATATCATCGTTGCGCAATATCCCGCCTGTCTACGGCCGGTGTCGCGGCCGGCGGCCGGCGGCAAGCCCGCGTGCACATTAGTCCGACTACTCGTAAATCACGCCGGATCGCCAGCTATCTCTGACGCGACCTACGTCAAGCTGCTATCACTGTGTTCTGACCCTACCTTAAGCTAAGCAATTTTCGAAAACACACTAAACAATTGTAGTTTATAGATACGGGCATCTTTTATCGGTAGGTAAATTGTTAATACGCTACGCTTCCACTCTCAGATAGTGAACTACTGGGTGGCGCAAAAGTAAAGACCCTATTTGGTTCAGCTATAACATTTTTTCTAAATTAGAAAACTAGATTTAGGTTTTTTTAAATGTATATTTGTGCCATTAAATTTCGTACCATTAGGATTTAAAGATGATGTCTTTTAAATGGTGACCTCCAGAGTTGATACACATTTGAGCCCTATTTATGACATTTTGCATAACTTGCCGTAACACTTCCTGCGATATGTTCGTTATTTCTTGACGAATGTTTTCTTTTAGAGCTGCGAGAGTCTGTGGCTTGTTCACATACACCCGAGATTTCAAAAAACCCCAAAGAAAGAAGTCTGGACTGGTCAGATCGGGTGATCTTGCAGGCCAAGGCAAATCGCCAAAACGAGAGATAACTCGGCTTGGAAAAGCGTCCCTCACTAAGTCCATAGTGTCGCGCGCTGTGTGTGCCGTAGCGCCGTCTTGTTGAAACCAGATGTGCTCCAGCCCCAATTCGTCCAAACTGGGTATCAAAAACTCACGTAACATGGTTCTGTAGCGTTCTCCAGTGACAGTTATCGCATTGCCTCCAGCGTCTTCGAAAAAATAGGGTCCGATCACTCTGTCAACACAGATGCCACACCATACAGTAACTTTTAGTGGGTGTAGAGGTGTTTCTTGAATAATGCGCGGATTATCAGTGCCCCAGAACCGAGTATTCTGCTTATTGACATGCCCTGAGAGATGGAAATGCGCTTCGTCACTCATAACCAATTTTGAAGGAAAATCATCTTGCAAAATGTCATAAATAGGGCTCAAATGTGTATCAACTCTGGAGGTCACCATTTAAAAGACATCATCTTTAAATCCTAATGGTACGAAATTTAATGGCACAAATATACATTTAAAAAAACCTAAATCTAGTTTTCTAATTTAGAAAAAATGTTATAGCTGAACCAAATAGGGTCTTTACTTTTGCGCCACCCAGTATAAACTTTTTGATGGAAAAGAAAGGTTCTCGAGTGGTGATCACCGACCGGGAAATGCAGCGTAGGTCCCACTAGGTGGTTCAACGCTCTGTCAATACCGCGGGGAGCCAACGGGAACACTATGTTCAGCAGTTGACGTCTTCACTTCAGGCTGTTGATGATTATGATAATAATGATGATAAACTTCTTCTTCTTCTTCTTCTCGTGTAGGTAAGTGGTCCCCTGGGCCTTGGTGTCAGAATTTTTAGGCCGTCCAAAGGCTTCTGATTTGGCTAAACTTCTTAACGGGTGTACCTAACTCTAGGTGGCCTTTGATGTTTTGAACCCATTTTTGTGAACTTACCATAGTGTGCGTAGGTATGCCTTTTGTATGTATATACCTACCTTATCCACATAATAATACCTACAGTAAAAAGTCATGCAAGTACAATGTAGGTATCGTGAGAGGTTGCTTGACGATCGATCTTATGATAAAGCTTTCATTTATCGCGACACTTTGTAGATTTTTTTTATCCCTCTCTCCTACATTTTCCAGAATAAGTAGCCACAAGGGGCTTTAACATAAAGCACACCGCCTTGTCATTTCTCTTGGAAATGTTGAACACAAACAGATCTTAGTAATTAAAACATGGACAGGTAAAGGTAACCACCTTTACCTGTCCATGGGGGGTTGGGGGGTAAGAGAGATCTTCGTTAAGGTTTAATTAAATCGTCCTCGGCGGCCTCTCGCACTTTAATTCCACCGTTATTAACGCTGTTAAAAAGTGAGTAGCTCAGAACAACAAAACTTTGAAGACGGAATAAAATTTCAAAACATTTTTTTAAATGGGTACTGTAGGTAAGATGTCGAAATTAAAAGATTTTTTAATACTTAAGTATTAAAAAACAGCTATTTATAGCCACCATGCTAATTTAAAAGTGGAACTGTATTTAATTTTTCTTTGTCTGTCAGATGATGGTACAGAAAATACTTATTAGGTGGTAATAGGTGGTACTACGACATTTCTGCTAAGTTCGTCTATGTAGTACCACCACTTTGCCAGTTATTCTGCCGCTAAGCAGTAGTGTGCAAGCACACTACGTGATGACGTGCGCAGTGCAGTGTCACATGAAACCTTATAATAAAGTACAAAATGACACTGCAATCAGTTGATGCTTAAGGCGAAGGTATAGCAAACAAAATGTTTAGGCACATTTCCTGATCAAATTAGAGCATGGGAAGAAAAAAACACCACAGAGCCTAAAACGTAACTTTTATGCTGATGTTAAAAATGATCGAAAATGTAACCCAAGCCTCTCCACAGACGCCGTGTGCTGCCACGCGGCGCAGCGCGGCCAAGTGGCCGCAGCGCAGGCTTCCGCGCCGCCCGCGATAAGACGCCGCTTAGCATCCCCCACCGCACCCCTCCATGCAAACTGTTTGGATTTTAATATTACGCTTAAGTGTTGTTTCTAAAGACGTCCTCAGCTAAGTACTAATTTGTCCCAACTTTAAACGATTCAGCCGTTTCTATGTCTGTGTTGCGTTTGGTTTAATTACCAGTTTACTCAGGGAATCCGACTCTTTAGAGGTACCTATATAGGTACATTTTATTGCTCTTCGACGGATTTTAAACAAATAACTTTAATTTTACTTTATCTACGATGTATGAAACTATACTTTTTGCTGACGTAAGCTGTGTATTTTTACTGGCAGGTAGGTATATCTTTTGGCAATGTGCCTTTATTACTCAAGCTAACTACTACAATACTAAAAACTAAACTAAACTAGCTATACTACCTACTACAAAAATCTTGTTGCATACATTTGAACATTGAGTGAAAAACCGTAGTTTACCTAAGCTGACGAGGGGGACTTTTGTAGGTACCCAAAGATAGCGTGTTAATAAATGAATAAATTGTTATATTCTCCGCTAGCTCGCTAATAACTGTTGTCGCCTTGTTGATATCCTACTTTGACCAATTACTTATTGAATGTCCTGCACTGCAGCACTCCACACGCTAACTGATCTGATAGCCCTCCATTGGATAACGATTTTTGTAAAACAATTCGTTATTTGTAGCAAAAGCTTTATCTATTGCCTATTACCCTGTGCCGGCAAAATAACGAATATGTTATTACGATACATTTTTTAGGGATAACCACAAAACATAAAGATGTTATATAATATCAGGGGGAAAATGAATTATTATTGTGACTCACTTTTATTTAAAAGCTTAGAAGTGCATGTTATCTTTTTGGGGCTAGGTCTTTGACTATTCAAATAGTGAAAGCGCTAGTAGCTATCTATACCTACAAATAGCCCATACGCAAACTTGTGTGGAAAGAGAATAGGTACTGAAAGGAGCTATGTAGTAGGCACAGAATTTGCCCTATTTAAATAGGTAGTAGGCATAAGCATGGATGTACAGACTACGTACCTAATCAGAAAAGCGTTCTTCCAAATTTTTGAATTTATTAGTCATTCAAATTCAAAAACTTGTGGACACCCTAATAGAAAGAGATAGACTCATCGTACCTTTCGCTCGGCTCGTTTTTAAGGAAAACTACTCTATCCTGATTACGTTATTGCATCCGTGGGCATAAGCAACGAAAAAATGTAGGTCTGTGGGCATAAGTAAATTCACTTACACTTCTAAATAATCAGGGTCCTGTGACTGGAACAGTGACCTCTATAATACAAGTACTTGTATTATAGAGGTCAGTGGACTGAAACCTATCACATAGCGCCATCTAGATTCTAGCTTCAGTTAAATAGGTAGGTATAGCTGATGGGTAGGAATCAAAAGGCAAAATGCGACATTGCATTGCACTCGGTAGATAACCTACTTACACATGGAACTACAACCTAGAGCACTTATGCCGGAGAATTCAGCTCACGTGGGCTAGATGGCGCTGTAATCACAGTTTTTTTTGGAAACTGGATGCAAGTCAGACGGAGTGCGGTTCTTTAGCAAAGGCGAATTCGATTTGGTTGCGTGGCATGATCTATTGATCACCATTTATACGACCAAAACAATTTTATTTTAATTTCATCGTCATCATCATCAGCCCAAAATAGGTACGTCCAGTGCTGGACATAGGCTTCCCCTATAAAACGCAACTTTGAACGCTTATCATAGGGACGATTTGCCATAATCACCACGAAACAGGTGACTCCCGCTCCGGCTCGTACCTGGTGCAGCGGTTGGCCATAGCCATCCAGGGTGGCAATGCAGCCAGTATGATGACCATGGGCACCTTTGCACCGGGTAGAGGTGGGTTATTTGAATAGGTATTTGTTGTTCTGCATTGTTATTGTTTATTTTGTATTAGTTTAATTTGCATTTTTGAGATGTAAATTAAAATAATATGTAAGTTAGTTTGACCATCTGATAAATTGTAATTATTAAAACATGCTAAATTAAATTTTTAAAGTTCGTAAACATGTACAAAATTATTTAAATAGTTATGGACTCCATAGATTTTCGTTTGAACATAAGTTTTGCCCCAACCAATGAAGCACAATGTGTCTCTTGTTCACAAAAGTCAAACTTTAGCTAAACCCTGTTCCTGAATCTTAAATATTTTATGTAAACAAAGTAATGTCACGAAAAGTCACTGTCAAAGTGACATGCCAGTTGCCCGAAACATTTTTTACTTGTGAAACATATTTTTATTAAATGGAGTTAAGAGTATCAATCTTACTGATTAACAAGCAAAACTTTGCATACAAAATACACACATAAAAAAGTCTAAGCAACATGTACTAATTTGAATTTTAGTATGGTTCTTCACATTATAACGTTATATTTTATTTTTAAAATTATTACAAAATGTAATTTCTAAAGAAAATGAATTTATTGTGAAAGAATAGGACAATTTAATACAAAGTATGGCCTCCTCTGCTATTCAGAACTTGTCGGCAACGATTATTCATTGAATTAATGAGACTGTTTATGTCATCTTGCGGTATTCGCTCCCAATGGAATTGTAGCACATCCTTCAGCAGTTTGGTTGTTGTCACTCCGTCCAAGTCCTTCGAAACACGTCTCTGGAGCATGTCCCATGCGTGCTCGATGGGGTTGAGGTCTGGCGATTGTGCAGGCCAGGGCAATACCCGGATGTTCTCCGTTGCCAAGTATTCACTGGTTCGCCGAGCTGTATGTGAACGCGCATTGTCATGCATTAACGTAAAATCGGAGTCAAAGGTTTGTGCAAATGGATGGACATAAGGTCTGAGAATATCCTCAACGTAATTTTCAGCGTTCATGTTTTCATTTACAAAAACGAGCTCAGTTCGCCTGTTCTTCATAATACTCGCCCATACCATAACTGTTGAGCCGCTGTATGGATGAACTTCCTGAACGCACCTGAGCCTTTCAGTATTTCCGGGCCGACGGTACACACGCACCCTTCTTGTATCAGGCCTAAACCCGAATCGCGACTCATCGGAAAACATAATTTTATCCCATTGTTCCTGGGTCCATGTTATGCGTTCTCTACACCATTCATTTCGACGAGCGCGATTCCCGTGACGTATCGGTGGGCACCTGATTGGGCGTCGAGCTCGTAGGCCGTACTCATGCAGTCAATTTCGCACAGTTTGGGGACTTACATCAACACCACTTGAATTTTGTAGCCTCAAACTTAGCTCTCGAGCGGTTAACATCGGCTGGCGTCTTGCAGTCAGTTGTATGTACCGGTCTTGCCTAGTGGTTGTACTCCTGCTACGGCCTGGGCGCTGTTCAGCGGGTTCCCCTGTATTATTTTAGCGCTGCCAAAGACGACAAATAACACTTCTATGAATGCCAAAATGTCGAAATACCTGAGATTGATTACTTCCCGCTTGCAACATCCCTACAGCTCTTTGCATTTCATCTGCCGTCAAATGACGTCGCTCCACGACGTGAAGAATATCTAACGATTCAATTTTGTCGCTAACTTTATTTAAATGGTTGGTAAAATTATAAAATCAAGAATAAACGTGTCAATTAAAAAAAAACGCACGCAGTCATTTGAATTTTATGAAAAAACAAAACATACTTAATCGATTTTATTTTACAACCAGCCAGTATGTCATCAATAACAAAAAAGTTTACTTACCTACGCACTTTGAGTGAGTAAATACTTAGAAATTAATTAATATAAATGGTAAATTTGTAATATCATGCATGGTGCTTAGACTTTTTTGATGTGTGTATTAGTAGGATATGAAGTAGGATTTAACAATTCCAAAGTTCTAAACGTAATAGTATAGTAGAGGTCAGTGGTTTAGCATGAGTGCTTTTGAATAAAGAATCTATATATATATTTTGTTGCAGATGGACCATCTCAACTAGATCTCCTGTACAATGAGACTCAAAAACTGCCTTATGTATGGGCAAAGGACAAACCGTTGCTGTATGTGCAACAAATTATTATGAAAATAGGTAAGTATAATAATAAAATTACTAACTAAAGTGATCGATATAGCTCTTACAATTAGCAAGTTGAAGTGGCAGTGGGCAGGCCACATCGCTCGTGGAACTACAACCGATGGGAAAGAAAGGTTCTCGAATGGCGACCATGAACCGGAAGACGCAGCGTAGGTCGGCTTCCACTAGGCGAACCGTCGATCTGGTGAAAGTCACGGGGGGCCGATGCATGGAGGTAGCGAGCAGCCGCTCAAAGTGGCGCTCTCTGGGGGAGGCCTATGTTCAACAGTGGCCGTCTTCAGGTTGTTGATGAATAATAAAATAGTAACAGCTTCATCACAACGTAATAAAGATAACATACAGTAGTGTACCTTGTAGTAATAAATCAAGATGAACTACCTATTAATTAAAATACGTCTACTGTTCTTTTAACAAAATAAGTGAGAGCAAACCCACGGTACACAGATGGCTTGTAATGACGCAACAACCATTGTACAGTATAGGTGTAATTTTCTTATTGGTTATTTGATGAACCAACTGAAATACCCAAGTTTCCTTAACAATGCTCGTAGATAATCAATTTATGGCTGCAAATAGTGATTCACTGTAACATTGTTATCAGCGTCTGCAATTATAGATTACTAAGGTTTCTGTGGGTTTGATATAGAAAAGCTTATACATTGTGGGAATTTACTAGTTATGTGTAATACTGAACCGTTCAATCCAGGTTAACATCAGCCGTATCATTATCGATTACTGCACTACTATCACGGGCAGTAGACATAATTATACTTCCCGTTTACTTTAATTGTAGTATCTAGGGATTAAAAACGGGAGTATTAAATAATACAAAACCTAGGGCATACTGTATGCCCTATGTTTTCATCGTATTCAGCGTAAGGCCGGGTTTTCACTGGGTAGAAAACATCTGCAAGAAGCCGACCGTCTATCAGCCTGTAGCTTGCAAATGTAAACTTCATTTAGTTTACACTTTCAAGATATAGTCTGACGGTCGGACACATCTTACAGAAGTTTTCTACCCAGTGGGAACACGGCCTTAGACAAAGTGCATTGCAAAAATTATATGTAGTGATATGTACAGTTGCATAGTTGTTAGCAGAGTGCCATATAATAATATAATTATGTTCTTATAACTGTTATCAGGGCACACCCGGTATTTAAGTAGACGATACCAAAAACACCACCAAACACTAAATTTCAATTGGTATTGAATAGAATTTAACTCCTCAATTGGTGTGGACGTAGAACTTGAGAGTCGGTTAGTATGCGGTTAGCTCTTCGAGTTGGTCGCTGTTTGGTGTACGCACAGAATATTTTTTTTTTTTTTTTTTTTTTGAACGGGCTAATGCTGTTGGTCTCTACCGACCTTTACAGCGTCACCGGGCGGATTACAGCGTCACCGGGCGGTTACAGCGTCACCGGGCGGTTACAGCGTCACCGGGCGGACGCACAGAATATAATAACAGTACTACGTATAGGCACACGTCTCGTATGCGAACGATATCGTCGCTGACCTTGACAATACACGCTTGTCTCTGATCGACACTGATAAAAGCACATGTTCGCGATTTTTTTTATCAAGAATACCTACTCGATTCTTGTTACTTAATTATAAAATCATACCTTTCCTTCATCCATTATAGGTTAACCACGACTAGCCTCATGCATAAACGAAAAAGAAGGAAGGAACTACGTTGTATCTTAAAACGTTCTTGTAACTCGTATACGTTCAAGAACAGCAGTAGTGCTTTGCTAAATTTCCTCTGATATTGCTAACTATTTGACCCACCCCGGCTTCGCAGGGGTTAATTGAAGCTTGCCTTCCTTCGCCGGCCCATCCATTCATCCTTTTCCCCTATCTTTTCCCCTTTCCCTTCACTCTTCCCTTCGATGTGGTGTATAAATAAATAAATAATATACAAATAAAAATCTGCCCATTGCATGCATGCAAAAATTCGCACTGGGGTGTTTTGGAAAACATCCACAGTATCCTAAATGTTAATCTGAAAAATTAGCTGTGACTATATCAAATTTTAGTAAAATCCTTTCAGTAGTTCCAGCCTGATGCCTATTCAAAGGGACAGACAGCCAGACAAAAAATAAAAAATATATTGTTTCTATTTCTATATCGATTAAACACAATTGTAATGCAATCAAAATTTTCAAAAAATATTCAAATATATAATGAAAATCCCGGATGGCCAAACCTAAATGACTAACACGGCTCATTTTTGAGCGTTATCAATGTTATCGCGGCCTGTTACATAGTTATAAATGTGAAAAATATACTCTGTTCCGTCAAAAATTTGAGCCCGTGTCCCTCCTGTCACTGGCAATGTACAATTTAACAATATCTATACAATCAATCATGTTTTTCTATTTAGAAAAATATTACAATTACTACGCCACGCGGCTTTGCATAAAATCTCATTCAGAAAACTCAAAAACTTCCGCAATAATATTAATAACAACCTACTTATATCTAACCATAACATTTATAAAAAAACTATCGTTTTAAACGATCGCAACCTTTTCGTCGTATTTATTGTTGCATTATAGTTTTTACACAGTTGTACACATTCAGACGGACTCTTGTTGCTTGCGATAAAAGCCATTCCCTAATATTCCTACTAATATATAAAAGTTAAACGTCGTCTGTTTGTTTTTACGTGGGTTTTGTTTTTTGTTTTTAAAGCGAAAACGGGTTAACCGGATTGAGTAAGTTCAACGGGTTGCTTATAAATACTGGGATTGGAAATCGGATACATACTAGATGCCTTTTGTCACATGCATACATATAACCCTTCCTTTTAGCTTGATCGTAGTCGGGTTAAGGTTGTATGTATTGAGAGAAGGGTGAAGGGATGAGGGAAAGAGAAATGTGTGGAAAAGGAACGCTGAAAGGACCAAGATATAGGCAGATGGGAAGAAGGAAAGTCGGGTTATTTTGCTTCCCCCTTCTGAATTTATTATTTAAATGGGGGATATATCCAAATACATAAAAATTGAAAACCATTCCCTTAGAGGTAAAATTAATAAATTGCAAAGCCGGGCGAATCAACTAGTAATTTTATAAAAGCGAAAATGTTTTTGTTGGTTTGTCCTTCTTTTAGCAGCAACAAAGCTAGACTATCTGGTTTCAAACCCGGAAACTGTATCCTCGCGGGGTAAACTGAGATGTTTGGGGTAGGTTTGGCAATCCCTTATACGTGTTAATATGGCATATTTTCAGGTGTCTCGCCATGGAACAGCAATCTCAAAATATGGGATGCCTTCAGAGCACCGTTACAAGAAGTTTTCCGATTGATAGAAACTATAAGAAACCACGAGGAACCTGAAACGTAAGTTCTGTTAAAACTCTTCTCTCTTCTGTTATTATATTACTTGTCAATAATATTTACATGCATTTTCATCTACGTTTAAAACAAACTTTGGAACGTTTGTCGTTAGTTAAATTTCATCATCGTTATTAACATAACAATAGAAACACGAATTATACTTAAACATAGGTCATCGTGTATCTTCTATACTCTATACATATAATAAAACTGTAGAGAAAAAAAAATCTGTAATTGCAAGATATCAAGAAAAAAATGACACAGGTTGGCTTAAAATTAGCCGCTGATCACGTTAAGCCACTTTTTAAACACTTTGTCTGTTTGTTTGTTTGTTTGTTATGACTGAACTCCTAAAATACTGAATGGATTTTCATGCGGTTTTCACTAATATGCTTAGAAATAACCGGCGCTTAAAATAGGATTAAAATTGATATATCGTTAAAAAAAAATTGATGACAATTATTGAGATTTCATTACGAAACGAATCGGAGTTTTAAACAACATGGCCGATTGATTTTTTAAATTGTTTTCAAACTGGAAGGCACCTGTGAAGTTTATGTAATGTCATCTGTCACATGTCAAAAAACAATTTTAGTGATGTGTAGGCCCATATTCGGTTCGATAACACCGGTCAACACGATTTCTGGGTCTGGCTCCTGAATGTGAAATTTTGGTTTCTCCTATGTTACAAATAAATAAAAAAATATATGTTCCGATCAAAGTTTGCTTTTGTAGAAACTAGAGCAATTTTAGGTACGGAATTTCGAAAAAATACTAATATTTTTCTCTGTAATTTTATTTAAAATTACAATAAGAAAAGTTTTTATTGACCATAAAAGTCTTTTTATACAATAATTATGACAAATAATAGCAAAAAATAAAAAATAACAAAAAATCAAGTTCAAAAATGAATATTTTTAGTGGATCTTTTATGTTTGTATGGGCTTTCTCGTATTAATCCCCAAATGTAATCCCCATCATGTCTCGTTGTACTGCCCTTGGTAACGTCGTTCCACCACATCACATCTTGGTGAAAATGTTCTCCCTGCTTCTCTGATAGGCACCCAAAGCAAATTTTTTGTTTCTTACTTTAATAAATTCACCGCAAATAAAACAGAATTAATCAACATCCTGTTTAACTGTCTTGGTGCAATTTTCTAATTAAATACGACATAAAAGTCGGTTGTTACAACAGTAATAGGCCTTTTTTTAATAGTAATGGATAAGTAAACAGTCACTAGTGCCGTTCAGAAATACTGCAGAATTTACAATTAAGATAATCAAAGTGCTACCACCTATTGCTCATAAAAATCATTTAAAATCTTCAAAACTTACTTATCAACATAAAACAGACAAAAGCAAACTTTAAGAGTTAAAAATGGATATTCGAGTGTTTTTCGATGTTTGGGATCAGAATTCAAACATAAGAACAGAAACCAAAAAAAAAATTTTTTTTTGTAGACCTGTGTAATTAACGATTATTTTAGATACATAATACCGATTAACGATTATTTTTAGACACATAATATAATCATGATATCTATCTTAGGTAGACCTACCTACCTTAGAGTGCGTGGTAAATAATATATTATTCCCATTGTTGAAATTAGAGGAAACACAAGTACACGTGGGTGGGGTATAAAACGTAGGTGTCGATTTAGATGATAAGAATTTATTGAGGAAATCAAACCCTTGACGTATTGTCATCGGAATTGTGTATCAAGTATCGTCAAGATTCGCTGAAAACTATGACCTGTACGCGAGTCGTACATCTAATTCCGGACAGACGAAAACAAAAGTTGCGAGTTGAAACCAGACTATCAATGGATGAGTGCTTATTTGTGGAAATTCGATCTCACGGTATCTTTTTTTATTTCATTTAAATTTTTCATTTAAAAACCGATTTTTCATGTAATTTTTGCCGAATATTTTTATTACCGTTGGCAACACCGTATTTTGTGCCCACGCTATTTATCAATAAAAGTAATCCAAACGATTTATCATTTTCTTTTCGATTATTCTTCGATTGTAGTTATCGTTGATGTCCCGCCCCTATGGTCAAGTGTCATTATTCAACAGTAGAACGTAATTTTGCAAGCAACGAATTTAATATTTTGTTTATATCTTTTTTATTGAAAAGTGAGTTAAAAGCGAATTAATTGCCTTCATTCCATTTCTTGTATATTTTACTGTTCCTTTTAGTAATTTAGCATTAAATTTTCCCCACAAAATAGAAATGTTTAATGTTTTGTATGACGTCACCTGTTTTGCTTACATAACAATTTACGTTCTATCAACCTGTCACAAGTTAAATAGATACATATGAGGCCTATAAAATCAAAGGCAGCTAAATCCAAGTCTGTCAAATAATAATCAGTAAGCTACAAAAATCGATAACTTTGTTCAGGTAGCTACAATATTCTATATTTTAAGACAGATTTGTAAAGAATGTGAATATTAGAAATAATCTGACTTTTAATTAATAAAGCTTCCTGTATATTTGAGTACAAAGTATAGTTAACTCATTTTACGATATTATGGCGTTTAGCTGCCTTTGATTTTATAGGCCTCATATATCAACAAATCCAAATATTAAATAGTGTGACAGTAGATTTTTTTTATTTTGGCATTAGACGACATTTGTATTTAGCCAATGATACGAAATATTTTATGAAAAATGTTTTAAAAGGGTACTTAGATGTAGGTAAGTATAACTATACATTCGGATAGGACAATATATAGGATAGGTAAGATCCTCGAATTAGCAACATGGCCGTGTAACGTTCAGTTTTAATTTCTTCTTCTTTTACGTAGGTAAATGATTTTTAAAGGCTTTAATAGTTAAAATATTTTAGGTCTGTGGGCTTCTCAATGAACAAACTGAGCGGTTATATTCTCTTTAGGACAAACTACAGGTTAGAGCAAAATATTATTGGTTACTCGATTGCTCCAAGAAGGTAAATTATTAAAAGGTCTTTGAAAGTGGGCGTCTTCAGGATGTCATTGTTGATGATGATGATGATGATGATAGCCGTATTTTAGTTAATCGATCATAGATATCAATTTCAGCTTAATTTTTTCCGTTATTTCTAAAATAAGTAATGGTCTCGACAGATTCTTAGAAAGACAAACACACGGACAACAAAGTGATCTTACCTATAAGTGTTCCTTTATTTCAAAACTGTTACGGAACCCTAAAAATGAAACGTTCTTTGCAAAAGCGAATCTGATTAGAGCTTTGTACACATGTTATTTTCTCACTCTCACCACTATGTTGAAAGTGCAGTGGGAATGAGACAACCTGAAAAATAGCGGCCGTAATATAAATGTCGACTCTTTTTACAGTGGCGTACGTAAGTATTTGTGATTTCTAATTAGTATTAACAAAATTAATTATGTAAGCATCGTATAGGTAAATGCAATACTCCAGCTATAAAGTGTGTATTTTATAAACTTATTGTTGACACTAGCTAAATACTCAATTCGTTTAGACCAAACTCAAGAAAGTAAAAAAAAATGTGGTGAATGCAACAAAGATACTCTTTGGGAACGAAAATCGCGCGGATATAAAAACTGACCAATGTGTGTTAGTTTTGTATTTTTCTAAACTGCCTAAATAATAGGTATGGTACTTATGTAGGTATACTTACTACCTAAACAAAATTCACTGGAACCTCTTATGAAGACGAACGGGTTTTATGGTGAATACAAAAGAACATCTGTTGAAGTGAAAATACGACGATAGGTCTAGGCATCTAACTATCGTATATTTAAAAAAAACTAACGTCTAAGTATAAGGTAGGTCCAAGTAGGTACATATTTAATTAAATATTGTACCTATGATTTGCAGTTTCTAACCCGCTATTTTATCAATGTGTAGGTGATCTGATGACACGTGAAAAGCCATACTTACCTACTACCCAAACAACATTTTTACACGTGTGCTACCTAATCTGCCAATACGTGCTGAGCTCCGAAAAGATTTAGTGGATTTTGTGGTTTGGTATATGGGAAATGCATGAACTAAGCTATTATTAGACTACCTAAACGTAGAAATAACACAATACAAGCGTGCGAACTTGCGAAGCCGCGGGCAAAAGCTAGTAGTTAATATTCACCTATTTATTTATCTGTTCTATGTTTATACGTAATAGGTCTATAATTCAACTCAGCGGTTATTAGTTCTGGTTATCTCGACTGTTATAGCAAATGATGACCATAATTTGATAAGGTTCAAGCATGTAATCATTAGGTTAGGTTGTATCTAACTATGTCGTTATCGTGACTTGTTCAAATCGTGGCACAGCAAGGAATCCTTAGTTTTGTATTCTGTTGGATCCCTGGATTGCGTTCCGAATTAGACTAAAGGATTTCTCATTCCAAAACTGATAAACAACGTAAAAATAAAAATATAAAATTAATATAACGGAATGACACACATTGCAACAAAGCCATTTTTAATTATTAAAAATTGACAGGAAACCTGGATAGAAATACCTACCAAAATTAGCTGATGACTGAGCTAAGTACTCACTTAGAGATGTAGCACGCAAGGTATCTGATACTATATCAAGTGAGTACGCGGGCGAGCGGCTTGGGCTACGTATATTCATTTGATATAATATCAGATTTAGAGTGTGGCTCAAACGTAATGGCGTCTGCGAAGGTAAGCGGTGAGCGCAGCATGTTCGGGCTTGCAGCGCACTTGACACCCTCATTAGGTTTGAATCACACACTACTTGTGAGTGAGTATCCCAGGATGATGTGTGGGCTGGTGTCCCCAGACTGGGTCGCACGCTGGTGGTGACGGAGGCGGAGGGCGTGCACCCGAGCTGGGCAGGCGCGCGCCTGGTGCTGGTACGCGCGCGGCGACACTGCCGGCGCGTCTGCCGCCGCTGCACTTCACCGCCAGGCTGCACCCGCTCACAGGTCGCGTACATACCACTACTACACTCGCGAACAAACAATCCGGCTCGGTACCAAACATTCTAATATCTCCCGAAGGTTAACCTTATTTAAAAAGTATACCGAACGACATAAATTCGGTGCTAACATCATGCGTAATACTAAGCACTTAAATACTTAAAAAATATAGGGCTAACCACGTTATGAGAATAAAAAATAGTGATGTGAAAAAATGAGGCACTGATCACGAGCACCTAATTCATTACAATTGCTATTGGTCGAAATTCCTTAAAAAAATATACCCTCACAATGCAGATTTCAAATTCAAGTTCTCTATTTTTCAGATCAATTAATAAACTACGCGCTTCAACAGCAGAATCCAGATATAAGCGAAAAGTCGAAGGAAATAAAGTTGCAGAAAGCTACGTTGCAAAAACAACAGCATGAATTGCAGGTTTGTAAGATTTTTCTAAATAGGATCCTATTCTTTATTTTTTTCTACTACATTATTTGTACAAAGCTCATCTTCGTGACTTGCCGATGTTCTATTGTGGGAAGCAATATGTATAATAGCAAAATGAAAGCTTTACGATATTGAAAACCTACTCCGCGATCTGTCCCGCAACAGCGACATTCTCCACGACGCCGCACTGCTAGCTTCACTCGACAAGCGCGGCGGTTATTGTAGAATACAATAACGCAGAAAAGTATGTCGTCTATTTGACGGTACCAAAAGTCTGCTACGAAATTTTTCGGTATGGTTGAGAGATTCGGGCTCGGGGTGATATTAGATAACGCTAAAAATGATAGATAGCTGTTTATTTGGTGGGCTTACAAAAAGTCTCCACCAAATCGGATAACAGTGTAATCCGTTGGAATTATTTTCCCAATGGGCTTACACTAAAAATAAGTTACAACGACTCACATGGGTCTTGATTTGATAAGTGCTTGTTACGTAGAACGACAAGTACATCGGACACACCGCTTATCGCGCCGTCTAGGTGTCGTCACCGCCGTGTCAGCTAGATTCGCACACTTAAGAGAACATCCACTAACACATAGAGTCGTGCTGACCAGCGAAAGCGTGAGACAGATCCTGACCACCGTCCGCGCCCGCGATCCCCTCTCGGCCCCGCGAGGCTTACTTCACCCTCCCCCGGCACTTGCTCTCGATCGTCGAGACTCGTCACATGTATATAGTTAGAGATAATTAGTTTTAAGATCTAATTATAGTTGTAAAACCTTGAATAAAAGGTAATAATTATTCTACATCATCGTTTACTTTATAACTCCCGCTGCAGCCCCTCTATAATTGGCACAGTCGGTAGAGTCTTTGGGTCAAGTGCGCGTACGACCCTCGGGAATTTTGGCAGTTTATTGAACTTTGACTTCAAATCGGTGAACTCTGGACATTATAGCTGTCAATGCTGTGCGCGTGCACGACTGGCTATTGAGCCTTGACCAAGGATTCGAACATCTTTATGGACTGCAGCTGGAGCTTTCAAGAAATCGAAGACTAATGTAGTGAACCGAAGATGATGAATAATTATACAGTAAGTACGCTAGAATTGTCTCTGGTGTTGCTTCCCCTTAGTTGTAATTTTCGTCAGGATTTTACCTGACCAGCCCCTCTATAATTTGCTCTTTACAAAAAATAACGGAGTGTAAAAAACTACCCATTTCCTTTTCAATGTGTGTAAAACCCTTTATTACTCAAGCTAACTACTACAATAATAAAAACTAAACTAAACTAAACTAAACTAAATTAGCTACACTACCTACTACAAAGAACACTTATGGACTGTAAATAGCCGCGATGGCCTATAGACAGTCCAAGTGCTCCAGCCCACTACCGGTAGGTAGCGTACCCAACATGCTGGCCGTATTGCCAGGCAATTGGGTCTGACAATACGGCAAAACAACTGGCACTTATTTGGCCCAACGCATCAGCATTGCAATTCAACGTGAAAACCCTTTTAACCGTCTACCATGCATATGTAGGGTCTGCACTTAGGTATGGAGTTTTGTTTTGGGCAAACTCCACAAATAAAGAAATGGCTTTTAAGGCACAAAAAAAAATTCATTAGATCTATATGCAAACTAAAGCAAAGAAATTCTTGCAAACCACATTTTCGACGGCTAAAACTATTCACTCTCCCTTCGATATATATCTACGAAGCCGCCCTATTAGTAAAAATAAATATTGATTGATATAAAACTTTAAATTCTAAAAGGCATAAAAACATACTCAAGGGACCAAGTGCACACAAAATCTTTAGAGAACTTTAGAATAAATTTATTTGAGAGCATTAAAAAAAATGAAATGGGAAATGTTGTGTGGTGGGTGGTGGCGTGGTATGGTCGGGCTCCCCGCTGCAGACGGCGGCCCGCGGCGGCCGCGCGCGCCCCGTCCTGCTGCTAGCGACGCATGCGCACGATGCGCTCGCCGCGCACGCGCATCCACACCGGCTTCTGCAGGTTAGACATTCATCATCCACAGCCTGAAGACGGCCTCTGCTGAACATAGGCCTCCCCCATAGAGCTACACTTTGAGCGGCTGCTTGCCTCCTCCATCCATCGGCTCCCCGCGGTTCTGACCAAATCGTCGGTCCACTTAGTGGGCGACAAGCCTACGTTGCGTTTTCCGCTTCGTGGTTGCCACTCGAGAACTTTTATCCCCGTTCTACGAGCGATGTGGCCTGTCCGTTGCCATTTCAACTTGCTAATTCTAACGGTCATCAAGCATCTCTGGAACTGATTGTTTTTTTTCTGAATGGGTCGTCTAGTACTTAGTGCCATAGACGCTCATTATTTCTTTGTACAATTAACGCCAAAATGGTGAGAATCGGAGACCATCATCATCAAGTAAGCTACAGTCTATAACAAGTAAGTGCCATCGCCGATAGATGGGCGCCGGTTGCTTGCTATTTACTTAGGTCGACCTTATGTTGTATTTAGATCAGTGTGAGCAATATTTGCTCACCATTATTATACGCCCAACGATCATATACGTAGATCCTGGACCCTAACAGGAGTTCTCTGTATCTAGGACCCGGGAACTACGAAGATCATGGTCCCACAACACCTAGACACAGAACAAGTGTTTGCGCTTTTTCTCCTGTGCACAAATATTTGTTCTGTTGCGGGAATGGAACCCACCGCCTCCGGATTTCAGCCGACCTGCTCAACAACTACCCCACAGAGGCTTGTCTGTTGGGCTGTGGGTTTGTTATAATGAATATTATGGCCTCGATTACAGATAGAGGTGGATGCGTTGTCTGTGGCGCGCGGCGCGGGCTCGTGGCTAGCACTCTGCGGGCGGCGCGCCTTTCTCGTCGGAACTACAGGCCTTTGTCGCAGACGCCGCGCGACCAGAGGTAAGTGCACCCTGCTGGGAACGAAATAAGAGGCAATTATGGATTTATTTGAGATGGTCAATGTGCCAACGAAAATATTAAACGTTGTGGTCGTTGTCAAAAATAATGCTAACGGAGGTGCCGTGACTTGAGGATGGGTGTGCAAGATTTTATTAAGACGGAGCTATCGCTTTTACATCGCGCATTTAACAAATGTTGGCCTATAACGATAACCTAGATAGAAAGCTTGCCTTGCCTTCTAAAAACGCTTGACTTGTCTTTTATAGGTGGAAAATTGCAAAGAAGAATTTCGCCTGTGGATTTTATCGGAGTACCGTGACATACCGCCGCTCGTCACAAATTCGTGCATCAACGTTATCTTAGAGGTAAAGTCGTTCAAGAATATACCAAAAATTACGATTATCTAGTGTAATTCCGCTAAAACTAATAAGTAAACAAAATTACTTATGTTTTGCTGATATATAACTACTAGCAGCGCCCCGCGGCTCCACCCGCATTCCTACAGGAACCGTTCCCGTTTTCGGGATAAAAAGTCTATGTTTTAATCCAGGGTCTAAGCTACCTCCATACCAAATTTCGTCCAAATCCGTCCAGCTGTTACAGCGTGAAAGAGTAACAAAAATACACACATACACACATACGCACAAACTTTCGCCTTTATAATATTAGCGTGATTGTAGATACTGTGGTGACCTGAAGTCAATGGACAAACGCACGGCGATAGAACCGGCCCACGCGACAGGCGAACGCGGGGAGCGGTGGCGAGTAGGCAGGTCATTGCCACCGCCGGCCGCCGCAGAGCACACACGTCCTAGCTTACCGCGCATCCGACGCCTAAAAATCACGCGGTTTCACATTCATCTCTTTCATACCTATTTGTAATTTCTGTATCATTTCTTGTTCGCACATAATTGTATCGCCTATCAAACATCATTAAACTTATTTCTATCTTCTTCGCTGTTTCATACCGCCGCTGCTACCTACCTGCCATTAGCTGAGCTCTGATACAGTAGGCATCTAAACATCTACAATACCACACAAAACCATACAGTACCAATACATCACCCAGAATCCTTTGGAACCACACAGAATATATATCTATATCTATTTTTTATTGTTTCGTATTTTAGATTAACTTTCGCGAGGTCACGCTTGAGTTAGTTGAATCACGATTGTGTTGCGTTTTATGGAACAATTTTTTTTTGTCCGTTCACATGATCCAGGCGCCAGAAGGGGTCAAGAATAACATTCTGGGTACGTTGAGTGCGTGGGGCGCGGAGACGACGGCCACGCGCCTGCTTGCCTGCCTCGCGCTCTTCCACGCGTTAGTGCAAGACCGCCGCAACTACATCCCACAAGGTAGCGCAAAGAAAATATCAGAAAAGAGTAAACATTTATAATAGGCTTGTGTCATGCTATTTTTTATTGCACAATTTAATAGTATTCCTCAAAAATAAACAGCCATGAAAACAAAAATTTAATATATCAAAAAAATGGCAAAGTTATAAGCATTTTAAAATACAGGAATAGAAAGAGGCAGTTCAAACGTGCAGTGACGTCAGTTATTGCTTCTTCATAGTACCTCATTACTAAGCTGTGGTAGCTTTACATACAATCTCTTTGGCATGTTACGTCTTTTTTTTTTTTTTTTTTTTTTGAACGGGCTAATGCTGTTGGTCTCTACCGACCTTTACAGCGTCACCGGGCAGGAGGGCAGGCGCTTAAGGCGCCCAACCGTTAAAAGTGGGAGACAACTAGCACAAGGGCACCCCTGGGGTGCGAGCCTCGGCTTGGGCCGTTGCCGGGATAAGAGGATCGAGAAGGCTACGTCCACTGGAAGAGTGGACCCTATGGAAAGTTGGACCCTATGGAAAGTAAGGCATGTTACGTCACCAACATGCGTTTTTATAGTAACGTGGGGAAACTCTGTTTTGCGAGAAATGGACAGGCGATGAAAACTTTAAAAGCTTATTACTCTGTGATTGATTTACTGATTTTACAATTTTTTTCAATTATTGTGTTCTTTTTTAACCTACTTTATGAAATTAATTATTGACAATCATTGTTCTGCGACTTATTGTAATTTGTTCTGATGATTTGTAATTGTATGATTAGAGTAATTAGGTGTGTCATCCGTTCTAATTGTTATAAATAAATAAATAAATTTAAGAACATCCACAACAGACAGAACAACACAGAACAACACAAACACACGCAACAACAGAACAGAACATCACCAGAACTAAGAACAGTCTGTTCTTAGTTCTGCTCTTAGTTGTTTGTGTTCTTGTGTTGTAACTGTTCTTAGTCTTAGGGAATATAATAGGGATGACTACATACATTAAGGAAGGCCAAATTCACTGTGTCTATTCTCATTAGTCCGTATTACTGTTAATATATTGTAAGAGAGACTTGCAAGATCCCTGCGGTGCGGGGACGAGACAGAGAATCCATCCCATTCATTTCTGAACACAAGTAATGTAATTTAAATAATTTGGGAGTACCTATGATTGAACCTAGTAAGTTTAAATAGTGTTTTTTTTTTTACAAACATCTTAACTTTTTTATGGAACTTGGCTAGCGTTCTGCTTATTATTTTAATGTCTTGGTTCTGTTCTACTTTCGTTGTCAAATACCTACCGCTTATCACTCACTACCTAATGATCAATGATTAAAATGTATACAGCATTAAGTATCTTGAATAATATGTGTGTGTGAATAGGTTTTCTAATACAGACTAAAATGTCGATTTAGGTATAATACCTACTTTTTAGCTTATCGTAATTACCTTTATAATCTTAGTTTACCCACTGTTATACCTTATACCTATGCATTCGCCAGTAGTGCAACAAAAAAAATTGTAGTTTAAGTTAATCTTTTTAGCCGCATAGTTTGATTTAAGTAATTATTTTATTTATCAGGTGTTATTTATAGTATTTTATATATTATTATACATATTTTTGTGTAATTTATTATACTTACTTAATACATTATAAGGTAGGTACATTATATTTAGCTCATGTTGGATTGCATTGATGACGATTCATTTCGTTTGATAGTTGTGATGATAGTCTCCTGTCATTAGGTGAAATACTTGAGCAAAAATTTTAGCCTTATTCAAAAAATTTTAATGTTTGTCACATAAATGCTCAAAGCGTTCCTTCTCATTTTGCTGATCTTCTAGAATCCTTTGATGGTCCCAATCTTCACGCAGTCTTAGTGTCGGAAACCTGGCTTAAGCCTTCTCTTCCTTCTGTTTTTTCCCTCTTCCTGGTTACGTACTGCGGTGCGAGCACCGATCTTCCGATCGATATATTTAACGAATTTTAATGTCAAATTTGACATAAATATTCGATAAAACGTAATCGGTAGCATGGAATGTATTTTATCGTTGTCGATATAAATTCGATAAATCTTAACGATTGAGCCGACCGACATCGACAAAACCACGCATGGATCTAATTTTTGACATTTGTCATCGGTTTAATCTTGTCGATTTTATCGAGTATACCGAATTTTTATCGGGTTTCCATAGTTGGTCGATAACAAATTTATAATATTTTAAAAGTGGATTTTGGCTATATTTTAATATTGTAAGCCGAAAGGAGAACGAGTCGGGATGTCTTGATGTCTTAAGAATTAACAGGCTGCGTATAAGGGATTCCAATTCCAATGATTCTTTCGACCTACATAACGAACAATTTTGGGGTTATTTTTAGAATTCTTGAAGAAATAGCCCTTGCCCTTATTCAAGGTGCCCAGAGTGATCTAAGAAGGAGCCGATCGAATGGACTGGCAGTGAATGTTATAGTAATTAGTAAGTACTTCCCGAAGTGATACCTATTTGCTTAAATTATATTCTAGTTATTGTATTTTATTTTACTTATACTTGGAAATTCATTGTTGTAGATCTTACGGTACGCTTTTACGCCCGCGCCGTTGGCAGTTACCAAAAGTGCATCGGTCAAGAACACAATATCGCACTGAGGCAAAGGACTGTAAGCAAGCTTGTACAGGATTTGTCGCAAGCAGTTCTACAAAATCTCATGAGCAGTTACATCAAGTTTCTTAGCACTGCAGGGGACAGGAGGGCAGTTGCTGGTGGTCAAATCCATACAGTAGTTTTTGCATGAAGGAGTAGTAAACACCCATACATAAATATATCCTCACAAACTTGCACGTTTATAATATTAGTAGGAAGTAGGATAAATATCACTGAAAAGCAACCTCTGACAACCTTTGGATGGAGAAGAAACAAAATGTACAGTAAGTAATAGATAAAGAGTATCATAAATGTAGGCAATAGTTAAAATATAGGTATAAAATGTATAAAATAAAATGGTTTTTCAAGTTTCATATGTGTTTACTTCTATTACTTATGCACTACCTACCTGTATTTAATATAAAAATACAGTTACTGTAATATCTTACAACTGAATAATTAGGTAGGTACCTAATCTATTCCTTTTGGACAGTAGGTATATTATTTCTATCCTCTTCAATAACATTTCACATGAAAATAATGAATTCTCTGTAATATTTCATAAAAATGTATTAGAATAATAGGTTATAAGGCAGACAAATTAAAAAAAAATTAGTTCTTAAAAATCCGTTAGATGGCGTTGAGGAGACATGGCCGTGAATCACAGACCTACCATGTCCGTGTTAGATTAGATTAGAAAAAAACAATCTTGTGATTTATGCATAGACCATAAACAGCTACTCTATGCATATCTATGTCCACGCTGTGAAGCAAAAGCAGGGAAGGCTGTGAGTGACAGTGCGACTATTGCAATGTATAGAACATTGCAGAGTCTGCCCTAAATAGACTAGAAATATTCCCATACTTTGAAAACTTCCAGAAATATGCCTCGTCTTTTATAATAGCAATAATGTAAGGGAAATGATAGAAATATTTTTCGTTAGTGTTTACTTATATTAATTTTAAAATATCAAGCAATTATTAAATAGGAACCCAAAGTTCATGTAGAAATTATGAAAAAAAGAAGGAAAATTATCATCAATCACCTATTCAACGTTAGATATATATTCCTCTTTTTTGCATCATACATGGATTTTACATTCATATTTTTTCTAATCATGTCTTTACTTGGCGTGAGGGTGAAACCAGCTTGTAATTTGCTAGAAAATAAAATAAACCCTTTAATCATAGAGTTCAACGAATCCCAGAATAAGGACTAAGGTAAGTAGATACCTACCTACCAGAGGCCGGCCTTTGCTGCGTCTTCCGGTTCGTGATCGCCACTCGAGACCTTTCGGGTGGTCGACCTTTCTACCCCATCGGTTGTCAGTTCTACGAGCGATGTGGTCTGCCCATTGCCATTTCAACTTGCTAATTATATAGCTATATTTCTGAATTTTACTTCAAAATAATAAAAACTTGAATGAAATGAAAGTGACACTGCGCTATGACAGAAGGGCAAAGCCACCTCACAAAAACAAGCCATGTCTCTAGCAGCGCCATCTACCTTTGGTTGTAGAACTACGTGCCGTCCTTGAGGTCATATCTCTTAGTCGTCTGTGGTTTAGGTGTTTTTTTTATTAATACAGGTGAATGAATGACACAATTCTATTTTTTACCTAATCTGTGGAATTTTCCGTGATATCTAGTTACTCTGTGAGAATTAAGAACGAATGATTGATAAGATGTCGACTCAATAAAGCTCTCGAAAGACGTCGACAAAATTACCGATCTTAGATCCATGCTACAGGTTACCGATAAGATCGATAAATAAAATCGGTTTATCGACTCGATAAACTTGTCGAACCGAAGATCCATGCTCGCACCGCTGATACGGAATGACCGGACCGGGAAAAGGGGCGGTGGTGTTGCCATTTATATTAAAAGTAACTTCTCTTACAAAATTGTAATGCAATCACCAGCCGCCTATTGTGCTGGCGCCGAGTTTCTGTTTCTCGAAGTGGATTTTGGAATTAAACTCATTTTGGGAGTTTTTTATTGTCCTCCTAATGTAGAGTATTTCTCCAAGCTTGACAGCATGCTTGAATCGCTCATGACAGATTACACCCATTTTTTAATCATGGCAGATTTCAATACTTGTTTGCTTAATAATAATCAGCGCACCTCTAAGTTTACAAACATAATAGAATCATTCAATTTAAATATATTAGATCTTTTACCGACTCATCATACAGGCACATCTGACACACTACTTGATCTGATAGTAACGTCTCACATTGACTTAGTTGCCACACATGGACAGTTCGCTGCTCCTGCTTTCTCCCACCACGACATCATCTTCTCTTCCCTAAAAATCAGAGCACCTAAACATAAACATATTATTCTTCATCAACGTAATTTTGCCCCCCATGGCTTTGCGGCATCATCCGTAGGGCTATGGCAAGAAGAGATCGTGCCTTTAGAAAGTTCAAGCGTGACAGATCTGATCAGAACTGGACAGCTTACAAAAAGCATCGGAATATTTGCAACAGAATGGTTCGAAATGCTAAGCGTCGTTATATTGCTGAACAGATTGAACTATCCTCTCGAGCTGGGCTTTGGAAATGTCTACGTTCGCTTGGTTTAGGTAAGCCTAAATCCATGGATTCTAAAATTTCCTTGGATCTTAATACCCTTAATTCCCTTTTTTCTATCACCACCAAACTTCCCTCAATTTCTAAACAAACCACTCTCCTTCAAATACAATCAATTCCTTCTCCATCTCAGGACTCCAACCTTTTCGTCTTCACATCTGTCAGTCAAGATCGGGTTTTCAAAATTATTTCATCTCTCAAATCTAAGGCAGTTGGATGTGATGACATAGGACGCATAATGATCATGTACATTTTGAACACTATTCTCCCTGCTATTACTCACATTGTGAATTTTTCGCTCACTTCAGGGCAATTTCCCGAACAATGGCGTAAGGCCCACGTCATCCCAAAAGTTCCTAATCCTATCGGCTAACCAGTATCGTCCCATTTCCATATTACCCTTCCTTTCTAAAGTTATTGAGTCTGAAGTTCACAGGCAGGTCACTGAGTTTCTCTCAAAAGTCCATCTATTTAACCCGTACCAATCGGGCTTTAAAGCCGGCCACAGTATGCCGACCGCTCTTCTGAAAGTTACTGAAGATATCCGTATTAACATGGAGAACAGGTTAGTCACTGTGCTGGTCCTGATCGATTTTAGTAACGCATTCAATGCCGTGGATCATGACCTGCTGTTGGCCGTTCTCCCTCGTCTTCTGTTCTTTCCGTCTGCTGTTGCCTGGTTTTCATCTTATCTACAGGGGCGTAGTCAAGCAATTCGCAATGGCCAAGAGTTTTCAGATTGACATAATGTGGAAGCTGGGCTTCCTCAAGGAGGCATTTTATCACCTCTTCTGTTCTCTTTGTTTATCAACCTTCTTGCTCCCAACATCAAAAGTCACTACCACATGTATGCCGACCTGCAATTCTATTGTGCCGTCCCTGTAGAAGACATTAGTAATGCCATAGCTGCCCTCAATTCCGACCTCCTGCGACTTCAATCATGGTCAGACGGCTATGGCATATCTGTCAATCCTAACAAATGTCAGGCCATCGTGATCGGCAGCTCACGCCAACTTGCTAAGATGAACGTCGAATCTCTTCCTTCCCTCTCTTACAATGGTTGTGTCATTCCTTTCACTTCCACTGTCAAGGATTTGGGTGTCATTATTGACGCCAATCTTTGTTGGTCGGAACATATAAAAGAAATGTCTCGTAAATTTTACGCTTCTCTTCGTGCTATCATTCGGTTCAAAAACTTTCATCCCATTAAAGCTAAAATTTCTCTCGTTAACTCTCTTCTTGTCCCGATAATAGATTATGCTGATGTGTGTTTTGTTGATCTAAACGCTGAACATCTTGATAAGCTGGATCGTTTGCTGAATTCGTGCATCAGGTTTATATTCGGTCTTCGAAAGTTCGACCATATCTCGGCCTTTCGGGCGAAACTCAGGTGGCTGCCAATACGTGAGCGTAGAAGTGTCAGGATTCTTTGCCTGCTCTACTCTAAAGGATTCAAAAACACCCGAGTACCTGAAGGAATTATTTAAATATCTCGGTGACACTCATGAGCGAGAACTTCGATCTACTTCTAACCTTCTCCTCCCATTCACCATACCTCCTTCAGAGACAATTCTTTTTCCGTTGTGGCAGTCAGATTGTGGAATTCCTTGCCTAAGGAATTAAAAAAGGGTACTTCTAAAGAAGTCTTTAAAAAGCAAGTTCGCATCTATTACATTAAAAATTATTATGCTGAATAAAACTCCCCTAATGTTTAATTTAATATATCGTATCGCACACCAATATTGTTTGTTGAGGAACGAAAAGAAACTACCTCCAAATTTAATTAAATATTAATTCATGCAATAGAATAACGGATACACGTTCTTTACCCTCACAGAAAAAAAACATCACCTTCCACGTTGAGTTTGTAACAAAACGCTTGCGCGTTTTAAGGGCGCTTATCGCCATCTAGTTCCTTTTGATGCAAGCTCAAAATAAATTTAGTACAAAATATTTACAACAATTTCTGACCTTATTAGACACCTAATAATTACTGTTTATGACCTTTGTTTTTATGTAAGCATTTATGTATATTAATTATATTTATGTAATTAGGTATATTATATTATTTGTATAATTAAGTATATATTATTTTGTAGTATTTTTATTTTTATTCTTATAAACACGATTTTATTGTAACATTAATCTTACTGCACCGTTACCATTTTTTTTCCTTGTACATCCAGGTTGACTGGTAGATAATGCTTCATAGCATTAAGTCCGCCTTGTACATTTATTTTTGTGCTAAAGTACAAATAAATATTTAAAAGATCCGAGTGACACTGCAACTGTTATGAGCAGCCGTGACGCTTAACACCAGGCGAACGACTAGCTCGTCAGTCATTTGATTACATAAAAAAATACAGTTTTTTTTTTCTCCGCAGTGTATTACATGTGACGTATAAGACAACCATGTACAGGTGAGACATACCTGTTTGACCGCGTACACGATGTTATTCTCGCTGGTAGACTTGCGGATACGGCGGGGCGCCGCCTGCGCGGGGGGCGAAGGCACCGCGAAGTGGGCGGAGTCCTCCGACAGCGAGGACTCGCAGTCGCCCGCCGCCCGGGACTCCAGGTCCGACTCCACCAGGATACCATCCTGGGGAGACATTTCGTTCTTGACACGATGTACAACGTTGCTAGCTTTACGTGTTTGGTTGGAGAAAACCACAGCCATCTAATACTATACAGTAAGCAGACCTAACATTATCTTCACAATTACATAGACGAGAATAAATAATATATCAATATTTCCGCTCTTAATAAAATTTGATAACTTTATCTCTTTCTGTTTAGCTGTTGCAACACTTACGCACCCATGGACAAAAAGGAACGCGTGCCCAAAACGCAATCATGTTACCATGGACACATGTCACAGAAGTGACATGGCGTCATACACAGACAACGTGCGGCCTGTTTTTTTTTGCAATATTTTTGTGTTATACTTATAATTGATATTAAGTGCTACGAACACTAAAATAAAATGGTAAAATGTAGTGCGCCTTTGTGCGGCAACGTTTCGTATAGGAAAACACCCGAATTATATTTTCACTAGTAAGTCTTGATGTGCATGTCACTATGTGCGTGAGATTTGCATGCTCATGTTGTAAAAAGTGGCGCGCAATATTTCTCTTACGTTAAGTCTACTTACTGTATATTATTAAATGTCTGTGGAGCAAACATAAATACAATAGTGTACAATAGTGCAATACACATACACATTTGTACATTATGATACAAGTGTGTAATGATCAATGCACACGCATGTCATACGACGTTTTTCATCACAGTTGCGAGGGAAAAAACAGAGTTGTATTGTAAATTAACTTTGTGAAAAATGTCGCGCAGGCTTCTTATTTTCACGCGCCGTTAGAGAAAACCGTGTTAATCACCGGAACCGGAGCCGAAACCGAAACCGAAACCGGAGCCGGAGCCAAAACCGAAACCGACACCGAAACCGGAGCCGGAGCAGGAGCCGGAACCGAAACAGAAACAGGAACCGAAACCGGTACTGGATCGAAACGAAACGACGAAAATGTACGTATAACTTGCAGCGAGATACAAACTTAACTGAATCGGGTTATCATATTTATTATGACGTGTGTGGTGTAAAGTAAAAAGCACGCGTCGGAAATTTCTTAGATTATGATCCTAAAAGCGGTGGGATAAGAGCCACTTTACGAGCAACTGTGATGAAAATGATATTTCAAGACACTGCAAAATTATAACAATGTATTGCCGTTATTCTTAACACAAATAATATAAATATATAGAAACGTTATTCTTCTTCTTCTCTTCTTGTAACAAACGGTGTCATCTACAGACCTACAATTTTTTCCTTACTCTCAAAAGACTCACGAAACGTGGGAGCGAGAGGTACAAACCATGTACACACTGCCCGAGAGGAAAAGAGATAGTAAAATAATGGCGGATGTGTCATTATTTTGGGCGAGTAATAGCACAAGATTAGCGCATATTAACACAATCTGTTGCATTCTGTGATCCTGATCATGTACTATAATCCCGTTATCAAAGTGCAAAATACTATTTTTGCGGCTTTTACATCTTGAGTGAATGGGACGTTACAAAACATACTAACCCGCACAAATACACGTATCACAGCGTTATCACAAATTTGATCGCATTAACACTAATCATATTTTGTTAATTTAGGTGTGGTATCTGGCTAAAAACCCCTATTTATTTACTAGATTGCGAATTCTCCTTCCGATATGTCCCGATATTTCAGTGTTTCAGTTTTTCCTGTGGAATGTGGAGTCCTGGTGGAATGTACTCACATCGTCCTGGTGGCGGCGGGCGGCTGCATGTCCTGGTGGAATGTACTCACATCGTCCTGGTGGTGCCGGGCGGCTGCATGTCCTGGTGGAATGTACTCACATCGTCCTGGTGGCGGCGGGCGGCTGCATGTCCTGGTGGAATGTACTCACATCGTCCTGGTGGCGGCGGGCGGCTGCATGTCCTGGTGGAATGTACTCACATCGTCCTGGGCCATAATTCTGTATGAAAACACAGATTCCACACGATACAGAAACCACGTCGTTATCGTGTCTTGTTCAAATCGTATCACAGCAAGGAATCGACAATTTTTGTATTCTGTATAATCTAAGACAAATTATCTATGACAGGTTTTGGATACCTCGAGTGCGTTCCGAATTAGAACTAAAGGATTTCTCATCCCAAAACCACTAAAAAATAAAATAAAGGAATGGCTTATATTTATGTGATATAACGAAGCCATGAGTAATTTATAAAAATTGGCAGAAAATCTTTAGAAATACCTTCACTTTACATTAAAATTAGTTTTATTTTGAATAATTAATATTGGCATAAGTGGTGGTAACTTTTAACGGGTCGATGTTTCGGAACGCGCCTGAGTGGAACATATGATTTTTGACAGTTCAAATCGCGCCAATCCCAGTTAATTCCACATTCATTTCGCGCGGTATCGTTCTCATTTCATAGAGAATAGATTTTTGCAGATTTCTTATGTAAGACAAGGAATTCGCGTGGTTTCGAAGCTAGGAATCGTAAATTAGTCATACAGAATTAGGGTCCTGGTGGCGGCGGGCGGCGCGGAACTTGGCGAGGATGATATCCCGCGGGGAGGTGGTGGCCAGCACGCGAGGGTAGCGGTACTCCTGCCGGGACGGGGTGTGGCCTGAGGAGGTTGAACGGTTGCAGTGGGTTGATGGAATCTCAACCATATATGGGATAGGCAGCTGCATTCTCCTCGGTACATTTAAATTTTCTGGCCATCACCAAGCGGCCTGCCAAGCGTGGTGGTTATGGCAATCCCCCTATGATAAGCGTTCAAAGTGGCGTTTTATGGGAGGGGCCTGTGTTCAGCGGTGGACGTCTTCCGGCTGATGATATGAAAATTATTTCAATAAAACATCAAACATAAGCACATATGACAAAATATTTTACTAAGATATTAGCAAAGTTCTACTGACCTGTAGGCGAGTACACCATATATTCCTCGCTAAAATACCGTCCCTCCAAGTCATCATATCTCCTGACAGCCTCCACCAGCTGTCCCTGGAACCTGGTGACCTGGGCCGCCAGGCCCTGGACCCTGGCTCCGTGGGCAGCCACGTGAGAGGTAGTGGAAGATAACTGGGTACTTGATGCAGCGGTTACGGTACTTAGGGTTGAGATGTTTGCTGTATTTTTTGCCTACGGAATGGAGGAACTCTTTAGCTTTCTAGCACGTCCAAAATAAGGAAATCTGCAGGAGAACTAAAGTGACCGATATAGCTCTTAGAATTAGTAAGTTGAAATGGCAATGGGCAGAACACATCGCTTGTAGAACTGACAACCGATGTGGAAGAAAGGTTCTCGAGTGGCGACCACGAACCGGAAGACGCAGCGTAGGCCGGCCCCCCACTCGGTGGACCGAAGATCTGGTGAAAACCGCGAGGAGCCGATGGATGCAGGAGGTGAGCAGCCGCTCAAAGTGGCGCTCTCTGAGGGAGGCCTATGTTCAGCAGAGGACGTCTTCAGGCTGTTGATGATGATGCACTGATGGCTGTTCACACTTTTTTGCCCAAAAAGTGTGAATAAAACAATTTGTACGTTTTTGTTTTTATGTAACTGAATGAATAACTGGCCAAGCGGTGGTAGCTACCTAGACGAACTTTGCAGAAGTCCTACCACCTACACAGTGCAAGTGTTAGAGTTAAATATTTACCTCAATAGCTCCTATGACAGTGGCCATAATATCTTCGTTAGAATTTAAATAATTTGCTAGTGCTGTATTCGAATAGTTGACAAACTGTTGGCTGGCCGCCGCGTATTCCTGGACTATCGCTAGTCCCTCCTCCTGTGTGGAATAAGGAAGTAAGATGTAAGCATTATAAATAATTTACAACATTTATCGACAAAAACAAATATTAAAAATATAAAAGAGTTGACTTGTAGACATTTTGCGCAATCGCCGTTTTATTACAGTTTAACGGCTAGTTTCTTACGAAAAGTTTGCAACAGGCGTTAATTTCGCAATCATTACTGTCAGACGTCACTTTGGCAGAGCAGAAAGCGATCGAGCGCTAGATCCCCGACTGTCGGACAATCGATGAACTAAAAAGTGCATTATTTTGTTTCAGTCTATTGCTGTTCTGTTGCTAGTGGCGCTAGTATCAAAGGCCAAAGTGCATTCAGCGACAGGCGAGCAACAGGCGGGCGACTGCGACCGATTGCTAAGTGTTTGCTGTCGCTTTGCTACTGCTGTTCCTTTGCTGTTGCAATTTTTACATAATACGGGTGCGGAACAATCGTAAAATGTAATGTGGAATATAAGGTGTTGTTTCCTTATAATATTTGGAACATATCTGAGAGTTGTTTTTACAAAGGATTACTGCTATGGAACGGAACTCGTTGCCATGTTCTGTGTTTTCTGAAACTTATAATTAACCTGGATGTCTTCAAGGCCAGAGTGAACAGATACCTTGAAGATGTACGTGCTCCCTCTTTGACCACACCATTGCTTATGTTCAGCCGAGTTGGTGGTCTAACGTAAATTATACCGTTTATTCCCAATAATAGCTTAAAAAATTTTTACTACCACAATCATCATCAGCTATGATAGAATGAAGTCCACTAGTGTGTGATACATAAATTGCAAATAACTATATACCACGACTCCTAAATCACAAGATCCACTGTTATTCATTTAATTGAAAGTTTCTATATTTGCGAAGGGAAAACGAAATTTACCTCCATTACAATAAATTAAATGTGTGTTATCCACCAACCCGCACTTGTCCAGCGTGGTGTATTATGATTACGACCTACACTCTCCCTGTGAGAGGCCCGCCCCAGCAGTGGGAACGTACTGAGCTGGTGGAAAATTGGATCTCTCTCTCGAAATCAATTTTTTTAAATTATCGATGACAATATTATTAAGACGAAAGATTTGATTGTTTGTTTGTTTGCATTGAATAGGCTCCGAAACTACAGAACCGATTTGAAAAATTCTTTCACTGTTGGGAAGCAACACTATCCCCGAGTGACATAGGCTATATAATATTTTCAAAAAAAAAATAGGGATCCTTACTAAAACTCCAATAATGTAACCCAAGGTGTAAAAAAACCTAAAATATTCTTTACATACCCGTGCGAAGCCGGGGCGAGCCGTAGTATTAAATAAAAAAAAACACATCTCAATGCATCAAAAAAAAAATTAACGTCAAATTAATAACAATAGAAAAAAAACTGTTTTCCAGATTTCTTGTGCGAGTTCAAAAATGTATGTATACTTTAGCACAAACATGTACAATTGTACAAGGAGAAAATAACATAAAAAATGAAACAGTAAGTAAATGCATTCAGACAGACGAGTGGAGCAATTATTCCTATTAAAAGTCGGTAAGGGCCCAGATATAATGCTACACTAGGTAAGGGCATGGGGTGTCATCAGGAACAAAGAAAAAATAGCCCGAATGTAAAAAAATGTAGTGATCGTGTCGTGAGCGTTACCAGTTAGTGGCCAGTGTATTCGTTTGGCCCAATACTTCGCCAATACGCAATAGATGTCGTCGGCTAATCTTGCGTTATGCAGAAATAAAACAATCCATAGAATAGCCCGAATTATTCCTTTCTATGGGATGAGGTATCTGTATTAGTATATTATATGATCTGTGGTAAGGTAACATACCTCAGCCTGTTCCTTGGCCAGTAGTAGTGTGCGCAGTAGTTCGTTGTACATTTGTACAACTTCCACCACGTTACGGCTATGTACCTCCATATCCGTACGTATCGCGCTAGCGCCTGGGGAATAACATGTTTTTACTTTTTTTTTATGTAAATGAATGACGTGCCGAGCTAGTCGTTCACCTGATGTTAAGCGTAACGGCTGCTCATAACAGATTGCAGTATCACTCGGAACTCTAATCTAAATTAATATAGTTTCCCGTGACTCTGCACTGCGCATGTCATCCTGAGTCCTGTGTGTTCGGGTCATAGCCTCATTTGCCCAGTGATTTCACTAGCTACAATGCCCTTCAAACCGGAACACAGCAGTGCTTGCACACTACTGCTTGGCGGCAGAATAACTGGCAAAGCGGTGGTACCTACCTAGACGAACTTTGCAGAAAAGTCCTACCACCTAGTAAAAAAACTTAATATGTATATACTTTTTTAAAGTCAATTTACGCTTTTATTCTTTAAACTAACTACTACAATAATAAAATCTATATTATGTACTAAAAAGTATTAGCTACACTATCTACTTCAAAGAACATTTGTACTATATACCAGCCGCGATGGCCTGTAGACAGTCCAATGCTCCAGCCCACTACCGGCAGGTAGCGTACCCAACATGCTGGCAGCATTGCCATGTTGAAGTGCAATGCTGATTCGTTGAGCCAAATAAGTGCCAGCATTTTGGTCACGCATCGCATCAACCAGCTCTGATAAACTTTGGTGCTCGCGATGAGCTCCCCCCGGTCCCCACGGATCCATACAGAGATTACTATATTTGCGCCGTTTAAGCTGCTGAACTGAATCCCTAGCATAGCCCTATGATAAGCGTCCAAAGTGGCTTTTTATGGGGGAGGCCTAAGTTCAGCAGTGGACGTCTAAAGGCTGTTGATAACATCTGTAAACAACACTGTGGAATGCAAATAAACAATTGAAATTGAAGTGAATAAACTTATTACTGTAGTAGTAAGTTCAACGAAAAAAAACACAATGACTGTTAACGCATTCGCGTCCTCCCCCCGTTCATACAGCTCATACCCCGCGCCGCCATACATTGCGCCAGACCCGCGGGGCCCTCGCCAACACAGGGCGCTAGAGTGAGCCCACGAGGAGGGCTCGCGGAATATACCATGTGTTCGTAATATAAAATACGCTTTTACGCGCAATTACGTCGTAAATATGTGTTATTATAAAGATGATACTTTGCCAAAAGTTACGAATTATTTTCTAATTTTATTACAGTGTATTCTATTCAATTCAATTCATTGTCATATAGGCAATGAAAGTCAATTTATAGCAATACATAATTTGTACTACAACAACAACAACAAAATACAGTTGTACATATTTTGTAAAAATTAATGCTAAAAAGTTGAATTTTGGTGATACAATTTGTAACAACAACAAAAACACAAAAAATTAAAATAAGTATTGTAGGTATAAAAAAAGGTCTTTAATATAATAAATTTATAATATTGTATTAAAATACGTTGAAATCAGGATACTCATTGTTGTGTAAGTCAAGGGATTTCCAGTATTTACGATGAAAACCATATTTTTAATATGGACCCTCCATGTGGGTCCTCGGGCCCGCAAATGCGGAAAGGGGCCTCCTGGAGGGGCCCCGGCACTAATTAAAAAAAAAAAAAAGTCTATTTAGTACATAAAAAAACTTTATTTATGATTATTAAAGCAGTATCGCCTGCATAGCGTAATCTATCCCGTTCGTGGTGCAAATTTTTCCTTTACAAATAAATCTGTAAAATTATTTTTTTTACTCACCCTCGTCAAACTCCTTCCCGTATTTGGCGTGAGCGTCGCTGCTCTCTTCTCCAGCAGCCTCGGCATCCTTGAGCTGGTGTTCCTCCGTCTCCAACACCTCGGCTTCAACTTCCAGCAGCGAGCGGTAGCAGCCAAGCTGGCAAGACACACGGGACGACAGCTCACTCAGCTCTGTCTCTATATCTTGGGCTTTCTTTGATAACCTGGAAGATGAGACATTTAAAAAAAAAGAAAGTTTTTATATTTTTTTTATGTGATTGAATGACGTGACGAGCTAGTAGTTCACCTGATGTTAAGCAACACGGCCGCCCATGACAGTTGCAGTATCACTCGGAACTTTAAAATAATAAAGTTTCGCGTGACACTGCACTGCGCACGTCATCCTGAGACTACACACAGTCTAGTAATCAGATTACTAGACTGTGAAATCAGGTCATAAGTCTCATTTACGCAGTAATTTCACTAGCTACAATGCCGTTCAGACCGGAACACAGTAGTGCTTGCACACTACTGCTTGGCAGCAGAATAACTGGCAAAGCGGTGGTCCTACCTAGACGAACTTTGCAGAAAATCCTACCACCTAGTCAAAGTTATGTATAGCGGTGTGGTTTTTTTTATTTATAGGGTGGGTTTTTAGATTACTTTACACACATACATCAGCAGCCGGAAGACTTCCACTGCTAAACATGGGCCTCCCCCACAAAACGTATTTGCCATAATCACCATGCTCGGCAGGCCGATTGAAGGTTGCAGAAGATTGTAATGTACTTCAGAGAATACTGCTGCCCATTCCCTGTATATTCCCTTAGCCGGCTCTTACGCCACCCCCGGGGAGAGATGGGTGGAAGGCTCCAGCCGGGCGGTACCTGGTCTCCATGGCTTCCCTCTCGGCCCGCAGATGTTCCTGGAGCCGCCGCTGGAAGTGTTCCGTCTCCTGCTGCGCCCACCGCTGCAGCCGCAGCTCCGTGTCTCGTCTCTCTGTCTCCATCTCGGACAGCTGCTGGCTCAGGCGGACCTGGATCTGGGCTTGCTCTTCTTGTAACTTCTGGATAATTGTATAATAAGCGTAAATAACGACAACCGATGGAGAGGAAAGGTTCTCGAGAGGAGATCGCGAACCGGAAGAAGCAGCGTAGGCCGGCCCCACACTAGGTGGACCCACGATCGGGTGAAAACTGCGGGGAGCCTATGGATGCAGGAGGCGAGCAGCCGCTCGAGGTGGTGTTCTATGGGGGAGGCCCGTGTTCAGCAGTGGACATCTTCAGGATGACGATGATGATGAATAAATAACGCCCAACGTTCGCAAACATAGATTCCAGAGCATCACAAGGATTCCCTGTATCCGAGGACGCAGGAACTACGAGAATCACGATTCAGAACAAGTTCTGTATTAGATTTCAAAATAACCCAGCGGTCTATCGAAATCTATGTGGACAAACCGCTAGTAATACTCGCGTTCTGAAGATTCTGATATTCTCTGAACACCTCCTGCTGTAGCTTTCGCGATAAAAAATCATCATCATAACCAACCTGGAGACGAAAAAAAAACCTAGTGAAATTACTGGGCAAATGAGTTCACGAACTGATCGCACAGTCTAGAAAACTTTTTTAGACTGTGTGATGTCTTAGGATGACGTGCGCAGTGCGCAGAGTCACGCGAAACTTTAAGTTAGAGTTTCGAGTGACACTGCAATCTGTTATGGGTGGCCGTGACGCTTAACACCAGGCGAACGATTAGCTCGTCACGTCATTCGATAACATAAAAAAAGTCCACTGCTGAACATAGGCCTCTCCCATAGAACACCACCTCGAGCGGCTACTCGCCTCCTGCATCCATCGGCTCCCCGCAGTTTTCACCCGATCGTGGGTCCACCTAATGTAGGGCTGGCCTAAATCCCCAAATTAAATAAATAAATAATCGCCTCTTGCATTCACCGGCTCAAAAAAAAACATCTGGAGGAATTATCCGAAAACAAAGTTATCTGTATCTCAAAAAACATTTAGAAATACTACTCACAGCAATAGCAGCGTTGACCATCCCAATTCGCCTCTCGCTGTGCGCCCGCATCAACTCTCGGTGCGCCCGCGCAGCCTCCATGCGCTTACCATCACTGGCGACGGCACGCTCGGAGAACGCGGCGTGTGTACGCAGGAGTGACGTCACGCGCGCAAGGGCGCTTGTGTGCTGTAAGGAAGGGATATAGTGAGTAAATCATTCAAGCAGCCCCCGTATTGTGTAACTCGATCGTAATCATTACTCACATATTGTTTATTAACGGGACAACAAATAAATTACATGATAAATATCCCACTATTAAACAATATGCGAGTAATCATGGAATTTTAAAATCAATCGTAATCGATGAATGGGCTTCATTTGGTAATTTTCGGTTGTGACCACAGATAATGTAATTTGTATACACGTATCATAGGTAGATTGGGAATATATCGCAATATTTCAGTGTTTCAGTTTTTTATTATTACAATTTAACTCCAAAGTTTGAAAGATCTCAGTAAATGAAATAACTGCTATTTTATTTTAAAGAATTAGGAGGGTCTTTATGTAGGTTCAGGCGCGGATACAGCGCCCCCCCATGGCGCAGGTAGTCCAGCACAAAGCACGGTAATTATCCAATTTACCAGGATGATATAGGTGCATGGAATTCATCATTTAAAGAAAAGAGCACAAAATGGTCTTGTATCGTATACTTATGTGTTTCACCACCACATCCCCATATTCCCCTCTTGGACTCCCGTACTATAATGATTTATGCGCCCCCCCAGTGCCGTAAATAGGGCGGTGCCACCGATGCCCAGGCACAGGGCGTAGACTCTGAGAGGCGCAAGAATGGCCAGACCAGGCAGGACTATTATTTTTTCGGTTTGCTCCTGATGAGTTCCCACTGCGCCCCTAGCGCTCGATTCCAAAACATACTTACCCACATGCCAGTATCATCAAAAATTATACAAAACATTGCGCTCATTTTTTTGCCAGCGTAGAGCGTATTTGTGTTTAGTGTTTATCGGAGTCAAGCGGCCGCCCGGCTACCGCTTATAGTCTCCGACCGACCGTAGTGGCTCAAAAATGAAATCTTAAGAGTCTATACAACGTCAAAATGCTTGAAATGGCTAAGCATGAGGCCGTGTCCTCATTGTACTGACTAACATGTAATTCATGTTTGAATTGCCATACGCGTTTTCTGAAAACAATACAGCAAATATAAAAAATTTCGCGCTCGCTTCGCTCGCGTATTTAATGTGGTTCCTATGTTTTGTTTTATAGCAAGCGCGTTTGTACTGACTGACATGTAATTCATGTTTGAATCGCCATACGCGTTTTTTGAAATACAATTCGGGAGATATAACAAACACTTATGGACTGTATGATAGCCGCCAGACAAGTCCTGTCCAAGTGCTCCAGCCCACTACCGGTAGGTAGCGTACCCAACATGCTGGCCGCATTGCCACGTTGAATTGCAATGCTGATGCGTTTGGCCAAATAAGTGCTAACATTGTGGTCACGCGTCGCATCGAGCAGGCGCTCTGGTAGACTTTGGTGCTCGCGATGAGCTCCCGGTCCCCACGGAGCCAGGGTCGCAACATCAAAGGGCTCAAATATGTAACCGCTACCAAGATTACTATATTTGCGCCGTTTTAGCTGTTCAGCAGAATTAGCCGCGGCGCCGGCCCTAACGTGTGTCTCGGGAAGGTGTGACGGCGCCATATTATCGACGCAAGTAGCGTCCCACACTAAAGGCCGCCCCATCTTCCAGGGAACCAGAGTCTTTTTTCATTATCTTAACAACAATTTCTTAAATTATGATTTCTCATCCTGCCTTCAAACTGTCTTGTTGGTCTTGTACATAGGTCTATGATCTTACCCATTTATCGAGAACGCTGGCAACTCTGGCAGCAACTTCCTGGTTCTGCGCGAACTGCACACAGTTGCCAAAACTGTGCAGTAGTGACGTCAGCATGGACTGCACTGCGCGCTGGTGGCTCTCCATTGCAGACTGCACTTGGGAACGGTGGGCCGAGGTTGATTCTATTAGTCCTGATTGGCTTTGATCTGCTACGGATTTTATCTGGATTAACAAAATATACACTCAAGTTGAAAAAAAGAACCTTGATATACAGGGTGTCCCGAAACTCAGTCAAGCGGGCTCTGGGTGACAGAGAGGATAATACCACATACAAGCAGGGTTAGCATCAAATATTATAAAGCCCGTTGATAGCTCGTGAACATAATTTCTCGTACAAACACAACTCACCTGCGCGGGCAGCGGACGAGGTAACAAAACAAGATAAAGTCATACGAAATTACAAAGAACAGAGCAGGATGGAACAAAAGACATCAACGGGTTCCCGTGATTAATTAGAAAGTCATAGTATTTATTAAAAATTAGTGGTTGAAATACACCACTAATTTTCGTATGAGGGGAAGTTGTATCATTGGTCAACTGGATTTATAGTCAATGGTTAGCATGGACGGTGGACAAAATTGTCTTTCCCCTGTTTTACTCCACTTGACAAGTAAGCAAGTATGAAGAAAGTGACATAAAACGGGGAAAAACAATTTTGTCTACCGTCCGTGCTAAAAATAGAAGAAAATTCCATATCAGTTAGTTCAGTTGTAACTGGCAATGGTGATATTATTTTTTTGACTATGACTCAAGGAAAGAATAGTAAAACCGATATTTTTGGATTCCAATACTTTTTGTATTTTGTGCTGAATTTTTTTAATTAATTTATGTGCTATATTTACCTGCTCCATTGTTTCCACCATGTTGTTCACAACTTCTTCTAGTTTACTTTTGTTTTCTTGTATGGATAAAGTGTTTGTCGAGGCGAAATTTTCTGCAAAAGTAAATGATTACGAATAGTAAAATGTAGTTAAAGGGGTCCGAAAGATTTTATTTATTTATTTATTTATTTATTTATTTATGGACCTTCATCAGTACTACATGATTTACAAATGTAATAAAAATTAATATATATATATATATATTTTTTTTTTATTAATATATATATATATATTTTTTATTTTATTTTTTATTTTTATTTTATTTGAAAAATGAGACACAGAATGGAAATACTATATATTTATTCATTTGGAAGCTGACATATCTATTGATTGCTCATTTTGACTTTGCAAGTTTTCGCGCACTTTTATTGACCGAGCGAGGGCGAAGCTTGGAAAAAAATATTTCGGATGTCCGGCTGTTCTCCTCTCGTGATATTTTGTGAGCAGATTCGATAATTACTTATGGATAATTTTGTCGATCAAATTTTTGGATTTCTTTCATAATGGCGGAGCCATGGGGGGGTTGGCAACATAAAAAATAGTTTTTCAGTTGAAGCTATGCAAATTGCAAATACAGATTTGCGAGGTCTCCAGCTTCACTATTAATTAACAATAAGAGGTTATGTCAAAACTTGTTAATCCCCAGAATCGCTCATAATCATTGTCAGCATGCTTGGGCTCATCTGTATCGATTGCTTTACCATCATCATGACCACCATCATCACCATCACTGGAACAGTTATGTCAGCGACCCAAGGATGTGCTCCAATATTTCAAGGAGTTAAGTTGGCTAGGGTAACTGAGCTGATAGGGGGAAATGCAAAAACACCCCCAGCGGGGCGTCAGTGCAAGCCTTTATCGCCCCCACTCAGTATAAGAATAATAAGTAGTTTTTTTTAGTGCAAAGATTGCGGAAACTCTATGCAGAATAGCTGGCAAAGCCTACCTGAGTACATCTTTCCAAGAAAAGTCATACCAACTAGTCAGTGGTTGAGGATTTTATATACACAGCCCCCGGTGTCTCGTATCTATAGTTATAATAAAACTGTAACAGGTCCAATTCTGTACATTGAAGATGTTTTGCAATTATTTTTTTATCGATGCTGAAGCCAGATTTTTTTGTTTCATTTTTGTCTGTCTGTATCTTGGCTGAGCATCACGCCGAAACTACTGAATGGATTCAAATGAAACTTGGCATGATTTGACTTCATACTCCAAGGTAGGCTACAGGATACTTTTTATCCTGAAATTCAGCACGGTTCCCGCGGGAGAGGGAATGAAAGTTAAAATGTGTACTTATTTTTAATTCATCATTGCGTGGTCCGATTTCATTTATTCTTTTTTTGTTAGAACGAGAGTACTTTAAATATTGTCCCGTAAATATTTCAAGGTCATCGGTTTTGTGCTTCAGAAATTACAGACATTCAACCGTCAGTCTTAAGCTACTCCTATCCTGTGTGTGGAAAGGATATGGGAGGAGGAAAAGATAAGGGAAAAGGATGAATGCATGAAGGTGCATTCGCCGTTTCATAGGAAGAGTCTTTTAGACTTAGATAAGGCATAAAACTAATTAACTCTTGCGAAGCCGGGGCGGGTCAGCTAGTGTTCGTTAAAGTTAAACTCACGTTAACTTTAAAATATGGAACGCTTATTGCTTGCCTGTGATCATCGGCTGTCTTCAACCAATGAGCGTTCAGTATTTTAAAGTTAACATGAGTTTAACTTTAACAGACGTATGAGAAACGGGGGGTAGTAACGTGTAATCTCACCTAAAGCAGTATGCAAGCCGTTGAGTCCATCGACAAGTGTCCTTGTGAAGTGGTTAGCGCTGGAGGTAATGTGCGTGCGTTGTTGGGACGTTTCTTCGCGGAATGTTCGGGTCACTTGCAGGTTAGTAGACTCCACACTCCTGTAATACACATTTTAGGAATATAGTCGAGCTTCGCTATGAGCGCTACTACTACTACTGCTACTAATTATGGCTGGCATGATAGCTCAGTTGCCTCCTGATCTGTAGGTTGTGGGTTCAATCCCCACTCAGAACAAACATTTGTGTGATGAACATCGATGTTTGTTCCGTGTCTGGGTGTTATATTGTATTCTATGTATGTAATTACAAACAAAATGTATATACGATAAGTAGGTATACCGTTAGAACTAATAATTTCATTATTCATAATTTCATTTCACATACCTCATTTTTAATAATGATCAAATCTATAATGGTCGTTATTTATATATATTTTTCTTTATAATAGTTACTTGTTATATTGATCTTTTCTTAGATATATTATTAAAATAATGTTTAAATTCATAAAATCCAATGTGATAATGTTAATGTTAAGCATATTTTTTATTATATTTTTTTTAATTATAACGTTCTGTTTTTATAAATTTCATAATATTCATCCTTCATAATTTTATTGTTTAGAAAGTTTTTTTTGTATGTATTAGGTAACAAAACAATCATTTTCAGGGAGTTAGACATCCTCATAATCATCATCATCATCGTCGTCATCATCATCATCATCATCTTGCATGTATGCCCTAAAGATACTAAGCTAGTCTAGGGCAAAGTCATAAATAGGTGTGCAACGAGGTGAACAGTGACCACACGATGCACGAGCTGAGCGAGCGTGCCGCTGTAGCGGCCGGCGAAGTGCCAGAAGTCACTTGTGCGTATATAAAAACATTACGTATTATAAAGTGTTTAACTTTCATTTGTTTTATTGATTTTTGTTTTATGATTTAAGTAAGCTATCATGAAAAACGTTATAAATTTTTACTGTTATGTATTATACGCCTTATGAGTTTCATTCTTATAAACTTCGATGATTATTTCTTTTGATTTATAATAGAGAAAATTAGATATAGTAAAAGTATGTTAAATGACATTATGTGAAATGATGTTTATAAGTAACATTTTTATTTGTAACAAAATTATGATAAACGATTTTATAAGTTTCGACAGTTTTTTTTTTTTTTAAACTAGTTCCGCTTCTTTTACTAGATGGCGCAGTAAGTAATAGTTTAAACCTTTCAAACCACAGAGTAGTTGAAACATAAGAAAATGCTTAGAAATTCAGTTGAGTGGACCACGAGTACATTGTCCGTAGTATCTCCTAAGTAGTCTGTGGTGCATTCTTCTTAAGTAAATTGAAGTGCAGCAGAACTGCGACACCGATAAACGTTAATATTATGATCCAAAATAAAGCCGAGCTATCGCGCAACGAAAGCAAAACAATCGCAACAATTTAGAGTTGGCAGTCAGCATAGTGACACATTTCCTATAACCTGTGGTCTATGCTTGAAACAGTGACAGTGACAGATTTTGGTAAAACCACAACTGGCGCCATCTATTGGGTCATACATAAAACACCATTTCTTTTTTTAATAAAACGTCTCATTATATAAGTATTCTATCAATTATCTGGTTCCCATAATACAAGCTTTGCTTAGTTGGGGCTAGATGGCGCTGTGTGAAATGTCCATACATATTATTTATTTATTATAAGTTATGACATAGTAATTAATGAAACATTAATCGTGACATAGTAAATCAATCAACAACGGGACCCACAGAGCACGAAAAAAATACGCTTCATTTGTCGTCGTATGCGACATTTTTTTCAATGCTCTGTGACGGGACCCAAAGGGATAAATTTTCGAAGTGATTTGTAAGCTTGTAACACCGACCTGCGTTTGTCGACGGTGTCGTGCAAGCTGCGCACATGTGTGTTGATCACATCAGCCGTGGCCACCAGCTCGCGCGCCTGCTGCGCCAGGACAGCCTCGGTGGCGGAATGCCTCTCCGCCACGTGAGCTTCCTCCAGCATGCGCTGCTCCGTGCTCTTCAGAATCTGGGGCACAACAATATAGTATTGGCAAATGGGTGAATCAATGTCTTGGCTTTCAGTACAATATTCGAGTCATTCATAAAAAAGTTACTTTATTGGTATATACAAGAATATTAAGATAACTACTTCGTAACACTACTTATAATTGCCTGGTCAGATAGCTCAGTTGGTAGTAACCCTGCCTTCTGATCTGCAGGTTGTGGGTTCGATTCCCACTCGGGACAAACATTTATGTGATGAACATCGATGTTTGTTCTGTGTCTGGGTGATATATTGTATTCTATGTATGTATTTACAAACAAAAAGTATTTAAGTATTGTATCAGTTATCTGGTTCCCATACAAGCTATGCTTAGTTTGGGGCTAGATGGAGCTGTGTGAAATGTCCGCACATATTTATTATTTATAATTATGTAAGGGTTTAAATAAAATGTAGTAGGCTAGCATCCTGCTATTTTTTTATTGCACATCATTAACAGCCTGAAGACGTCCACTGCTGAACATAGGCCTCCCCCAGAGCACGCCACCTTGAGCGGCTGCTCGCCTCCTGCATCCATCGGCTCCCCGCGGCTTTCACCAGGTCGTCGGTCCACCGAGAGGGGGGCCGGCCCACGCTGCGTCTTCCGGTTCGTGGTCGCCACTCGAGAACCTTTCTTCCCCATCGGTTGTCAGTTCTACGAGCGATGTGGCCTGCCCATTGCCACTTCAACTTACTAACTCTAAGAGCTATATCGGTCACTTTAGTTCTCCTGCGGATCTCCTCGTTCCGGAGCTTATCTCGCAGGGAAACACCGAGCATAGCTCGCTCCATAGCTCGCTGCGCGACTTTGAGCTTACTAATGAGGCCAACAGTAAGAGACCATGTCTCAGTTCCATAAGTCATCACTGGCAACACACACTGATTGAAAACTTTCGTTTTCAGGCTCTGCGGTATTTTGGACGAAAAGATAGGACGAAGCTTCCCGAACGCTGCCCAGCCGAGTTGGATTCTTCGCGCCACCTCTTTGTCGAAGTTGGACCTACCTAATTGGACAATCTGTCCTAGGTAGACATACTTGTCGACAACTTCGAGAGTATCGTTCCCAACAATTACCGGTATAGGTGGAACATGAGCATTAGACATGATCTTTGTCTTGTCCATATTCATCTTAAGACCAACCTGCTGGGAGACTCTACTGAGGTCGTTGAGCATGGTGCTAAGGTCCTCGAGCGATTCCGCCATTATGACTATATCATCGGCAAAACGAAGGTTAGTGATGTACTCGCCATTTATGTTGATGCCAGATCTTTTCCACTCCAAGAGCTTGAAAACATCCTCCAATGCGTTTGTGAACAGTTTCGGAGAAATAACGTCTCCCTGTCTCACGCCTCTTTGCAATGGAATTTGTTCCGTACTCTGGTCCTGTAGTCGGACTGACATAGTGGCCTTACTGTACAAACACTTCAAAACTTCGATATACCTATAGTCAATTTGGCATCGCTGCAAGGACTGCAGCACCGCCCAAGTCTCGATTGAATCGAAGGCTTTCTCATAGTCCACAAACGCTAGGCATAACGGCCGATTATACTCTTCGGTCTTCTGTATAATCTGGCGCAGCGTATAGATGTGGTCTATGGTGCTAAAGCCTTTTCGGAAACCGGCTTGTTCGGGAGGCTGGAATTCATCAAACCTGCGTGCGAGACGATTCGTAATGACTCTCGAAAACAGCTTATACACATGACTCAAGAGCGAGATGGGCCTATAGTTCTTCAATAAGGTGTTATCGCCTTTTTTGAAGAAGAGCACCACCACGCTCTTGTGCCATGCCTCTGGCGTTGTACCTTCAAGGATGACAGAATTAAATAACTTCTGGAGGACTAAAAGTACCGGTCTACCACCCGCTCTCAGAAGTTCAGTCGTAATTCCATCTTCACCTGGTGCCTTGTTGTTTTTAAGCTGTTTGAGGGCCATTCTAATCTCGTACAGGGGATACCGTCTGTACTAATAATTTCATTATTCATAATTTCATTTCACATACCTCATTTTTAATAATGATGAAATTTATAATGGTGGTTATTTATAAATAACTTTGTTCATAATAGTTACTTTTTATATTGATCTTTTCTTATACAATTTATTCAAATAATGTTTAAATTTATTAAAAATTATGTTATAATGTTAATGTTAAGAATTTTTTTATCATACTTTTTTTTATTATAAATTTCATTACTTATAATTTCATAATAATCAGCATTCATAATTGTATTGTTCATAATGACTTTTTCATATTTTTTAGTTAACATAATAATAATTTTGAGGTAGTTAAATCATTATATACATATGCATGTATACCCTAAAGATACTAAGATACTAGTCTAAGGCAAAGTCATAAATAGGTGCGACGACGAGCGAAGCGAGGAGGAGCGTTAGGTTAACTGTGACCACACGACGCACGAGCCGAGCGAGCGAAGCGAAGCGTAGCGAGCGTGCCGCGGCAGCGGCCGGCGAAGTGCCAGAAGTCACTTATCCTTATATTAAAAAATTACAGAAACCATCTATATTAAGTTTCAGGTTACCGTTATTTGATTTAAATATTTTACACGTGTTTTTATTAGACATTTCAAGTTATTTATTAAAATAATGCACAAAGTTCACCAACAACACCAAAATCAACATAACATGAGAAAATATAAGTTATTTTACAATTACCCACAGTCCACACGTTAATTTTGTTTGTTTTGACTGGATGAAGTGCCTGCATAGATTGAAGAGCAAATTGGCTTGCCGTACTACGTTTTTATAACTGATTAGGATATATATAACAATCAACAGTTCCAGTCACATTAATTTACAGTATTATTGATATTTTGTTTTATGCTTAAAGTTAGTTATGGTAAAAGAACATTATAAATTTGTACTGTTATGTTATATACGCCTTATGAGTTTCATTCTTATAAATTTGGATTATTATTAATTTTGATTTATAATAAAGAAAATTAGATGTAGTGAAAGTATAATAAATCACATTATGTGAAATGATGATTATAAGTAACATTTTTATTTGTAACAAAATTATGACAAACGATTTTATGAGTTTCGACAGTGAACCCTCGTACAGGCTGACGTCCGGGATATCTTCGGTATAGTGTCGGACTAACTTGGCTCTGATGTCCTGAGCTGTGTTAGTAGCGGGCTTACGTGTCGAGGTGTATAACTGTCCATAGAAGTTCTCGATCTCTCTCAGAATCTCAGGCTTGGATGAAATGATGCTACCATTTTCGGTCTTCAGTTTTGTCATTTGGTGTTGCCCAATAGACGAATCCTTTGCGAACACTTTAGAGCCTTGGTTCCGCTCAATTGCGGCCTCAATACGTGAAGTACTAAGAGCACGCAAGTCGTGTCGCAAGGAACTCCAGATTCGTCTATTGAGTTCACCGTAGGCTGACATATCAACTGAAGACTGCAGCTTCATTTCGCTCCGGTCGGCCATTAGCTCAAGAGTTTTTTCTGAGAGCTTTTGAGTCTTCTTTCGGCGTTGGGTCTTAAAGAATTTCGATCCAACAGCTTGGACAGTTTCCACCAACCCGTCGTTTAGCTCGTCCACTGTGTTACAGTCGGCTAGGCACTGGAAGCGATTTTGGAGTTCCAGCTGAAAGCCTTCGGGGTTTTGGATTTGGACAGGATTTGGACGGAGCGTAGACTTCACCAGACGTGACCTTTCGAGCTTAACATTGATATTCAATGTGCCTCTAACAATACGGTGATCGCTACCGGTTTTCACCTTGCTGATCACAGAGACATCATCGAATATGTGCTTCTTGGTCGTCATGATGAAGTCTATCTCATTTTTAGTGGAACCGTCGGGACTTATCCACGTCCACTTCCTGGATGGCCGCTTCTCGTAGAAGGAGTTCATCATAAAGAGTTCCTCCTTCTCCATGAAGTCAGCCAGCCTCTGTCCTCGAGGGTTCCGCTGCCCGTATCCAAATGGCCCCACTCTCAGCTCATCGCTATTCCTTGTGCCCAACTTCGCATTGAAGTCTCCCATCACAACGGTGAAGTATGTTTCGGAAGTATGCATGGCTTCGGATATGTCCTCATACATAGCTTCTACTTCATCGTCTGAGTGTGCCGACGTCGGCGCGTATACCTGTATAACCTTCAACGAATACCGTTTGGTTATTCGGAGTACCAGGTACGCTACCCTGGCCGACACACTGTCGACTTTGACCACGTTGTTGACGAGAGACTTGCGGACGAGAAACCCGACACCTCCTTGGGAGAGTTGGTCTCCCTCCCGGTAGAAGAATAAGTTACCGGAATTTAGGATTATCGTGTCCTGTCCCTGTCTTCGGACTTCAGACAATCCCATTACATCCCAGCGTAACTTACCCATCTCCGCCTCTAGCTCGACCATCCTTTCGTCAGCCTTCAGTGTGCGCACGTTATGTGTTGCCAGGGCCAGGGGTCGTCGTTGGGGTTGGTAGCCGGGCGTCTGCCGGGGATTCTTCGCACCCCTTGCCCTGCCGTTACCGTGGCCGCTACCGTAGCCACGGGATAGCAGAGCTGCCGGGGACTGGGGGCCGTTTTTATTTGTGCTTGTCATTAGGGGGGGGGGGTTTGCCATAATCACCACGCTTGGCAGGCGGCTTGGTGATCGCAGTAGGTGAAGATTGATTGCCACCAAGACCGAGGGGAACGCTGCGACCCATTCCCTGGATATTCCCTTAGCCGCCTTCTACGGCACCCACGGGAAGAGATGGGGTGGTCCTATTCGTAACCGGGACCACACGGCACATTTTATTGCACAATTTAATAATATTCCTCAAAAAAGACCTTTTACTTTAACTGCTTTTCTGGTGCAACCCAGCCTTAGATTGTATGTAGATCTACCACAGCTTAATAATGAGGTACTATGAAGTTCATTTCTGACGTTACTGTGTTTGAGCTGTCTCTATTCTTGTAATTAATGTAATTGTAACTTTGTAATTTTTTTGAGATATTTAGTTTTGTTTTCATGACTGTTTATTTTTTGAGGAACTAAATTTATTTGTGCTATAAAAATGTCAGTCAAATACCCTATAGCAGTTTTTCATACTTACTTGATGAGTATCAACCAGCTTTGTCTTAGTACTATTGAGCTTGCTTTTCGTAACATTGAGCTCTGACGTCTTCTGTTCCAAGGTATTGCTGATATTGGAGAATATTTGATCCGCCTTAGCCATCTCCTCTTCCATGGCTCGCATCTTGAGAAGCAGTTCCTGTATCTCTTTCTTGTGCTGCTCATCTTTGAGGATCATTTCGGCGTACGTTTCGTTGGTTAGGTGCACACCTGAAGAGAACAATGATCTAACATTATAAAGATGTACAGCGCTGTGTGGTACCAGACCACCTGTCCATAGGTGCCGTAAGACCCAACTAAATTAATATCCAGGGAATGGGCAGCAGCATTCTTCCCGGTACAATATTTTGCTATCACCAAGCCGCCTGCCAAGTGTGGTGATTATGGCAATCCGCTATGACAGGGTCCAAAAGGTGGCGCTTTCTGGGGTCTGCTTGTTCAGCAGTGGGCGTCTTCCAGGTGATGCTGTGATATGATGTGGTTTAAATTATTTGATAGAGAAATATGTTTTATTGTGTTAATGACGTGACAAGCTAGGCGTTCGCCTGATGTTAAGCGATACGGCCACAAATAACAGTTGCAGTGTCACTCAAATCTCTAAAATATTGAGTTTCGCTCGACACTGCACTGCGCACGTCATCCTGAGACATCACACAGTCTAGTAATAAGATTTCAGGACTGCGAATTAAGAGAATAAAGTCTCATTGGCGCAGTAATTTCACTAGCTACAGTGCTTTTCAAAACGGAACACAGTAGTGTTTGCACACTATTGCTTGGCGGCAGAATAACTCGCAAAGCGGTGGTACCTACCTAAACGAACTTTGGAGAAAGTTCTACCACCTAGTTATAATAAATTAAATAAACTAAATTATAAATAGGCTATTTGACTACTTTTTAGTTTTTGTTTTATTTTATTAATCGGGATGTCTAATGCACCCTACAATCAATATTTCCTGGATTTCTTTCGTATTTTCGGTAAAAACCGATATTAAAGTTTGAATTTTAAAATTCATTCGGCAAACACTATTTTCATCATGGCGGCGGTCACGTGACCTACATGACGTCACAAATTAGTAAAAAATCTTCCTCTCTGTTAGTCATCAACCTAACTGAACATTCTTGCACTTAATATTTTATCATTTGTGCATTATCTCCTGCGCGAGTGTTCGAAGCAGTAGAGTAATATTGTTATGTGAATCAAAGAGTGATAAAAAGCTTAGAATATTCAAAAATAATGTCGTATAAATGGTGTATAGTGCCACAGTGCTCCAGTACTTCAATCAAAACACCAGAGAAACTTTTTATTCAGGTTCCCATCAATCCTGCTACACGGAAAAAGTGGCTACGATTAGTTCGCCGAGACCCTAAAAGCATAGCAGCCATTTCTACTGTTTTTATGTGCGAAGATCACTTTGATGTAAGTACCTGCTTACAGCGTAATTCTTCTATGTTACCCTTCGATCAGGCATATACTCGTTAAATTGAGCTTTACGCGCTCTGTTAAACACCGATTTATACCTACTCATAACTACTACAACACTACAACCTCATGAATCTTTGTGTAGGTACCTATTATAACGAAATTGTAATAAACTTTAACCCTAACCCTATAGCAAAAACATAAGTAGGTACCTATCGAGATAATTAGATCAAATGCATTCTAGTCCAGTATAAAAGGGTAAACTTTATAATCCACACATGGACTTTTTAAACATCCATGATTCCACATAAATAAAACTTTCAAACTCTACTATCAAATTACCTACAGGTGGAGAAGGATGTGGATGTGGCAAATTACATGAAGTTCAAAATGGGCTTTAGCAAGAAAATAGTTTTGGTAGATGGAGTTATGCCTCTAAAGTGTTACCTATTGCCAGTCAGATCGCAGAACACAGCTATCAGATGCTTGTATGTACTTCTTGAGTAGCATTTCGTAAGAGACAAAGATTAGATATCATCAAGGATGTGAGGAAGCCCATGAAGAAAATATTACTGAAACCTGTGTACACAATAATGATACTGAAATACAGAAAGCTATTGAGTTGGAGCCTGTAGTACTGCAAAAACACAAAATAAACAGACAACTACAAACTTTATAGAAACAGCTGAAAAATCTGTCCAAACTGCAAAGAAAGTTGTACATTGTCTAAGCAACTTAAATAAAGTATTTTAAGTATTTACCTAAAAGTGCTAAAATCTAAAATAGCCTATTTGTATGTTTACTAAAATTCTTTGATTTGTACCCAACCTACTATTAGGTACAATAAAACATTGCTGCCATTTGTTAATGTACCTACTTAGGTGTGTATGTTTATATGTTATGTTATTATGTAGGCAGCTATTCCTAACATAGGTAGGTCTTTGACGAGTAAATCCTATACTCGCAGTACCTGGGTACTTAACCTAAAACGCGAGTTCCAAACAATGATATTATCTTGAATGATTTTCGAATAAATAGTTAAAGAATAATACTTACGATGCTGTTTTTACGTTTTTTAGTTCCGCAGCATAATAATCAACATTATCTTTAAAGAACAAGACAATCATTAGGGCATCTACTTCGGGCAGATTACTACTGTTAGCTTGCACGAAGTGCCGCTCCATTTTTGTAGTAGAATGTAAACAAACAGCTCGCAAATCACTTGATAACTTTAAAGACACCTATTCAAAGAACGTAATAATAAAGTGAAATCCGTTTGTAGTGATTTTTATGTAACGTAGGGACCATTTAACACAGGTCCAGTAGATAATACTATACGATTTTCAAGTAGCGGATACGTGTTTACAGTTTTGTGACGTCATCACAGTTGCCACCAATCACAAAACGTTTAGCACCATTCATTTATCCTTCAAAAAATTATAAATTTTATTTGCATAAATTAAAGAAAATAAACATATTTTAGTGTTAAAATGATTGTTTTCAGCTTAATTAGGCCTCAATTAGTTAGGATGATAACAATTTTTTACATATTTTTATATGAGTCAAATAGCCTATTATGTCCTCAAACTAACCATTTTTATCCCTGCACGCTATCAAATCTCTCTTCAACCGATCAAATTCCTCGGCATATTGCTTCAACATGGCCCGCTTGGTCATCTTCTGGTTAATCTCCGGCTTGTTCTGTATATTCTTAGCTCGGTTGGCGTACTCCAGCGTGCTCATAGTTTCTTCCAGCTCCTTATGTCCTGGGGAGACGGTTGCTATGATTGAAGTCTTCGTTCGGCCGCCGAGTGATTCTTGGAGTATTCGAGTAAGCTTTGATTCTCTGGAATGATGACAATATTATGAAACAGGTTAATTTTCAATGTAACCAATGAAATATTTCAATCACGAAACAGGATTTCAACCCGCATCGCATCGTAATTTTATTTATTTTATTTTAATTGGGGGGCTAATATGTCCAGATATTAATTTAAACACATTTTAATTACGAATCGTGTATTGCGCTAGGTAGCCAGTACAAGAAGTGGGTATGTCACTGAATATTCTCAAGTACCCACTTCATCCACATTATTAGTACAACAAAGTAGACAAGTACCCTCTAATCAATCCTAACATTCCATCTACTAACAAGTACATTTATATACATATGACATACCTCCCCCCTAAGTATGATAAGAGTTCATTAATAACATTTAAATAAACTAAAGTTACAATACACAGTATCAACATAAATAAAGATTGTCCTTTGGTCGTTGATATGGAGTTTTGGAATGTAAATCTATTTTATGTTTTATTTTTCCTGGTGCAGATGAGGGCATGTCCGATGGTGGTATCCCTAACATATCTGCCCATTTTTCGGCATCTGCAATCTCTATTATTATGTCCTCTTGACTATCTGACACATCCATCTCACCATGCTCATTTCTACTATCTGGCTGTATCAATTGTTCTGTGACTGTACTTCCACCTTTTCTCTCTCCCTCCTCTGGCCTGGACTCTGTAGATTTCTTTTTAATTATTTGGTCTATATGACGATTAATCATATTGCCATCTTCTGTGCGAATCTTGTAGCTTAATGGACCATTTTTGTCACATACTTGGCCAGGTAACCATCTTGGACCAACTGTACTGTAATTTCGGTACATGACATTCTGGCCCGTGCTAGTCTCTCTCGTTTTCTTATCATTATTGCTGTTAATCTGTTTTTCAGTCCTCTTGTGTTGCAGGTTATCCGGGTGGATAGTATCTAGCAATGTCCGTAGTCGTCTGTTCATCAGTAATTCTGCAGGTGTTTTATTTGTTGTAGTGCATGGTGTTACCCGAAGTCCCAGTAGCAGATTTGGGATTCTAACGTCCCACGCTAAGTCATCCATTTTCCGCAGTTTGTCCTTTACAGTCTGCACCATTCGTTCAGCCAACTTGTTTGTAGCTGGGTGATAAGGCGCCGTGGTTACATGTCGTATGTTATTAGCAGTGAAGAACTGCTTTGTCTCGCTGGATACAAAACATGTACCATTGTCGGATACTACTACATCACATAGCCCATGGGTAGCAAACACCATTCTTAAGATTTTAATAACAGTGGCCGATGTGGTATTGTTAACCATGAATAGTTCCGGCCAGCGCGAGTATGCATCTAAACTACTATCAAAAAATATTTATTGTGAAATGGTCCCGCAAAATCTATATGGATTCGAGACCAGGGCCTTGTTGGTGTGATCCATTCATGTGTGGTTCTTGGTGGCATATGCCGATGTTCAAGACATTTAGTACATGTGGTCACTAGTGCTTCAATCTCTTCGTTGAGGTGTGGCCACCACACATAGCTTCTAGTTAACGCCTTCGTTTGTACTATTCCTGAATGTGTTCTGTGCAGCATCCTCAGCACCGCCCGCCGAAGAACATTTGGTACGACCACTCGACAACCCAACAGTAAGCAGTCATTTTGTAGTGAAAGCTCTAAACGGTTCAGCCAAAATGGTCGTAAATCATCATCCGTTATTCTAGTGGGCCAACCGCGCTGTACGTAGTAAATGACCCGTGATAGTGTCTTGTCACGTTTTGTTTCAGACGCTATGTGTTCAACATCATAGGGAAAGTCCTCAGGAGTTTCAGCCATTAACAAAATCTCACCGAGCTGTTGTTCTGGCTCTTCTGGGACCGGCTGTGGCCAGCGGCTTAGACTATCTGCAGAGCCAATCTGCGCTCCCGGTTTGTACACTATTTCGTAGTTATGTGATGTCAAAGCTATCGCAATTCTAGTTAAACGCGGTGACAGCATATTGGGCATAGGTTTTTTTGGATCAAATATGCCAAGTAACGGTTTGTGGTCCGTCACTATGCGAAAGTGCCTTCCCATCAGGTAATTATGGAACTTTGTGATACCAAACATAATTGATGTGGCTTCCTTGTCTAGTTGAGAGTAGCGTCTTTCATGTGAATGAAGTGTTCTCGATGCCATGGCTATTGGACGTTCGTGTCCATCTTCGGTTTCATGAGATAGTACCGCACCTACACCGTATTCCGAACTGTCGCATGTTAGTACAAGCGGTTTCAGTAAGTCGTAGTGTACCAACGTTAAGTCGAAGGTTATGAGACTTTTCGCGGTATCGAATGCGTTCTGTTCTCTTTCTGTCCACTTCCATGTCTGTGAAGTCTCCAACAACCTGAGAAGTGGCTCTAGTATTGTCGCCTTGTGTGGTATGAATCGTTCATAAAAGTTGTATAGGCCGAGAAATGCTTGTAGTTCCTGCTTGTTTTTGGGCTCAGGAGTATTAGCGATCGCTTCTACCTTACTTGGTGCAGGGTGGATGCCCGCCGCATCGATGATAAAACCGAGAAACTTTTTTTTTTTTTTTTTTTTTTTTAATGTGATTGAATGACGTGACGAGCTAGTCGTTCACCTGATGTTAAGTGACACGGCCGCCCATAACAGTTGCAGTGTCACCCGGAACTTTAAAACAATAGTTTCGCGCGACACTGCACTGCGCACGTCATCCTGAGACATCACCCAGTCTAATAATCAGATTACTAGACTGAGTGATCAGATCATAAAGTCTCACTTGCCCAGTAATTTCACTAGCTACAGTGCCCTTCAAACCGAAACACAGTAGTGCTGGTACACTACTGCTTGGCGGCAGAATAACTGGCAAAGCGGTGGTACCTACCTAGACGAACTTTGCAGAAAAGTCCTACCACCTAGTAAAAACTCTACTCGCTCTTTGTCGAATTTGCATTTAGTCTTATTAAGGCGAAGACCAGCTCGACCAATGCGTCCCAGTACGACGTCTAGTCTTTCCAACATCTCCTGCCTCGTGTGACCGCTTACGATAATATCATCGATCAGGACAGCCACGCCCGGAATGCCTGCTAGTAAGGATGTCATTAAACGCTGGAAAATCCCCGGACATGCTTTTACTCCAAACGCCAGGCGATGTACAGTATATAAACCTTTGCAGGTGTTCAATGTTAACAACTTTGACGTGTCCTCGTTAACAATCACCTGCGTATAGGCGCGGTCCAGATCTAGAGTTGAGAAAAATTTACCTCCTGCGACGGTAGCGAAGACTTCATTTGCCGTTGGCAACGGATATGTATCCGATTCGGTCGCTTCATTTACTGTGCTGCGATAGTCGCCACATAGTCTTACTTCACCTGACTTTTTAGGTATGGCTACCACAGGTGTAGCCCACTCAGAGTAGGAAGTCGGTCGTAATACTCCTTCGCGACTTAGCCTGTCGATCTCTTCTTCAACTTTATCCTTTATAGCGTAAGGGACCGGCCGGGCCTTCAGAAATTTCGGCGTCGCCCCTGATTTTAAATGTATCGCCACCGGCTCTCCACTGTAAGTACCGAGTCCGTCTTCTTTTCCTTGTCATTTTCACTTCAACAGATTGTTCTTGTGTTTTCACCATAAAAACCTTTCAAGTCTTGATAAGAGGTTCCAGTAAATTTTGTTTAGGTAGTAGGTATACCTACTTAAGTACTTACCTATGAGGCTTTTTATTTTAAAAAAAACGCTAGTTCCGCTTCTTTTCTAGATGGCGCTGTATGTACATAGTTTAAACCTTTCAAACCAGAGATTAGTTTAAGCATAAGAAAATGCTACTACCTACAAAGAAATGTCAAATTCAGTTGAGTGGACCACGAGTACATTGTCTGTAGTATCTCCTAAGTAGTCTGTGGTGCATTCTTCTTAAGTAAATTGAAGTACAGCAGAACTGCGAGACAGATAAACGTTAATATTATGATCCAAAATTAAGCCGAGCTATCCCGCAACGAAAATAAAACAAACGAAACAGTTTAGAGTTGTCAGTCAGTATCGTGACACATTTCCTGTAACCTGTGGTCTATGCTTGAAACAGTGACAGTGACAGATTTTGGTAAAACCACAACTGGCGCCATCTATTGGGTCATACATAAAACACCATTTCTTTTTTTTAAATAAAACTCCTCATTATTTAGGCCACATCGCTCGTAGAACTGACAACCGATGGGGAAGAAAGGTTCTCGAGTGGCGACCACGAACCGGAAGACGCAGCGTGGGCCGGCCCCCCACTCGGTGGACCGACGACCTGGTGAAAGCCGCGGGGAGCCGATGGATGCAGGAGGCGAGCAGCCGCTCAAGGTGGCGTGCTCTGGGGGAGGCCTATGTTCAGCAGTGGACGTCTTCAGGCTGTTAATGATGATGATGATTATTTAGGCAGTTTAGAAAAATACAAAACAAACACACATTGGTCAGTTTTTCACATCCGCGCGCTTTTCGTTCCAAAGAGTATCTTTGTTACATTCACCACATATTTTTTTTTACTTTCATAAGTTTGACTCCATACGAATTGAGTATTTAGCCAATGTCAATAATAAGATTATATAATACTTACTTTACAGCTGGAGTATTGCATTAACCTATACGATGCGTACTTAATTAGTTTTGTTAATACTAATTAGAAATCACAAGTATTTACGTACGCCACTGTAAAAAGAGTTGACATTTATATTATGTCCGGTATTTACCACGTTGTCTCATTCCCACTGCACTTTCAACATAGTGGTGGGAGTGAGAAAATAACATGTGTACAAAGCTCTAATCAGATTCACTTTTGCAAAGAATGTTCCATTTTTAGGGTTCCGAAACAGTTTTAAAATAAAGGAACCCTTATAGGTAACTGTACTTACCTATTAATATTAATAATATGACATTGATAATACTGTTTTTTTATTATTTGTTTTTATATTGTATACATTAAATGACTTTTTTTTTAAATATTTTATTTGTAACGCCTTAGACGCTTTTTTGTACTGTTATGTTACAAACTGTAAAATAAATTGAATTTGAATTTGAATATGAATTTGAGGTAAGATCACTTTGTTGCCCGTCTGTTTGTTTTTCTAAATATCTGTCGAGACCATTACTTATTTTAGGAATAACGGAAAGAATTAAGCTGAAATTGATATATATGATCAATTAATTCAAATACGCCTATCAACATAATCATCATCATCATAATCATCATCATTAACAACAACGTCCTGAAGACGTCCACTTTCAAAGACCTTTCTTCTTCTTGCCAAATTCTAATAAACTTTACAACTTGTCCGTAGAGCCAAGCAATTACCACCAAAAAAGAAAAAAGAAGTTTAAATTCTGATTGCATAAATACACCCAAAGATATAATTAACCTTCTTGGAGCAACCGAGTAACCAATAATTTTTACTCTAACCTGTGGTTTGTCCCAAATAGAATATAATTGCTTAGTTTGTTCATTGAAAAGCCCACAGACCTAAAATATTTTAACTATTAAAACTCATTTACTTACGTGAAAGAAGAAGAAGAAATCAAAATCGAACGTTACACGGCCATGTTGCTAATTCGAGGATCTTACCATAAAGTATAATTATACTTACCTATATCTAAGTATCCTTAGAGTATAGACTAAAAGCATAGAGAGAACTTCATTATCTGTCAAGCGTACCACTTTTTTGGACACTTTTTATAAGAAGTGGACACTTTGATGTGAATGTGTCTGACAGATTTGTATAGAAAAACCTTAGAGTATAGACTAAAAGCAAAGAGGGATCATCAAAACGATAGTATATTTGTACTGCTCACACGTATCGCTACGTCAGTGGCGAAGGAAAGAAACAAACATATAGTAATTAGCTACACTTGCGAAATTTCTCCGTACCATTTTTTCGACTCGAGTCAACTGTTTTTTCTGTTTGACTTTTCGCAAGCGTAGCTAGTTACTTTATGTTTGTTTCTTTCCTTCGCCACTGACGTAGCGATACGTGTGAGGAGTACAAATATAATATCGTTTTGATGGATATCTCTATGCTTTTAGTATATACTCTAAGTAAGTACCCTTTTAAAACATTTTTCATAAAATATTTCGTATCATTGGCTAAGTACAAATGTCGTCTAATGCCAAAATAAAAAAAACATCTACTTTCACACTATTCATATTTGTTGGTATATGTATCTATTTAACTTCTAAAATGCTAAACAAACCTGTAAAAATATAAATAGGAAACCTATAAAATGTTTTGATTCTCTAAGAGTAGCGGTACTAATATTACTCTTTGGTCATATCCATTCACAGAGTCTTTTTCTTTAATCTTTGCCTCCAGATAAACATGTGGCACAGAGTGTAGTCGATTGTTTTTTTTTCTAATCTGTGACAATATGTGGTAACTTACAACCACAGCTTACAACTTACCGTTATGGCGGAAACAGTAGCCAACTTAAAAAAAACTTACCTAAAACCTTTACCTAAAAACCTAACTTAGTAACGTACCTAAAACCTTCCCATTCATTCAATAACGCATTTAAAAATATTGATAGACAGAGAAGAGTTAGTTGTATGAAACGTGCGCTACACTTATACGTGTAGCGCACGTTTCATACAACTAACTTTTTTCTTTATGGGAGTCCCATCTCTTCAGCGTAAGCGGTTATTTTCTCTATGCTTACTATAAGTAACCAAAAAAAAAACCATCAAGCGGCCATGTTGTTTAAAACTCCGATTCGTTCCGTAATGAAATCTTAATAATTGGTCATCAAATTTTTTTAAACGATATTTCAATTTTAATATATCCTATGTTAAGCGCCGGTTATTTCTAAGCATATTAGTAAAAACCGCATGAAAATCCATTCAGTATTTTAGGAGTTCAGTAATAACAAACAAACAAACAAACAAATAAACAAACAAACAAACAAACAGACAAAGTGTTTAAAAAGTGGCTTAACGTGATCAGCGGCTAATTTTAAGCCAACCTGTGTAATTTTTTTGTTGATATCTTGCAATTACAGACTTTTTTATCTCTACAGTTTTATTATATGTATAGATGACAGGGGCTCACATCTATCATTACAAATTAAATAACAAAACAAATTCAGAGAGCCATTTTAAATATTTTGATTAAATTTCAATGTATGTCAATTCAATAAAAAAAATAACTTTTTAAAAACGGGTAATAAATGATGGAGGTCTGAGGAAAGAACAAAATTGAATTGATAACCTCACTTTTTGAAGTTGGTGAAGAAGACTTGTACCAACCTGTATGGTATATGAGGATGCCTCTCCACCAACGCTGTAATTACTCTGCCAAGGGTCAGCAGCGACTGGTTAATTTTGACACACTCCCTGGCCCGTTCCTTCTTGGTTGGGTTGTCCGAGCCAGCCTTGCTGATGTTCTCCGAGCCGGCCAGGTCCACCAGGTTCAACTTGCCGATCTTGACCAACTCCTCATCTTCCTGGCCGTTGTCTTTCATGTGTACCACTATCGTGAACACTGTGTGGGAACGGCTGGAAAGAGTACAGTTACTTAGTAGGTACCAGTTTTGTCAGTTCTTCTGCCGCCCATTAATCACGTGAGGTTCGAAAAAGGGGAGGGGTGGAGTTTCGGAAAAATCACGAAACATCACCAGAGGGGAGGGGCGTATAGCAATATATCACGTGTATTTATTTTTTACACGCAACTTTACCGTAAGTAAAGGAAGGGGGGGGGGGGGGACTTTAAAAAGTTGCTAACTACCTACTAACTACATCACGTAATTAATGGACTCCTGTGTTCCTATGTTGAATGGCAACGTATTGTAGCTAGTGCTATATGACTGCTATTTTTAGCAGTATTAAAAATTAAATATCTAGTGTAATTCCGCTAAAAGATCATATAAGATTATCTATATTGGGGAAGCTGCAAATGATTGTTGTAGGCAAATGTATTACAAAAATGATTAGAAAAGTTTATAATGTATAATATTTATTGAAACCAAAACTGGGACGGCTAAATTGGTCCAACATTCATTGCGCAGGATTAGGAAAAACCCAGTAAAAACCTAATCAGACCAATGGCAAACTAACATAAACGACATATTGGTCTGATTAGGTTTTTACTGGGTTTTTCCTAATCCTGCGCAACGAATGTTGGACCAATTTAGCCGTCCCAGTTTTGGTTTCAATAAATATTATACATTATAAACTTTTCTAATCATTTTTGTAATACATTTGCCTACAACAATCATTTGCAGCTTCCCCAATATAGATAATCTTATATGATCTTTTAGCGGAATTACACTAGATATACTTTTTTTTTTTGTTATTAAGATGAACTTCCGCGAGGTCACGCCTGAGTCAATCAATTAAATTAAATATCTCATTAAATGACGAAGAATAAAACATTTTTCTTTCTTTCTTTCTTTTCTTTCCAAGTTACAAGCATTTTAAAACACAGGAATAGAAAGAGTCAGCTCAAACATGCAGTGACGTTATTTCTTGGTTCGTCATAGTACCTTATTACTAAGCTGTGGTAGCTTTACATTGTATGTAGAATCTCTTCGGCATGAGACGAACACACGTCACAACGTGGGTTTTTATAGTAACTGTTGGGGAAGCTCAACGCGATCTCTGTTTTACGAGAAAGGGTCAGGACATACCTGTACTACCAAAATATTCATTTTCACGTCAGTGAGAAGTTAACAGAATATTTTAAGGATTGATTATATTTAAGTAATAAGTAATGTACAAGTGCTGACGTTAAATAATGCATATCAACCTAAGAAACAACGCTGTACGAAGCCGAATACACACAGAGTGTGAGTAACAGAGATAACGTTCTACGAAACCAACTATCTCCCTGTGAGTGACAGAGATAACGCTCTATGAAGCAGAATATCTCACTAAATAGGAATATGACTTTCTTTAGCTACAGTACAAGAGAACACAAAATTTTAATTACATAGGTAGTTTAAGTTTGATTATGCTTCCCCAAAGCGTGATCTAACATTGCAGAAACCAACCCAAAAATACTTCTACTATTCGAATTGTCATCTCAATGTAATGACTGTTAAGTTCATGTATTTTTTTATTTCTTACTTAAATAATACAATAGTTTCGTTACATTTCTTCACTCAGGAAACATAGTCAACTAATCTTTTTACAATACGAAATAACTTACAATAACATTGTCGGATTTCTGTTAAGATTGGGATGGCCGCTGCAAGTTAAAATTATTTACTAGTTACTTTTAATCTTGAAAATAATTCATGATTTTTATTTGTGTCACGGGCTATTGAAAGTAAAAATATTTAAAAGTATAAATTACCTTGACTGTGCATTCATAAGGGTTGAAGCTACCTTCTTCCTTACTTGTCCTTGCGCCATAATTTTGTATACTTCATTTTTGTTGTTAACCTGTAAAAATAATAGATATTTGTATCATAATGGACATTATGCAACACTACTATTTAGACAAAATTGTTGAAAATTGTACTGTTTAACTCGACTTGGTGAGGTGGGTTTGGATCCAAACAATAGCTTCTTCTACTGACGAAGCCTTAAAGTTGATTCTTATTAAAGAATCAACTTCAAAGCTTGAACCCTAGGGGAAGAGCATGATTATGATAATGCTGCGCACGATAGCACTCACGCTACCGCCTCTCGCTCCAGGAATTATAGACGATCCTGAGCGATAGAAATGAATAGAGAATGAATAATGGTGACAGATGTGGCTCAATACTAAATAATTTATTTGTAATTGGGTCATCATCATCGTCATCATCAACAGCCTAAGACGTCCACTGCTGAACATAGGCCTCCCCCAGAGAGCACCACCTTGAGCGGCTGCTCACCTCCTGCATCCTTCGGCTCCTCGCGGTTTTCACCAGATCGTCGGTCCACCGAGTGGGGGGCCGGCCTACGCTGCGTCTTCCGGTTCGTGGTCGCCACTCGAGAACCTTTTTCCCCCATAGGTTGTCAGTTCTGCGAGTAATGTGGCCTGCCCATTGCCATTTCAACTCACTAATTTTAAGAATTGTTATCAGGTATAATCTGTAATCTTTTTAACTGCCATGTTGGCTAAGGAAATAATAATGACCTACCCTCCTCTCTTCTAATTATGCATGCCCAACAGGGTCCACGATGAACTGGTATTTAAAAAACGAATATCTGTAAACAACATTGTATGCAAATAAACAATTGAAAATGAATTGAATTACCGTAATTTCCTCCAGCCCGTTAACAATATTGGAGCCCTTCCTGGTGATGTCCTCATAGATCCTCAGTTTGGAGTTGTCTTCAGATGAGGAGAGCAGGTCAAACAGCTCTTCGTTGTACAGCTCCAGGTATGACACCCGGACTGTGTACTCCGTGTTGGATAGGCGGAGCTCGTCATATAGTTGGGAGAGCGCTCTGGGAATGATTCCAGTTAGGGGATCCTGGAAAAGTCTTCAAGATAAGCCTCTCTACTATGTTATTTTCCCCTTGAGTTGAGAGCTAATTTTCCACCTGCATCCATCAGCTCCCTGCAGTTTTAACCATATTGTCACTCCACTAGTGAGGGGCCTACTACGCTGTGAACCGGAAGATGCAATGGTGCATGTAACTTTACCGAAATATGGTAATGGTAACATAAATGATTTCAATCATGTTAATGTGTTGTGTGTGTGTGTGTGTGTGTGTGTGTGTGTGTGTGTGTGTGTGTGTGTGTGTGTGCGTGTGCGTGTGTGGGGGGGGGGGGGGGTGTGTGTGTGGTGTGTGGTTAGTTGTAAGATTGTATACATTACTAAAAATATTGTTTACTAGCTTTTGCCCGCGGCTTCGCCCGCGTGGACTGTCCCTCAGGAACCGTTTATTTTCCCGGGATAAAACTGCTCTTTTAGTGCACCCCTACACTATGTCAAATCAACGTATCTTCGAAATTTCATGATTTTGGCTTCAGCGGTTTAGCCTGCGCGAGCGTCTTACGATGGGACTTTGTCCTGTATTTTTTACCCCTTGTAAGGGATGAAATTCAAAAAACGCCGCGACCCGTATCTAATTATCTAATTATTATGTATGATTTATACACATTCAGAATTTCAGTAAGATACGGTAATTTTTAACAATTTTTTTAACCTCCCTACGCTACGTGTCGAATTTCGGAATAACTAAAAGATACCATTTCTTTTATTTTTATATTTGTTTGTATGTGTTAAGTTTCAAAACGATACGTCACAAAATGTAGGTTTTTCATACAAACGTTTTTTACCCTTTTTACCCACTTAGCGGATGAATTTTCAAAAATCCTTTCTTATCAGGGGCTTTTTTTTTATAACATGGATGGACAAACAAGCTGACGGCCCGCCTGATGGCAAGCAGTTACCGTCGCTTACGTTATAAAAGGAAAACACCCTCCAAATGTCAAGTCTATACATCCAGCGGTTTGGGCTGTGCATTGTCTGTCAGTCAGTCAGGACAAAGCCTTATATATATAATAGATTAACAGGATATTTACCATGTAATTTTCACATTTGTCGAGTTGCCCATATTTTAGTAATGTTAGTGACTATGAAAGTTTAAAACCTTGCAAGTATACATACAGACTGCCAATCGGTATCGGCCCCTGTGCATTCTCCAACCATGGTGTGAGTTTTTCCAGTTCCAGTCTGTCCATACGCGAAGACTGTGCAGTTGTACCCAGCAAGCACCTCCTCAATCAGGGGGCTAACCACCTGCTGGTATACCTCCACCTGGGGGACATATACTTAACACTTGAATCATTTACTGTAAACATATTATGGTATACCTCCACCTGGGGGACATATACTTAACACTTGAATCATTATTTACTGTAAACATATTATATGTGTATTAGGTTTAGAAACATAATATGACCCCATCAGGGTATAAGGTTTACTGTGTGGTCCCAGTATCAAAAACCTGACAAATTAAAGCAACAATTTATTACAAAGAAATCTTTTAAAAGGTTTTTAGACATTAGAAATACCTGGTTAGCGTTTGGTCCGAAAGCACGGTCAAAAGTGAACTTCTTAGTGTGAATAGCCTGCTGGGACTGCCGCACCACCACCTCTCGGTTGTGAACCACCTCCACCACATTGAAGGATTTAATATCACGCTCCCTCTGGTTTAGAGGCCTGAAATAGATATTTAAACATAAAAAAATATTTGGCAAGGTAGATACAGGATGGAGAAGAATAATGGAACCAATTTCTGACATTACTCATACTCTAATCTCAATTTGTTTTCTTCAAAGTAGCCCAGTTTCCCAAGAACAACTCCTTTGAAGTACAAAAAGGTAATTTAAGTTCTTACCACTGTATATTTTAGTCAGTAGGTACTTTCACTATTATTAACATTTATTCTGCACTGGAGGTTGCCACTTCTCATGCCTTCAAACTATACTTATGGTAAAACTGTAACAGGGTCAGTTCTGTATATCAAAGATATTTTGATAATTTTTGTTGGAGGCCAAGCCAAGCCAAGCCTGCTTGGCAAGCAAGCAAGCTTGGCTCAGCCAAGCTTGCCTGCTTGGCTGAGCATCACGCCAAAACTACTGAATGGATTCAAATGAAACTTGGCATGATTTGAGTTCACATTACGGGGTAGGCTATAGGATACTTTTAATCCCGAAATTCAGCACGGTTCCCGCGGGAGAGGGGATAAAAGTAATGATATTTACTTATTCAATTGACTTCTTGGTTTATGGCTTCTGTGGCTAGTTGTCACAATTCTGCCAATGTCCGTTTCATGCTAGTGTCATGAACTTTTGGAGATGATGCTAATATTAAGAATAGGATCGGTGGAGATGAGGGAGACTCAACCCGAATGCTGTGCAGACCAAGATGATTTATTCTGAAAAAACATAGAGACAACACAACTAAGACAAACACAATGTTAATAAAACTACTATATATTATATTATGGTTAGTTATACATAAAACTTGTTTTACTTCATGCTTGGGTATATTATTTGAATACTCATACATATATATATCTTATATACTTAATAATATATACTACAACCTAATTTTATTTATACTAATGAATTTACGTATTATAAAATTGACTAATGGTGAAAAGGTAAGGGATAATAGACATTTTAAGGAAGTAGGACGTGGGATAGCTGAGGGGAGGATATCATAAAGTGAACAACGTAATTTAGGACAGTCAAAAAATATGTAGTCCACGGTTCCTTTGTCCAGGCCACACTCACACATAGAGTGATCCCTGATCCGGAGTTTGGCTAAATGTACAGGAGTGCATGAATGTCCTAATCTTAGCCGACAGATTGTGGAGGTGGTAGTTTTATTAGCTTTTCGAAACTTAAAAAACCAGGGGGCAGCTGGGATCTCTGGTTGTATGTCGCCATAGAATTTACCTTTCTGATTTTTGGAAGTTTCCCAGAGCTTTGACCAAGATGCTTGTAGATGAACTTTTGGGAGAAGACAAAGGTCATGGGAATATATTTTAAAATGGTCCAAAGAGCCTGTCTGTATAGCATTTTTAGCACAGGAATCAGCGGTTTCATTACCAGGAATTCCTGAGTGTCCTGGAATCCAAGCAAGGATGATATTGATACTAAGGTTATGGCACTCATATAGCGCTTGTTTGATTTTAAAAATTAAAGGGTATCTAGAAGAGGATCTGAAAGGATTAGAGAGAATAGCTTCGAGACAGCTTTTTGAGTCAGAGAATATTATAGAATTTAGAAGGTTATGCGATTTAACAAACAGAATGGCCTCCAAAAGAGCAAGGGCTTCACCAGTAAACACGGAAGAGCAAGATGGACTCTTAAAGCTTAAACATATTTTTGAGCAGGGAATTCATACTGCTGCACCAACAACACTGTTGGAGGAGAGCTTGGATGCATCAGTAAATATTCTGCGTGCATCAACAGAATTTTTGGTTATACCAAAATCTAACATTACATTAGGTTGGAATGTGAGGGCTTCATATGGGGTTGAGTATAGAAGATTTGTAGTGAACTGATTGACTGGATCTGGAAGTTTAGACAATTTGATAAAACTAAGGAGTAAGCATGGTGTTTTACTAGAAATATTGGAAGAGTCATATAGGTCCGAGAGATGTTATAATTTTGGAAGGAGGGGATGATTAGAGTATTGAACTAGTTTAAAAAGAAATCTATCTGAGAGGAACTGACTACGAATGATTAGAGGAGGATCACCACACTGCTTGCAAGGCATTGATCGGACAAGATTTCATGGCTCCAAGAATAATTCTCAGGCATTTTGACTGAATTTTGGTGATATTATCTTGGCCGAATTTGTTGCAGGCGTTCAAAAGGAAGGAGCCGTAATCAAAGTGGCTTCGAATTATGGCGTTATAGAGAAGCTTTTGGGTATAAGGGTGAGATCCCCACCAGACCCCAGAAAGCGAACGAAGTATATTAAAATTCTTTTCACATTTTTGAACTATGCGGTCAAAATGGGAGTTGCCAGTCATTCTTGAGTCAAGTAAAATGCCTAAAAATTTGGTGCTACTACATTGTGGGATAATTTCTTCACCTATAAATAGTTCAATGTGCGGAATTAATCTTTTTCGTGTGAAAGCTACCACTGAGCTTTTAGAAGCGGACAATGACAGGCCATGGTCATGTAACCAATCACTAAGGTATGATAAAGTAGAGTTAAGTCTATTAGTTGCTTCTTCAATTGAGTGTACTTGTACATAGAGAGCAAGATCATCAGCGTACTGAAGCACTTCACAAAATGAGTTTACAGACCTCTCTAAGTCGTAAGTATAAAGACTGTAGAGTAATGGACTGAGTACTGATCCCTGTGGCAAGCCTTTCCATACAGTCTTAGGGTGTAGGAAGGTGTTATTTGATTTTATTATTACCGACCGTTCCATAAGCATATTACATATGAATCGTACAAGCTTCTCTGGAATACTCAGCTGAATGAGTTTTCTCCTGAGAACCGGAAGCAGGACATTATCGTATGCTGCCGCCACATCAAGGAACACTCCGAATAGAAGCTTTTTTTCCTTAAATGTTATGAAGATGTCAGTCGTTAAAATCGCTAAACTGTCCATGGTACTTAGTCCCTTCCTAAATCCATATTGAGATTTGGCCAGCAGTGAATTATTTTCAACAAACCATTCCAACCGCTGTTTAATTAGATGTTCTGTAATTTTACTTAAGACAGATGACAATGCTATTGGTCTTCTACTGCTTGGATCAGAGGGATCCTTACCAGGTTTTAATATTGGTATGACAATTTGCGATTTCCATTGGTCTGGGACTATGCCATTTTGGAAAAAATGATTAATAAAATCTAAGTAAATTTTTTTGGCTTTATCAGAAGATTTAGTTTTAAAAGAATAAGGGGTTCCATCAATGCCGGGAGAAGAGTCAGTCAGTCCGTCTAGGGCAAATTTTATTCAGAAAGGGAGAATGGGCAATCAAAGCAGTTGTGAGATGGTATGAAGGATGGTAGTGAAGGTAAGGAATCAGCGCTAGGAGCAGAAGGGGGGGCTAATTTATCTGAAAAGGCCTCTAACCAAGACGAGGGGTCGTTGGCTGATATATTCTCATAATTAGATGCTCCTCTAAAACGTTTAATCTGTTTCCAGACCAGAGATGATGGGGTTCTTGGAGATAGGCCTTCACAGACATTTATTCATCCCAACTTATTCGTTTTAGAGACCAATCTTTTGACCTTTGCTGCGGCTTGTTGGTATTTTAAGAAATTTGCCTCAGTCATGGATGAGTTGTAGTTTTGTTCTGCCTCTTTACGCTCCAAAACTGCAGAGGTGCATTCAGAATTCCACCACGGAGTTGAGATTCTGAAATCTTTAGCAGGCTTCTTAAGGGGGACGTGGAGATCAGCAAAGGAAAGCTTGTATTTTAAAGAAGGGCAAGGATTGCAGTAAGGGGATACCTTGTCGGGAATAGAAATAACGATAGGAAAGTGGTCGCTACCATATGTAAGCGGGAGAACTGTCCAAGAGAGAAGGGGATGAAGTGATGGTGAACACAGAGAGAGATCAACAGCACTTTTTGGATTTTGAAAGGGAAAAACTCTTCGGGTAGGGGAACCATCATTCACCACACAGAGATTTATATCATGAAAGATGTCTAGAAGTGAGAGGCCAAATAGGTCTGAGTGGCTAGAGCCCCATAGGATGTGGTGGGCATTAAAATCACCCATTACCATCATTGGTGGAGGAATAGAGGAAAGAAGAAGTAAATCTGGAATAAGAGAAGAATTGGAGTGAGGAATATAAATTGATACAAAAGAAATATCTAAGGATCTGATACCAACTATATTGATATCAGGGGGGTGGGGAGGGAGGGGGACTGAAGGGAGCGCTTAGTTAGTAAAGCACTTCCTGCATACCCGTCAGCCCTGTCGTCCCGTAGACAGGAGTAACCTGGCACCCGAAATTGGGAACCCGGAACTAACCATGTCTCCGAGACGGCAATGACTGACGGGTGGAATTTAGTAATTAAGTGGGCCAGTTCATGCTTCTTTCGACGCATGCTCTGGGCGTTCCACTGCAAAATCTTTAATGGATCCATATTGAGATAACGAGACTAATTGTGTGATTTTAGAGGCAACGTTGGACGGTAAAGGTTGAGGGTTCATGAGGATGATGTTGATGATTAAATTTATAAGAGTTTCCAACATATTGTTGTTTTGGGGGGAGGAATCTGAATGCTGGTTGTTGTTTAGAGCACAACCATTCTGTAATGATGGTGCTGGATCAGCTACAATCATTTGGTGGGCAACTTTGACATAAGACTTCCCGAGTGGGGTTTTAGGCTTGGGGGTAGCATAAACCGTCTTTGCATATGAGCGGCTAGACCGTATTAGGCGGGGCTGGGAATCCTGGAAAGACCCGGAAGTTTGAGAGGAGGGGATGAGGGTTGATGTAGGTTCTTGTGAAACTTCGGCATAAGACCGAGAGACCTTTGGGAACTGAGCTGCAGCTTCTTCATAAGATATACTATCCTGGGCCATCACAATTTTAATAGATTTTGCCTTTCATGCTCCGGGCAGCCTCTGTAAGTGGCAAAGTGCCGACCCGAGCAATAAAGGCAGAGGGAGTCCTTTTCTAACAACTATCACCGGTATGTTCCTTGGTACAACGGAAGCATCGAGGTTTAGACCTGCATTGTGTCTTTGCATGTCCGAATCGGCAGCATGTAAAACATTGTATGGTTGGGTACTTATACAGTTCCACGGGCAGAGAGGTGTAGTAGGAGAAAACTCTTGTTGGTAAGATTTGACCTCGGAAGGTCACTACGACCGTCTGGGTCGGGACCCATGTGACTTTTCTTTCCTCACTATTTTTTCTGTTGAGACGCCTAGCTTTCAGTACCTTGCCACAGCCTGACGGGAGATCGAGGGACTCTACAAACTCAGTCATTGACATATCTGTGGGAACCTGTCGGATGAGACCCATCCGGGTGATGTTATAGGTAGGTATTGTTGCCGCATATTTACACATAGGGAGAATTGGAGAAGATAGAAATTTATTTGCATCATCAGCGGAGGTAAATTCTACGGAAATTTTATTTCGTCCTACTTTTTTAACTCCATCGGCGCAAATGTTTGTGACCTTGTGGGATTTTAAAAATTGCCCAAATTTAATTGGTCTTATAGTGGTGCCAGCGGAAAAGTCTGGTTCTGAACGAGAAACGTGAACCACATAAGGACCTTTATCAAGTGCGCTGTATGACAGACCGCCGATAACAATAGTCGGGTCTGTATACACGGTTTCAATTGACGCAGATGCTAGTTCTGTTGATGTAATTGTTTTTTTTTGCAGGAGGCTGTACGGTTCGTACGGCGCTTAGCTGCACTTGTAGATGGGATATTAGAAGGGGGGTCCGGTGGATCCGGTGGACGCGGCGGATCACACTCCATGATGGCGGCTTGAGGTTAGAAACCTCAAAGCCGGGAAAAAATATATAAACACAGAAACTACTGACTTACCTCCACCTGATTAGGACAACACAACACTTATATAAATCAAATTGGTAATATTTTGTTTCAATTAAGGCCGATTTAAATATAAAAACACCTAAACCTCTCCGACAAGTTCACTCGCTATCACTTCCAAACTACTATATCTATGTACTTATTTGTAATTCATTAACGCGCAGTCCGATTTTATTCAAATCAAATCAAATCAAATCAACTTTCTTTTTTTATTCATTATTTTTTTGTTGAAAAGGGGGTGTTTTAAATATTGTCCCGTAAATATTATTACAGACATTCAACCATACAATTTAAACATACTATGGGAAAGAGAGAAGGGAGGGGGGGAAATGAAACGGTGAAAGTCGGTCCTTTCACCTTAATTATTATAAATTTTTGTGTTTTTGTTGTTGTTAAAAATTCAACTTTTTAAGCTTTAATCTTACAAAATATGTACAATTGCATTTCGTTTTTTTTTTAAATGTATTATTGTTGTTGTTGTAGTACAAATGTATTGTTATAAAATGATTTTCATAAGTGTGCCTATATATGATAAAAAATTGAATTGATACTTTTTTGTTTGTTTGTAAATACATACATAGAATACACTATAACACCCAGACACAGAACAAACATCAATGTTCATCACACAAATGTATTCCTTGGGTGGGAATCAAACCTACAACTTATAGTTCAGAAGGCAGAGCTACTACCAACTGAGCTAACAGGCCAGTCAAATAACAACACCGTCTCCTTAAAAAAATTATTAAAAGCATCTCTGTCTTTATTAACTTTTCCAAACTAAATGGCTGAATGGATCTTGATATAATTTGGTCTGTAGAATGACAAAATGCTTTTTATATTTGTAGTGATAAATGGCTAGATAAAGAAGTATTTATTACTACTCACAATAACACCTGTCATCCTACTAATATTACAAATAGATCAGCGCAGATTGAAGGGAAAACAATGTGTATAAATGTTAAGAACTACCATAAAATTGTAAAATAGTAATATTGACGCATGTGTAAATTATTCTTTTTGGACTGACTCACAAGTCACTTAAATTTGCAAACACCCTTCCAGGGCTCATGTCAACCTACCAACTAACTATTTAAGATCTTGTGTATTATATAATACTTGTTACTGTATATTACCTATTTAACAATGATGTACATGAATGCAACAATAATAAATAAATAAATAAATAAATATGAATGTTTGTAATAACATGACATGGTTTCTCATATGTTTGTTAAAGTTAAACTCATGTAAACCTAAAAATACTGAACTCTCATTGGTTGCCTGTCAATCATCAGCAATCGTCTACCAACAAAGAGGTATAATTATGTACTACGTACTAGAGAAGCTATTCGAAGCACAAATAGTTGTCATTTTTTGTATAATTAAACTAAAATCCGCTACAGCGCTTTACGAGATTAAATCGTCTAACCAACAATCACAACACGCAGCGCTAGTGCAATGGCACATTCGGATCATAATTTTTATTGCTATTCACTGCTGCACATGCAGTCGCTTTGAGTGCTGAGCATCGTATGAGCGAGAAGATGCTCATAGGCATATTTGCAGTGGTTGACAGTGCAAGTTAGAGATGTCCTGTCTAGTGTATACATAGAAGTCTTTGTCTACAAATGAGTGTATAGCAGGTATTTGGTATGTTAACATAAGTTTGACAAATGTATGAGTAACAGGGGGTCAGCAGGTAGATATTCTAGCTCTTACAAGAATAAGACATATTTATATTAATTATACTACCTAGGGCAACCATGGGCAGGGCTGCAGGCTGCAGATAGTAGGTGACATAAGTGAAATATTATCAGACTTAGATGTTTTATAGAACCCAGCTTAGCACTCTGTTGATTGTGATATGCAGTAAGAATACTTTTTACATAGAATACTATTCATACCTTTAAAAATCGATGTAGTCTATCAGTCATCTGAGTCCCATAAAACAAGCTTAGCTTAAAGATTTTTGATTTATAGCAGTGCAACACACATTGTGCATTGAAATGAATCTTAGTAGCTTCTGCGGTAATTTTACTTTTATTTATCCACCTGAGGGGTTTTAGCTAAAAATCAGTACCTGGTACTGAGAGTAGGTACTTGACATTTATGTTGAGCTGGATGCCCTTTCAGCTTCATGATAAATATTGAATTTAACTACTGTAAGCTCAGTAGCGTAAAGTGAAATCCCTAGCTTAATACTATTCTATTACGATTCTATTTTATTCAGTATTCACCTGCCTGTATTTGGACATGGGTCACATATATTTGGATATAGGTTTTGATATAGGTCACTTGTCCCATCAGTTTAAAGAAAAGCATGCCCAAGCTTCGGGGATGGATGGATGCAGGTTCAAACCCACTTGTGATAAAATTCTTTACAAAACTAAGCTTTGCTTAAGTTTGCTTTTGTCAAGGCTAGCTGTAAGCAGCTTTGTGAAAAGCGTATACTTATTTATTCATCTATTTACATCATAAACATTTTTGCAGTGACACAGTAGTGTTATTCAATCATACAAATTTTATGATATGTGTATTTTCTTGCCTCTTTATTTGCTTCCAATATAACTTGTCGTGTTGATGTTGATGACAATAAAATAATTTACTGATTAGTCTGACCTAATTTATTATTATTACATACTACAGTATGTTTAAGACTTGCTAATAGAATAACTACATAGTGGTAGATAATAAAAGCTTAATAAAGGTTATTTATTGGCTGCAATTTAGTTTATATTTCTTGTGAGTCAGGACTGTGCGTGGGTCTAACCATAGCATCAATGTTTCTGAATATGTTTACAGCTAATATGTTAAATTTGAACTAAAGTAGGTAACTAATATTGTGCCGTAAAACTAAAATTTATCTTGAATTGGTAATTGAAATGGTACTCTATAAAGAAAAGTGTCAAATAAATACCTTAGCCTTACAAACACTTGTATATTCTGGTTTTTGTCCTTTTTGAATACTTTTTCGGACATCTTGAATGACTACACAAAAAACAATTCGCAAATCAATATAACACTTATTTAAATTAAATTTCTATGAAAAAATTTGAAATCTGAAATTGAGTTGAGAAAAATAATGGTTGAGAACGTTGAGCAGCCGTTAACTTCAAACAAAATTTAAATCAGGCCACAGACCCCATATCACAGAATTCCCACTAGTAGAAGTCTATTTCGCGTGGCCGCCTAGTTGTTTCTTGCTCCCACACGAGGTGCTGCCTGAATAAGAACGTCTCCCAAAATTTTGGGTAGATAATGGGCGATTTCGTTAGCTCTATCTATAGAGTAATTTACCTTGATACCTAGAATTTATGTTTTACCAGTGAAACGAAGGAGTACCTAAGTGAAACCCTATCGTAATCAATAAATCACGCAGTTTAGCTCTATGCTATGTGGCGAAATGGTTTCAATGCTCTAGCACGTGCGTCACACAATCTTTCTGCTAGGTCATAAAATAAAAAGAAATCAGCTATCTTTAAGCCTTTAACATAGGCCAAACGCGTCTTTTTAACTAATCATACTGAAGAACCTATGAATTCTACAGACATGAAAAAAATATCACCAATAAGATCATTCTGCACCTGTACTTATCAATTGAACAAAATATTCGATTACTAGGTACATTATGAATAAAAAAAAATACTTTTAGAACGCCTTTCCAGTCACACAGTGTACAATGCCGCGTAAAGGAAGATTGCGTCATTAAATATTTTTACACCCTCGGATAGGAAATTTAAAAATATACAAGCTCAATTGATCATTTTATTTTTAGAGCCAAAATTAAGTCTGTTTAGTAATATTTTGCGTTATTTTGCGGCGAGCCAAGGGCGAGGCCCTTGGCGGGCCGTGAATTAGTCTGCCCCGGCATGTGCCAACGGGTGGACGCGCTGCTGTTTTTTATAAAATATTTTACATGTTTTTCTTATTTGTATGAAAATTATCAATTAAACAGCCAATAAATAGGTATTGACTATACGAAAAAGTCGGTTTTAGAGCCATTTGATTAGTTCTTAGTGACTTTAATGTCAGTAAAAGTATTTGGAACAATAATAGATCGTTAGCACAGAAGGTCAGTATAGGTATTTTAAACTCTTTTGGCAGGGTAGGGTTCCAGTCGAACTAAATTAGCGTTAGGCCCCATACACGTTACATTTTATTGATCAATCTTTGTGATTGATCAATTTTATTGATCGTTTAGGGTTAGTATTGGTCAATGTTCTTCGGTTTACAGTATGGAGAAAACATTGACTTAAGTGGTCTCGTCAATTTTATTGATCTATAAAATTGAACGTGTTACCATCACGAGTTATCAGCTTCTTCAAAAATGGTTCGGTTTCATTACGTCGTAATAAATAATCACAGATGAGTACACGGTTCATTAGGTTTCCTTCAGTGAGCTCGTGAGGGACCCAAATATCGAGCTTTTTTGTGTACCCAGTTTTTTTCAAATGCTACGCAATGCTGTTCTTCAGCTACGTCGTAACTACTGATATGCCGCTCTTGCTCCACTTTTTTTTAAAAATGGCATCCATTTTATCCGTAAAAGGCGACCAGAGCGAGGTGCATCTTTGACATCAAAATTTCCGGATTGAAAACGCTTAAACCAAATTTGTGCTACTCTCACAGACACTGCACTAGGTCCATTAACATCGCAATTTTTTTTCGCGGCTTGCTTTGCATTTTTTCCGTTTTTGTCATAGAATTAAAAAAAAATAGGAATGAGTTTTGATTGACATCGAACTGACGTACAGCAATGGCGGACACCTAAATATGTGTGACGGATTAAAGAATTGCCATGTAAGAAAATTACCCGAAACCGACAAAAAAAAGATCTGACGTTGGTGTGACTTTTTGTATGACCAAAAAGCTACGCGATCTTGTAACAGGGTAGTCAAAATTTAATAACTTATGTCATTTTAGTTTTCATCCCTCAGGGTTAGTCCTATCTGAATTTGTAAAAAACTAATACGACATAAATATATATATCCTTTTATACGCTATTAATGCTATATTTGCTCCGTTTCAGTATGAAAATGGAACCCGTATAGGATTAGTTTGTTGTGTATCTGTCTGTCCATATTAGATGCAACTTATAGGGTACCTACCTACTTTACGATGACCTAGAGCTGGTGTGCATTATTTATCGTATAGGCTTAGAGTCAGATGTTGCCAAAAGATTACTAAATTTTTAATCCTAGCGGTAATTTCATGGTGTACGATAGTACGGTGAGCTTCAGCAGTGCAGCCCTTGTAGTTACAGTTATACCTGCGCGATGTAATCCATACACTACGATAAAACATCGTCAGCAACGAAGTTGACGCCACTCCATATTATCCTTTATGCTATAGGGAAGAGGAAGGGAGAGCGAAAAAGATAGGGGAAAAGGATGAATGTATGATGGTAAACAGAGGCGCACCTGCCAGTCTGACAGTTTGCCAACCAAAAAAGTCAAAAACACGTCTTAATTTTTAAAAGTAAGTATCTATTAATAAATTTCACGACACTTTACTTTTTTTACGTTAAAGAAAACCTGCCCAAATATGCACGATTAGTAGGTCCATTACAGGTAAAATATTTATTAACCTGAAAAAGGCCAACACATGCATAATATGCATAATGGAAATATGCATTTGCATATAGTCAGTTCTCTAATTATGATCAATATATGTGAATAACTTGTATTCGAACACAATTTCGTCATTCTCCCACACTTCCGGGTAATTTGCAAGTTTGATTGTTGGCAACACTAAGCTGGTTTTGTGCATTGATTGCATCTCAATAAGTTTATCGAAAAAGCAAAAAATTAGTGGAATAATAACAAGCTTACTTGTAAAAAGTGATCCCCTGAGTTTTTTTTATCATACTGCTATGATTCCGACAACTTTTCACAACGCAAGACGGCATTTTTTTTTTTCTAAGCGTCTTGGGCGACGTCTGGAGCAGTAATGGCAGGCGATAGACTTCCTATGATGTGAGTGTGTGCGTGTCCGCTTGTACTTATTAGCGTTCCAACTTTTTAAGGGTACCTCGGTTCGGGATCAATTGGGACTCCGTCCTTCTTTTTTTATTAGGTCCATGTTTTATGTAGTAAAATTTTAAAATGTATCGAGTTTCTTCATTAGATTCACTCATCTTCACAGTACGAAAAACAAATAAAAATCACACATTTTCCTAATTTGAATATGGAATTATCTTCTTTAAAATTTAAACTTTTAATGATAAAACCAGCCAGATACAAATAGTATAGCCAAAGAGATTTTATTATAAGTTCATACTTACTATAATGCGAAAAGACTTTTTCCCCAACCTAATAATATGAGTTAAAGTCACAAAAGTTTAAAAAGTGTTACGATTGATTGTATTTTGTAAAATATATTTTAAAATCATCTCGCTTAATTTTATTTAATGCAAGCCTCCAAAATAATATTTTTTTATGTATTAAACACAAGCGCAATTTTTAATTGTAAATATTAGCAAAATCAGCAAGAGATTGACGAGATAAATACGTCGCTAGTTCTATTTGTAGTCCAATATATTTTTAACAATTTTGTACTAAGTAGGTACGTCAGACAACTTTGTACTAGCAACTCGTAAAGTACATTTTTCAGCGGGCCGTTGGTTGGACAGCCCTGCTTGTGCTAGAAATTATGTGTTTAGATTAAGTTGAGTGATTTATCCCTAGCTGATATCAGAGTTTTTAGGCCGACCAAAGTCTCTAACATAACGACGATTGTTTATTTTGATTGTACAAGTTGACGTGTCATCATTATCAATCAACTCACGGTAGGTAGGTAATGCCCTATTTTATATGCTACTCACGATTACCTATCCCAGAACGAACCTGCTGTACCTGCGAACGAAGCTAGTCCAAAGGTGGGCTTTCTAGCTCGGTTTTCTAGCTACTAGCTAAACCACCCCAGCTTCGCACGGGTTAATTATTTATTTTTACGCCTTATCTCCTAAGGAAGAGAGAAAAGATAAGGGAACAGGATGAATGGATGAAACGCCGAATAGAGGCAGGTGCGCCACCTATCATCTTTCCCCCTCTCTTCTCTCTTTCCCATAGTATAGGATAGGATAGGAGGAGGAATTACAACTAAGTACATATTTTTACTTTTATCCCCTCTCCCGAGGAACCCGTGCTGAATTTCGGGATTAAAAGTAGGTATATGCTATAGCGTACTTCGTAATATAAACTCAAATCATGCCAAGTTTCATTTGAATCCATTCAGTAGTTTCGGCGAAATGCTCAGCCAAGATACAGACAGACAGACTGACAAAAATTAAAAAATGTATACTTAGATACTTTTTTTGATTGTAAATACATACACAGAATACAATACAACACCCAGCACCAGAACAAACATCGATGTTCATCACACAAATGTTTGTCCCAGGTGGGAATTGAACCCACAACCTATAGTTCAGAAGGCAGAGCCATTACCAACTGAGCTTTCAAGGCCATCAAAATGGAGCCCTCAAAAATAAATTTCTATATATTATCTTCAATGTACAGATTTGGACCTGTTACAGTTTTATTATAAGTAATATAGATAGATATATTATATAAGTAATAAACCGGGCACTATAATATTATTATAATAGGTAGATATATTTTTCACGGAGTTTCATCTGGATTGTTTATCTTTGACAAACTCTAGCTCATTGTCAAACCTACGAGTGTGGCGCCCCAGGTGGCTCTTATTAATAACTTTGTGTCCAACGCTCAAGGTCATTGGCGCATGTTAAACTCTTAAGTTAACAAAACACAAGTCGGCTGATGCCATGAAGCAATTTAATAGTGTTTATGTACATTTTTACACGAAAATAATGCATGAAACGGCGCGTAATGTGGGGTTAGTATTTGCAGTCACAGACGACACAGGTAATAATATCAATGAAATACCTACTACATTACAAATGTCATTGTAAATGTCCAATGGGCGAAAATCCCGTATTTCACATCAACAGCTGGAAAACGTCTAGTGCTGAACACAGGCATGCCCATAAAACGCCATTTTAGACGCTGATTATAGGGAGGTTTGCCATAGTCACCTCACTTAGCAAGTAGCTTGTCATCGCAGAAGATTGTAATGTACCAAGGAGAATGCTACTGCCCATTCTCTGGATATATGGATATATTGATGGTCCCTTAGTCTGCTCTTATACGGCACCCAAAGAAAGAGATGGAGATTCTGCGCTAATAAAGTGATACCTGGCAGCTATTGAATTGAAATGAAATAATTTATTTGTAAGAATTTTGGGTTACAATATTGCAAACATGAATTAGCACATAATTCTTCCAACAAAATTCTGTCCATAGTTACAGGCGTACAAATATTCGTAATTGGATCTAATTTATTTGTGTCAGTATTCAATAATGAGATTAAGAAATTGTAGTTATTATTTTAGAACATTGAGTTTTTATTTAAAAAACATAAAATACATTAAACACATTAAATACAAATTAAATACATTTAATTGGTCAAACTAATCTATATCTATAAGTACTAATCGAAGCGTCATTTAAAAAGTCTTTTACAGAATAGTAGCATTTATCCAGTAGGAAGTCAAATATTTTTTTCTTAAATTCATTTATGTCATATACTTTGAAAGTGTCAGGTAATTGATTAAATACTCTGATTGCCATACAATTTACATTTTGACTATTCAACTGGAGTCTTTGTATAGGAACATATAGCTCATGAACATTTCGACTTCGTTTTATAACTTCATGTTGTCTTTTAAACAAGTTTGGGTGTTTTTTTACAAATAAGCAGATCTCATATATATAGAGTGCAGGTAAAGGCAAAATACACAGGTATTGATTGATGCAATGAATTAATTTATGCTGACTATGAATATTTAGGAAAAAATCATGATAATTTTACTTTTGTGAGTGACGTTTATGGCTCTAAGAGCTGGCTAGATCATTGCATCGTGACCCGGCATGCTTGGTCTAGTGTATCGAATGTTTATGTTATTCAAGATGTGTTATGGTCAGACCACAGGCCGCTGGTCGTGGAGTTTGATTTTAGTGGCATATCTCCAAGCAGCGTTGAGGCTAAAGTTTCCAGTAGCACCAACCGGTTTGCGTGGGGAAGAAGGAATGGTGCAGAGATCGAGTTTTATAAGTCTCTCTGCAGTTCTAACCTATCAACTCTAGACTGGAATCTGTTGCGTCATCTGAGTACGTGCAATAACTGTGCGAATGAATCGCATACTAAGTTGATCGATGAGTTTTATAAACAGTTTATTAGTATCCTTCAGAATGCTGCGGCAAAACATCGTAACATTAAAGTGCAGCGTCCTAAAGTGGTGCCGGGGTGGAACCAACATGTTAGAACAGCGCACGACGAAGCTAGGATTAAATACTCCGCATGGCTCGAGGCTGGAGCTCCCACTTCCGGTCCATTTTATGATGCAATGCAGTTAACCAGATCTATCTTTAAGGGTCGCCTGAAATGGTGTCAGAAAAACGCTAGTCAAATCGTACTCGACAATATCAGTAAAGCATGTTCTGACAAGAAGTTCCATCAATTCTGGAAAGAGGCATCGAAGTTAAGTAAATCTAGACCGGTGGCTCCTATTTCAGTTGACGGTGAAAGCAATAATAAAACTATAGCGGAGAATTTTAAAGAGCGTTTTCTTATTGCTGCTTCCAGCGCTGACTGCAGTCGAGAGACTGTCGATAGCAATCTCGGTGAGGGGAGCCACTTATACACCCACATCGATGAACAGTGTGTTTCTGAAACCATTCGAAAATTACCAATGGGCAAGGCTGTAGGCCATGATCAGATAGGCGTAGAACACCTACGTTTTGGTGGTCCGTGGGTTGTGGTGTTTCTGTCTGTTTTTATAAACGCGTCCTTGAGACATTCTCACCTTCCCCCTGATCTCATCAAGTCGATTGTATCTCCGATTATAAGAAGTAAGACGACAAGCGCCTCATTGGGATCTAACTATCGCCCGATATCCATTGCTACCTCATGTTCAAAGGTCATTGACTCTATTATGCTAGGGTTGCTGTCGAAGCACATTATAATAAATGATGCGCAGTTTGGGTTCAGGAAGCAAAGCTCGACTGATATGGCTATATTTAGTTTAAAACAGGTAGTGAAGTACTATACGTCTAGACAAACTAAAGTCTACGCTTGCTTTCTGGACTTGAGCCGGGCATTTGACAGAGTCAACTACCAGGTCTTATGGAGGAAGCTCAGAGATGCGGGTGTTCCCAGTGATATCGCTATGCTTCTCCAGTCTTGGTACAGCTCCCAGAAAAACGTGGTCCGCTGGCGTGATGCTTGCTCCGAAGAGTACGTCTTGCTGAGTGGCGTCAGACAGGGTGGGCTCACATCGCCTCTTCTTTTCAATTTTTATATAAATGGCCTAATAGAGGAGCTCAACGGAACCAGTGTCGGCTGCTCAATTGGTCAGCACTGTATGAATAATCTGAGTTACGCTGATGACATGGTTCTGTTGAGCCCCTCGATTAGTGCGATGAGAACACTTCTCAAAATATGCGAAAACTACGCCTTAGAGCATAATTTAATTTATAATGTTGAGAAGTCGGTGGCGATGATTTTTGGTGCAGGCACGAATGGTGGCGCCGGCCTGCCCCTTTATATGAATGGCATAGCAATGAGATATGTTACGAGTTTCAAATATCTGGGTCACATAGTGGCCCCTGACCTGGTGGATGACCATGACATTGACAGAGAGAGACGGTCTCTTGCTGTCAGAGCTAACATGCTCGGTAGGAAGTTCGCTGGCTGCTCGAGGGAGGCGAAAGTTCTGCTGTTCAAGACGTATTGTACTGCGCTACATACTCCACAGCTGTGGTCTGTTTACAAAAAGGAAAGCTACCGGACGTTTAAAGTGCAGTACAATGATTCGTTCCGTATAATGTTCCGCCTCCCGCGGTGGTGCAGTGCCTCAACAATGTTCGCGGAGGCCCGGGTGCCGGCTCTCGATGCACTTATCAGACATCGCATTGCCAGATTTAGAGCCACTCTCTCTAAGTCTGGTAATGTGATTATAAGAACGATCAATGACCATTGTTTTACTATGTTTAAACATTGGTCAACATTATTATTAAGTTGAGTTTATAATTTTATTGAAATGGATCTAGTTATCTGAAATAAATGATTTATTATTATTATTCACTCATTTATTTACAATTCTTAAGTCTATGGTTTTTACAATATTTGTATAAAAAAGAATTTACAAAAATATTATAAAAAACCTAAACCTAGAGTGCCGCCGGCAGCGGGGCAGGACCCAAGCTACCGGTGGTTAGGGCTGCAGAGTGAGGAACCTCCTGACAATACGTGCCGTGTCAAGGAGTACTGCCTTCTGAATCTGACCCTTGATCCATCCGTCTAGCGAGAGCCTCTCGAGGTGTTGGTCGAGGCTCTTCGCTATAAGGCCGTTCGCCGAAACGACTATCGGGACAATGCTCGTTGAGTCAACATTCCACATGGCGGTTACCTCGTGAGCCAAGTCAAGGTACTTGCTGAGTTTGTCCTTCTCAGCCTTCACGAGGTTCTCGTCATTATTATTATTATTATTATTATTATTATTATTTTCGTATTATGTTGTTAACATTTCTCTCCTTCTAGGGAGGTATAAAAGGCACGGGCCAAAGCCAAGTGCTACGAAAGAGACAAGAATTTCCTAACTATCCTACAGGTGTTTAATATCGTTGCTTTTTGTAATTGTTTATATGTATTTATGGGGATGTCAAGTGTCTCTAGGCTGGTGAGTAAAGTTTTAGGTATGACGCCTGTGGTGGATACAACAATTGGTATGGTTCTGATAGTACTGATTTGCCATTGCGTTTTGATTTCAATTGATAAATCTGTGTACTTAGCTATTTTTTCAGTGTGCGTTGTTAGTAAATTGTGTGTGTTGCAGATGGCGATGTCAATGAGAAAAGCAGACTTATTTATTTTATTTAATACAGTTATGTCCGGTCTGTTGTAATGTACAGTTTTGTCGGTTATGATAGTACGGTCCCAGTAAAGTCTATATTCACAATTTTCTAAAACCGAATGTGGAGTATACTTGTAATATGGGACTTTTTCTTTTATTAACTTGTATTTGTATGCTAAGTATTGATGTATAATGGATGCCACCTGGTCGTGACGGTGTTTGTAGTCTGTTTGAACAATGGCTTTGCATGCTCCAGTAATGTGTTGAATGGTCTCTGAATTGCTGCAACATCGTCTACAAGTATCATTTATGTTTGGGGTGCGAATTATGTGTTTTTGATAATTACGTGTGTCAATAACTTGGTCCTGGATAGCTAACATGAAAGCTTCGGTTTCGGGGAAGAGTTCGCCTTGTTGCAACCACGCGTTCGACGCTGCTTTGTCGACATGTGGTTGCTGCAGATCATGACGATGTCTCCCGTGCAACACCTTTTGCTCCCATACAGCTATTTTATCTTTTGTATCAGTAACTTTCTCATTGCGTTGTAAACTTTGGTCTGATAGGTTTAAGGGTGTAAGTCGTTTATCGTTCATGGTTATTGCTTGATGTAATGGTGATATTTCGGCCCGTTCATAAAAGAAGTTTCGGAGTGTTGATATCTGTTTATTATGAAGGTTGATAATGTCTATGATGCCTCTGCCTCCCTCCGATCTAGGTAGTTATATAAGTAGGTACCTAATATAATGACTGTGGGTAACAGATAATAAAAACAAAACTGTCAATATAGTCAACTGCAAAATAGTCAAACGCCAATGTCAACCTACCGTCAGAATATTGAATCGGGACGTTTCTGTCAAAACCGTGAACCATTTTTGAAGTGATGTTTAGTTCACGCAAATTGAATTTTCAAAAATTATTTTCTTGAAAAGTATTTATTGCCGTCATTTGCCATTTCAGATTTAGGCTTTCTATGTGTAAAAAAAATTAGCGTCCTAGCAGAATTCACAAAGTGGATAGATGTGCTAGTATGTTTCACTTAACCCACCTGACCTTAAATATAAAATGATATATTTTACTAAGTTAAATCAAGCAAATAATTAGCTAATATACCTACAAAAGGATTTTCGCCAACTTATTAACATTTGCAAATCAGCATGGTACCTAGCTGGTTTTATGGGAAATTAAAAATCATAAACTGGCAGTACCTTGACAATGAAATTTTTTGGTTAGGTATGGTTATTTTATCCATTAATTAATCATTTAGCTGTTTTTCTGTTTAGCTGAGGACTTGTTATTACATGAAATGTAACGCTGTATTTATATTTTTCACAATAAACACTTCTAAAAAGGGAATATAGACAAAATAATGGCTACTTACTTATGAATTATTATTCCTTCATATTTACGCCTCCGTGCGACTTCTGTTGCGTAAAATGCTTCAACCACCCACTGCACACACATTATTTCTCAAATATTTATTGCCTAGATCACCATTTAAATAGGATTATTTCACAAAAAACAACAATTTCTAAAAATTGTTAACCTGTTTGGCTTAGATCAAACGAAGCCAAATAAAAAAACCCGGTAACGGTGACAAGGACCAAAGATATTACGTTCGTCTTTTTTTTGCTTAGTACCGAATGTATAGCGCTCTCCTTGTTGTCCACGAATGACGTCATATATTACGGTTCTACTCGTACATTTTCAAAGGGCCTGACTCACAGATTTATTTTTATATATGGGGCTTTGAATATGTACGAGTAGAACCGTAGTATATGACGTCATTCATGGACAACAAGGAGAGCGCTATACATTCGGTACTAAGCAAAAAAGAGACGAACGTAATATCTTTGGTCCTTGTCACCGTTACCGGGTTTTTTTATTTGGCTTCGTTTGATCTAAGCCAAACAGGTTAACAGTTTTTGAAATTGTTGTTTTTTGTGAAATAATCCTATTTAAATCGTGATCTAGGCAATAAATATTTGAGAAATAATGTGTGTGCAGTGGGTGGTTGAAGCATTTTACGCAACAGAAGTCGCACGGAGGCGTAAATATGAAGGAATAACATTTCACAAGTAAGTAGCCATTATTTTGTCTATTTTCCCTTTTTAGAAGTGTTTATTGTGAAACTTATAAATGTAGCGTTGCATTTCATGTAATAACAAGTCCTCAGCTAAACAGAAAAACAGCTAAATGATTAATTAATGGATAAAATAACCATACCTAACCAAAAAATTTAATTGTCAAGGTACTGCCAGTTTATGATTTTTAATTTCCCATAAAACCAGCTAGGTACAATGTTGATTTGCAAATGTTTATAAGTTGGAAAAAAACCTTTTGTAGGTATATTAGCTAATTATTTGCTTGATTTAACTTAGTAAAATATATCATTTTATATTTAAGGTCAGGTGGGGTAAGTGAAACATACTTGCACATCTATCCACTTTGTGAATTCTGCTAGGATGCAAATTTTATTTACACATAGAAAGCCTAAATCTGACATGGCAAATGACGGCAATAAATACTTTTCAAGAAAATAAATTTTGAAAACTCAATTTGCGTGAATGAAACATCACTTCAAAAATGGTTCACAGAAACGTTCCGATTCAATATTCTGACGGTAGGTTGACATTGGCGTTTGACTATTTAGCAGTTGACTATATTGACAGTTTTGTTTTTATTATCTGTTACCCGCAGTCATTATATTAGGTAGGTACCTACTTATATAATAATAGCTGCCAAGTATCACTTTATTAGCGCAGAATCTCCATCTCTTTATTTGGGTGCCGTATAAGAGCAGACTAAGGGACTATCCAGAGAATGGGCAGTAGCATTCTCCTTGGTACATTATAATCTTCTTCGATGACAAGCTACTTGCTAAGCGAGGTGATTATGGCAAACCGCCCTATAATCAGCGTCTAAAATGGCGTTTTATGGGCATGCCTGTGTTCAGCACTAGACGATTTCCAGCTGTTGATGTGAAATACGTGATTTTCGCCCATGGGACATTTACAATGACATTTGTAATGTAGTAGGTATTTCATTGATTTTATTACCTGTGTCGTCTATGACTGCAAATACTAACCCCACATTACGCGCCGTTTCATGCATTATTTTCGTGTAAAAATGTACATAAACACTATTAAATTGCTTCATGGCATCAGCCGACTTGTGTTTTGTAAACTTAAAGATAGCTGATTTCTTTTTATTTTATGACCTAGCAGAAAGATTGTGTGACGCGTGTGCTAGAGCATTGAAACCATTTCGCCACATAGCATAGAGCTAAACTGCGTGATTTGTTGATTACGATAGGGTTTCACTTAGGTACTCCTTCATTTCACTTACCCCACCTGACCTTACAATTTAGTTTTTACAATAAAGAAGCAGTGAACACTGGTAAAACATAAATTAGGTATCAAGGTAAATTACTCTATAGATAGAGTTAACGAAATCGCCCATTTTCTACCCAAAATTTTGGGAGACGTTCTTATTCAGGTAGCACCTCGTGTGGGAGCAAGAAACAACTAGGCGGCCACGCGAAATAGATTTCTACTAGTGGGAATTCTGTGGAGACGGTCCTCTGATACGTAGTATCCCTTAGTAGTCTGTCTTTGACTAGTATAGTAGATATCTGTGGCATTAATTAGCGAATGCGGCATGCTGTTGCATGATGCAAAATACTCGAGTGCTCTTCCATAATAATGCGACGTATGTGCGTGTGATAAATTCAAGCCTAGTCTCACAAAGTCCTAGACTCAGGCCCAAATTTTGTTAGTGAAGTGAATTTGTGAAAATTAGATGAGTTTTTACGCTAGCACTATCCCAAACATTACATGAAGTGCTAAGCTGCAGGTGGTTGACAATGGCAGGAGCTACTCTACCCGAAAGGGTAGCTCAGATATACTATACGTACGGGTTGTTCTGCTCATTGTATCCTGCTACCGCTATTACGGTTGCATTATCGGTCATACTGTTATGCTGGTAAGAATACCTACTATTTACTATACGTTTTCGTCACCGTACGTTTTTGGTAACTGGTTGAAAAAGAGCTTTGTCACTATCATTACTAGACATTTGGCTATTATTGTTATTTTTTATACTATATAGGCAGACCAATATGTATAAAAAAGCGACGTTTTTAAATAGATACAGTAGTAACATTTGCTTTGTTTACTCTCGACTTGAAGACTCCCAGATCATAGTTAGCTGGAAACAAGGACGCCGGCAAGGTGTTCCACTCATTGGCTGTTCACACTAAAAAAGTGAATAGCATTCAGCCATATTGTTGCTATGGCCGTATAATTGATAAATAAATAAATATTATAACATCTGGTGAAATGTTTTGGCCACATCTCATCTGATGTTATTTATTTATTTGTTTCACATTATATAAAAAGCACTTTTAAAACCATATCATATTATTACATAAGTTTGGATTATTGTTTGCAGCTATCCACTATTAAATGTGCCGCTACCGGGGAATATACCTATAGTTGTCAATATTCCACTGCGGACAGAAGCCCAGATGGGTGAATGCATCAGGCAGAAATATATACACAGTAAGTTGTATTGATTCCTTCAATACCCTACTCATTAAAAAAAAATGCCTGTATTGTTTATTGCAATGTCTGTAAAAGTCAATTTCAGTGTTTCTAATGTAAGTATAATTAATTTATTTGCTTAATAATTATTAACACAATCCATTTGCCTTTTTTTTTCCTTCATCCATCAATATTAGTAGTAGGAAAAATAAAATATGTATGTTAACATTAACAAGAACCTCATGAGAACATAAGTTTTTTGGTAACCATTAAATACTCACAGAGACATGTTAATTGAATATGCACAATCACTCTGGCCAGGTTGACAGCTGCAGACTAACGGTTTTCCAATGTAAACCCTCACATAGGTACATAACATGCCTTCCCCTTGAGATAGGTCCATTTCGATAACACTTTCACATAATGTCTATTTACTTTTATTAACATTATTCACACAACATTCATTATATAGTTCTTATTAATTGTAACTTCTGCTAATTAATCTCTAAAAACAAGAAATACAATCATAGAATGTATTTTTAAGTGTAAACCACATGGTAGCAATATCTAGATAAAATATATTTAAAATTCCTAAAAATCCAGCCCATTCCTAGTAGCTGTAAGTTTTTTAGGACTATCATACATATTTACTAAGCAGCTGCGGCAACCTCTATAATAGAACCTGTGTTACACAGGTGAACTGTCTATATTATATTCTTAAACTCTATAAAAATATCTTTAATGATGAATACACTGATACACCTCAAGCGGGATGTCAGTGCAGGGTGTAGAATACAATATAATACCCTGAAGTACCCCCCACCTCAATGTAGAAATTATATGAATGAACTTTTATCATACATGTATCATATATTTGATCAATATGTGTATTGCTCAGAGGTGGCCCTTGCAACATTCAAACTGACCCCGGTTTGAATCCTCCTCGCCCCTGCACCAATAGCTCATCAATTTATGTGTGGAATTTGCACTTACTTTCGCAACAGTGAAGAAAAACATAGCTCAAGAATCACAAAATTCGAGAATTGTTTTATTCACCTCACTAAATTTAGTGAAATAAATAAATCAATCAAAAAATCAAATTAAGTGTCCTCTACCAACCTCCACTTTGCTTCTTTTAGTTGATATGATCTAATTAATCTCTGTGAAAGAAAGCATGCCCTCGCAGCAGGAGCAAATTGGGCTGGTGGCAATATAAAAGTATGCACATGTGAAGCCAGTGCCCTATGCTGAGTTAGTCTTCAATACTCTTGACCCAGTTGAGTTCGGAGCAGTGTCAATTCAGCCTATTATATTGCATAACAATAGTGTCAAGTGTCACTGACATCATTGTATGCAGTGTGGTACTTTTTTTCTATATGCTACATATCATTGGTAACTAGAACTTATTGCAGAGGTATTTAGTAATGTGCATTAATATGCATTCTCTCAATAAAATGTTGGGTACATCTATAACAGTTTGGAGACTTGAATCCTGGTACAGTTTCCTTGGGCCATATTAGTCAAAAAAGCAAAGAATTTATTGCTAATAGCCTATTATTATAACTCTTAGAATTATCAAATCGAAATGGCAATGGCAGGCCACATTGCTTGTAGAACTGACAACCGATGAGGAAAAATGGTTCTCCAGTGGCAACCACGAACTGGAAGACGTAGCTATGCCATGAACTAGGTGGATGTATGACCTGGTCAGGACCGTGGGGAGCCGAGGGATGCAAGAGGCAAGCAGACGTCCAAAGTGGTGCTCTATGGGGGAGGCCTATGTTCAGCAGTGAACGTCTTCAGGCTGATGATGATGATGAGCCTATTATTAGCACTTTATCACTGAACATCCAGTGATAAGGGTAACTCATATTTGTGTTGTGAAAAAGTAGTGATAGCCCAGTGTGTGGACTGAACACAATATTATTATTCTTAACCTATTTTGAGTGATAACAAATCAATTATGGCTGAGATTATTATTTAAAAATGGATATAGGTGTGTGGTTTAATATGTTTTAGTGCAATTTAGTCCTGTGTAAACAAAAACTATGATATATGTCATGTGCTCGTGACCAGATTGGTTAAGACATATAAGCAGGGCATGAGTTTGAATATTGACATGTATAATAAACTACCTTTGGAAGTGACTAAATTACCTTAAGGGCGCTCGTCAAAGGCAGCTAAGCACACCACGTCAACAGATGACGTTGATGTTCTAATTTAGCGTATTTTATTTTTTAATTAATGAAAATGCGTATATTATTTGGTAATTTTATGTTTACCGGTAATAGCATAATATTTTGTAATGTATCCATCAATATTTCAGGTGATTTAGGTTTCTAAAATACTTTTATTTGTGATGTATCATTATCCCAAAAGGCCGGTCTGGCGGCAGAACTATTCACTCACACATACAAGGTTCTTATTCTACCAAAGTACAAGATGTATGTATTTACAAACGAATGCCTAATTTGGTGTCATTACAAATGTATAGATTGGACCAATGGTGTACGCCTTTGACTGCAAATGGGATGGTCCTGGGTTCGAGCCTCACCGCTCGTGTTGATTTTGCATACTATATATTTTCATTCAATTTCAATTTTGTTTTGAAGTGATGGCTAATTTGGTTGCATAAAAATTAACTAGATTGGACTAGTGGTGTGACCCTTTAACTGCAAAGGGTAGGGTCCTGGGTTCGAGCCTCACCGCTTGTGTTGATTTTGCATACTATATATTTTCATTCAATTTCAATTTTGTTTTGAAGTGATGGCTAATTTGGTTGCATAAAAATTAACTAGATTGGACTAGTGGTGTGACCCTTTAACTGCAAAGGGTAGGGTCCTGGGTTCGAGCCTCACCGCTCGTGTTGATTTTGCATACTATATATTTTCATTCAATTTCAATTTTGTTTTGAAGTGATGGCTAATTTGGTTGCATAAAAATTAACTAGATTGGACTAGTGGTGTGACCCTTTGACTGCAAAGGGTAGGGTCCTGGGTTCGAGCCTCACCGCTCGTATTGATTTTGCATACTATATATTTTCATTCAATTTCAATTTTGTTTTGAAGTGATTGCTAATTTGGTTGCATAAAAATAAACTAGATTGGACAGGTTGTATGAGCCTTTGACTGCAAGGAGAGGGTTCTGGGTTCTATTCTCATTTTTGCATGTTTTATTTTTGTATGCATTTTTTGATGTTATTGCTAATTATTTTAGTCTCAAGAAAATGATCTAGACTGGACCAGTGGTGAAAGCCTTCGACTGCAAGGGTAGAAGTCCTTGACTCATACCCCACTTCAGTGTGTTTTGTTTTTTAATTCAATCACTACCCATCTATCTATCATCATCATCATCAACAGACTGAAGACGTCTACTGCTGAACATAGGCCTCCACCAGAGAGTACCACTTTTAGCGGCTGCTTGCCTCCAGCATCCATCGGCTCCCGCGACTTTCACCAGATTGTCGGTATACTGAGTAGGAGGCCGGCCTACGCTGCGTCATCCGGTTTGTGTTCGCCACTCGAGAACCTTTCTTCCCTATCGGTTGTCAGTTCTACGAGCGATGTGGCCTGCCCATTGCCATTTCAAGTTGCTAATTCTAAGAGCTATATCGGTCACTTTAGTTCTCCTGCGGAGCTCCTCATTCCGGAGCTTATCTCGCACCTACCTATAATATCTATATTATTTACTAGCGGCTCGCCCCGGCTTCCCACGTGTATTGGTGTAACCTATATTACTCAGGGTGAATGTAGCTTTCCAATGGTGAAAGAATTTTTGAAATCGGCACTGTAGTTTTTGAGTTTATTCATTACAAACATACACACAAAAATACAAATCTTTCCTCTTTATAATAGTGGTGTAGATAAATAATTTATTACTTTTTGTTACAAGGTTAATAATACTCTTAATCCTACTAATATTATGACTTTGAAGTGAAAGTATGTTGGTTTGTCTTATTTTACCCAAAAATAAAAAACATTTTGGGTCAAGTGGGGTAAGTGAAATAGACATTACCTACGTACCTACTTTTAATTTTACGTAAATAGCTCTAGTGAATAGTACCACCCCTTTCTTTTCCCACGGGTGCCGTAAGAGTTGGCTAAGGGAATATCTAGGGAATGGTCACGAGCACTCTCCTCGGTACCTACATTAAAATCTTCTATGATCACCAAGACGCAAGTCAAGCGCGGTGATTATGGCAACTGGATTGTCTATTTACTTATATATTTTATTATATAAAACATAATGGTATGCTTTAAATAAACTCAGATCTTAGATGTAATTTTTTTTTTTGTTGTCTATATGGTTTAGCAAATTATACTTGGACCCGTGTTATTTTTATTAAAATATATTAAACAGATCACTCTCCTCTCTGCGAACTATTCTTTCTTGGATTTGTCGGTCTACTTGACATTGGCAGAATTGTGGTGGAATGGCAACACCATAGAGGCCATTAACCAAGAGTTGAAGTTGAAGTATTTTGTATTTAAAAAATTAGGCTGAGTTTTATCCTTATCACACACACATTAAAAACTTTTTGGAGTTTGCATGATCGAATTGCTGTCAGACAATATTAAAAAAGGAACAAAAATATAATATTGCGATATAATAATATTATGTATCTGATGCACGAGCTGGTGGCGCATATATCAATTCTCTCAGGAAAGACATGATTACATGATTGAGCGCATAAATTCGGATTTACAGGCAGTCTCCGATTAGGGTAACGCTGGTTAATAAAGGGGTTGTAACATTTTAGTATGAAGCCTGGCCCATAGGTCGCCGCAAAAACGTTATAAATTCCGAGAAATGTCAAGATCTAGTAAAGTATATTATGTAAAGGGTTACACCGCTGGGCATAAGGCATGGCTTTATGTATATTTATAGGTATACCAAAGTTAAAAAAAAAACAAAATGAAATGTTTCCACTAATATTTAATTACTCATAAATCATCCTCCTTGTCAAGTAAAGATACATTCTATAAAAGCAGCAGGAGAAAGAGGTTGGATCTCTTGGTTCCTCGCCCATCCCACAAACCACACTACACTCATGAGATAGGCAGTGGGCACATCTTGTAACCAATAACAAAACGATAACAACAACTTTACAAAACGATGGCAAAAATAACAGAAATAATGCCTCTATATTGTGGTGGTTGAGCAGGTCGGCTCATAACCCGAAGGTGGCGGGTTCGATTCCCGTAACAGGACAAGTATTTGACACATGAAAAAACCGCAAATACTTGTTCTGTGTCTGGGTATTGTCGGACCATGGTCTTCATAGTTCCTGGGTCCCTAGATACAGGGAATCCTAGTTAGGATCCAGGATCTGTGTATGTGATCGTTGGGCGTTATTTACTATTTAACTTCTGGAATACCAGCATTTTTCATAACAATAGAGTAACAATGTATGCCAACTCGATATCGAGCCACTGGGAGTCCAAGGGTTTAATAATTGAGATGATGGACACGTGCGCACACTGAGAAACAAGTGGCAAACTAACAAAACATTACGCTGTTTGTTAATTTTTCTGTATTCTCTCTGTTTTAAAGACATTTTTGCCAATTTTATTGTCCACAGTTAGCACTCGCCTGCATTTTATCGGGAATCGACAATCGGTTCACTGCACGTGTCCTTCCTAGCTAGCGCACCGATAATTTTTTGCGACCCCGCGGGCAGGATACTTAAAAACATCTCTAAATGCTAAATAAATTGTTTTATTATGCAAAATGGGATCAACCACAACACAATATTATAATAGCTACCTGTATTCACTCACTCTGGTTTATTATGAGAAAACAATAGTGCATGATTTCTCATAATTAAAAAAAAAGCAGAAACTGCGCATGGAACACGTACTTGAACCGCTAACCGATGTGGACGAAAGGTTCTTGAGTGTAGACTATGAACTAACTAGAAGACTAGGTAGGCAGGCTTCCGACTAGATGAACTAACGACATTATGAAAGTGACGGGCATCCAGTGAATGTAGATGGCAGAATCTCGTTCAGTCTGGCGGTTGATGGGAGTAAAAAGCGTATGTTCATTCAGAAGTAAACTTCTTCTGACTGATGATGATGATGATGATGATGATGGATTATTATTGAACATTACATTAATTGTGCTCTGCAGTAAACATAAATGATCTATTTTGCATGAATTAGATGGTAATGATTTTGTCATTTTTTAAATAATCAATTTTTGTTTTTGTCATATAACAGGATAATGCAACACTTTACAAGATTACTTCCTTGACATTTATTGCTTGTATGAATGTCCTCTACACATTGGCATAGGTTTTCAAAATGGCCGCGCATATGAAAAAAAAACAAGATGGGTGCCGATCTATAGGCCAAAATGTTACAACCCCTTTAATGCCACTACAACACAGTTGTTTGTATTCACCGCAAAATAGAGTTCATTTCCACTCGCTGCTATTTTTCCATGATGATATCTCGATTCAGTTAAGTTTGTATCTCACTGGAAGTTATACGTATAATCCTGGTAAATTCTAATTTACCCGGATTATACGGATAATTTAGATTCAGTATGCATGATACCACAGATTAATGAATAATGTTATTATAGTAACAAAGAGTTTTTATGCGGCTAAAACAGGTACACATTTTCTTAAATAAATAAATGTATTGTATATAATTGTGTATAAATGTATTGGGTACCTCCTTAGTAAACATCTAATTTTATCAAAGTTATGTTTTAAATACGAATATTTTTATTCGCTCGCAATTGCTTGGCACCCAACAAAATGATTTCTACACCTGCCACGGAATAGATTATGGTTTACGATAGGGTGTTTCACTTACCCCACCTGACCCCAGGCGCGAATCCATTTCGTTGACTAACTTGCAAATTACCCGGAAGTGTGAGAGAATGATAGTATTGTGTTGGAATACAACTTATTTACTTGTATTGACCGGGCTTTATGCAAAAGCATATTTGCGTAGGTAATTATGCATTTTCGCATTTCTCTTTGATCTAATAATAAACACCTCACCCATTGTAGAAAAACACTTCTTCAACAAGTACCTAAAACGACAATGCGAGCGTAGCGAGCACGAAAATTCACCTGGGTAATCAGCACTGTAGGAGCAGGTATAATATTATGTAGAAATGAACACCACTGTAAAACAAGGCACACAAGCACCAACTAATTTGTAATGCGCGAGCGGAGGGAGCGCGACAAATTTTTCATTCATACCCTGACAGATTTTGGCAAAATAATTTTAGGAAGAACTCAGATGCTTTTGGCTTGGGCTTGATCTTCTTTATTGCCAATAGGTAAGTAGGTACATTTTTGTTGAGAAATACTTCGGGGCTGACTTTACGCGATTTCAATCATTTGAAGGATCAGTCGTAGCTCAGGGGGGGCAATTGCCCCCCTTGGATCCGCGCCTGCCTGACCATCATCATCATCATCATCATCATCATCATCAACAACCTGAATACGTCTACTGCTGAACATAATATAGGCCTCCCAGAGAGCGCCACTATCAGCGGCTGCTCGCCTGCTGCATCCAGCTTGCACCTGACCATAATTACAACTAAAACAGAATTCTTTATTTATTATAGCTTTTATTTATTTACTTATTTATTAGTAATATAATTAAAATTGTATAATGTAATTTCTCCATTACGCAATAAATGAACACGTCTTATCCAAAATTCTAGTACTGGATAATCAAATGTCCAATCCTTCATTATTTGTTTTTGAGCCGAGTTCAAATTATGGAAAAAACAGAGAAGAGCGGCAACAGTGCGTGACGCGTACATGTCACGAGCTGGCACCGTCGCGCGTTTTCGCCGCCATCAAACACAACTAAGCAGTGTCATAGCGTACGACACTATCAGTGTACACTCATACATTGACAAAATTTACAAAAATTTTGATGTTATTTTTGCTATTAATCCATTATTTTCTTCAACTGCAGTTGATTTATCGCATTTAGAGGACCAATAAAAACCAAACTATAGTTATTCCAGTATTAAATTATACGCTCTTCGCCCATAAATTAGAAAATATATTAGTAGGAGAAACGAGCCACCTTAACGAATTTATGACGAAAAGCTGGAAAGCAGGAATGTTCATTTAGTAAACTGCGTCTGTTAGGTAATTATCATCATTATCATCATTAACAGCCTGAAGACGTCCACTGCTGAACATAGGCCTCCCCCAGAGCACGCCACCTTGAGCGGCTGCTCGCCTCCTGCATCCATCGGCTCCCCGCGGCTTTCACCAGGTCGTCGGTCCACCGAGTGGGGGGCCGGCCCACGCTGCGTCTTCCGGTTCGTGGTCGCCACTCGAGAACCTTTCTTCCCCATCGGTTGTCAGTTCTACGAGCGATGTGGCCTGCCCATTGCCACTTCAACTTACTAACTCTAAGAGCTATATCGGTCACTTTAGTTCTCCTGCGGATCTCCTCGTTCCGGAGCTTATCTCGCAGGGAAACACCGAGCATAGCTCGCTCCATAGCTCGCTGCGCGACTTTGAGCTTACTAATGAGGCCAACAGTAAGAGACCATGTCTCAGTTCCATAAGTCATCACTGGCAACACACACTGATTGAAAACTTTCGTTTTCAGGCTCTGCGGTATTTTGGACGAAAAGATAGGACGAAGCTTCCCGAACGCTGCCCAGCCGAGTTGGATTCTTCGCGCCACCTCTTTGTCGAAGTTGGACCTACCTAATTGGACAATCTGTCCTAGGTAGACATACTTGTCGACAACTTCGAGAGTATCGTTCCCAACAATTACCGGTATAGGTGGAACATGAGCATTAGACATGATCTTTGTCTTGTCCATATTCATCTTAAGACCGACCTGCTGGGAGACTCTACTGAGGTCGTTGAGCATGGTGCTAAGGTCCTCGAGCGATTCCGCCATTATGACTATATCATCGGCAAAACGAAGGTTAGTGATGTACTCGCCATTTATGTTGATGCCAGATCTTTTCCACTCCAAGAGCTTGAAAACATCCTCCAATGCGTTTGTGAACAGTTTCGGAGAAATAACGTCTCCCTGTCTCACGCCTCTTTGCAATGGAATTTGTTCCGTACTCTGGTCCTGTAGTCGGACTGACATAGTGGCCTTACTGTACAAACACTTCAAAACTTCGATATACCTATAGTCAATTTGGCATCGCTGCAAGGACTGCAGCACCGCCCAAGTCTCGATTGAATCGTAAAATAAAAACCAAACTATAGTTATTCCAGTATTAAATTATACGCTCTTCGCCCATAAATTAGAAAATATATTAGTAGGAGAAACGAGCCACCTTAACGAATTTATGACGAAAAGCTGGAAAGCAGGAATGTTCATTTAGTAAACTGCGTCTGTTAGGTAATTATATGACATAATAATTATTTGCTGTAAGTTTATCTCTCAAACATTTTTGATGGTTGGATTTTTACCATGTAATCATGACAATTGGAAGTCTAATATTAGTTTATGCCTACCTACATACTTAATATATTTAATAAAAAATTTAATGTATTGAATTTGGACATGCCAAATATAACGAACTATGTTATAAGATGGTGAATTATAAATAAATAAATATAATTATTGTTGTTATGTAAATATTTTCAAGTTCATTATTTTACTATTGGCTGCTTCAATCAAGTATACCCTGATCGAAGACTGGCTGTGCCCTGTGATTTTATATGATCAGACTGTCCCACAGGCACATACAAAAATCAATAAAACCGACATAGTATTCTTCTCTTGAGAAAGTGTTTGGCCAAGGAAAATGCAAGAATGTTTTATTATATGACATGTTCGCTCATTGGTCCAACGCTTTCTCAAGATAAAAGATAATAACTGTTATTATAGTTCATGCTTATGCTATGCATAAAGTACCTTGAATACCAAACGTCAACATCCATTCTGCTATTTCAGCTCCAAGCTAACTAACTATACATGCACATCAGCGTAAGTGGTTATATTCTCTTTGCATGCACACATACACTTTCTCATTTATATTATAAAATAGTTTAAATAAATGTAGGACTTTATTGTTCCTGATTCAATTTTGCATTTTAACCCTCTTATTCATAATTTCCCCATAAACTAAAATGTTTTGTCTGTTGCATGTGAATAGGTTTAGCACACTGATTTCTATTATACTAGTACGCTAGAGAGACGATATAGTACAAAAATTGAGAATTGCTGGTGCCGGTTTGAAGCGCCAATCCGAGCGTCCTGAGAACTACTGGGTGGCGCAAAAGTAAAGACCCTATTTGGTTCAGCTATAACATTTTTTCTAAATTAGAAAACTAGATTTAGGTTTTTTTAAATGTATATTTGTGCCATTAAATTTCGTACCATTAGGATTTAAAGATGATGTCTTTTAAATGGTGACCTCCAGAGTTGATACACATTTGAGCCCTATTTATGACATTTTGCATAACTTGCCGTAACACTTCCTGCGATATGTTCGTTATTTCTTGACGAATGTTTTCTTTTAGAGCTGCGAGAGTCTGTGGCTTGTTCACATACACCCGAGATTTCAAAAAACCCCAAAGAAAGAAGTCTGGACTGGTCAGATCGGGTGATCTTGCAGGCCAAGGCAAATCGCCAAAACGAGAGATAACTCGGCTTGGAAAAGCGTCCCTCACTAAGTCCATAGTGTCGCGCGCTGTGTGTGCCGTAGCGCCGTCTTGTTGAAACCAGATGTGCTCCAGCCCCAATTCGTCCAAACTGGGTATCAAAAACTCACGTAACATGGTTCTGTAGCGTTCTCCAGTGACAGTTATCGCATTGCCTCCAGCGTCTTCGAAAAAATAGGGTCCGATCACTCTGTCAACACAGATGCCACACCATACAGTAACTTTTAGTGGGTGTAGAGGTGTTTCTTGAATAATGCGCGGATTATCAGTGCCCCAGAACCGAGTATTCTGCTTATTGACATGCCCTGAGAGATGGAAATGCGCTTCGTCACTCATAACCAATTTTGAAGGAAAATCATCTTGCAAAATGTCATAAATAGGGCTCAAATGTGTATCAACTCTGGAGGTCACCATTTAAAAGACATCATCTTTAAATCCTAATGGTACGAAATTTAATGGCACAAATATACATTTAAAAAAACCTAAATCTAGTTTTCTAATTTAGAAAAAATGTTATAGCTGAACCAAATAGGGTCTTTACTTTTGCGCCACCCAGTATAATTGGCTAAAACCAAATGTCCTCAGTCAATATAGGTCATTATGAAGTCCAGCGTATTAGTATAGTAGAGGTCAGTGGTTTAGCATGAGTGCTTTTGAATAAAGAAGCTATATATATATATATATATATATATATATATATATATATATTTTGTTGCAGATGGACCATCTCAACTAGATCTCCTATACAATGAGACTCAAAAACTGCCTTATGTATGGGCAAAGGACAAACCGTTGCTGTATGTGCACCAAATTATTATGAAAATAGGTAAGTATAATAATAAAATTACTAACTAAAGTGATCGATATAGCTCTTACAATTAGCAAGTTGAAGTGGCAGTGGGCAGGCCACATCGCTCGTGGAACTACAACCGATGGGAAAGAAAGGTTCTCGAATGGCGACCATGAACCGGAAGACGCAGCGTAGGTCGGCTTCCACTAGGCGAACCGTCGATCTGGTGAAAGTCACGGGGGGCCGATGCATGGAGGTAGCGAGCAGCCGCTCAAAGTGGCGCTCTCTGGGGGAGGCCTATGTTCAACAGTGGCCGTCTTCAGGTTGTTGATGAATAATAAAATAGTAACAGCTTCATCACAACGTAATAAAGATAACATACAGTAGTGTACCTTGTAGTAATAAATCAAGATGAACTACCTATTAATTAAAATACGTCTACTGTTCTTTTAACAAAATAAGTGAGAGCAAACCCACGGTACACAGATGGCTTGTAATGACGCAACAACCATTGTACAGTATAGGTGTAATTTTCTTATTGGTTATTTGATGAACCAACTGAAATACCCAAGTTTCCTTAACAATGCTCGTAGATAATCAATTTATGGCTGCAAATAGTGATTCACTGTAACATTGTTATCAGCGTCTGCAATTATAGATTACTAAGGTTTCTGTGGGTTTGATATAGAAAAGCTTATACATTGTGGGAATTTACTAGTTATGTGTAATACTGAACCGTTCAATCCAGGTTAACATCAGCCGTATCATTATCGATTACTGCACTACTATCACGGGCAGTAGACATAATTGTACTTCCCGTTTACTTGAATTGTAGTATCTAGGAGTAGTATATAATTGGGGTTTCTGGATCACAAGCTCTTCGAGAACTTGCTTTTGCAAGTTCTCCAAGAACATGCGATCCAAAAACCCCAATTATATAGAACTAAACCTATTCAAAAACTAACATTTTCAAATATACTATCCATTCATTATTATATATTAGAGAAATGGAAACCATGATTTATACATAAGTAAATCTATTCAAGTAATACTATTTTGATTGAATCGTTTATTCGCTATCATTTATTCAAAGTGTTGAAAACTATTTAGATGTTTGAAAAGTAAAAACTGTGTTTATTTCATTTATTGAAAATGTTAGCCTTTTATAAATTTTATCTCTAGACATATTCAATAATACGTTTAATTAATTCAAATTACGTTAACTAATCGAATACTAAGAAAAGAATCAGAAAAACAAACCATTCTTGATTACGTGTATTTATTTAATAACAGTCAATTTTATACATTATTATTAGTTAACTTAATCATTAATTTTTTCTTTAATTAGCGAAACTATTTCTCTATATGATTTATATACATCGTCCAAATACATATTTCTTACTACGTGTTGAACACATAATTCAGCATTGCATTTGCAAATTAGAGGTTCTTCACTATTTACAAATTTATCTACATCATATAACTCGATCCTTATAATTTTTGATCCTTTCGCAGGCATTTTCACAAAAGAGTACTGCAAGTTTTCATGTTGGTCATTGTTTTGTGGTTGTGCTCTTTTACGTAACTTTTCTTTAATCATTTCTGTATTTGGCACGAAGTTGAATAAATCTCCAGACTCCTGAAATAAAAATTAGTGAGTTATTAAATTAGATCTAATACATATTTTACTCGTTATCAATAAAGTATAAATAGATGACCCCTTTCCTGATTGGGAAGGTGGGATAAAAATAAAAATTATACAATTTTAAACTTACCGACATTGCTGCAAACCACTGTCTGTCTCGGAGCTTATCGAAAAATTAATTTCCAGGTTTATTATTTTTCAACCTTTTATACAATTTTTTCGTGGCTTTAAGGCTGAAAGTCCCATGACAATTTTATTGAAATAATTCAGTGTTTCCTACATGGGCAAAAGAATGCGTGGAGAGGCGCCAGTAGCAACACGATCTGTCTATGTTTATAGTAAGTATTAGTAAAAGATCTTAACGTCACTATCATCGATTGTCATATTGTTCCTTATTGTGCTGTAATTAATGATGCATGTTGGCTAACATTGTCTTGGACAAATACAGTACTGGTACATGGAATACATGGTAGGTACTATATGATACTTTGATTATGGCTTGATGTAGAGAAAATGCTGACATAAACTTATTTGACACACACCATTGCATAATCCTACGAGCACATTGACATTTCTATTATTTATATAAACGTAAAAGTAAACAATAAAAAATTAGTGTGCATCCAGCCCGAGAAACAGCAATACTAGCTGATAAATATCAACCAGTGCCAGTGTCAGTGTTATAATAGTGAGCCAACGTCTAGAACCATTTATCTGTAAGTACTTTTTACTTTTCATTCATATCTAGTTTTCTATATTATCTTTCTATTTAAATCAATGATAATGCTCATGGAACTTATTAAATCAATCACAATAAGATAAAAATAATAATCATTGTAATAAAATAAAATATTATAAGTAGTCATCACAAGTTTTCTAGATAGATGAGATGATGTTTTAGTTTGGATCCATGTTATATAAATAACGTAACTAAAAAGTTCTAAAATGCTTTATCATTTACTTCTCACATAAACTACCTATTATGCTCGATCTTTCAATCACAGAATAAATATTAACGGTTAGTTGTTCTCAGTTAAGTTACCTATTCAAACTTTAATCTTGGAATAAGAACTTTATTTGAGTCTGAGGAATTACACTTCTATGATGTGAATATTGAAAGATTGACATTTATTCATTATCATGTTTATGTTTTTGAATAGGTTTAGTTTTTATTTGAATCACTTATTTAGAGCGGTATTATATGAATTCTAATAATTCAGATATTCAATAAATGGAAATAAAATCTATTGTACTACATAACTGTTAATATCATTATTAAAATACTATCTTCTACTTTATATTATTACTATTATTTTTAGTATTTGTATCTTTTCAATATTATCGATTTTAATACTTATTTATGCTCGCATTTTTCAATAAATGAAATAAATTTAAAATACAATAGTACTTATTTGATTAAAGTTATTATTATTATTATCATCGTAGAATTTTTATATAGTTACAATTAGAGGTATGGTTTTAGTTATAAAAAAGAAAACAATAACTATTAAATTAAATAAATTTTTATATTTATACTTTCAGTTCCTCTTCGAGAACATCGACTCCATTTGTTGCTGTCTGGAATAGTTGGAATACCTCCTAACCACACCTTAAAAGAGATAATAATTATAATATATGTGAGTATATTTCACCATAGAGTTTATTTGTTTCCTCTTAGTTGGCAACTTTTCCACTCAGTGGGTAATTGAATATTAATTCGTTATCAGGTTATGGCAAACCTTTAAAATATTATACGAGTGATAAAACGAATAATTTAATATTACTTTATTTATGATAAATGACTCAGTTTATAAAATATAAATATCATATGAGTTATTATTTAATTCAAAATAAATTATAACTAAATTTTTTTACTTGATTTGAGTATGTAATTTTATTCATTGTTTTTTTTTTTCAGCTCTTTTGTTCATCATCAATTTGAAGCTTGCAGTACAAGTCCTTCCCGCACAGTTTTCAAGTTTTATCGCCATGGCAATGTAAGTATGATTGAGTGGTGGTATTTTTAATTGTTAGTTTTTATGTGGATTTATTTATTTATTAGGTATATTAATATATAACATTTTATAATAAACTAAAACTTCAATTCACGTTTTTATGAACCAATGAATGACAAAGAAACGTTTGATAATTTAATAAGAAGGTACTAGTATAAAAAATCCCTACTCCAATATCCGTATTCTTTTGTAATTATTAACAATTGTAAAGTTTTAATTTTCTTTATTAATATTTCTTAATTTGTGTTCGTAAATCCTTCTTTGTATTATAGTTCATAAATTATATATTAGTCACACCGTGGTACCTACTAGATAGATATGTTTCTCAAGTAACTGTTATAATATTTGTTATTTTTCTTTTTTCAGGTCAAAACATCAGTCCAGCGTGGAAGAGCTATTCCCGTCCGAGGAGGAGGAAGAATCGCAAAGACAACATATTGAAGAACAGAAATCTTCAAAATCGAAGAAACGATCGATGCCTTCCCTGTCAGCTAGTGGCACGGAGCAGACCGGGCACTCTAAGAAGTCGAAGCATCCTATCATTCGACCGATTAAGCCAACAGCTCGCGAATTGTTCGGTACTGACAGCGAGGACGAGGCAGAAGCAGCGTTTGCTTCATCCTCACAGTCGACATCGGGTAAAAAAGCTCCACCACTAGTTTCCTCTATGACGCGTAGATTAGCTAACGGTATCTCTAGACAAACCCATCCTAATAAGATAGGTAGTCATTTCGTAGAGGTAAAAGTTTACAAAGTGAGTGAAATTGAGAACACATCTCCTATGAATAGGTGGCGTCAAGCTATAATATCAATAAAAATTCAAACTAATGACGACACCGAGGCATGGCGTCACCTCACCAAGTATATAACTACGACTAGAAAGGAGTTCAAAGATATGCCGCCAACTTTTATTTCAAATTACTTTTAACCACTACTGAGGTCATATTGTTGAGTGGAACCTTGTAGGTATAAAATTGAATTACCTTATAGTTTCATGTTTTGCTTATTTGTTAGTGTCTATTCAATATTAAAAGAATGGAAAGATGTTCAAAAATTATCTATTTACTTTTAATCTCTATTGAGATCACATAGATTAACAGAACCGTTCAAAATTAAAAACTTGTATTTTTTCGATATACTTCTTGTTCTTCAATATCTATAATTATTATCACACTGACACTGGCACTAGAGCTTTTATTTTTTTTATTTTAGAGTAGGTACCTACGCCTAAGAAACATTAGTTATTAATTTCATATAATTAAGTTAGCATAGCTAGTAGGTTTTTGTTTTTATTATTGTAGTTATTAGTTTAAAAAATAAAGGCAAAATTTTAGAGAGTTAAGAATTAAAATGTAACCCACACTTATATTTTAGTCTATAATAAATAAATAATCAATTTTTCAATAATTAATGATTTGTTGTTTCTTTAATTACAGTTACCCTACCTGGCCAGCTCGAATCTCACTCTAAAAGTAGTAATCAAACTGTACTATGTGATAAATGTCAAATGATTTTAAGAAAATCTAATTACAAGTACCATTTGAAAAGTAATTTACATAAATCGAACTGTCTATTAGAAACTGAATTTGACAATATTGAAATCATTGCAACAGCTTTTAAGAATAGGATTCTAACATATAAATTAAATTCAAGTAAAGAATATAAGACACCTGAAGCATTTTTGTACGATAATATGGAAAGCGTGATAAAGCTTATTAATATGTGTTTGATGAAAAGTAATTGTTTAAAAGTAAACTTTGAATTATTTGCAAACTTTATTTTGTCACATTCAGACCGAGAGCAGCTTAAGTCGTTTAATACTAAGAATTCAGTTATTCTAAAGTACACTGATCTAAATGAGAATTACTTGAATGCAATAAACACCATAAAACAAAAGTTTTCTGAATTTGAATATTGTGAGTCTGGATGGTCGTTGTTATCAATAAGTCATCTTGAGATAAACATTAACAAATATTGTCCTTTGAGAGGGGGCTCATTTATAGAGTTACCAGTAAAAGTAAAGAATGAACCTCAAATGTAAAATGAATATGATAAAGTCAATAAAGCATACATTGTACACACAAGAGGTAAATAAGTTAGTCCTAAATAGAAATGATGATAAGAGACAAGTTCTTTCCAATCAAGTGAATACGCTACCCTGGGGGCATTGTGATACAATATTTTAAAGAAAAAGTAGAATACTGATAAATGAACTAACATGTAAATAATTAGAGAGATTACTTACAATTAAGTTATAAGATACGTACTAGTAATTACCAATACAAGAAATTGTACTTAAGTGAATCATATTATGTAAGTTAAGTGCCTATGGGATAATTACGCATTACAACAAAATTTATTGTATGCCTAACCTAATTTATATAGTGGCGGAACTATCAAATAGCTGTCATCTGATTACCGGTCTGTAACTTCAATGAATAAATATATTTATATATGTATAATATACCTACCGTATTTTATTTAATCTCCTTAGTTTATAAAAGCCCTACGTATAACATAACATCTCATACGTTAACATGAAGTTAATTAAGCAACCACTCTCTTTAGAAGTACAAACGATTGACTTTGAACAGCCTACTAATCACATAACTCATAGTTTGCTTTTGCCTAATAGAATCCTATGTATTATATGTGGACCTTCAAATTGTGGCAAGACTAATGTTATGTTATCATTATTACTGCACAAAAATGGTTTGAAATTCCGAAATGTTTATCTGTATTCGAAAACTGCATTTCAACCAAAATACCGATTTTTGAAAGAAGTTTTGGAGAGAGTGCCAGGAGTTACTTATTTTTTCTTTAACGATAATAAAAATGTTATCCATCCTAATGAAGCTTTATCGCAATCTGTTTTTATATTTGACGATGTTGCGTGTGAAGATCAAACTAATATACGTAATTACTTTTCAATGGGAAGACACAAGCAGATAGATTGTTTTTATTTGTCTCAAACTTATTCTAAAATTCCGAAACAGTTATTGCGAGATAACACTAATTTTTTAGTGGTATTTAAGCAGGATGATATTAACCTAAAGCATATCTATAGAGAGCATGTTAATATGGATATGGAATGGATACAATTCAAAAATATGTGTGCAAGTATATGGCAAAACCCGCACAGTTTTTTGATAATAAATAAGGATTGTGAAGTTAATAACGGAAGATATAGGAAGACGTTAGATACTTTTATTTCTTTTAATTGATTCTTTAATTGGCATATAAGTTGACATACCCGAGATTTATCTTCAGTGTTACTACTACTATTATAGTAATTACAACGAATAAAAAAATTAAAATGGAAAAAAATATTAAAGAACAACTCATCAAATCTGTCATTGCAATAAAAAATAAAATAAAACAAATGCAGGATGAAGAACAAAGTAGTGATTTAAGAATGAATAAAATATTAAAGCCCGTGCAGCAGCTAGTACAGAAACATTCAAAAAATAATGACAGACCAGATATCACGACCAATTTTGATAAACATTCAGTGTTATCATCAAATTATCAAGATATTGAAGATGAGCAAGATAATGATTCAATTACTTCAGAAGACAATTCATTATCAGGATATTATGATTGTAAAAAGAAACCCGCTAACATTTCTGATAAATTAATGGAGATGTCACTTAATAAGGATGAATTATCTGATTTATATGATTCAATAAATATACCTTTTGGGGTAAGAACTGAAAACGGCTAACTGGTTACACAAAGCCCTTCATCATCCATTCAACTGATAGGTACTTACTGATAATAAAATAGCATATTTCATTTGTATCAAAAATATATTTTCATAACTTTATAATAAGCTTTTCGACATAGTGGACACTTATTATTCAAAGATAAAGCACACTTTGCACAGCTTAGAGCGTGACCGCAAGGTATAAAACACATACATAATTCCTCTTGAAAACATATTTTGCAAGACATGTTTTTGTTGTGAATGTCGCTATTCATATTTTCCTCAATCTCGAAATGCTCTTGAAATGTATCTTTAAATTGTCGGATTTGTGTGACTATAGATCTTATATATTTATCCCCTTTTACACATAAAACGTATGGACAATATTGAAAGAAGCGTGTATGCTCTGACCATGGCTCATCGTCAGAATCCCAGTCCTTAAGACCTCCATCACAATAATAACAAAGCACCTTATCACTTTTTCCTGTGTAGAAAAATCCAGCGTCAGCCAAATCGTGTGGTTTTTGCGATAAGCCTCGAGGCCAGGAGTCAAAGCTTCGTAAACGTGTTGCATAAAGAGAATAATGTGGATGAATAGGTCGCTCGAGTTCCATTACAATATTTAAAATGTATGTCTCACAAGTTATCGACAACTGCTACTCTCGTGTTGTTTGACATTGACTGAATAAAATTTAGTTAGCATTAGTTTTATATCATTGAGAAGATAATAATTATACAATAGTGCTACCTATTACCTTATCTAGCTCCAACTATGAGGTATAACTTTTCCTCTTGTAATTTAACGAAAACTGAAATTATTCAAATATTCAAATTACATTTTAGGTATGTAGTAGAAGTTGTATTGTATCAATAAAACCATCAATACATAAATTAAGATTTTTTATTTTCAATACACCATTTATTTAATACAATAACATTTTCCAGGGCACACATTTTTGGATGGTAAATACACCTAAACATACCAGGTGATTTATCGTACTTTTCATATAATAAGTGGAAGTTTGGGCAACCATTTTCCTCTATATTAAAAACATTATCATGACCAACAATTTTTTTAATCCATAAAACTTTTTCTTGTCCTTTTACATAAATATTTTTTTTTCGTAATAATTTAGCAATTTGTGTATACTTTTTATAATTTGAATAAGGTACAAAACCTTCATCCCATAATATCTCTAGGTTTTGTTCTATCCAACGTACGCCATGCATTTCAGTTTTTGTTAAATTTGAAATTGGATATGGAGGTTTTATTAAAAAAGTTTGAAGCTGTTGGTTATCTAAAATAGCAATTTCTTTGACAATAAACTCATTTGTATCGTCTTTGAACCCTTGAACATCCACGATAGTATTCATGACAGTTTTTTCACAATGTTACTTAAAGGCTTATATTCAAATAAACGATCGTTAACTATTAGACAATAAGCACTTGTGTTATCAGGAATGTTTTCACAACTTTCAATTTCCAATCGTACATCAACCGGTCCAGTTTTCAAGGTTTCGTTTTGTCTCGAACAATCAATAACAACAAGTGGAGCTCTCTCTTTAAACGCTAATAAATCAAGCAGTGTTTTAGGAATTGGGATTTATATGAATATCCGTTGCTGCCAAAAACATCAAAACATTCCTGGTCGGTTAAAACAACGTCACAACTCGAAAAGCCTCGCTATGTTATTTTCGGTCTGCAAACAAATAGGAAAAATAGTAAAACTAGAGATTGTTCTGTATTTGATCACTGTAAGTTAAAAAATATAACACTTTTCTTAAACTCTCAATACTACCCATATGACTCACTTAACTTAAATTTCAATGAAGATAAATATGGTATATTATACGACATGTATACTAAATTCCGTCAGTCATATTATAACCAACCTACTGAACCACTGCTTGATTTATTAGCGTTTAAAGAGAGAGCTCCACTTGTTGTTATTGATTGTTCGAGACAAAACGAAACCTTGAAAACTGGACCGGTTGATGTACGATTGGAAATTGAAAGTTGTGAAAACATTCCTGATAACACAAGTGCTTATTGTCTAATAGTTAACGATCGTTTATTTGAATATAAGCCTTTAAGTAACATTGTGAAAAAACTGTCATGAATACTATCGTGGATGTTCAAGGGTTCAAAGACGATACAAATGAGTTTATTGTCAAAGAAATTGCTATTTTAGATAACCAACAGCTTCAAACTTTTTTAATAAAACCTCCATATCCAATTTCAAATTTAACAAAAACTGAAATGCATGGCGTACGTTGGATAGAACAAAACCTAGAGATATTATGGGATGAAGGTTTTGTACCTTATTCAAATTATAAAAAGTATACACAAATTGCTAAATTATTACGAAAAAAAAATATTTATGTAAAAGGACAAGAAAAAGTTTTATGGATTAAAAAAATTGTTGGTCATGATAATGTTTTTAATATAGAGGAAAATGGTTGCCCAAACTTCCACTTATTATATGAAAAGTACGATAAATCACCTGGTATGTTTAGGTGTATTTACCATTCAAAAATGTGTGCCCTGAAAAATGTTATTGTATTAAATAAATGGTGTATTGAAAATAAAAAATCTTAATTTATGTATTGATGGTTTTATTGATACAATACAACTTCTACTACATACCTAAAATGTAATTTGAATATTTGAATAATTTCAGTTTTCGTTAAATTACAAGAGGAAAAGTTATACCTCATAGTTGGAGCTAGATAAGGTAATAGGTAGCACTATTGTATAATTATTATCTTCTCAATGATATAAAACTAATGCTAACTAAATTTTATTCAGTCAATGTCAAACAACACGAGAGTAGCAGTTGTCGATAACTTGTGAGACATACATTTTAAATATTGTAATGGAACTCGAGCGACCTATTCATCCACATTATTCTCTTTATGCAACACGTTTACGAAGCTTTGACTCCTGGCCTCGAGGCTTATCGCAAAAACCACACGATTTGGCTGACGCTGGATTTTTCTACACAGGAAAAAGTGATAAGGTGCTTTGTTATTATTGTGATGGAGGTCTTAAGGACTGGGATTCTGACGATGAGCCATGGTCAGAGCATACACGCTTCTTTCAATATTGTCCATACGTTTTATGTGTAAAAGGGGATAAATATATAAGATCTATAGTCACACAAATCCGACAATTTAAAGATACATTTCAAGAGCATTTCGAGATTGAGGAAAATATGAATAGCGACATTCACAACAAAAACATGTCTTGCAAAATATGTTTTCAAGAGGAATTATGTATGTGTTTTATACCTTGCGGTCACGCTCTAAGCTGTGCAAAGTGTGCTTTATCTTTGAATAATAAGTGTCCACTATGTCGAAAAGCTTATTATAAAGTTATGAAAATATATTTTTGATACAAATGAAATATGCTATTTTATTATCAGTAAGTACCTATCAGTTGAATGGATGATGAAGGGCTTTGTGTAACCAGTTAGCCGTTAGCGATACTTGTTACCAGTTGTATAAGACCAGTTGGAGCAGTTGGACGTAAGTATGTTTTATTAACAGTTCAAGTTTTTGAAAAGATAATAATGAATAGATGATAATTTCCATTTCTCTAATATATAATAATGAATGGATAATATATTTGAAAATGTTAGTTTTTGAATAGGTTTAGTTCTATATAATTGGGGTTTTTGGATCGCATGTTCTTGGAGAACTTGCAAAAGCAAGTTCTCGAAGAGCTTGTGATCCAGAAACCCCAATTATATACTACTTCTAGGGATTAAAAACGGGAGTATTAAATAATACAAAACCTAGGGCATACTGTATGCCCTATGTTTTCATCGTATTCAGCGTAAGGCCGGGTTTTCACTGGGTAGAAAACATCTGCAAGAAGCCGACCGTCTATCAGCCTGTAGCTTGCAAATGTAAACTTCATTTAGTTTACACTTTCAAGATATAGTCTGACGGTCGGACACATCTTACAGAAGTTTTCTACCCAGTGGGAACACGGCCTTAGACAAAGTGCATTGCAAAAATTATATGTAGTGATATGTACAGTTGCATAGTTGTTAGCAGAGTGCCATATAATAATATAATTATGTTCTTATAACTGTTATCAGGGCACACCCGGTATTTAAGTAGACGATACCAAAAACGCCACCAAACACTAAATTTCAATTGGTATTGAATAGAATTTAACTCCTCAATTGGTGTGGACGTAGAACTTGAGAGTCGGTTAGTATGCGGTTAGCTCTTCGAGTTGGTCGTTGTTTGGTGTACGCACAGAATATAATAACAGTACTACGTATAGGTGCACGTCTCGTATGCGAACGATATCATCGCTGACCTTGACCATACATGCTTGTCTCTGATCGACACTGATAAAAGCACCTGTTCGCGATTTTGTTTATCAAGAATACCTACTCGATTCTGGTTACTTAATTATAAAATCATACCTTTCCTTCATCCATTATAGGTTAACCACGACTAGCCGCATGCATAAACGAAAAAGAAGGAAGGAACTACGTTGTATCTTAAAACGTTCTTGTAACTCGTATACGTTCAAGAACAGCACTAGTGCTTTGCTAAATTTCCTCTGATATTGCTAACTATTTGACCCACCCCGGCTTCGCAAGGATTAATTGAAGCTTGCCTTCCTTCGCCGGCCCATCCATTCATCCTTTTCCCCTTTCCCTTCACTCTTCCCTTCGATGTGGTGTATAAATAAATAAACAATATACAAATACAAATCTGCAAATTGCATGCATGCAAAAATTCGCGCTGGGGTGTTTTGGAAAACATCCACAGTATCCTAAATGTTAATCTGAAAAATCAGCTATGACTATATCAAATTTTAGTGAAATCCTTTCAGTAGTTCCAGCTTGATGCCTGTTCAAAGGGACAGACTGCCAGACAAAAAATAAAAAATATATTGTTTCTATTTCTATATCGATTAAACACGATTGTAATGCAATCAAAATTTTCTTTAAATATTCAATATACAGATTTAACCCAGTTACAGTTTTAATATATGTATGTATAGATATGACAGACTATTGCGCCATCAGTTACGTTTGGTGACATGCCCGACTCTTTTCACTAGAGAACCTGTTCGTGGGCTTGTTTACTTTTTAAGCGGTTGGTATCATATGAAAGATATTATATTGCCAGCCGAATAACTGCCAGATAGTTTTGATAACCTCGTAACTTTTAGAATCTGTTGGTGTGATAAATACCTCACGCAACTGCTTTTCTGATACCTATTAGTCATGCGTTATACAACACTATAGGCGGGCCCGGAAGATCTACCTGCCAAGCCTGATGTTTGGTCTCACTATGCCTGAAATGTCAATAATAAAAAACGGGAATGTGTTAGAATTAGTATTCTGGAAAACCTTTTCTGTAGCATTTACAAATTAAAAAGTATCGGTTCACGGAAAATCCCGGATGGCCAAACCTAAATGTATGACTAACACGGCTCATTTTTGAGCGTTATCAATGTTATCGCGGCCTGTTACATAGTTATAAATGTAAAATACTCTGTTCCGTCAAAAACTTTGAGCCCGTGTCCCCTCTGTCACTGGCAATGTACAATTTAATAATATCTATACAATCAATCATGTTTTTCTATTTAGAAAAATATTACAATTACTACGCCACGCTGCTTTGCATAAAATCTCATTCAGAAAACTCAAAAACTTCCGCAATAATAATAATAACAACCTACTTATATCTAACCATAACATTTATAAAAAAGCTATCGTTTTAAACGATCGCAACCTTCTCGTGCAGTATTTTGAACTTCATTTTAATATCTCGTGACGCGTAATTAAGTAATCACCAAAGATTACTCATAATATGCCTATACCGGTTTACAGTGAACTGTTTTACATCTCATAGGTACACTATGCGTCAGATAACAAAAAAAACGTAATCGCCAGCGGCGATTTTTTTTCACGTAATAACGCCTGCCTGAGAACTGCATTCATAAAATGTAATCTTATACCATGACCTCTACGTATATGATATCTGTCATATCTCTTATTAAGTTCAGATGAATAGATATTCGTCTGAAAATTTTACTGATTATATTACATTGTCCGTCCAGCTGAAAAACAATGCAGTATTTGCACAGTAATCGCTCGGTATTTATTGTTGCATTATAGTTTTTACACAGTTGTACACATTCAGACGGACTCTTGTTGCTTGCGATAAAAGCCATTCCCTAATATTCCTACTAATACATAAAAGTTAAACGTCGTCTGTTTGTTTTTACGTGGGTTTCATTAAAGCGAAAACGGGTTAACCGGATTGAGTAAAAGTTCAACGGGTTGCTTATAAATACTGGGATTGGAAATCGGATACATTTAACTAGATGCCTTTTGTCACATGCATAAATATAACCCTTCCTTTTAGCTTGATCGTAGTCGGGTTAAGGTTGTATGTATTGAGAGAAGGGTGAAGAGATGAGGGAAAGAGAAATGTGTGGAAAAGGAACGCTGAAAGGACCAAGATATAGGCAGATGGGAAGAAGGAAAGTCGGGTTATTTTGCTTCCCCCTTCTGAATTTATTATTTAAATGGGGGATATATCCAAATACATAAAAATTGAAAACCATTCCCTTAGAGGTAAAATTTATAAATTGCAAAGCCGGGCGAGTCAACTAGTAATTTTATAAAATCGAAAATGTTTTTGTTGGTTTGTCCTTCTTTTAGCAGCAACGAAGCTAGACTATCTGGTTTCAAACCCGGAAACTGTATCCTCGCGGGGTAAACTGTGATGTTTGGGGTAGGTTTGGCAATCCCTTATACGTGTTAATATGGCATATTTTCAGGTGTCTCGCCATGGAACAGCAATCTCAAAATGTGGGATGCCTTCAGAGCACCGTTACAAGAAGTTTTCCGATTGCTAGAAACTATAAGAAACCACGAGGAACCTGAAACGTAAGTTCTGTTAAAACTCTTCTCTCTTCTGTTATTATATTACTTGTCAATAATATTTACATGCATTTTCATCTACGTTTAATACAAACTTTGAACGTTTGTCGTTAGTTAAATTTCATCATCGTTATTAACATAACAATAGAAACACGAATTATACTTAAACATAGGTCATCGTGTATAGCTAATATTCACCTATTTTTTTTTTTTTTTTTTTTTTTTTTTTTTTATGTAATTAAATGACGTGACGAGCGTGGCGTGTTTATTTATCTGTTCTATGTTTATACGTAATAGGTCTATAATTCAACTCAGCGGTTATTAGTTCTGGTAATCTCGACTGTTATAGCAAATGATGACCATAATTTGATAAGGTTCGAGCATGTAATCATTAGGTTAGGTTGTATCAAACTCTGTCGTTATCGTGACTTCAGACTTGTTCAAGTCGTGGCACAGCAAGGAATCCTTAGTTTTGTATTCTGTTGGATCCCTGTAGGGTTAGCACGGCCGGTAGACAAAACTGTCTTTCCCCTGTTTTACTCCAAGCAAGTATGAAGAAAGTGACGTAAAACAGGGAAAGACAATTTTGTCTACCGTCCATGCTAACCCAGCTGGATTGCGTTCCGAATTAGACTAAAGGATTTCTCATCCCAAAACCGGTAAACAACGTAAAAATAAAAATATAAAATTAATATAACGGAATGGCATATTATTTATGTTGTGATATAACAAAGGCATTTTTAATTATTAAAAATTGACAGGAAACCTTGATAGAAATACCTAACTTCACTTAACATTAAAGCTATAATATTTTTATTTTGAATAAATATTGACATAGTAACTTTTGACATGTTGATGTTTCGGAACGTGTCTCAGTGGAACATTATGATTGAGTTTTGGCGGGAACGCGGAAAAGTTCACGTCGTTGCATTGTATTATTTTTCAAAACTCGTGCTTTTTCCAGTGTTAATGATTAAAATCGGTGACGTTTTACGCATTAAGCGCTGAATTACGAGCATGAGTGTGGGCAAGTGATATAATGTGGTGAAACGTGTTTTTCGTGTTGCTTCCAAAATTCCATAGAAGCTTCTAGTAAAGTTGCCACCACTTTACTAGGGCATGACTTAGACTGGACTGAGACTACCTGACTTAGACTGGACTATGACTACGCAGACTGTGACTAAGACTTGACTTTACGTGAAATATTCTATCATTGTGAAAAATTACAATACTTGACACTGGCTAGATACACCATGTGTGGAGCCAAAATATAAGAGAAAAAAAAAAAATTACATTCATTTCGCGGGGTTTTGTTTTCATTTCATAGATAATTGATTTTTGAGACACCTACCAAATGATTATGGCAAAGCCCTCTTATGGGGAGGCCTAGAGGAGGGTTAGCAGTGGACGCAAAAATAGCTGATGACTGAGCTAAGTACTCACTTAGAGATGTAGCACGCAAGGTATCTGATACTATATCAAGTGAGTACGCGGGCGAGCGGCTTGGGCTACGTATATTCATTTGATATAATATCAGATTTAGAGTGTGGCTCAAACGTAATGGCGTCTGCGAAGGTAAGCGGTGAGCGCAGCATGTTCGGGCTTGCAGCGCACTTGACACCCTCATTAGGTTTGAATCACACACTACTTGTGAGTGAGTATCCCAGGATGATGTGTGGGCTGGTGTCCCCAGACTGGGTCGCACGCTGGTGGTGACGGAGGCGGAGGGCGTGCACCCGAGCTGGGCAGGCGCGCGCCTGGTGCTGGTACGCGCGCGGCGACACTGCCGGCGCGTCTGCCGCCGCTGCACTTCACCGCCAGGCTGCACCCGCTCACAGGTCGCGTACATACCACTACTACACTCGCGAACAAACAATCCGGCTCGGTACCAAACATTCTAATATCTCCCGAAGGTTAACCTTATTTAAAAAGTATACCGAACGACATAAATTCGGTGCTAACATCATGCGTAATACTAAGCACTTAAATACTTAAAAAATATAGGGCTAACCACGTTATGAGAATAAAAAATAGTGATGTGAAAAAATGAGGCACTGATCACGAGCACCTAATTCATTACAATTGCTATTGGTCGAAATTCCTTAAAAAAATATACCCTCACAATGCAGATTTCAAATTCAAGTTCTCTATTTTTCAGATCAATTAATAAACTACGCGCTTCAACAGCAGAATCCAGATATAAGCGAAAAGTCGAAGGAAATAAAGTTGCAGAAAGCTACGTTGCAAAAACAACAGCATGAATTGCAGGTTTGTAAGATTTTTCTAAATAGGATCCTATTCTTTATTTTTTTTCTACTACATTATTTGTACAAAGCTCATCTTCGCGACTTGCCGATGTTCTATTGTGGGAAGCAATATGTATAATAGCAAAATGAAAGCTTTATGATATTGAACAGGAAAACCTACTCCGCGATCTGTCGCGCAACAGCGACATTCTCCACGACGCCGCACTGCTAGCTTCACTCGACAAGACACGTGCCACGAGCGCTACAATAACCGCCGCGCTAGAAGAGGCACGCTCCCTCGAGCGTGCGAGCGAGACAGCCTGCTCCCAGTATGCGGAACACGCAAGAAGTGCGGCTGTTCTAACACTTGCTGTGAAAAGATTGAACGCGCGATGGCCGCTTGTAGCTCTACCTTTTAGTCAATTGTTTTTTTCTTTAATCTGTGCTCTACCTATAGACGCTGCGTCAGATGCTTTCGTCGACGCTGTGGGGAAAGCGGTAAGTAACAATGTCATAGAATCTATGATAGATCATTTGTACCTAATAACTAACTAGTATAGTAGATATCTGTGATAACTAATACTGGGTGGCGCAAAAGTAAAGACCCTATTTGGTTCAGCTATAACATTTTTTCTAAATTAGAAAACTAGATTTAGGTTTTTTTAAATGTATATTTGTGCCATTAAATTTCGTACCATTAGGATTTAAAGATGATGTCTTTTAAATGGTGACCTCCAGAGTTGATACACATTTGAGCCCTATTTATGACATTTTGCATAACTTGCCGTAACACTTCTCAGGGCATGTCAATAAGCAGAATACTCGGTTCTGGGGCACTGATAATCCGCGCATTATTCAAGAAACACCTCTACACCCACAAAAGTTACTGTATGGTGTGGCATCTGTGTTGACAGAGTGATCGGACCCTATTTTTTCGAAGACGCTGGAGGCAATGCGATAACTGTCACTGGAGAACGCTACAGAACCATGTTACGTGAGTTTTTGATACCCAGTTTGGACGAATTGGGGCTGGAGCACATCTGGTTTCAATAAGACGGCGCTACGGCACACACAGCGCGCGACACTATGGACTTAGTGAGGGACGCTTTTCCAAGCCGAGTTATCTCTCGTTTTGGCGATTTGCCTTGGCCTGCAAGATCACCCGATCTGACCAGTCCAGACTTCTTTCTTTGGGGTTTTTTGAAATCTCGGGTGTATGTGAACAAGCCACAGACTCTCGCAGCTCTAAAAGAAAACATTCGTCAAGAAATAACGAACATATCGCAGGAAGTGTTACGGCAAGTTATGCAAAATGTCATAAATAGGGCTCAAATGTGTATCAACTCTGGAGGTCACCACTTAAAAGACATCATCTTTAAATCCTAATGGTACGAAATTTAATGGCACAAATATACATTTAAAAAAACCTAAATCTAGTTTTCTAATTTAGAAAAAATGTTATAGCTGAACCAAATAGGGTCTTTACTTTTGCGCCACCCAGTACTATCCACATTCTGTCGCAGAAAAGTATGTCGTCTATTTGACGGTACCAAAAGTCTGCTACGAAATTTTTCGGTATGGTTGAGAGATTCGGGCTCGGGGTGATATTAGATAACGCTAAAAATGATAGATAGCTGTTTATTTGGTGGGCTTACAAAAAGTCTCCACCAAATCGGATAACAGTGTAATCCGTTGGAATTATTTTCCCAATGGGCTTACACTAAAAATAAGTTACAACGACTCACATGCGTCTTGATTTGATAAGTGCTCTTTACAAAAAAATAACGGAGTGTAAAAAAACTACCCATTTCCTTTTCAATGTGTGTTGAAATTTTATCTAGGTGGTACACTCAATAAAATTATTGTGTTTTTCTAGGATCAAACAAATATGAACAGTGTTGACATTGTGAAATATTTGACTCGAAGAATCATAGTGTTGCTAGCTCTGCATAAAAAGGACAAATACATTGTTGTGTTACATCTGCTCAAACAAGTTTACGGAGATTTGATGCCCGATAAGGTAAAATAATACACAATGTTTTTCACCCTTTTTTTTTATTAATAATGGTATTTTATTAGGCTGCATATTATTTGATTCCAGCTGTGGCAGATACTGATTGGAAACAATGATATAAATGATGCACTTGATACAAATGAAATTAAAACGAATCGTCTATGGGTACCAGAAGAAAGCGTAAAGGGAATCGCTAAACTAAAGGTAGGAAAATGCTAATTTCGCTTCACCACAAAGTTCCAATATAGACCGTGTTTTGTTTACATAGAGTTTCATTTAATTTTACCGAGTGCTGTATACACTGTGTACAGTATTGGCAGTATTGTTTGTTTATCATTATCCCTACATATAATAAATGTGTAAATCTGGTATGCTTTGGAACACACACATAATTATAACTAATGTAATTTATCCCATAGGTTCTATTGTTCAAAAAATATTGCTTGCGCGATGCAGGCCCGCGGCTTTTTGCCCTTTTTCCATACATTATGAAATTTTATTTGTATCAGCGCCATCTAGGGACAGTGATGTGTCGTTGTTTGTTTGTTATGACTGAACTCCGTAAATACTGAACTGATTTTCATTCAGGTTTCACTAATATGCTTAGAAATAACCGGCGCTTAAAATAGGATATATTAAAATTGAAATTTCGTTAATTTTTTTGGTCATAATTATTAAGTTTTCATTACGAAATGAAACTGAATTATAAACAACATGGCCGCTTCATGGTGAGATGGTGAGGTAATTTTTGGCCACTGACGGTAACTTTATGTCACCTATTTGGTGCCTAGTTTTTTTTTTTTTTTTTTTTTTTTTTTAGCCCTATTGGGCAGGCTAAAGTCATGAGACCATACCGCCTAGTCTTTCGTAGGATTTACTTCTTTCGTCATAGTTAGGATATTAATTTCATTCGTTTTATTTATTTCATAGTCAAATCCGGATCATTTTTGTCATAAGTAAGAGGATCATCGTCCTTTGTTCATTTCCGAGATAATAAAAGTCAATTTTAATTTTTCCCTTACAATTAGTAGGTACCTTATAACTTCAAGCGTCAATTGTTGACGTTTACTTCATCACTCCGACACTGACAGACAGACTGCCAGTGTCAGACTGTCAGTCAAATACCTTTATTTACATTTACATATTTACACACAAAAAAAAACTTTATAAAAAAAAACCATTGTAATATGTATTGTAATAATAAAATTATCATTTTATATCTTATTCTAAATCTCATTTACAGTACACAATATAAATTTATACAAATAGGTAAAAACAGAGGCATTCTCAAGCAACTCCTGAATGCACCGCGGGACCAGTTCAGGTTTATCATAGATTTGTAGAAGTTCGTCTATCAACACAAGGCGCTGAATGCTGAAAGATGAACACTCAAAGAAAATGTGATCTAAGGATTGGATATTCGAGGACTGACAATAGTCACAATATGGGGAATTCACCATTCGAAGGCGATGGAGATGAAAGTTCAAACGACAGTGACCAAAACGCATACGACAAACAGTTGAATAAAACTTTCTGTTTAAAAAAGTACCGGCCTTGCAGAACCATGGCTTTGAATTTATCTGAACATCTAAAGCGGCATACCAAGAACCTTTGTTTTCAACTTGTGTACAATGGTACGAATGTTTCCCCCATAGTTGAACCATCCTTTGTTTTAGGAGGCTTACAATATCTGTGTATGGCAATGAAACATCTGCATCATTGGCATACCTGGAAATAACATCTGAAAATTTAACTATAGTGCTGGCTAAATAGTCAGCTTTTTCATTGCCATCAACACCTATGTGTGAAGGTACCCACGCAAAGCTGACTTGTATGTTTGAATCAGATAATTCCACCCATAACTGTTTTATAAAGTAAATAATGTAATTAGTGTTAGCATGTAATTTGTTATTTGCCAAGTTTTTCAAAACACTCATGCTATCACTAACAACAACCCATCTTGTGTGTCCCTGATTTTTGTTTTTGATGTGCTTCAAAGCACTCAAAATAGCAACAGCTTCAGCAGTAAAAATGCTAGCATGTTTATCAATTCTATATCCCACAGCAATGTTCAATGAGGGTTCAAATATTGCGTAAGACACAGCATTATCATTTTTCGACCCATCTGTGTAAACAAATTTGTGACCAGTCCACTCTGCCAACATTGTATATACTTCTTCTTTTATTGACAGTTTTTTGTTTATGACTATATTCATTGCTGGAAATTTGCTAATAAAAGATCCTTCATAACAAGGCAAAATATGATTTGATTGATAGATATTTAGATTTTGAAGAAAATCTAAGAAACCTTCATATCCCTGTAGCATATAAAACGGTTTAACAGTGGATTGGGTTAATGTATTAGACAGATTAGTTATAAGACTATTGTTAGAGACACTGTAGAGTTTAAGGAGAAATCTTTCTTTAAGATACCTAAAACGAATGGTCATGGGGGGCAGACTGCATTCAATCTGCATTGCATTTATAGGTGTGCTTCTAAATGCCCCTGTTATTATTCGCATGCATTTGTTTTGAAAAGCATCTAGACTATTTACAATTTTATCATCTGCAGCAAAGCATAAAAAACCATATTCAAAATGACTACGAACTAATGATTTGTACAATAATAGTAGAATTTGTGGGTCTGCACCCCAGTATGTACCAGACAAAGATTTTAATACATTAAAAGCTTTGTTAGCTTTGTTTATTAAATGTTTTAAATAATTGTTCCAGGATAAATTGTGGGAGAACAATACTCCCAAAAATTTAACATCAAGTGAAACAGGTAAAGAAGAACCTTTATAATGAACAACAGGCATATTGGGACACCTTTTCCCAAAGAGAACAACCTTTGACTTTGAAGGATTAACATCAAGTTCAAGGTAAGAAAAATAATTATTGAGATTTGCCAATGCATCATTAACAATTTCAACCAGTTGATTTATATTATTTCCTGATGCATAAACAACTAGGTCATCTGCAAACTGCAAATTTTTCACTTTTGAGCCTAATATTATATTTAAACGACGTATGTACAATATGAAAATTAATGGCGATAAAATGCCGCCTTGACAAACTCCTTTTGTTGAAAGTCTAGGACCATATATATGCCTATTATATTTAACAAAGACTTCACGGCTACTTAAAAAAATTTTAATCCAGTGTATAATCTTTCCAGGTATTCCTGTTAACAACAATTCCTGACAAAGTATATCAATATTCACACTATTAAAGGCCCCTGTGATGTCGAAGAAAACAGCAAGGAGATGATTATGTGCATCTAAAGCATTATGGATATCAAGTTGTAACTGACAGATACTCTCCCTAGCTGAACGATTTCTACGGAAACCAAATTGGTTTGAAGGTAAAATTTTATTTTGTTCTATATAGAACTCCAAACGCTGCTTTAACAATTGTTCAAATATTTTTCCAACACATGAAGTAAGCGCTATAGGGCGATAGGAATCAGGACACAATTTTGGTTTGTTAGGTTTTAAAATTGGTACCAGACAATCTACTTTCCAATCGTGGGGTATATTATTGTTTTCCCAGAGTAAGTTCAGTATTTTTAGGAAGATTTCCATACTCTTACTGCTGAAATTTTTAAAAAAAGAATATGGTATACCATCAAGACCAAAGGCAGTATCTCTTCTAGATGTGACAGCAGATATTAATTCATTGATAGAAAATGGACTAAGGAAGTAACTATTACTGGAGTTTATATTGCCAGTGCTACTATATGATGTGTTGAGACCATTTGATACAAAATCTGGGGTATACATCTGTAGAAAATCTAAAATCCAGGAATCATCTGCATTATTGCTAGAAACATATGTTTTATTAAATTTACGCATAAATTTCCATACAATGGACATAGGAGTACAACGATTAAAAGTTTCGCAGAGAGATTTCCAACTGTTCTGTCTTTCTATTTTTATAATAAGTTTTTTGAGAGCTCGAAGTCTTTTAAATTCCAAGTAGTTGGTTTCTGTTGGGTTGTACTTAAACTTAAGATATGCTTCTTTGAATTTTAGAACAGCTTCTGAGCACTTTTGGTTCCACCATGGAAGGTGAGGTTTTTTACCGAGATTCCTATGACAGGATTGATTAATGTTGTTAGAACAACTACTATTTAAATTCGAAGCGGATTTTGCTGCTGATTGTAATATTTTACAAAATAGCAAATATGCGTCCTGAGGACTCCAAAGATTCAATTCAAAATCATTCAATAATGCATCTACACAGCTACTAAACACTTTCCAATCTACCTGTTTATAATTTGGGTAGATGGGCAAGTGTTTGCCATTACAGTAGTTTCCATCTGAATTTACATTATTATTACTAAGCAATACTTTAATGATTACAGGAAGGTGGTAACTAGTACCAAGAGGAGTATCAAGAACGGACCATTCACAATGAAGAGCCAGTGATGGGGAAACCAACGACAAATCAAGTGCGTTTGGACGCCACGTTAATGAACCAACTGTTGTTGCTTGACCATCATTAAGCAAGACTAAATTGTTGTCATCGATGACTTCCAACACCTCCCTTCCACGGGGAGAGTCAGAACCGCAACCCCAAGAGGTGTGATGGGCATTGAAATCCCCTGCGAATATGAAAGGACTAGGAATCGATTTTACCAATGTATCAAATTTAGCTTTATTAAAAGCTGGGTTACAATTAGTAGGACTATAAAAACTGACAATACATAAATCCTGTTTATTTACTGTGATTTTGACACAGATATTTTGTATCGAATCATCAAAGTATGTGTTGATATTTGAATATGTGATGCTTTTATGAATGATTATGGCCACTCCATTATGGCTATTTCCACAATCATTACGTTCAATGTTGTAATTTTTAATTTTAAAATGTTGGTTAGCTTTAAACCATGTTTCTGAAATGATCGCAATATGTATATTATTTGTGTAGAGGTAGTTAATAAATATATGCTTGTTACTATTTAGACTTTGTGCGTTCCACTGTATAATATTTAACTGATCCATTATGAGGAAGTAGGAGGTAATTTATTACTGAGGGTTTTTTTAAGAGTCTCTCGAATAGACCCTGAGTTTATAGGTACATCTTTGTTACTGATAATTTTGGTTATTGTTTCAATTAGAATGTTAATAAATGTTTCTGATTTCATAAGGTTGTTTACTTGAACATCAAGTGTTCGTGCTGCTAGTGCTGGGAATGACTTTGAATCAAACAAATCTGAGAAGGTAGCATTTCGGGACTTAATCTTGTTTTCTTCGACTTTTTGTTTTTTCATGGGACATGCTGATGAAATGGCTATGTGATTACCTTTGCAATTGACACACTTAGCATTTTTGGAGTCAACTTGACATGTTTTGAAATTGTGGTTTTCTGAGCAGACTGAGCATACCTCGGTGTTCCTACAGAATTTGGCTATGTGGCCGTAAGACATACATTTCAGACACTGTTTTACGGGAGGTATGTACATTTTCACCTCATGACGCCATGAGTCAAGATAAACGTACTCGGGAAGGTTGGTAGACGCAAATGTAACTGCGACTGCCTGCGTGGGTACGAAGGACGCGCCAGCAGCGCCACCGTCAACTCTAACTCTGCGCATAAAGCGCCTGACCTGTATAACATTCTTAGAGCTTCCGATTAGTGAGAATATCTGCTTATTAGACATGTCGGTCGGCACCGAGGTGAGTACACCCGTCACTTCGGTGTCTCCAGCCGGTATATTTGCCTTCAGGGACAGTTGCTCCAGTAACTTTTTATTTTGCAGAAACATGTTGGCGTTGTTAGGTAAATCGAAGGTTATACCTACTTTGTACTTGTTTATAGACTTGAGGTGCATGACGCCTGAAACACCATGCTCCCGCAAACCCTTGGACAGTGCCATACGATCCTTGTCGCTGAAAGTAATGTTTTCTTCCACGTGCGAAAGAAACACAATAAACTCGGTCTTTTTCGAGTCTTCAGGGTACTTACGCGAGTATCCACGTACCTTAAAGATGTCATACTTATCCTTGTTTTTAGCTTTTGGTGTTTCTACAGCGATCGACTTCAGAGAGTCCGAGTCGGAATCGCAAGACTCGAAGGATGAGACCTGCCGCTGCTGCTGCTCATCAGGTGGAGAGTCATCTCCTTTTCTTTTACGTTTTTTGCCCATCCTTGGGCCCTCTCTAAGGTTGTGCTCTATTTACAAATATATACAAGACTATATACACGAAAAATATACAAATTTACAATAATTTTGGGTTTTTTAAAAATATTTGTTTAAAAGCGCGCCTTTTCACTTTTCAGGTTCCCGCCGAAAAACTCTTTTGGTGCCTAGCTGTTTATCTGGAGGCACAGATTAAAGAAAAAAAATCTCTGTGTAGGATATGACCAAAGAGTAATAATTATAACCGCTACTCTAAGAGGTATTTAGGTACAATAAGTAATTGAGAACGTAACCTTCTTTGCTACCTATCTATTTTATAGTTTTTCTATTTATGCCTTTACAGGTTGTATGACTTGTATGGCGTTTTAGGAGCTAGCTACATACTACTAATCTGTGTTTAGGAGTAAATAGATACGTACCAAAAGATATTATATTAAAGCTTACATAATTTATTTTTTTATTAAATCTTTCGAATTAAAAGGTTCTGGCTGGATTTAAAAATAAAGCCATTTTTTCATTCCTATGCAATGCAGGTAGGAAATATACTATGCAGAACAAAGACTACACTGCCACACGTAACCTATACAGAAGCATGAGACTGCACAGCGTAAGATGTGGCAGCTTCCAATTACTGGTGGCTGTCGCGCGTAAACGTTACTGCTGCGAAAGTACCATAAAGTTACCATATGTCTGGACAAACCTAACCTAGGTTTAAGGCATATTTTTACCGAATGTAAGTTGCGGTGGTGCGTGGCAGGCATCGGTGGTTGTGGACGGTGGCCGGTCTGCATCGGGGCTAAGTACCTATAACTATTACTATAGGTAACGTAGTCCACGCATGGCAACACCGCGGGCAGCAGCTAGTGTTTACTAAAACAGGCAACCGACGAAGATCTATGCAACCGCCTTACATTCAAGAATGAAAAAAATTGGAGAGAATTCATATCGACCGGTGATATAAATATGCTGAATAAGTACAAGCTGAGCCCGTTCGAAAGTGTAGTGAGCGTAGCGGCCGTGCGTCCGGACAGTTTGTATCGGGCTATAGTAGCGTTTGTTGACAGTATCTTAGGTAAGCTAGGTTTTATTATTGGTTTCATGGAAACCCCACATAGACCATGTCTGTACCAAGTTGAACCAATTTACATACGCATTATGTAAATTAAGAAATGTTACAGATCAGAAAACCCTTTTAACCGTCTACCATGCATATGTAGGGTCTACACTTAGGTATGGAGTCTTGTTTTGGGCAAACTCCACAAATAAAGAAATGGCTTTTAAGGCACAAAAAAAATGCATTAGATTATGTAAACTAAAGCAAAGAAATTTTTGCAATCCACATTTTCGACGGCTAAAACTACTCACTCTCCCTTCGATATATATCTACGAAGCCGCCCTATTAGTAAAAATAAATATTGACGCATATAAAACTTTAAATTCTAAAAGGCATAAAAACATACTCAAGGGACCAAGTGCACACAAAATCTTTAAAGAACTTTGTAAGCGTCTGGTTGAAGCAACGCGTGACCAAAATGCTGACCTCTATTTGGGCCAAAGGTTGAGCATTGCCATTCAACGTGGCAATGCTGCCAGCATTTTGGGCACTTTGCCCACTGGTAGTGGTTTGTTAGATTAGTTTTGTATTATATTGTTAATTTTATAGTTTTAGTTTAGTTTTATAGAATACCTAGTTTTATTGTTGTAGTTTTACTATTAGAATAAATTTATTTGAGAGCATTACCAACTCAAGGGCCCAGTCTGTAAGACTACTATGTACAGTAAGAGTATTTTCAACATGGGAGTAGCTATATACAATAAATTACCCCGAATTGTAAAAGATATATATTCAATTAACATTTTCAAGGCTAAATTGAAAGATTTGCTTGTTAGAGTAAGATTTGGCGTAATGAAACACGGTCGGGCGGTACAAGACTGATTTATTGCTCTGTGGGTAACTACAAAAATAACATGAGTGGATTACCCACAATCCACAATATCCAACACCTCTCTATCAAATCAACAAAAACACTAGAGAGAGTTATCCCACAATATGACAACTATTATACACAAACATACAAAAGAAAGGTAGGGTAAGGTAGTACAATATTATTATTCTTTCTGATGCGGTCTGTTGCGGTGAGCGAGTGGACGCAGGCGCGATGTACGCGTGTACGGAGCAGTTGACGGCGGAGAGGATATCGCCATTTCAAATTCGGTGCTGTCGTCATCTTTATCACCTGACGCCGCTGCCGGCACCATGGTGTCGGACCCGATGGCGTCCTGGCCGGAAGCGGCGGCCGGTACAGGGCTACTTATACCACTAGTAGTACTACTCGTCGCAACAGAACGATCGGAAACCTTGCTGTTTACATTAGCGAGCTCAGTGCCACTAGATGTATTATTGGGCGTACATGATAATGAAAATCGTTTTTTAGGTACCAGCATTTGATCAATATGCCGCTTGACAACAGCGTTCGGCAAATTAACAGTGAATGAAGCTGGCCCTACCCGGTCCCTTACTTGCCCTTCCACCCATTTGTCTTTATTTTTACTATAATCGCGAACGTACACCGTGTCCCCACAGTGCACCGAGCGCGGCGTGCCGCCCGCTCGCTCCACTTGCTCGCGCTGTCGCTCGCGCACGCGCTCCTCAGTGCTCGGCCGCAGCACGTCCAGGCGCCCGCGCAGCCGTCGACCTATCAAAGCTACTGCCGGGGCTACCCCTGTTGTGGCATGCTCGCAATTCCTATATTGGAACAGCATTTTGCTTATGGCTTGTGTAACATCCGCGCCCTCAGAGTACGCCTTTTTAATGCAATTTTTTACTGTTCGCACGGCATTTTCCGCGGCTCCGTTACCCTTGGGCCTGTACGGACTAGTTCGAGTATGTATTATTGCATTCTTGTCAAAATAGCTCTTTAATTCTTGCGACGTAAAGGGAGGACCCCCATCTGTAACGATTTGCAATGGAAGACCGAACCGAGCAAATAACTCTCTCAAAATATTTATCACAAATTTAGCGGTCGTACTCTGCATTTGAAACACTTCAATCCATTTGCTGTGCGCATCGATCACGATGAGGTAATGTTTACTCTTACACTCGGCGAAATCTGCATGCAGGCGTTGCCACGGGCGCGAGGGGAAATGCCAAGGTGTGAGGGGCGCGTGCGGCGGCGCGTCGCGCTGTTGGCGGCACGCCTCGCAGGACCTGCACAGCTGCTCGATGTCCGCGTCCAACCCCGGCCAATATACATAATTACGTGCAATACTTTTCATTTTTACAACGCCCAAATGGCCTTCGTGCAATTCGCGCAATATGTATGGTCTGAATTTCGGTGGCACTACTATTCTATAATTGTACACGATACAACCCCTTTCAATAAACAAATTATCTTTGCGATTTAAATAAGCCTTTTCCTGTTCTACGTTAGTGTGATCTGGCCACCCAAATAAAATATTTTTATAGATCACACGCAATATAGGGTCAGTCTTAGTCGCATCAGCTACATCTCTGTGATTTATGGGAAATTCGGTCTCTATAAACATCAAATATGATACAGTGTTGTCACAATCCCGATCGGAATCTCCGCGAGCCCCGGATGCTTCCCGAGCTAGCGGCAGGCGCGATAAACAGTCCGCCGGGCCGTTCTGTGCCGAGCTTACCCATTCGACCGTAAAGTCATAAGCCGCTAGACGAGCCGCGTATCGCTGCAATCTGCTTGCAGCCGTCTGCGGAATGCCAACCTTGTCCCCGAATATATAATACAACGGTTTATGATCGGTGCGAATGCTGAACGACCTGCCGAATAAATATTGATGATTTTTAACCACTCCAAAAAAAATTGCTAGTGCCTCCTTGTCTAGCTGGCTATATGACTTCTCCGCCTCGTTCAGTGTACGTGACGCGTAACAGATCGGTTTTTCAGACCCGTCGGGGTACCTGTGGGAAAGCACCGACCCGAGGCCATAAGATGAGCTGTCGACACTAAGGATAAGAGGCAAAGTCGGATCGTAATGAGCTAGGCACTGGTCACTGCTTAGCATTTTTTTTATTTCGGCGAATGCTTTTTCGCAGTCGGCGTTCCACAGCCATTGAACTTTACTCCTTAATAAATTATGTAGCGGGTGTAAAATCGTACTTAATATCGGAACGAATTTCCCGTAATAATTCACAAGGCCTAAAAATGACTTTAGCTGATGGACATCGACGGGACGCGGAGCATCTGCAATGGCCTTTATTTTCTTTTTATCCGGATGTAAACCATCCCTGTCAATAATATGACCCAAGTAACATACAGCGGGCTTAAAAAATACACATTTATCCAACTTAATTCTCAGCCCTACGTCGTGTAAGCGCCTTAGCACCTCCCGGACATTACATAAATTATTTTCTATTGAGACGCCCCCTATACAGGCGTCATCAAAAAAAACCACAGTCATTGGCACGCCTCGGAGAACCTCATCCATTAACTTTTGAAATTTTTCCGGGATGCAACATAAACCATATGGGGTGCGGATATATTCGAAAGTTCCTATGTGTGTGCTTATCGTGGTACAAGGTCTGGACTCGGGAGATAAAATCACTTGTTCGTACGCGTGTGCTAGATCGATTTTTGTAAATATCAGCGACCCTCTTAGCGATGAGTAAAGTTCCTCAATACGCGGCAACGGGTACGGCTCGCGTTTTAATTTTGGATTGATTGTGACTTTATAATCCCCGCAAATTCGAATACTCCCGCACTTCTTGACCACTGGTACGATAGGCGTACCGTACTCCGAGGATTCTACTTTAACGATGGTGCCCTCGTTCACGAGGCGTTCCAACTCCTTTTCTACCGGCTCTTTTAATGCTAACGGTAAATTGCGCGCCTTATGAAATATGGGCTCGTTATCTTTTAATTTTAATGTAAACATTTTAGTACACGTTCCTAAACCATCTGCGAATACATTAGGGAACTCTAGCTTTAAGGCAGTAACTGCACGATCTGTTTCATCAGCCGCACCTAAAGAATCAATTTTATGAACTTTAATTTCGATTTGTTTTAATTTTAAATGCCGTAACCACATGCGCCCGAGAAGCGGCGGGCCCCCGCCCGGAATAACATACAGCGGCAGGTCGCGCGCCTCGCGCTTCTCGTGTGCATTTATATAACAAGCAGATACGCTGATAAAACCTATCGGCAATATTTTTCCTCCAGTATAAGCTTTAAATTTTAGATTACAGTTTGCCAGAACGCAGTTTTTAAAATATCTCTCATAATCATGTTCATTGATTGCCGATATTTTACTTCCAGTATCGATTTCAAAGTCTATCGGGATGTCATTAACAAGAATGTTCACTACATACGGTTTATCGTCCTCTCCGTCCACGACGATGTTAAAAAAATCGCTGTCTTCACTCGCCGAATCCGCTTCGATGTAGAACTGGTTTCTACGCTGCACTGTACCTGACAAACCACCCCTGTTATCACCGGTTGAACGCCCTTTTTTACACATAGCCCTCAGATGGCCCTTAGCCCCACATTCATCACAATTGAAATGCTTAAAACGACACTTATCGGGCGCATGTTGGCGACCGCACCGCCAACAAGTACGTTGCTGCCTGTTGTTGCCCGCCGCCGGGCCCGCCGCCGCCGCTGCCACCGGCGCCGGCGCGCCGATCCTGTGCACAGCCGATGGGCCCGCAGCCGCGCCCGCGCTTGGCGCGCCGCCGCCCGAGCTGCTCGCTTCCGCGTGCCGCTCAGCAGCCTCCAGCGCCAGCGCTAAGTCTACCGCCCGCCTATAATCGAGATCTTTCTCAGCGAACAAGCGACTACGCATCTCGTCGCTAGCTAGACCTGAGACGAACTGATCCCTTAGGTTCTCCTCGAGCTTCCCGCCGAAGTTACATGTACTAGCCAGGTGCTTCAGATGTTGAAGGTATGCACTGAGCTCTTCTCCTGGCCCTTGACGACGTAGACGAAAAATATGGCGCTCTGCGATGTCGGATCGCCTGGGTTCTAGGTGCTGCTGGACGATGGTGACCAACTCCGAGAATGATTTATTCTCTGGTTTTACCGGAGCACACAAGTCGCACATTAAGTCATACGTAGGTTCGCCGACTACCGTTATGAGCGTGGCCACATGTAACGAGTCTTTAATCTCGTTTAACAAGATGAACTGCTTAACACGATCTACGTATGTCGTCCACTTCCGCGAAGACAAGTCGAAACTATCAATTTTCCCGTATGGCATTGTGTTTACTACGCGAAAACTAATTTAAATCGTCGCCAGTAAGATTTGGCGTAATGAAACACGGTCGGGCGGTACAAGACTGATTTATTGCTCTGTGGGTAACTACAAAAATAACATGAGTGGATTACCCACAATCCACAATATCCAACAGTTAGTAAAACATATTACAGTATTAATGAATTTATGAACGATAAGGATTTGAAATGAAATGTTAGTATGAATCTGGCTGGTTGCAGGGACTATAATATAAGTATTAGTATCTACAAACCGCACTTTGTTGCAAGACTTGCAAACGCCCTTACAGGGTTCATGTGCTTAGTTATTAAGACCTGACACTGAAACTGTACATGAATGCAAATAAATAAATTTGAATTTGAATTTAATTTTAATTTAAAACCACACAATTAAGACAAACGTGTTTACCAATTCAAAGTGACCTTTTTTTGTGATGTGTTTTGTTTGTTTTTTTTTTGTCGAATTCAGATAGTGTCATCATAATAATTATGAGTTTGCAATTATAAACATTCTGATTTGACTTGCTATATAATTCAAATCAGAATGTTTTTAATTATTTGTAGTAAATTAGTTATTTTGCACTTGCATAACGCGTATTAATAAAGAAAAGCTCTGATAATAATAGTTTCTTGCTTTCGTGAGGGTAGTTTTTTTTAAACGTGTCATAATGGGAAATGTTGTGTGGTGGGTGGTGGCGTGGTATGGTCGGGCTCCCCGCTGCAGACGGCGGCCCGCGGCGGCCGCGCGCGCCCCGTCCTGCTGCTAGCGACGCATGCGCACGATGCGCTCGCCGCGCACGCGCATCCACACCGGCTTCTGCAGGTTAGACATTCATCATCCACAGCCTGAAGACGGCCTCTGCTGAACATAGGCCTCCCCCATAGAGCTACACTTTGAGCGGCTGCTTGCCTCCTCCATCCATCGGCTCCCCGCGGTTCTGACCAAATCGTCGGTCCACTTAGTGGGCGACAAGCCTACGTTGCGTTTTCCGCTTCGTGGTTGCCACTCGAGAACTTTTATCCCCGTTCTACGAGCGATGTGGCCTGTCCCTTGCCATTTCAACTTGCTAATTCTAACGGTCATCAAGCATCTCTGGAACTGATTGTTTTTTTTTTCTGAATGGGTTGTCTAGTACTTAGTGCCATAGACGCTCATTATTTCTTTGTACAATTAACGCCAAAATGGTGAGAATCGGAGGTCATCATCATCAGGTAAGATACAGTCCATAACAAGTAAGTGCCATCGCCGATAGATGGGCGCCGGTTGCTTGTTATTTACTTAGCTCGACCTTATGTTGTATTTAGATCAGTGTGAGCAATGTTTGCTCACCATTATTATACGCCCAACGATCATATACGTAGATCCTGGACCCTAACAGGAGTTCTCTGTATCTAGGACCCGGGAACTTAATCTCGAAATAAATTTTACAAAAACTAATATAGTACAGTTCAGAACATATCAGCGAGCCCCCATTGAGCTTAAATCATTCAGCCATAAAAATAAGATTAGCGAAAACAATGAATTCAAACTTTTGGGCTTAACACTCGATACACATTTAAATTGGAAAAAACATATAGAGAGTATTAAATCTAAACTAAGCAAGTTCATATATGCTTTGGGTGTATTAAAAATCAACACCAATTACGAAACTGCCCTGTCGGCCTACTATGCTTACGCGTATGCTTGGTTCAACTATGGTATCATTTTGTGGGGTGAAAGTACAGATTTCAATGACTTGTTCATTCTGCAAAAAAAGTGTCTCAGAATTCTTGTAAACATAAAACAGCGGGAAAGTTGTAAACCACATTTTATACAACGAGATATCCTTACCCTGCCATGTATATATGTTTTACAAATGGCCTTGTTTGTTCGAAAATATAGAAACCTATTCAAATCTTACATAGAAATCAACTCGCAATATAACCGACGAAACAAAGATAAGCTAGTCTTACCTATGACGAGATTGAAGGCTGTGGGAAATAGCCCTTATCATAGATTAATAATAATTTATAACAAACTTCCAGAATCAATGAAACTAGAGACTAAAGATCATATATTTTGTAATAAGTTAAAATCATTCTTAATAAAAAAAGCCTATTATACTGTACAAGAGTTTAAAAACGATAAGATAGATGCGTAGGTAATGTATTTCGGATAATTTAAATTTTATTTATTTAAATGTAGAATATAATGTTAGTAAATTGAATAAACCAATTAGCATAATATAAATTAAATAAACTTGTGGATTGACTGTGGTATGTAGGTAGATATGATAATAGGTATAATGGTGGTGTGTAATCCTGTGCATGAAGGAATAGGGTGTGGATAGTAAATAATTAATGATAATCTTTTGAAATGCTTTGTAATCTCCTGACTAATAAGAATTTAATTATAATAATAGTAGTAATTAGAGTTGACGTAAATAATAAAATTAGAATTAAATAATAACAGCATTGACATGTACCAATAAACAATAAAAAATAATAAATGTGAGCACAATAAATGAATGAATGAATGAATGAACTACGAAGATCATGGTCCCACAACACCCAGACACAGAACAAGTGTTTGCGGTTTTTCTTCTGTGCACAAATATTTGTTCTGTTGCGGGAATGGAACCCACCGCCTCCGGATTTCAGCCGACCCGCTCAACAACTACCTCACAGAGGCTTGTCTGTTGGGCTGTGGGTTTGTTATAATGAATATTATGGCCTCGATTACAGATAGAGGTGGATGCGGGGCGCTCTGCATGGCAGAGTGCGTTGTCTGTGGCGCGCGGCGCGGGCTCGTGGCTAGCACTCTGCGGGCGGCGCGCCTTTCTCGTCGGAACTACAGGCCTTTGTCGCAGACGCCGCGCGACCAGAGGTAAGTGCACCCTGCTGGGAACGAAATAAGAGGCAATTATGGATTTATTTGAGATGGTCAATGTGCCAACGAAAATATTAAACGTTGTGGCCGTTGTCAAAAATAATGCTAACGGAGGTGCCGTGACTTGAGGATGATGGGTGTGCAAGATTTTATTAAGACGGAGCTATCACTTTTACATCGCGCATTTAACAAATGTTGGCCTATAACGATAACCTAGATAGAAAGCTTGCCTTGCCTTCTAAAAACGCTTGACTTGTCTTTTATAGGTGGAAAATTGCAAAGAAGAATTTCACCTGTGGATTTTATCGGAGTACCGTGACATACCACCGCTCGTCGCAAATTCGTGCATCAACGTTATCTTAGAGGTAAAGTCGTTCAAGAATATACCAAAAATTACGATTGTACAAAATGATATAAGAACGAATATCTAGTGTAATTGAGGCCTATAAAATCAAAGGCAGCGAAATCCAAGTCTGTCAAATAATCAGTAAGCTACAAAAATCGATAACTTTATTCAGGTAGCTACAATATTCTATATTTTAAGACAGATTTGTAAAGAATGTGAATATTAGAAATAATCTGACTTTTAATTAATAAAGCTTCCTGTATATTTGAGTACAAAGTATAGTTAACTCATTTTACGATATTATGGCGTTTAGCTGCCTTTGATTTTATAGGCCTCAATTCCGCTAAAACTAATAAGTAAACAAAATTACTGTTGTTAATTAATTAATTAATTAATTACAAAATGTTTTGCTGTTATATGACTACTAGCAGCGCCCCGCGGTTCCACCCGCGTTCCTACAGGAACCGTTCCCGTTTTCGGGATAAAAAGTCTATGTTTTAATCCAGGGTCTAAGCTACCTCCATACCAAATTTCGTCCAAATCCGTCCAGCTGTTACAGCGTGAAAGAGTAACAAAAATACACACATACACACATACGCACAAACTTTCGCCTTTATAATATTAGCGTGATTGTAGATACTGTGGTGACTGAAGTCAATGGACAAACGCACGGCGATAGAACCGGCCCACGCGACAGGCGAACGCGGGGAGCGGTGGCGAGTAGGCAGGTCATTGCCACCGCCGGCCGCCGCCGCACGACAGACAGAGCGAGCGCCCGCGCAGAGCACACACGTCCTAGCTTACCGCGCATCCGACGCCTAAAAATCACGCGGTTTCACATTCATCTCTTTCATACCTATTTGTAATTTCTGTATCATTTCTTGTTCGCACATAATTGTATCGCCTATCAAACATCATTAAACTTATTTCTATCTTCTTCGCTGTTTCATACCGCCGCTGCTACCTACCTGCCATTAGCTGAGCTCTGATACAGTAGGCATCTAAACATCTACAATACCACACAAAACCATACAGTACCAATACATCACCCAGAATCCTTTGGAACCACACAGAATATATATCTATATCTGTTTTTTATTGTTTCGTATTTCGTAGATGAACTTCCGCGAGGTCACGCTTGAGTTAGTTGAATCACGATTGTGTTGCGTTTTATGGAACAATTTTTTTTGTGCGTTCACATGATCCAGGCGCCAGAAGGGGTCAAGAATAACATTCTGGGTACGTTGAGTGCGTGGGGCGCGGAGACGACGGCCACGCGCCTGCTTGCCTGCCTCGCGCTCTTCCACGCGTTAGTGCAAGAGCGCCGCAACTACATCCCACAAGGTAGCGCAAAGAAAATATCAGAAAAGAGCAAACATTTATAATAGGCTTGTGTCGTTCTATTTTTTATTGCACAATTTAATAGTATTCCTCAAAAATAAACAGTCATGAAAACAAAAATTAAATATATCAAAAAAATGGCAAAGCTACAAGCATTTAAAAATACAGGAATAGAAAGAGACAGTTCAAACGTGCAGTGACGTCAGTTATTGCTTCTTCATAGTGTAACATATAAAGTAGGTAAGGAATGGGCCGTTGGTACGTTTGGCTGATAATTGAAAAACGGTAATTAAGTTTAAGTCTTATATTTTAAAAATTTACGCATTTATACATAATACACACGTTCTTAGGTGGTAGTGGTAGTCACAGCTTAGGTTGAAGAGATCGGTAGTGGTTAATTCGACGAAATTATTTAACTATGTAGGTAGTTAAATAATAAATAAGGTTACGTAATGGCTATGTAGCTGGGTAGGCAGCTAGATAGTAAGTTATGAAGAGGTATTTATTCAGCTAGGTAGGCAGCTAAATAAAGGTTATGAAGTTAGGTTTAGTAATGCGGCTAGGTCGGTAGCCGTAAAATAAAGTGAGTTCCGGGGTACGATACACTGGATACGGTGTGTAGACTCGCCGTTCACAGAGCCACGGCACGGCAGTGCATCAGTCTCCGGAAATTCAGCCCGTACTCAATTTGCAGACAGGAATCTCGCCCTTACCAAATTCCGCCCGTACCAAATTTCCTCCTTTTGTGAGGAGGATTAAGATGAATACTCCGCAGTGCAGTGAGCGAAGGGGTAAATTGCGTCGATTCTGCTGGATTCTTTAAGCTTGAGGAGAGGAACTGTCTAACAGTTCCACACCGACGTCAATGGCGGCCACGCACGCGGAACGCACTCACCGACAGCTTAAAAACTCAGCAAAATGACGAGCTTGGCTCAAACCGTGAGGCTCGCTCGGCGTTCAAAATGGCAGAGGAAGACGTCAGTCGGAGACATTCCTAGACACTTCGACTTCTTGCAATCACAAAAAAACGACATCCGCGGAATCGCGGTTGAGAACGCAATTAGTTTGAAAAATGGAGCGAATGATTTATTATTTTAAGGAAATTACTGCAAACAAAACTAGAACATCTACAGAACACTCTCAACGCAAAATATATATTTAAATGTACTGGGTGGCGCAAAAGTAAAGACCCTATTTGGTTCAGCTATAACATTTTTTCTAAATTAGAAAACTAGATTTAGGTTTTTTTAAATGTATATTTGTGCCATTAAATTTCGTACCATTAGGATTTAAAGATGATGTCTTTTAAGTGGTGACCTCCAGAGTTGATACACATTTGAGCCCTATTTATGACATTTTGCATAACTTGCCGTAACACTTCCTGCGATATGTTCGTTATTTCTTGACGAATGTTTTCTTTTAGAGCTGCGAGAGTCTGTGGCTTGTTCACATACACCCGAGATTTCAAAAAACCCCAAAGAAAGAAGTCTGGACTGGTCAGATCGGGTGATCTTGCAGGCCAAGGCAAATCGCCAAAACGAGAGATAACTCGGCTTGGAAAAGCGTCCCTCACTAAGTCCATAGTGTCGCGCGCTGTGTGTGCCGTAGCGCCGTCTTGTTGAAACCAGATGTGCTCCAGCCCCAATTCGTCCAAACTGGGTATCAAAAACTCACGTAACATGGTTCTGTAGCGTTCTCCAGTGACAGTTATCGCATTGCCTCCAGCGTCTTCGAAAAAATAGGGTCCGATCACTCTGTCAACACAGATGCCACACCATACAGTAACTTTTGTGGGTGTAGAGGTGTTTCTTGAATAATGCGCGGATTATCAGTGCCCCAGAACCGAGTATTCTGCTTATTGACATGCCCTGAGAGATGGAAATGCGCTTCGTCACTCATAACCAATTTTGAAGGAAAATCATCTTGCAAAATGTCATAAATAGGGCTCAAATGTGTATCAACTCTGGAGGTCACCATTTAAAAGACATCATCTTTAAATCCTAATGGTACGAAATTTAATGGCACAAATATACATTTAAAAAAACCTAAATCTAGTTTTCTAATTTAGAAAAAATGTTATAGCTGAACCAAATAGGGTCTTTACTTTTGCGCCACCCAGTATAAGAAGGAAGGATATTTGATCATTTTCATGTAAATAAAGAACCCAAACACCATCGTCCGATGCAAACAAAGTCGTTGCACTTCGTTCGATTTCCGAACGTACAAGAAACGTTACGTTACTCAGGATGAATTCTATGTAAGAGTAAAATGTATACAGATTAAGACAAAAACTATCACATTATTTATATATTAAAGGAAAAAGTTAAAAACAAGGGTTGGTTTAATGGATGAATATCCTGTATTAATATTATTATTAAAGAAAAGCTATTATCTGTGACGATAAGTGATAACCTTCAATTCGGTTACGACAAGAATGAGAACGGAACGTGTCTGTCAACTGGTCAGTTCACAGCAAACGTCAAAACAAAATGGTTTAGGTTTTGTATGAATTACGTGTTTTAATGTTTTTTAGCAAGTGTTAAGTATATTAAGGTAAATAATAGTGCACAGTGAAAATCAAAATGTGACCGTTATGATCTACATCTGATACAAAAGTTAGAAACTACATAAATGCTTCCCGCTAAACAACCTAAATAACAAAAAAACCCAGGTTGGTGGCATTTTATTTCTTACAATTAATGTCAAAAAAAATAGGTGTTACAGTATCCCCTTCCTCGCCAGAATTTAGCGAGGGAACGAGAAAAATTCAAGCTGTCCCCAGCTTCTTGCTTGCAGAAACAACAACACACTACCTACCAATTCCACAACATCAGACACACTAACCGACCAAAAACTTATAAATAATCTTAAGATAATGAGAACACACAACATGGTAAATTTTCCATTGACTTGGGCTAACTAAGATACATGATAAATATAATAATAATACACAATACATACTAATAATAAGGTGTCATGTTACTGATTTTAGTTGTGCAAACCCCGCAAATACCCATATTCAATTGATATAATGTAAATTAGTAACCCCGAGTAGTATTATAGGCTTGTTTATAAGGAGTTTACTCACCGCTCCTGGCTATAGTTTAGTATTATAGGCTTGTTTAAGGAGTTTACTCACCGCTCCGGCTTAATGTAGTTTCCCACTAATCCGCTTAGCTACGGAAGTAGAAAATGTAAAAGTATAGATGTGCTGGTATTAGCAGTACAATCCATTGGTATAGTGTAGGCTTGTTTATAAGGAGTTCACTCACCGCTCCCGTGTAATGTAGTTTCCCACTAATCCGCTTAGCTACGGAAGTAGAAAATGTAAAAGTATAGATGTGCTGGTATTAGCAGTACAATCCATTGGTATAGTGTTGTAGGCTTGTTTATAAGGAGTTCACTCACCGCTCCCGTGTAATGTAGTTTCCCACTAATCCGCTTAGCTACGGAAGTAGAAAATGTAAAAGTATAGATGTGCTGGTATTAGCAGAACAATCCATTAGTATAGTGTTATAGGCTTGTTTATGGAGTTCACTCACCGCTCCGGTAGGCTTAAGTTTGTGTTATAGGCTTGTTTATGGAGTTCACATACCGCTCCCTGAATGCTTAGTAATGTGTAAGGCTTGTTTTCGGAGTTCACATACCGCTCCTTAGAATGTTATTATAGAATCTAGTTAAATGATAAACTTACATAGATATGAATATGATAATAATTCGTATATAATTTTGAATAATCGTTAAAAGCACAGCAAAACAAAAATATTATGTATAGGATCCCAAGTCAAAGTACAACAAAAATAAGAAAGTAAAAAAATAATGGTACTACCCCATGATTCCTTCACATGAATCAACCAACACTACATCCAAAACCCAAAGAAATCAAACCAGGATAAGCCAACTCCCAGGACAAACATAAACAGCCTTCCGCCGTCCGGGGTATTGATGTCACACCTAAAATAGCCAACTATTATTATCTATAACCTTCCGAAATATCAAACCAAAAAGAAGCCTTCTCCCAGGACTAAATATAGGCGGCCTTCCGCCGTCCGGGGTGTTGATGTCTTAATAAAATTATAAAACCACAGGCAACTAAAAACAAAACAATAAAATAAAACAATAGGCCTAGACCTCGGCATCACTGGGGTACTCGAAAAACAGTACACCAACACGTCTAAGACGGCCTACGGTCCACCTAGGGCTACTTCACATCAAGACATTTAATGTCCTACTTAGAATATCGAACAGACAACAAGGAGCAGACATCTTCAAGCTATCGAGACGTCTACAGTGAACCAACTAAGCCTATGCTGATACACTGGTACAGCCTACGACAAACTTTCGGAACACCGAACAACCCTGGAATGTTGATATGCTTTGTAGGTAGTAATGAAGATTAGGGCGGAGAGGGCGTTCCTTCATCATGTTATTACAAGTTCCAACCGACATACTTAAAATTTAAAAATTACCAGCCAACCGCTACTTAGCAAATGACAAGTAGCGTGAATCGTAATCCACGTAACCAACAAGTGCCCCACGTTGGGCGCCATGTAACATATAAAGTAGGTAAGGAATGGGCCGTTGGTACGTTTGGCTGATAATTGAAAAACGGTAATTAAGTTTAAGTCTTATATTTTAAAAATTTACACATTTATACATAATACACACGTTCTTAGGTGGTAGTGGTAGTCACAGCTTAGGTTGAAGAGATCGGTAGTGGCAATTTATTTTATAGTGTATTTACTCTCTGATCGTTTCATTTCTGAACACAAGTAATGTAATTTAAATAATTTGGGAGTACCTATGATTGAACCTAGTAAGTTTAAATAGTGTTTTTTTTTTTTACAAACATCTTAACTTTTTTATGGAACTTGGCTAGCGTTCTGCTTATTATTTTAATGTCTTGGTTCTGTTCTACTTTCGTTGTCAAATACCTACCGCTTATCACTCACTACCTAATGATCAATGATTAAAATGTATACAGCATTAAGTATCTTGAATAATATGTGTGTGTGAATAGGTTTTCTAATACAGACTAAAATGTCGATTTAGGTATAATACCTACTTTTTAGCTTATCGTAATTACTTTTATAATCTTAGTTTACCCACTGTTATACCTTATACCTATGCATTCGCCAGTAGGCCAGCAGGAAGTGCAACGAAAAAAATAATTGTAGTTTAAGTTAATCTATTTAGCCGCATAGTTTGATTTAAGTTATTATTTTATTTATCAGGTGTTATATATAGTATTTTATATATTATTATACATATTTTTATGTGATTTATTATACTTACTTAATACATTATATTTAGCTCATGTTGGATTGCAGTGATGACGATTCATTTCGTTTGATAGTTGTGATGATAGTCTCCTGTCATTAGGTGAAATACTTGAGCAAAAATTTCAGCCTTATTCAAAAAATTTTAATGTTTGTCACATAAATGCTCAAAGCGTTCCTTCTCATTTTGCTGATCTTCTAGAATCCTTTGATGGTCCCAATCTTCACGCAGTCTTAGTGTCGGAAACCTGGCTTAAGCCTTCTCTTCCTTCTGTTTTTTCCCTCTTCCTGGTTACGTACTGATACGGAATGACCGGACCGGGAAAAGGGGCGGTGGTGTTGCCATTTATATTAAAAGTAACTTCTCTAACAAAATTGTAGTGCAATCACCAGCCGCCTATTGTGCTGGCGCCGAATTTCTGTTTCTCGAAGTGGATTTTGGAATTAAACTCATTTTGGGAGTTTTTTATTGTCCTCCTAATGTAGAGTATTTCTCCAAGCCTGACAGCATACTTGAATCGCTCATGACAGATTACACCCATTTTTTAATCATGGCAGATTTCAATACTTGTTTGCTTAATAATAATCAGCGCACCTCTAAGTTTACAAACATAATAGAATCATTCAATTTAAATATATTAGATCTTTTACCGACTCATCATACAGGCACATCTGACACACTACTTGATGTGATAGTAACGTCTCACATTGACTTAGTTGCCACACATGGACAGTTCGCTGCTCCTGCTTTCTCCCACCACGACCTCATCTTCTCTTCCCTAAAAATCAGAGCACCTAAACCTAAACCTATTATTCTTCATCAACGTAATTTTGCCCATCTTGACCCTGTTAAGCTTAATGATGATGCGGCTATGGTTGAGTGGTCTAATATTGAACTCTCAGACTCAATTGATGTCAAAGTCAGTATTCTCTACTCACACATTCTGAAACTTTTCGACAAACACACTCCCGTTCACCCAGTCAAGCTCAAGCGGCCACCTTCTCCATGGCTTTGCGGCATCATCCGTAGAGCTATGGCAAGAAGAGATCGTGCCTTTAGAAAGTTCAAGCGTGACAGATCTGATCAGAACTGGACAGCTTACAAAAAGCATCGGAATATTTGCAACAGAATGGTTCGAAATGCTAAGCGTCGTTATATTGCTGAACAGATTGAACTATCCTCTCGAGCTGGGCTTTGGAAATGTCTACGTTCGCTTGGTTTAGGTAAGCCTAAATCCATGGATTCTAAAATTTCCTTGGATCTTAATACCCTTCATTCCCTTTTTTCTATCACCACCAAACTTCCCTCAATTTCTTAACAAACCACTCTCCTTCAAATACAATCAATTCCTTCTCCATCTCAGGACTCCAACCTTTTCGTCTTCACATCTGTCAGTCAAGATCGGGTTTTCAAAACTATTTCATCTCTCAAATCTAAGGCCGTTGGGTGTGATGACATAGGACGCACAATGATCATGTACATTTTAAACACTATTCTCCCTGCTATTACTCACATTGTGAATTTTTCGCTCACTTCAGGGCAATTTCCCGAACAATGGCGTAAGGCCCACGTCATCCCCCTCCCAAAAGTTCCTAATCCTATATCGGCTAACCAGTATCGTCCCATTTCCATATTACCCTTCCTTTCTAAAGTTATTGAGTCCGAAGTTCACAGGCAGGTCACTGAGTTTCTCTCAAAAGTCCATCTATTTAACCCGTACCAATCGGGCTTTAAAGCCGGCCCCAGTATGCCGACCGCTCTTCAGAAAGTTACTGAAGATATCCGTATTAACATGGAGAACAGGTTAGTCACTGTGCTGGTCCTGATCGATTTTAGTAACGCATTCAATGCCGTGGATCATGACCTGCTGTTGGCCGTTCTCCCTCGTCTTCTGTTCTCTCCGTCTGCTGTTGCCTGGTTTTCATCTTATCTACAGGGGCGTAGTCAAGCAATTCGCAATGGCCAAGAGTTTTCAGATTGACATAATGTGGAAGCTGGGGTTCCTCAAGGAGGCATTTTATCACCTCTTCTGTTCTCTTTGTTTATCAACCTTCTTGCTCCCAACATCAAAAGTCACTACCACATGTATGCCGACCTGCAATTCTATTGTGCCGTCCCTGTAGAAGACATTAGTAATGCCATAGCTGCCCTCAATTCCGACCTCCTGCGACTTCAATCATGGTCAGACGGCTATGGCATATCTGTCAATCCTAACAAATGTCAGGCCATCGTGATCGGCAGCTCACGCCAACTTGCTAAGATGAACGTCGAATCTCTTCCTTCCCTCTCTTACAATGGTTGTGTCATTCCTTTCACTTCCACTGTCAAGGATTTGGGTGTCATTATTGACTCCAATCTTTGTTGGTCAGAACATATAAAAGAAATTTCTCGTAAATTTTACGCTTCTCTTCATGCTATCATTCGGTTCAAGAACTTTCTTCCCATTAAAACTAAAATTTCTCTCGTTAACTCTCTTCTTGTCCCGATAATAGATTATGCTGATGTGTGTTTTGTTGATCTAAACACATCTTGATAAGCTGGATCGTTTGCTGAATTCGTGCATCAGGTTTATATTCGGTCTTCGAAAGTTCGACCATATCTCGGCCTTTCGGGCGAAACTCAGGTGGCTGCCAATACGTGAGCGTAGAAGTGTCAGGATTCTTTGCCTGCTCTACTCTAAAGGATTCAAAAACACCCGAGTACCTGAAGGAATTATTTAAATATCTCGGTGACACTCATGAGCGAGAACTTCGATCTACTTCTAACCTTCTCCTCCCATTCACCATACCTCCTTCAGAGACAATTCTTTTTCCGTTGTGGCAGTCAGATTGTGGAATTCCTTGCCTAAGGAATTAAAAAAGGGTACTTCTAAAGAAGTCTTTAAAAAGCAAGTTCGCATCTATTACATTAAAAATTATTATGCTGAATAAAACTCCCCTAATGTTTAATTTAATATATCGTATCGCACACCAATATTGTTTGTTGAGGAACGAAAAGAAACTACCTCCAAATTTAAATATTAATTCATGCAATAGAATAACGGATGTACGTACGTTCTTTACCCTCACAGAAAAATAAAGAAATCTAAAAATCATCACTATCCACGTTGAGTTTGTAACAAAACGCTTGCGCGTTTTAAGGGCGCTTATCGCCATCTAGTTCCTTTTGATGCAAGCTCAAAATAAATTTAGTACAAAATATTTACAACTATTTCTGACCTTATTAGACACCTAATAATTACTGTTTATGACCTTTGTTATTATGTAAGTATTTATGTATATTAATTATATTTATGTAATTAGGTATATTATATTATTTGTATAATTAAGTATGTATTATTTTGTAGTATTTTTATTTTTATTCTTATAAACACGATTTTATTGTAAAATTAATCTTACTGCACCGCTACCATTTTCTTTTTCTTGTACATCCAGGTGGACTGGTAGATAATGCTTCATAGCATTAAGTCCGCCTTGTACATTTATTTATGTGCTAAAGTATAAATAAATAAATATTTAAAAGATCCGAGTGACACTGCAACTGTTATGAGCAGCCGTGACGCTTAACACCAGGCGAACGACTAGCTCGTCAGTCATTTGATTACATAAAAAAAAAATTTTTTTTTCTCCGCAGTTTTATTACATGTGACGTATAAGACAACCATGTACTGGGGGCGTACCGTGAGCTCTTAGCGCGATTCAAAACTGAGCCTATATTGCATCGTTTTGTTTTTTTTGTATGGGGATTTTGACAAGCGAGCCAGTATAGGCTCTGTTTTGAATCGCGCTAAGAGCTCACGGTACGGCCCCAGGTGAGACATACCTGTTTGACCGCGTACACGATGTTATTCTCGCTGGTAGACTTGCGGATACGGCGGGGCGCCGCGTGTGTGGGGGGCGAAGGCACCGCGAAGTGGGCGGAGTCCTCCGACAGCGAGGACTCGCAGTCGCCCGCCGCCCGGGACTCCAGGTCCGACTCCACCAGGATACCATCCTGGGGAGACATTTCGTTCTTGACACGATGTACAACGTTGCTAGCTTTACGTGTTTGGTTGGAGAAAACCACAGCCATCTAATACTATACAGTAAGCAGACCTAACATTATCTTCACAATTACATAGACGAGAATAAATAATATATCAATATTTCCGCTCTTAATAAAATTTGATAACTTTATCTCTTTCTGTTTAGCTGTTGCAACACTTACGCACCCATGGACAAAAAGGAACGCGTGCCCAAAACGCAATCATGTTACCATGGACACATGTCACAGAAGTGACATGGCGTCATACACAGACAACGTGCGGCCTGTTTTTTTTTGCAATATTTTTGTGTTATACTTATAATTGATATTAAGTGCTACGAACACTAAAATAAAATGGTAAAATGTAGTGCGCCTTTGTGCGGCAACGTTTCGTATAGGAAAACACCCGAATTATATTTTCACTAGTAAGTCTTGATGTGCATGTCACTATGTGCGTGAGATTTGCATGCTCATGTTGTAAAAAGTGGCGCGCAATATTTCTCTTACGTTAAGTCTACTTACTGTATATTATTAAATGTCTGTGGAGCAAACATAAATACAATAGTGTACAATAGTGCAATACACATACACATTTGTACATTATGATACAAGTGTGTAATGATCAATGCACACGCATGTCATACGACGTTTTTCATCACAGTTGCGAGGGAAAAAACAGAGTTGTATTGTAAATTAACTTTGTGAAAAATGTCGCGCAGGCTTCTTATTTTCACGCGCCGTTAGAGAAAACCGTGTTAATCACCGGAACCGGAGCCGAAACCGAAACCGAAACCGGAGCCGGAGCCAAAACCGAAACCGACACCGAAACCGGAGCCGGAGCAGGAGCCGGAACCGAAACAGAAACAGGAACCGAAACCGGTACTGGATCGAAACGAAACGACGAAAATGTACGTATAACTTGCAGCGAGATACAAACTTAACTGAATCGGGTTATCATATTTATTATGACGTGTGTGGTGTAAAGTAAAAAGCACGCGTCGGAAATTTCTTAGATTATGATCCTAAAAGCGGTGGGATAAGAGCCACTTTACGAGCAACTGTGATGAAAATGATATTTCAAGACACTGCAAAATTATAACAATGTATTGCCGTTATTCTTAACACAAATAATATAAATATATAGAAACGTTATTCTTCTTCTTCTCTTCTTGTAACAAACGGTGTCATCTACAGACCTACAATTTTTTCCTTACTCTCAAAAGACTCACGAAACGTGGGAGCGAGAGGTACAAACCATGTACACACTGCCCGAGAGGAAAAGAGATAGTAAAATAATGGCGGATGTGTCATTATTTTGGGCGAGTAATAGCACAAGATTAGCGCATATTAACACAATCTGTTGCATTCTGTGATCCTGATCATGTACTATAATCCCGTTATCAAAGTGCAAAATACTATTTTTGCGGCTTTTACATCTTGAGTGAATGGGACGTTACAAAACATACTAACCCGCACAAATACACGTATCACAGCGTTATCACAAATTTGATCGCATTAACACTAATCATATTTTGTTAATTTAGGTGTGGTATCTGGCTAAAAACCCCTATTTATTTACTAGATTGCGAATTCTCCTTCCGATATGTCCCGATATTTCAGTGTTTCAGTTTTTCCTGTGGAATGTGGAGTCCTGGTGGAATGTACTCACATCGTCCTGGTGGCGGCGGGCGGCTGCATGTCCTGGTGGAATGTACTCACATCGTCCTGGTGGTGCCGGGCGGCTGCATGTCCTGGTGGAATGTACTCACATCGTCCTGGTGGCGGCGGGCGGCTGCATGTCCTGGTGGAATGTACTCACATCGTCCTGGTGGCGGCGGGCGGCTGCATGTCCTGGTGGAATGTACTCACATCGTCCTGGGCCATAATTCTGTATGAAAACACAGATTCCACACGATACAGAAACCACGTCGTTATCGTGTCTTGTTCAAATCGTATCACAGCAAGGAATCGACAATTTTTGTATTCTGTATAATCTAAGACAAATTATCTATGACAGGTTTTGGATACCTCGAGTGCGTTCCGAATTAGAACTAAAGGATTTCTCATCCCAAAACCACTAAAAAATAAAATAAAGGAATGGCTTATATTTATGTGATATAACGAAGCCATGAGTAATTTATAAAAATTGGCAGAAAATCTTTAGAAATACCTTCACTTTACATTAAAATTAGTTTTATTTTGAATAATTAATATTGGCATAAGTGGTGGTAACTTTTAACGGGTCGATGTTTCGGAACGCGCCTGAGTGGAACATATGATTTTTGACAGTTCAAATCGCGCCAATCCCAGTTAATTCCACATTCATTTCGCGCGGTATCGTTCTCATTTCATAGAGAATAGATTTTTGCAGATTTCTTATGTAAGACAAGGAATTCGCGTGGTTTCGAAGCTAGGAATCGTAAATTAGTCATACAGAATTAGGGTCCTGGTGGCGGCGGGCGGCGCGGAACTTGGCGAGGATGATATCCCGCGGGGAGGTGGTGGCCAGCACGCGAGGGTAGCGGTACTCCTGCCGGGACGGGGTGTGGCCTGAGGAGGTTGAACGGTTGCAGTGGGTTGATGGAATCTCAACCATATATGGGATAGGCAGCTGCATTCTCCTCGGTACATTTAAATTTTCTGGCCATCACCAAGCGGCCTGCCAAGCGTGGTGGTTATGGCAATCCCCCTATGATAAGCGTTCAAAGTGGCGTTTTATGGGAGGGGCCTGTGTTCAGCGGTGGACGTCTTCCGGCTGATGATATGAAAATTATTTCAATAAAACATCAAACATAAGCACATATGACAAAATATTTTACTAAGATATTAGCAAAGTTCTACTGACCTGTAGGCGAGTACACCATATATTCCTCGCTAAAATACCGTCCCTCCAAGTCATCATATCTCCTGACAGCCTCCACCAGCTGTCCCTGGAACCTGGTGACCTGGGCCGCCAGGCCCTGGACCCTGGCTCCGTGGGCAGCCACGTGAGAGGTAGTGGAAGATAACTGGGTACTTGATGCAGCGGTTACGGTACTTAGGGTTGAGATGTTTGCTGTATTTTTTGCCTACGGAATGGAGGAACTCTTTAGCTTTCTAGCACGTCCAAAATAAGGAAATCTGCAGGAGAACTAAAGTGACCGATATAGCTCTTAGAATTAGTAAGTTGAAATGGCAATGGGCAGAACACATCGCTTGTAGAACTGACAACCGATGTGGAAGAAAGGTTCTCGAGTGGCGACCACGAACCGGAAGACGCAGCGTAGGCCGGCCCCCCACTCGGTGGACCGAAGATCTGGTGAAAACCGCGAGGAGCCGATGGATGCAGGAGGTGAGCAGCCGCTCAAAGTGGCGCTCTCTGAGGGAGGCCTATGTTCAGCAGAGGACGTCTTCAGGCTGTTGATGATGATGCACTGATGGCTGTTCACACTTTTTTGCCCAAAAAGTGTGAATAAAACAATTTGTACGTTTTTGTTTTTATGTAACTGAATGAATAACTGGCCAAGCGGTGGTAGCTACCTAGACGAACTTTGCAGAAGTCCTACCACCTACACAGTGCAAGTGTTAGAGTTAAATATTTACCTCAATAGCTCCTATGACAGTGGCCATAATATCTTCGTTAGAATTTAAATAATTTGCTAGTGCTGTATTCGAATAGTTGACAAACTGTTGGCTGGCCGCCGCGTATTCCTGGACTATCGCTAGTCCCTCCTCCTGTGTGGAATAAGGAAGTAAGATGTAAGCATTATAAATAATTTACAACATTTATCGACAAAAACAAATATTAAAAATATAAAAGAGTTGACTTGTAGACATTTTGCGCAATCGCCGTTTTATTACAGTTTAACGGCTAGTTTCTTACGAAAAGTTTGCAACAGGCGTTAATTTCGCAATCATTACTGTCAGACGTCACTTTGGCAGAGCAGAAAGCGATCGAGCGCTAGATCCCCGACTGTCGGACAATCGATGAACTAAAAAGTGCATTATTTTGTTTCAGTCTATTGCTGTTCTGTTGCTAGTGGCGCTAGTATCAAAGGCCAAAGTGCATTCAGCGACAGGCGAGCAACAGGCGGGCGACTGCGACCGATTGCTAAGTGTTTGCTGTCGCTTTGCTACTGCTGTTCCTTTGCTGTTGCAATTTTTACATAATACGGGTGCGGAACAATCGTAAAATGTAATGTGGAATATAAGGTGTTGTTTCCTTATAATATTTGGAACATATCTGAGAGTTGTTTTTACAAAGGATTACTGCTATGGAACGGAACTCGTTGCCATGTTCTGTGTTTTCTGAAACTTATAATTAACCTGGATGTCTTCAAGGCCAGAGTGAACAGATACCTTGAAGATGTACGTGCTCCCTCTTTGACCACACCATTGCTTATGTTCAGCCGAGTTGGTGGTCTAACGTAAATTATACCGTTTATTCCCAATAATAGCTTAAAAAATTTTTACTACCACAATCATCATCAGCTATGATAGAATGAAGTCCACTAGTGTGTGATACATAAATTGCAAATAACTATATACCACGACTCCTAAATCACAAGATCCACTGTTATTCATTTAATTGAAAGTTTCTATATTTGCGAAGGGAAAACGAAATTTACCTCCATTACAATAAATTAAATGTGTGTTATCCACCAACCCGCACTTGTCCAGCGTGGTGTATTATGATTACGACCTACACTCTCCCTGTGAGAGGCCCGCCCCAGCAGTGGGAACGTACTGAGCTGGTGGAAAATTGGATCTCTCTCTCGAAATCAATTTTTTTAAATTATCGATGACAATATTATTAAGACGAAAGATTTGATTGTTTGTTTGTTTGCATTGAATAGGCTCCGAAACTACAGAACCGATTTGAAAAATTCTTTCACTGTTGGGAAGCAACACTATCCCCGAGTGACATAGGCTATATAATATTTTCAAAAAAAAAATAGGGATCCTTACTAAAACTCCAATAATGTAACCCAAGGTGTAAAAAAACCTAAAATATTCTTTACATACCCGTGCGAAGCCGGGGCGAGCCGTAGTATTAAATAAAAAAAAACACATCTCAATGCATCAAAAAAAAAATTAACGTCAAATTAATAACAATAGAAAAAAAACTGTTTTCCAGATTTCTTGTGCGAGTTCAAAAATGTATGTATACTTTAGCACAAACATGTACAATTGTACAAGGAGAAAATAACATAAAAAATGAAACAGTAAGTAAATGCATTCAGACAGACGAGTGGAGCAATTATTCCTATTAAAAGTCGGTAAGGGCCCAGATATAATGCTACACTAGGTAAGGGCATGGGGTGTCATCAGGAACAAAGAAAAAATAGCCCGAATGTAAAAAAATGTAGTGATCGTGTCGTGAGCGTTACCAGTTAGTGGCCAGTGTATTCGTTTGGCCCAATACTTCGCCAATACGCAATAGATGTCGTCGGCTAATCTTGCGTTATGCAGAAATAAAACAATCCATAGAATAGCCCGAATTATTCCTTTCTATGGGATGAGGTATCTGTATTAGTATATTATATGATCTGTGGTAAGGTAACATACCTCAGCCTGTTCCTTGGCCAGTAGTAGTGTGCGCAGTAGTTCGTTGTACATTTGTACAACTTCCACCACGTTACGGCTATGTACCTCCATATCCGTACGTATCGCGCTAGCGCCTGGGGAATAACATGTTTTTACTTTTTTTTTATGTAAATGAATGACGTGCCGAGCTAGTCGTTCACCTGATGTTAAGCGTAACGGCTGCTCATAACAGATTGCAGTATCACTCGGAACTCTAATCTAAATTAATATAGTTTCCCGTGACTCTGCACTGCGCATGTCATCCTGAGTCCTGTGTGTTCGGGTCATAGCCTCATTTGCCCAGTGATTTCACTAGCTACAATGCCCTTCAAACCGGAACACAGCAGTGCTTGCACACTACTGCTTGGCGGCAGAATAACTGGCAAAGCGGTGGTACCTACCTAGACGAACTTTGCAGAAAAGTCCTACCACCTAGTAAAAAAACTTAATATGTATATACTTTTTTAAAGTCAATTTACGCTTTTATTCTTTAAACTAACTACTACAATAATAAAATCTATATTATGTACTAAAAAGTACTAGCTACACTATCTACTTCAAAGAACATTTGTACTATATACCAGCCGCGATGGCCTGTAGACAGTCCAATGCTCCAGCCCACTACCGGCAGGTAGCGTACCCAACATGCTGGCAGCATTGCCATGTTGAAGTGCAATGCTGATTCGTTGAGCCAAATAAGTGCCAGCATTTTGGTCACGCATCGCATCAACCAGCTCTGATAAACTTTGGTGCTCGCGATGAGCTCCCCCCGGTCCCCACGGATCCATACAGAGATTACTATATTTGCGCCGTTTAAGCTGCTGAACTGAATCCCTAGCATAGCCCTATGATAAGCGTCCAAAGTGGCTTTTTATGGGGGAGGCCTAAGTTCAGCAGTGGACGTCTAAAGGCTGTTGATAACATCTGTAAACAACACTGTGGAATGCAAATAAACAATTGAAATTGAAGTGAATAAACTTATTACTGTAGTAGTAAGTTCAACGAAAAAAAACACAATGACTGTTAACGCATTCGCGTCCTCCCCCCGTTCATACAGCTCATACCCCGCGCCGCCATACATTGCGCCAGACCCGCGGGGCCCTCGCCAACACAGGGCGCTAGAGTGAGCCCACGAGGAGGGCTCGCGGAATATACCATGTGTTCGTAATATAAAATACGCTTTTACGCGCAATTACGTCGTAAATATGTGTTATTATAAAGATGATACTTTGCCAAAAGTTACGAATTATTTTCTAATTTTATTACAGTGTATTCTATTCAATTCAATTCATTGTCATATAGGCAATGAAAGTCAATTTATAGCAATACATAATTTGTACTACAACAACAACAACAAAATACAGTTGTACATATTTTGTAAAAATTAATGCTAAAAAGTTGAATTTTGGTGATACAATTTGTAACAACAACAAAAACACAAAAAATTAAAATAAGTATTGTAGGTATAAAAAAAGGTCTTTAATATAATAAATTTATAATATTGTATTAAAATATGTTGAAATCAGGATACTCATTGTTGTGTAAGTCAAGGGATTTCCAGTATTTACGATGAAAACCATATTTTTAATATGGACCCTCCATGTGGGTCCTCGGGCCCGCAAATGCGGAAAGGGGCCTCCTGGAGGGGCCCCGGCACTAATTAAAAAAAAAAAAAAGTCTATTTAGTACATAAAAAAACTTTATTTATGATTATTAAAGCAGTATCGCCTGCATAGCGTAATCTATCCCGTTCGTGGTGCAAATTTTTCCTTTACAAATAAATCTGTAAAATTATTTTTTTTACTCACCCTCGTCAAACTCCTTCCCGTATTTGGCGTGAGCGTCGCTGCTCTCTTCTCCAGCAGCCTCGGCATCCTTGAGCTGGTGTTCCTCCGTCTCCAACACCTCGGCTTCAACTTCCAGCAGCGAGCGGTAGCAGCCAAGCTGGCAAGACACACGGGACGACAGCTCACTCAGCTCTGTCTCTATATCTTGGGCTTTCTTTGATAACCTGGAAGATGAGACATTTAAAAAAAAAGAAAGTTTTTATATTTTTTTTATGTGATTGAATGACGTGACGAGCTAGTAGTTCACCTGATGTTAAGCAACACGGCCGCCCATGACAGTTGCAGTATCACTCGGAACTTTAAAATAATAAAGTTTCGCGTGACACTGCGCACGTCATCCTGAGACTACACACAGTCTAGTAATCAGATTACTAGACTGTGAAATCAGGTCATAAGTCTCATTTACGCAGTAATTTCACTAGCTACAATGCCGTTCAGACCGGAACACAGTAGTGCTTGCACACTACTGCTTGGCAGCAGAATAACTGGCAAAGCGGTTGTACCTACCTAGACGAACTTTGCAGAAAAGTCCTACCACCTAGTAAAAGTTGTATATAGCAGTGTGGATTTTTTTATTTATAGGGTGAGTTTTTAGATTACTTTACACACATACATCAGTAGCCGGAAGACTTCCACTGCTAAACATGGGCCTCCCCCACAAAACGTATTTGCCATAATCACCATGCTCGGCAGGCCGATTGAAGGTTGCAGAAGATTGTGTTACAATTACCAGCTCCAGCCATCATTATTAAGAGCTTAACATACGCCAATGACCTTGAGCGTTGGACACAAAGTTATTAATAAGAGCCACCTGGGGCGCCACACTCGCAGGTTTGACAATGAGCTAGAGTTTGTCAAAGATAAAAACAATTTCAGATGAAACTCCGTGAAAAATATATCTACCTATTATAATAATATTATGGTGCCCGGTTTATTACTTATATAATATATCATCTATATTACTTATAATAAAACTGTAACAGGTCCAAATCTGTACATTGAAGATAATATATAGAAATTTATTTTTGAGGGCTCCATTTTGATGGCCTTGATAGCTCAGTTGGTAATGGCTCTGCCTTCTGAACTATAGGTTGTGGGTTCAATTCCCACCTGGGACAAACATTTGTGTGTTGAACATCGATGTTTGTTCTGGTGCTGGGTGTTGTATTGTATTCTGTGTATGTATTTACAATCAAAAAAAGTATCTAAGTATACATTTTTTAATTTTTGTCAGTCTGTCTGTCTGTATCTTGGCTGAGCATTTCGCCGAAACTACTGAATCAATTCAAATGAAACTTGGCATGATTTGAGTTTATATTACGAAGTACGCTATAGCATATACCTACTTTTAATCCCGAAATTCAGCACGGGTTCCTCGGGAGAGGGGATAAAAGTAAAAATATGTACTTAGTTGTAATTCCTCCTCCTATCCTATCCTATACTATGGGAAAGAGAGAAGAGAGGGGGAAAGATGATAGCTGGCGCACCTGCCTCTATTCGGCGTTTCATCCATTCATCCTGTTCCCTTATCTTTTCCCTCTTCCTTAGGAGATAAGGCGTAAAAATAAATAATTAACCCGTGCGAAGCTGGGGTGGTTTAGCTAGTAGCTAGAAAACCGGGAGCCCACCTTTGGACTAGCTTCGTTCGCAGGTACAGCAGGTTCGTTCTGGGATAGGTAATCGTGAGTAGCATATAAAATAGGGCATTACCTACCTACCGTGAGTTGATTGATAATGATGACACGTCAACTTGTACAATCAAAATAAACAATCATCGTTATGTTAGAGACTTTGGTCGGCCTAAAAACTCTGATATCAGCTAGGGATAAATCACTCAACCTACTCTAAACACATAATTTCTAGCACAAGCAGGGCTGTCCAACCAACGGCCCGCTGAAAAATGTACTTTACGAGTTGCTAGTACAAAGTTGTCTGACGTACTTAGTACAAAATTGTTAAAAATATATTGGACTACAAATAGAACTAGCGACGTATTTATCTCGTCAATCTCTTGCTGATTTTGCTAATATTTACAATTAAAAATTGCGCTTGTGTTTAATACATAAAAAAATATTATTTTGGAGGCTTGCATTAAATAAAATTAAGCGAGATGATTTTAAAATATATTTTACAAAATACAATCAATCGTAACACTTTTTAAACTTTTGTGACTTTAACTCATATTATTAGGTTGGGGAAAAAGTCTTTTCGCATTATAGTAAGTATGAACTTGTAATAAAATCTCTTTGGCTATACTATTTGTATCTGGCTGGTTTTATCATTAAAAGTTTAAATTTTAAAGAAGATAATTCCATATTCAAATTAGGAAAATGTGTGATTTTTATTTGTTTTTCGTACTGTGAAGATGAGTGAATCTAATGAAGAAACTCGATACATTTTAAAATTTTACTACAAAAAACATGAACCTAATAAAAAAAGAAGGACGGAGTCCCAATTGATCCCGAACCGAGGTACCCTTAAGAAGTTGGAACGCTAATAAGTACAAGCGGACACGCACACACTCACATCATAGGAAGTCTATCGCCTGCCATTACTGCTCCGGACGTCGCCCAAGACGCTTAGAAAAAAAAAAAATGCCGTCTTGCGTTGTGAAAAGTTGTCGGAATCATAGCAGTATGATAAAAAAAACTCAGGGGATCACTTTTCACAAGTAAGCTTGTTATTATTCCACTAATTTTTTGCTTTTTCGATAAACTTATTGAGATGCAATCAATGCACAAAACCAGCTTAGTGTTGCCAACAATCAAACTTGCAAATTACCCGGAAGTGTGGGAGAATGACGAAATTGTGTTCGAATACAAGTTATTCACATATATTGATCATAATTAGAGAACTGACTATATGCAAATGCATATTTCCATTATGCATATTATGCATGTGTTGGCCTTTTTCAGGTTCATAAATATTTTACTTGTAATGGACCTACTAATCGTGCGTATTTGGGCAGGTTTTCTTTAACGTAAAAAAAGTAAAGTGTCGTGAAATTTATTAATAAATACTTACTTTTAAAAATTAAGACGTGTTTTTGACTTTTTTGGTTGGCAAACTGTCAGAAGAGCCATGATTGGTTGATACTTGATAGGTTGGTAGTGTTGGTACCATCAGCCAATCATGGATTGTCCCGCTCAAAAAAAATTGAGTTTGCTGGGGAGTCCAGCCATTACGAAAATGTCGAAAAAGCAGTTAGTTCCCGTTGAGCAGCAGTGGCGTCAAGACATATGACACTTACTAGTATTGGAAGTTTGTATAAGAAATAACAAATATACATAATGGAAGATGCAAGTTTCATTTCAAAAGTAAAGTAGAAAAATACGATAGTGATGTGTTCATAAAACATTTTCAGCAAAAGCCTGGCTATAATTCTTTGTGCGAAATAAACAGTTTTATTGACTGACTAGCAGACCCGACCCGGTTAGTTAGTTTTACGCCCTAGCCCTGTCCAAAGGAAGAAAGAAATGGGAGAGGAAAAGCCTGAATGGAGGCAGGTGCGCCTCTGTTTACCATCATACATTCATCCTTTTCCCCTATCTTTTTCGCTCTCCCTTCCTCTTCCCTATAGCATAAAGGATAATATGGAGTGGCGTCAACTTCGTTGCTGACGATGTTTTATCGTAGTGTATGGATTACATCGCGCAGGTATAACTGTAACTACAAAGGCTGCACTGCCGAAGCTCACCGTACTATCGTACACCATGAAATTACCGCTAGGATTCAAAATTTAGTAATCTTTTGGCAACATCTGACTCTAAGCCTATACGATAAATAATGCACACCAGCTCTAGGTCATCGTAAAGTAGGTAGGTACCCTATAAGTTGCATCTAATATGGACAGACAGATACACAACAAACTAATCCTATATGGGTTCCATTTTCATACTGAAACGGAGCAAATATAGCATTAATAGCGTATAAAAGGATATATATATTTATGTCGTATTAGTTTTTTACAAATTCAGATAGGACTAACCCTGAGGGATGATAAATAAAATGACATAAGTTATTAAATTTTGACTACCCTGTTACAAGATCGCGTAGCTTTTTGGTCATACAAAAAGTCACACCAACGTCAGATCTTTTTTTGTCGGTTTCGGGTAATTTTCTTAGATGGCAATTCTTTAATCCGTCACACATGTTTAGGTGTCCGCCATTGCTGTACGTCAGTTCGATGTCAATCAAAACTCATTTCTGTTTTTTTTAATTCTATGACAAAAACGGAAAAAATGCAAAGCAAGCCGCGAAAAAAAATTGCGATGTTTATGGACCTAGTGCAGTGTCTGTGAGAATAGCACAAATTTGGTTTAAGCGTTTTCAATCCGGAAATTTTGATGTCAAAGATGCACCTCGCTCTGGTCGCCCTATTACGGATAAAATGGATGCCATTTTTAAAAAAAAGTGGAGCAAGATCGGCATATCAGTAGTTACGACGTAGCTGAAGAACTGGGAATTGACCACAAAACAGTTTTGGCGCATTTGAAAAAAAATGGGTAGGTACACAAAAAAGCTCGATATTTGGGTCCCTCACGAGCTCACTGAAGGAAACCTAATGAACCGTGTACTCATCTGTGATTATTTATTACGACGTAATAAAACCGAACCATTTTTGAAGAAGCTGATAACTGGTGATGGTAACACGTTCAATTTTATAGATCAATAAAATTGACGAGACCACTTAAGTCAATGTTTTCTCCATACTGTAAACCGAAGAACATTGACCAATACTAACCCTAAACGATCAATAAAATTGATCAATCACAAAGATTGATCAATAAAATGTAACGTGTATGGGGCCTAACGCTAATTTAGTTCGACTGGAACCCTACCCTGCCAAAAGAGTTTAAAATACCTATACTGACCTTCTGTGCTAACGATCTATTATTGTTCCAAATACTTTTACTGACATTAAAGTCACTAAGAACTAATCAAATGGCTCTAAAACCGACTTTTTCGTATAGTCAATACCTATTTATTGGCTGTTTAATTGATAATTTTCATACAAATAAGAAAAACATGTAAAATATTTTATAAAAAAACAGCAGCGCGTCCACCCGTTGGCACATGCCGGGGCAGACTAATTCACGCCCCGCCAAGGGCCTCGCCCTTGGCTCGCCGCAAAATAACGCAAAATATTACTAAACAGACTTAATTTTGGCTCTAAAAATATAATGATCAATTGAGCTTGCATATTTTTAAATTTCCTATCCGAGGGTGTAAAAATATTTAATGACGCAATCTTCCTTTACGCGGCATTGTATACTGTGTGACTGGAAAGGCGTTCTAAAAGTATTTTTTTTATTCATAATGTACCTAGTAATTGAATATTTTGTTCAATTGATAAGTACAGGTGCAGAATGATCTTATTGGTGATATTTTTTTCATGTCTGTAGAATTCATAGGTTCTTCAGTATGATTAGTTAAAAAGACGCGTTTGGCCTATGTTAAAGGCTTAATATACGAGTGTAGTATTCTTAGATAGTCTGTATCAAGTTGGTACTCTCTTACTCTATGGTTTTAATATGTCAATAATATGTAGTCTGTGGATTATTGAATTAATTAATATTATTGAGTGACTGATTGTATTTTGATATGCTGGTGGAATAATAATATTGTGATAAGAGAGTAAACAACATTATGAGGAATCTACGTGTTTTTATCATCATGATCATCATCAAGATCCCCAACAGCACAATACTTCAGAAGTGGTATGTTGGACCGAAAGACGCTGCCGCCGCGCCGTGGCCGTAATATGCATGGACAAGGAAAGGAAACAGGCCTGCACAAATCAACGAAGGTGAAAAGTCTATGAATGAAGAAACTACGGAAAATATCCAAGATTTTTCTTTCTGCGGCATGAAAAACGGCAATCCTCCAACAGACGAATAATTATGGTGACCGACTCGAAAAAGCAACCGACGCCCAAAACAACATCAACAAACAACACAGACCAGGTACAAGTTTCTTTGCTTTTAGAAATTCATGTCATCTAGGTACATTTAGGTCACTGCTGTTTTAGTGATCGCATTTGTGGCAGCTGCAGTAAAATAATATCCAAACCGTAAATGATTTGCAGTTTACCTACCTGCATCAAACTTATTGGGTTACAGTTATGGCTGTAAGTGGTACATTAGTAAACTTTAACTGTCTCTGCAGAATTAAAAGGTTATGTAGGGGCTTGAAAAATATATGTGTACCTACACTACAAACACACAACATCAATTTCAACAACTTTAATTATCTGTAACTACCAGTTGAATGCTATCATCATAATACTTACTGGGTTGAGTAAATATCTATAAAAATGGACAGTATTGATAAATGCCACAGGGTGCCAGTGTTTACTAACTTACGCAAGTAGGTATATTGTAGGTGCATTGGTACTTAACGACTAGAAAAAAATGGATTCAAATTGGCAGGCAGTCCTACCTATTTCTAGTGCACACCAGAACATCTCTTGACAAAGAAAAGATACAATATATAGCGTACTTATAAGTTTCATTATGTAAAGGTCATTATTTCAATATGCAATATGATGCAGAAAGTACCTATGATGGTGGCAATTAGTTTTAATTGCAGTAGACGAAGTTAATACCTTCATCAGCATAAAGAACATAAATTACCTAGCAACCTAATTTGTTAGACTATAATTATACTGTGTGATTATAATATACCTGATGTACAAATACAATACAAAAATACTTTATTAGAAAGAAAGAATGGTAAAACTGTGGTAAAACGGTAACAATATGGTATTCTATATAATGCCTTAGCCAAAATACTGCCAAGTCAACTACAACCTAAAAATTTAGGAATGATAAAGGAACACTGTAAACATACAATAAAATTAAGATAAAAGTACAATATAACTATATATAACTCTTTATTATATACCACAAAATTAATTAATATTACATAACAACTAATACTAGATATTACAATGGGCGGCCTTATCACTAAGAGCAATCTCTTCCAGACAACTTTTGGATAAAGTAATAAAAAAGTAAAATTTTCAACATCGCTAACTGCCAAACTTAGGCATGCGACTACATGTAAATATCCAAACTTACGCACCGCGAGAAAATACTATTAGTCTTCAAACCAAGAGTGAACAGGTACCTTTTAAACAACCGTGGTAAAACATCCTGAACCGCATCATCACTTACCTTCAGGTGAGATAGCGGTCAACCGCAAGTCTATCAAACAAAAATAAAACTGTGTGACTTTGTGATATATAGAACTGTGTGATCTATATAAAACTGTGTGACTGTGTGATATATAGAACTGTGTGATCTATATAAAACTGTGTGACTGTGTGATATATAGAACTGAGTGATCTATATAAAACTGTGTGACTGTGTGGCACACTATGCAATAAGCCATGAACGGCAATATGAAAAATAATCAAAGCTGTGTGACCAATATTGACACGGTGGTGTATCAACACCATACAAGAATACCCTGTCTGTGTGACACACTCTAGATACAAAAAGGTAAACTTGGCTTAAAAAAAATGTGTAGCTAAAATACTGTACGATCTACAATTAGATCTGTGTGAGTTCTGTATGATTTACCTTACCAAATAGATCAGTGTAAGTTCTGTGTGATCTACATTACCAACTAGATCCATGTAAGTTCTGTTTGACCTACACTACTTAAAAGATCTGAGTGTATGGTGTGATCTACAATACTCACTAAAATCTCTGTGATCTATATTCTATATGGCATTCATGGCCAATAATATGTGTGATATCTAATATTTCAAGCAAAGATTGGTGTGGTTTATGTTGCCAACAATATCTGTCTGATCCATATTACCACCTACGTCTGTGTGATGTATTTATTTGACAATACCTACAAGACCTATGTGATAACCCTCTACTGAAACCTAGCTCAAATAAGCTTCTTGGCAAACACAATAAAAATGTTATGGTCTTAATTATCACTTATATAAAAAAAAAAAAAAAGGAAAACCCCGTGAATAATTTCAAGAAAAACTCGACAACTGGTTACAACCGAATAACCTATCTCTGTTACAAAGATAAACATTAGAAGTGGATCCAACACTGGTTAAAGACACACCAGCAGTCATGCTGCTCATCTGTTAACCAGTAGTAATAATAATATAACAATTTTGCTTTTAGGAATGTTCTTTTGCTTCCAGAAATATTTATAATAGCAGTTAGAACTTAAATAAAATAGAAAGATAGCTACGTTTTATTTCAGTACCTTATAAATACTTCAAACAATCATTATGCTATTAATTATTTGGTCAATATAGTCATAACGAGATTTCGCCTTAAGCGATCTAGTCATACCTGCTGTTTAGTCATATTGAGATGTAGTCCTAAAGCTCCTAACCCATCCACATTTAAGAATACACTCAACAGTGAAGGTAGTAGGTATCATACATATAGGTAAATAAGTACCTGGCTAGGCCACTTGGCTAGGTATGTTATTGAGAAAGTTAAATTGTAATAATGTACAGATTAACTTGCAAAAAAAAATTGAATCACAAATAGGATTTGAACCCGCATCTATCAATGCAGAGTACTCTAAGCAGGGGGTACAGCTATAAAAATCATAAATATTGTGTTAATATATTTTTTCTATCCGACTCTCAAGATATAGTTACCTAGGTACTCAATGGTATATTAAGTAGTAAAAAAATAAATAAATAATAATATTTGGTATGCATATGCACTTTTACATACTCTGACTTTCTTTACATCGGCATGATGGAAATAGTAAATCCTCACCTAGGTGATTTTAACAAATACTAAAAATAATATAATATGATAAAAAAAATAATATTATCTTATCAAAGTTCAAGATTTTCAATGGACTGAAACATTCTCTGACATATCAGGAATTTCTAATATGTATTATGTGCTGATAATACATCTGTAAAACCTATAAGTACACAGAGGATAATTCAGGTAAAATATTTTTTGATTGAGTAACACTAAAGTAAAAAAGTAATACTCCCCATATAAAAATGTCATTTTAAGAATGCTAGTAATAATTACTACTAAAAAAATCTATTAATTATGACTATAGATACAATTACCTATGACTAATGCTGATAATATACAGTAACCTACATACCCTGTGCCTTAGCATACATACCTATACCTACTTATTAAAAATCAAAATTTAAGTAATAGGACATAGAAATAGTGTTATTCCTCTATGCAGTAGGGTAAAATAGAGACAAAAAATCTGTTATTAGGTATTTACCCAACATTTGGATCAGTGCAAATTCGTAAAGAATTGATTATATCTCTAATATGATACTATGACCTCCAAGAAATTAATTTAAAAAAATACTTTTCACCATCATGATAATGTTGTAGCCAATAGACCATTTTTAGCAAATGTGACCAAATACTAAATTGAACTAAGATTTATTATAAGTAAATGATTATAAAATACACAAAAGGTTATAGATACTCAAATATTGAAAACCTGTTATCATACTACTAGGTACCTACTTACAGTACTACTTGCACATGAGAAAAAAAAAATAAGGGAAAGCTATCTTATGCTGATCAGATAAGTGATGGGTTTGATAAATTAATAAACTTTAACACAAATAACTAAACACTTGTGCTGTGAATATGTTTTGTTATGAAATTATGTGATATTTATATTATTACTAAATAATAGTCCATTTTATTTTTACTTGTCTGCTTACTACATCACCATTTATAAAGATTTGCATAAAGTAAAACAAACCCAATTGTTTAGTATTTCAACCATACTTAATTATCTGTCTCTCTCTAGCAACATACTGTTTTCTCTCTTCCGTTCAAGTCTACAAGCTGACATGTTGCTCATTCTAAATAACTAAAATAAATTATAGATCTGTTGCGTTTTGTGTAATATGTGCCGAAATAAATAACCAGTGAAGTTATAAAAAATACCTTACATTTAAATAAGGATACCTGTAGGTATAATCCTTAACACCATTGCTTTTGGTTGAATATGTACCTACTCTTAAACGAAATCAAACTTATATTTTACATACAAGAATTGTATGACTTCGCATTTTACCAACTTTATGGATTTAGCTAAACAGGTATACTACCTAATATCTAAATTTATGTGTGGTGAACAAAAAAAGAAACGGTGCACAGTCTAGACCCACAAACTATGTTAATTAGCATCATGAAAAGATCATTGAGAAAATTAAACACATTCTAACTTGCTATAATACAATAAGTACTATGCTATAGTACAATAAGAGCTATGTTCTGAAGAACTAGATTCAACCAAAACTATAGCTTGATTGCCAATGTTACGGCAATGAACGGCATCTAATTTATACTAGACAAGTTTATGATGTAGTAGAGAACTATCAATGTTTACCAGCAGCATTAACCCCAGTGCACTGCTGTGGGTGGCCCTCTTAAGGGTATAATTGAGTAGCATTTATGTAATTGTATATGTAGTCTAAGGCTTGTCATAGTTTAATATATACTACAGATGGTGGCCTTCGTTTTCAGCTCAGTTTCCTCCACCCGCAAGTAAAAAGTAACTGGTATTACTGTTTCTGACCGATTAGTTTTCGAATACGTAACCATGCAACCCGAATGACACAAGTGCATCAGAAATAGTAGTTTCAATGGATGATCTACCGTGTTGCCCTTATATGTTTCAGATGGTCCAGACAACTGACAACTTTTACAAATCGCTGTGGGACACTGCTAATCCAGGATGGCCGAGTGTTACAATTACCAGCTCCAGCCATCATTATTAATATACGAGTGTAGTATTCTTAGATAGTCTGTATCAAGTTGGTACTCTCTTACTCTATGGTTTTAATATGTCAATAATATGTAGTCTGTGGATTATTGAATTAATTAATATTATTGAGTGACTGATTGTATTTTGATATGCTGGTGGAATAATAATATTGTGATAAGAGAGTAAACAACATTATGAGGAATCTACGTGTTTTTATCATCATGATCATCATCAAGATCCCCAACAGCACAATAATTGTAATGTACTTCAGAGAATACTGCTGCCCATTCCCTGTATATTCCCTTAGCCGGCTCTTACGCCACCCCCAGGGAGAGATGGGTGGAAGGCTCCAGCCGGGCGGTACCTGGTCTCCATGGCTTCCCTCTCGGCCCGCAGATGTTCCTGGAGCCGCCGCTGGAAGTGTTCCGTCTCCTGCTGCGCCCACCGCTGCAGCCGCAGCTCCGTGTCTCGTCTCTCTGTCTCCATCTCGGACAGCTGCTGGCTCAGGCGGACCTGGATCTGGGCTTGCTCTTCTTGTAACTTCTGGATAATTGTATAATAAGCGTAAATAACGACAACCGATGGAGAGGAAAGGTTCTCGAGAGGAGATCGCGAACCGGAAGAAGCAGCGTAGGCCGGCCCCACACTAGGTGGACCCACGATCGGGTGAAAACTGCGGGGAGCCTATGGATGCAGGAGGCGAGCAGCCGCTCGAGGTGGTGTTGTACTATGGGGGAGGCCCGTGTTCAGCAGTGGACATCTTCAGGATGACGATGATGATGAATAAATAACGCCCAACGTTCGCAAACATAGATTCCAGAGCATCACAAGGATTCCCTGTATCCGAGGACGCAGGAACTACGAGAATCACGATTCAGAACAAGTTCTGTATTAGATTTCAAAATAACCCAGCGGTCTATCGAAATCTATGTGGACAAACCGCTAGTAATACTCGCGTTCTGAAGATTCTGATATTCTCTGAACACCTCCTGCTGTAGCTTTCGCGATAAAAAATCATCATCATAACCAACCTGGAGACGAAAAAAAAACCTAGTGAAATTACTGGGCAAATGAGTTCACGAACTGATCGCACAGTCTAGAAAACTTTTTTAGACTGTGTGATGTCTTAGGATGACGTGCGCAGTGCGCAGAGTCACGCGAAACTTTAAGTTAGAGTTTCGAGTGACACTGCAATCTGTTATGGGTGGCTGTGACGCTTAACACCAGGCGAACGATTAGCTCGTCACGTCATTCGATAACATAAAAAAAGTCCACTGCTGAACATAGGCCTCTCCCATAGAACACCACCTCGAGCGGCTGCTCGCCTCCTGCATCCATCGGCTCCCCGCAGTTTTCACCCGATCGTGGGTCCACCTAATGTAGGGCTGGCCTAAATCCCCAAATTAAATAAATAAATAATCGCCTCTTGCATTCACCGGCTCAAAAAAAAAACATCTGGAGGAATTATCCGAAAACAAAGTTATCTGTATCTCAAAAAACATTTAGAAATACTACTCACAGCAATAGCAGCGTTGACCATCCCAGTTCGCCTCTCGCTGTGCGCCCGCATCAACTCTCGGTGCGCCCGCGCAGCCTCCATGCGCTTACGATCCCTGGCGGCGGCACGCTCGGAGAACGCGGCGTGTGTACGCAGGAGTGACGTCACGCGCGCAAGGGCGCTTGTGTGCTGTAAGGAAGGGATATACAGTGAGTAAATCATTCAAGCAGCCCCCGTATTGTGTAACTCGATCGTAATCAGTAATGATTACGATCGAGTTACAGGGGGGGAGTTACAGGGGGGAGTTACGGGGGGAGGGGGGGGAGTAATCACATATTGTTTATTAACGGGACAACAAATAAATTACATGATAAATATCCCACTATTAAACAATATGCAAGTAATCATGGAATTTCAAAATCAATCGTAATCGATGAATTGGCTTCATTTGGTAATTTTCGGTTGTGACCACAGATAATGTAATTTCTATACATTTTGGAGTTATCGTCTGGCGTAACCCCGTTATCAAAGTGCAAAATACTATTTTTGCAGCTTTTACATTTTAGTCCGCGAGTGAATGTGACGTTACAAAGCATACGAACACGTATCATAGGAAAATCATAACATATTTTGATACTTTTGGTATCTGGCTGAAATACCTGTTTATTTGTATGTGTATGTAGATTGGGAATGCTCCTTCCGATATATCGCAATATTTCAGTGTTTCAGTTGTTTATTATTACAATTTAACTCCAAAGTTTGAAAGATCTCAGTAAATGAAGTAACTGCTATTTTATTTTAAAGAATTAGGAGGGCCTTTATGTAGGTTCAGGCGCGGATACAGCGCCCCCCCCCCCCCCCCCCCCCCCCCATGGCGCAGGTAGTCCAGCATAAAGCACGGTAATTATCCAATTTACCAGGAAGATATAGGTGCATGGAATTCATCATTTAAAGAAAAGAGCACAAATTGGTCTTGTATCGTATACTTATGTGTTTCACCACCACATCCCCATATTCCCCTCTTGGACTCCCGTACTATAATGATTTATGCGCCCCCCCAGTGCCGTAAATAGGGCGGTGCCACCGATGCCCAGGCACAGGGCGTAGACTCTAGGAGGCGCAAGAATGGCCAGACCAGGCAGGACTATTATTTTTTCGGTTTGCTCCTGATGAGTTCCCGCTGCGCCCCTAGCGCTCGATTCCAAAACATACTTACCCACATGCCAGTATCATCAAAAATTATACAAAACATCGCGCTCATTTTTTTGCCAGCGTAGAGCGCATTTGTGTTTAGTGTTTATAGGAGTCAAGCGGCCGCCCGGCTACCGCTTATAGTCTCCGACCGACCGTAGTGGCCCAAAAATGAAATCTTAAGAGTCTATACAACGTCAAAATGCTTGAAATGGCTAAGCATGAGGCCGTGTCCTCATTGTACTGACTAACATGTAATTCATGTTTGAATTGCCATACGCGTTTTCTGAAAACAATACAGCAAATATAAAAAATTTCGCGCTCGTTTCGCTCGCGTATTTAATGTGGTTACTATATTTTGTTTTATAGCAAGCGCGTTTGTACTGTCTGACATGTAATTCATGTTTGAATCGCCATACGCGTTTTTTGAAATACAATTCGGGAGATACAACAATTTTCGCGCTCGCTTTGCTCGCGTCGCGTAATCTTACTGCACAAGCTCTGCGAAAGATTTCATAAAGAGTATTTTAAAGAAGATGAACCCCCCCCCCCTTTGAGAAATTTCTGTATCCGCGCCTGTGTAGGTTCAACATTTAGTAAATACACACTACAGTTAACTGATTGAACATCTTTTTTTTTTAATGTGCCTTTATTACTCAAGCTAACTACTACAATAATTAAAACTAAACCAAACTAAACTAAGCTAAACTAAACTAAACTAGCTACACTACCTACTACAAAGAACACCTATGGACTGTATGATAGCCGCGATGGCCTATAGACAGTCCAAGTGCTCCAGCCCACTACCGGTAGGTAGCGTACCCAACATGCTGGCCGCATTGCCACGTTGAATTGCAATGCTGATGCGTTGGGCCAAATAAGTGCCAGCATTGTGGTCACGCGTCGCATCGAGCAGGCGCTCTGATAGACTTTGGTGCTCGCGATGAGCTCCCGGTCCCCACGGAGCCAGGGTCTCAACACCAAAGGGCTCAAATATGTAACCGCTACCAAGATATAGCTGCTCAGCAGAATTAGCCGCGGCGCCGGCCCTAACGTGTGTCTCGGGAAGATGTGACGGCGCCATATTATCGACGCAAGTAGCGTCCCACACTAAAGGCCGCCCCATCTTCCAGGGAACCAGAGTCATTCCGTCGGGTCTTTTTTCATTATCTTAACAACAATTTCTTGAATTATGATTTCTCATCCTGCCTTCAAACTGTCATTGTTGGTCTTGTACATAGGTCTATGATCTTACCCAATTATCGATTACGCTGGCAACACTGGCTGCAACTTTCTGGTTCTGCGCGAACTGCACACAGTTGCCAAAACTGTGCAGTAGTGACGTCAGCATGGACTGCACTGCGCGCTGGTGGCTCTCCATTGCAGACTGCACTTGGGAACGGTGGGCCGAGGTTGATTCTATTAGTCCTGAATGGCTTTGATCTGCTACGGATTTTATCTGGATTAACAAAATATACACTCAAGTTGAAAAAAAAGAACCTTGATATACAGGGTGTCCCGAAACTCAAAGTCAAGCGGGCTCTGGATGAGAGAGAGGATAATACCACATACAAGCAGGGTTAGCATCAAAGATTATAAAGCCCGTTGATAGCTCGCGAACATAATTTCTCGTACAAACACAACTCACCTGCGCGGGCAGCGGACGAGGTAACAAAACAAGATAAAGTCATACGAAATTACCACAGAATTCCCACTAGTAGAAGTCTATTTCGCGTGGCCGCCTAGTTGTTTCTTGCTCCCACACGAGGTGCTGCCTGAATAAGAACGTCTCCCAAAATTTTGGGTAGATAATGGGCGATTTCGTTAGCTCTATCTATAGAGTAATTTACCTTGATACCTAGAATTTATGTTTTACCAGTGTTCACTGCTTCTTTATTGTAAAAACTAAAATGTAAGGTCAGGTGGGGTAAGTGAAACGAAGGAGTACCTAAGTGAAACCCTATGGTAATCAATAAATCACGCAGTTTAGCTTTATGCTATGTGGCAAAATGGTTTCAATGCTCTAGCACACGCGTCACACAATCTTTCTGCTAGGTCATAAAATAAAAAGAGATCAGCTATCTTTAAGTTTACAAAACACAAGTCGGCTGATGCCATGAAGCAATTTAATAGTGTTTATGTACATTTTTACACGAAAATAATGCATGAAACGGCGCGTAATGTGGGGTTAGTATTTGCAGTCACAGACGACACAGGTAATAAAATCAATTAAATACATACTACATTACAAATGTCATTGTAAACGTCCCATGGGCGAAAATCACGTATTTCACAATAACAGCTGGAAAACGTCTAGTGCTGAACACAGGCATGCCCATAAAACGCAATTTTAGACGCTGATTATAGGGAGCTTTGCCATAACCACCTCGCTTAGCAAGTAGCTTGTCATCGCAGAAGATTATAATGTACCAGGGAGAATGCTACTGCCCATTCTCTGGATAGTCCCTTAGTCTGCTCTTATACGGCACCCAAAGAAAGAGATGGAGATTCTCAGATTTCTGCGCTAATAAAGTGATACCTGGCAGCTATTATTATATAAGTAGGTACCTAATATAATGACTGCGGGTAACAGATAATAAAAACAAAACTGTCAATATAGTCAACTGCTAAATACTCAAACGCCAATGTCAACCTACCGTCAGAATATTGAATCGGAACGTTTCTGTCAAAACCGTGAACCATTTTTGAAGTGATGTTTCATTCACGCAAATTGAGTTTTCAAAAATTATTTTCTTGAAAAGTATTTATTGCCGTCATTTGCCATGTCAGATTTAGGCTTTCTATGTGTAAATAAAATTTGCATCCTAGCAGAATTCACAAAGTGGATAGATGTGCAAGTATGTTTCACTTACCCCACCTGACCTTAAATATAAAATGATATATTTTACTAAGTTAAATCAAGCAAATAATTAGCTAATATACCTACAAAAGGTTTTTTTCCAACTTATAAACATTTGCAAATCAACATTGTACCTAGCTGGTTTTATGGGAAATTAAAAATCATAAACTGGCAGTACCTTGACAATTAAATTTTTTGGTTAGGTATGGTTATTTTATCCATTAATTAATCATTTAGCTGTTTTTCTGTTTAGCTGAGGACTTGTTATTACATGAAATGCAACGCTACATTTATAAGTTTCACAATAAACACTTCTAAAAAGGGAAAATAGACAAAATAATGGCTACTTACTTGTGAAATGTTATTCCTTCATATTTACGCCTCAGTGCGACTTCTGTTGCTTAAAATGCTGCAACCACCCACTGCACACACATTATTTCTCAAATATTTATTGCCTAGATCACGATTTAAATAGGATTATTTCACAAAAGACAACAATTTCAAAAAATTGTTAACCTGTTTGGCTTAGATCAAACGAAGCCAAATAAAAAAACCCGGTAACGGTGACAAGGACCAAAGATATTACGTTCGTCTTTTTTTTGCTTAGTACCGAATGTATAGCGCTCTCCTTGTTGTCCACGAATGACGTCATATACTACGCTTCTACTCGTACATATTCAAAGGAAATTACAAAGAACAGAGCAGGATGGAACAAAAGACATCAACGGGTTCCCGTGATTAATAAGAAAGTCATAGTATTTATTAGAAATTAGTGGTTGAAATACACCACTAATTTTCGTATGAGGGGAAGTTGGATCATTGGTCAACGGGATTTATAGTCAATGGTTAGCATCTTTGAATATCTACGAGTAGAACCGTAGTATATGACGTCATTCGTGGACAACAAGGAGAGCGCTATACATTCGGTACTAAGCAAAAAAAAGACGAACGTAATATCTTTGGTCCTTGTCACCGTTACCGGGTTTTTTTATTTGGCTTCGTTTGATCTAAGCCAAACAGGTTAAAAAAAATTTGAAATTGTTTTTTTTTTGTGAAATAATCCTATTTAAATGGTGATCTAGGCAATAAATATTTGAGAAATAATGTGTGTGCAGTGGGTGGTTTCAGCATTTTAAGCAACAGAAGTCGCACTGAGGCGTAAATATGAAGGAATAACATTTCACAAGTAAGTAGCCATTATTTTGTCAATTTTCCCTTTTTAGAAGTGTTTATTGTGAAAAATACAAATACAGCGTTACATTTCATGTAATAACAAGTCCTCAGCTAAACAGAAAAACAGCTAAATGATTAATTAATGGATAAAATAACCATACCTAACCAAAAAATTTCATTGTCAAGGTACTGCCAGTTTATGATTTTTTAATTTCCCATAAAACCAGCTAGGTACCATGCTGATTTGCAAATGTTTTATAAGTCGGAAAAAACCTTTTGTAGGTATATTAGCTAATTATTTGCTTGATTTAACTTAGTAAAATATATCATTTTATATTTAAGGTCAGGTGGGGTAAGTGAAACATACTTGCACATCTATCCACTTTGTGAATTCTGCTAGAACGCTAATTTTTTACACATAGAAAGCCTAAATCTGAAATGGCAAATGACGGCAATAAATACTTTTCAAGAAAATAATTTTTGAAAATTCAATTTGCGTGAATGAAACATCACTTCAAAAATGGTTCACGGTTTTGACAGAAACGTTCCGATTCAATATTCTGACGGTAGGTTGACATTGGCGTTTGACTATTTTGCAGTTGACTATTGACAGTTTTGTTTTTATTATCTGTTACCCGCAGTCATTATATTAGGTACCTACTTATATAATAATAGCTGCCAGGTATCACTTTATTAGCGCAGAATCTCCATCTCTTTCTTTGGGTGCCGTATAAGAGCAGACTAAGGGACTATCCAGAGAATGGGCATGGGCATTCTCCTTGGTACATTATAATCTTCTGCGATGACAAGCTACTTGCTAAACGAGGTGATTATGGCAAACCTCCCTATAATCAGCGTCTAAAATGGCGTTTTATGGGCATGCCTGTGTTCAGCACTAGACGTTTTCCAGCTATTGATGTGAAATACGTGATTTTCGCCCATGGGACATTTACAATGACATTTGTAATGTAGTAGGTATTTGATTGATTTTATTACCTGTGTCGTCTGTGACTGCAAATACTAACCCCACATTACGCGCCGTTTCATGCATTATTTTCGTGTAAAAATGTACATAAACACTATTAAATTGCTTCATGGCATCAGCCGACTTGTGTTTTGTAAACATAAAGATAGCTGATTTCTTTTTATTTTATGACCTAGCAGAAAGATTGTGTGACGCGTGTGCTAGAGCATTGAAACCATTTCGCCACATAGCATAGAGCTAAACTGCGTGATTTATTGATTACGATAGGGTTTCACTTAGGTACTCCTTCGTTTCACTTACCCCACCTGACCTTACGTTTTAGTTTTTACAATAAAGAAGCAGTGAACGCTGGTAAAACATAAATTCAGATAAATTACTCTATAGATAGGGCTAACGAAATCGCCCATTATCTACTATAGCGGAAGCGGAAATAAAAGGGGCAGAGTTTCGGTAACTTCTTGTATTTGTTCCTTCTTATAAAATTGCAACAGGAATGAGATACAATAATGGCTGGCTTAGGCTTATATTGACACACTCTCCTCTCCAAGGCTTGGCATGGCTGGCTGGCAGGCAGGGGTCGCGGAAGGGGCGGTGTCAATATGGCGGCTTCCGGCTTGGCTATGACGGGCTGGTACGTTGGCTGTCGTCACGTCCGTTACATTACCCAAAATTTTGGGAGACGTTCTTATACAGGCAGCACCTCGTGCGGGAGCAAGAAACAACTAGGCGGCCACGCGAAATAGATTTCTACTAGTGGGAATTCTGTGGTTAGCATGGACGGTGGACAAAATTGTCTTTCCCCTGTTTTACTCCACTTGACAAGTAAGCAAGTATGAAGAAAGTGACATAAAACGGGGAAAGACAATTTTGTCTACCGTCCGTGCTAACCCAGCAGGTTAGGGAAAAATAGAAGAAAATTCCATATCAGTTAGTTCAGTTGTAACTGGCAATGGTGATATTATTTTTTTGACTATGACTCAAAGAAAGAATAGTAAAACCGATATTTTTGGATTCCAATACATTTTGTATTTTGTGTTGAATTTTTTAAATTAATTTATGTGCTATATTTACCTGCTCCATTGTTTCCACCATGTTGTTCACAACTTCTTCTAGTTTACTTTTGTTTTCTTGTATGGATAAAGTGTTTGTCGAGGCGAAATTTTCTGCAAAAGTAAATGATTATTAATAGTAAAATGTAGTTAAAGGGGTCTGAAAGATTTTATTTGAAAAATGAGAGAAAGAATGGAAATACTATTTATTCATGTGGAAGCTGGCGTATCTATTGATTGCTCATTTTGACTTTGCAAGTTTTCGCGCACTTTTATTGACCGAGCGAGGGCGAAGCTTGGAAAAAAATATTTCGGATGTCAGGCTGTTCTTCTCTCGTGATATTTTGTGAGCAGATTCGATAATTACTTATGGATAATTTTGTGGATCAAATTTTTGGATTTCTTCCATAATGGCGGAGCCATTGGGGGGTTGGCAACATAAAAAATAGTTTTTCAGTTTAAGCTATGCAAATTGCAAATACAGATTTGCGAGGTCTCCAGCTTCACTATTAATTAATAATAGTTATGTCAAAACTCGTTAATCCCCAGAATCACTCATCATCATTGTCAGCATGCTTGGGCTCATCTGTATCGATTGCTTTACCATCATCATGACCACCATCATCACCATCACTGGAACAGTTATGTCAGCGACCCAAGGATGTGCTCCAATATTTCAAGGAGTTAAGTTGGTTAAGTCAGTGCAAGCCTTTATCGCCCCCACTCAGTATAAGAATAATAAATAGTTTTTTTAGTGCAAAGATTACGGAAACTCTATGCAGAATAGCTGGCAAAGCCTACCTGAGTACATCTTTCCAAGAAAAGTCATACCAACTAGTCAGTGGTTGAGGATTTTATATACACAGCCCCCGGTGTCTCGTATCTATAGTTATAATAAAACTGTAACAGGTCCAATTCTGTACATTGAAGATGTTTTGCAATTATTTTTTTATCGATGCTGAAGCCAGATTTTTTTGTTTCATTTTTGTCTGTCTGTATCTTGGCTGAGCATCACGCCGAAACTACTGAATGGATTCAAATGAAACTTGGCATGATTTGACTTCATACTCCAAGGTAGGCTACAGGATACTTTTTATCCTGAAATTCAGCACGGTTCCCGCGGGAGAGGGAATGAAAGTTAAAATGTGTACTTATTTTTAATTCATCATTGCGTGGTCCGATTTCATTTATTCTTTTTTTGTTAGAACGAGAGTACTTTAAATATTGTCCCGTAAATATTTCAAGGTCATCGGTTTTGTGCTTCAGAAATTACAGACATTCAACCGTCAGTCTTAAGCTACTCCTATCCTGTGTGTGGAAAGGATATGGGAGGAGGAAAAGATAAGGGAAAAGGATGAATGCATGAAGGTGCATTCGCCGTTTCATAGGAAGAGTCTTTTAGACTTAGATAAGGCATAAAACTAATTAACTCTTGCGAAGCCGGGGCGGGTCAGCTAGTGTTCGTTAAAGTTAAACTCACGTTAACTTTAAAATATGGAACGCTTATTGCTTGCCTGTGATCATCGGCTGTCTTCAACCAATGAGCGTTCAGTATTTTAAAGTTAACATGAGTTTAACTTTAACAGACGTATGAGAAACGGGGGGTAGTAACGTGTAATCTCACCTAAAGCAGTATGCAAGCCGTTGAGTCCATCGACAAGTGTCCTTGTGAAGTGGTTAGCGCTGGAGGTAATGTGCGTGCGTTGTTGGGACGTTTCTTCGCGGAATGTTCGGGTCACTTGCAGGTTAGTAGACTCCACACTCCTGTAATACACATTTTAGGAATATAGTCGAGCTTCGCTATGAGCGCTACTACTACTACTGCTACTAATTATGGCTGGCATGATAGCTCAGTTGCCTCCTGATCTGTAGGTTGTGGGTTCAATCCCCACTCAGAACAAACATTTGTGTGATGAACATCGATGTTTGTTCCGTGTCTGGGTGTTATATTGTATTCTATGTATGTAATTACAAACAAAATGTATATACGATAAGTAGGTATACCGTTAGAACTAATAATTTCATTATTCATAATTTCATTTCACATACCTCATTTTTAATAATGATCAAATCTATAATGGTCGTTATTTATATATATTTTTCTTTATAATAGTTACTTGTTATATTGATCTTTTCTTAGATATATTATTAAAATAATGTTTAAATTCATAAAATCCAATGTGATAATGTTAATGTTAAGCATATTTTTTATTATATTTTTTTTAATTATAACGTTCTGTTTTTATAAATTTCATAATATTCATCCTTCATAATTTTATTGTTTAGAAAGTTTTTTTTGTATGTATTAGGTAACAAAACAATCATTTTCAGGGAGTTAGACATCCTCATAATCATCATCATCATCGTCGTCATCATCATCATCATCATCTTGCATGTATGCCCTAAAGATACTAAGCTAGTCTAGGGCAAAGTCATAAATAGGTGTGCAACGAGGTGAACAGTGACCACACGATGCACGAGCTGAGCGAGCGTGCCGCTGTAGCGGCCGGCGAAGTGCCAGAAGTCACTTGTGCGTATATAAAAACATTACGTATTATAAAGTGTTTAACTTTCATTTGTTTTATTGATTTTTGTTTTATGATTTAAGTAAGCTATCATGAAAAACATTATAAATTTTTACTGTTATGTATTATACGCCTTATGAGTTTAATTCTTATAAACTTCGATGATTATTTCTTTTGATTTATAATAGAGAAAATTAGATATAGTAAAAGTATGTTAAATGACATTATGTGAAATGATGTTTATAAGTAACATTTTTATTTGTAACAAAATTATGATAAACGATTTTATAAGTTTCGACAGTGAATGAGGAGTTTTATTTTTTTTTAAACTAGTTCCGCTTCTTTTACTAGATGGCGCAGTAAGTAATAGTTTAAACCTTTCAAACCACAGAGTAGTTGAAACATAAGAAAATGCTTAGAAATTCAGTTGAGTGGACCACGAGTACATTGTCCGTAGTATCTCCTAAGTAGTCTGTGGTGCATTCTTCTTAAGTAAATTGAAGTACAGCAGAACTGCGACACCGATAAACGTTAATATTATGATCCAAAATAAAGCCGAGCTATCGCGCAACGAAAGCAAAACAATCGCAACAATTTAGAGTTGGCAGTCAGCATAGTGACACATTTCCTATAACCTGTGGTCTATGCTTGAAACAGTGACAGTGACAGATTTTGGTAAAACCACAACTGGCGCCATCTATTGGGTCATACATAAAACACCATTTCTTTTTTTAATAAAACGTCTCATTATATAAGTATTCTATCAATTATCTGGTTCCCATAATACAAGCTTTGCTTAGTTGGGGCTAGATGGCGCTGTGTGAAATGTCCATACATATTATTTATTTATTATAAGTTATGACATAGTAATTAATGAAACATTAATCGTGACATAGTAAATCAATCAACAACGGGACCCACAGAGCACGAAAAAAATACGCTTCATTTGTCGTCGTATGCGACATTTTTTTCAATGCTCTGTGACGGGACCCAAAGGGATAAATTTTCGAAGTGATTTGTAAGCTTGTAACACCGACCTGCGTTTGTCGACGGTGTCGTGCAAGCTGCGCACATGTGTGTTGATCACATCAGCCGTGGCCACCAGCTCGCGCGCCTGCTGCGCCAGGACAGCCTCGGTGGCGGAATGCCTCTCCGCCACGTGAGCTTCCTCCAGCATGCGCTGCTCCGTGCTCTTCAGAATCTGGGGCACAACAATATAGTATTGGCAAATGGGTGAATCAATGTCTTGGCTTTCAGTACAATATTCGAGTCATTCATAAAAAAGTTACTTTATTGGTATATACAAGAATATTAAGATAACTACTTCGTAACACTACTTATAATTGCCTGGTCAGATAGCTCAGTTGGTAGTAACCCTGCCTTCTGATCTGCAGGTTGTGGGTTCGATTCCCACTCGGGACAAACATTTATGTGATGAACATCGATGTTTGTTCTGTGTCTGGGTGATATATTGTATTCTATGTATGTATTTACAAACAAAAAGTATTTAAGTATTGTATCAGTTATCTGGTTCCCATACAAGCTATGCTTAGTTTGGGGCTAGATGGAGCTGTGTGAAATGTCCACACATATTTATTATTTATAATGATGTAAGGGTTTAAATAAAATGTAGTAGGCTAGCATCCTGCTATTTTTTTATTGCACAATTTAATAATATTCCTCAAAAAAGACCTTTTACTTTAACTGCTTTTCTGGTGCAACCCAGCCTTAGATTGTATGTAGATCTACCACAGCTTAATAATGAGGTACTATGAAGTTCATTTCTGACGTTACTGTGTTTGAGCTGTCTCTATTCTTGTAATTAATGTAATTGTAACTTTGTAATTTTTTTGAGATATTTAGTTTTGTTTTCATGACTGTTTATTTTTTGAGGAACTAAATTTATTTGTGCTATAAAAATGTCAGTCAAATACCCTATAGCAGTTTTTCATACTTACTTGATGAGTATCAACCAGCTTTGTCTTAGTACTATTGAGCTTGCTTTTCGTAACATTGAGCTCTGACGTCTTCTGTTCCAAGTTATTGCTGATATTGGAGAATATTTGATCCGCCTTAGCCATCTCCTCTTCCATGGCTCGCATCTTGAGAAGCAGTTCCTGTATCTCTTTCTTGTGCTGCTCATCTTTGAGGATCATTTCGGCGTACGTTTCGTTGGTTAGGTGCACACCTGAAGAGAACAATGATCTAACATTATAAAGATGTACAGCGCTGTGTGGTACCAGACCACCTGTCCATAGGTGCCGTAAGACCCAACTAAATTAATATCCAGGGAATGGGCAGCAGCATTCTCCCCGGTACAATATTTTGCTATCACCAAGCCGCCTGCCAACTGTGGTGATTATGGCAATCCGCTATGACAGGGTCCAAAAGGTGGCGCTTTCTGGGGTCTGCTTGTTCAGCAGTGGGCGTCTTCCAGGTGATGCTGTGATATGATGTGGTTTAAATTATTTGATAGAGAAATATGTTTTATTGTGTTAATGACGTGACAAGCTAGGCGTTCGCCTGATGTTAAGCGATACGGCCACAAATAACAGTTGCAGTGTCACTCAAATCTCTAAAATATTGAGTTTCGCTCGACACTGCACTGCGCACGTCATCCTGAGACATCACACAGTCTAGTAATAAGATTTCAGGACTGCGAATTAAGAGAATAAAGTCTCATTGGCCCAGTAATTTCACTAGCTACAGTGCTTTTCAAAACGGAACACAGTAGTGTTTGCACACTATTGCTTGGCGGCAGAATAACTCGCAAAGCGGTGGTACCTACCTAAACGAACTTTGGAGAAAGTTCTACCACCTAGTTATAATAAATTAAATAAACTAAATTATAAATAGGCTATTTGACTACTTTTTAGTTTTTGTTTTATTTTATTAATCGGGATGTCTAATGCACCCTACAATCAATATTTCCTGGATTTCTTTCGTATTTTCGGTAAAAACCGATATTAAAGTTTGAATTTTAAAATTCATTCGGCAAACACTATTTTCATCATGGCGGCGGTCACGTGACCTACATGACGTCACAAATTAGTAAAAAATCTTCCTCTCTGTTAGTCATCAACCTAACTGAACATTCTTGCACTTAATATTTTATCATTTGTGCATTATCTCCTGCGCGAGTGTTCGAAGCAGTAGAGTAATATTGTTATGTGAATCAAAGAGTGATAAAAAGCTTAGAATATTCAAAAATAATGTCGTATAAATGGTGTATAGTGCCACAGTGCTCCAGTACTTCAATAAAAACACCAGAGAAACTTTTTATTCAGGTTCCCATCAATCCTGCTACACGGAAAAAGTGGCTACGATTAGTTCGCCGAGACCCTAAAAGCATAGCAGCCATTTCTACTGTTTTTATGTGCGAAGATCACTTTGATGTAAGTACCTGCTTACAGCGTAATTCTTCTATGTTACCCTTCGATCAGGCATATACTCGTTAAATTGAGCTTTACGCGCTCTGTTAAACACCGATTTATACCTACTCATAACTACTACAACACTACAACCTCATGAATCTTTGTGTAGGTACCTTATTATAACGAAATTGTAATAAACTTTAACCCTAACCCTATAGCAAAAACATAAGTAGGTACCTATCGAGATAATTAGATCAAATGCATTCTAGTCCAGTATAAAAGGGTAAACTTTATAATCCACACATGGACTTTTTAAACATCCATGATTCCACATAAATAAAACTTTCAAACTCTACTATCAAATTGATGTCAGCGTATCTTTCCGAATTATTAATTTTCCACATTCTAGTATTATCCACATTATTATTTTTCCAAAATCTGCTTTTTTCATATTCGGAATTTTCCACATTACTAAATTTACACATTCTTAATTTTACAAATTCGTAAAATTCCATATTCTGAATTTTCCATATGGAAGTACAATCGTGATAAAAATGTTATCAATATTTTTTTCTCGAACATGCTTGGAAATGTGAGTATTATTTTGACAACCCTCTTTGGGATAAATCGAAATTGCTGTACTGGCGAGCAGCGGCCGGCAAAAGTTGTATGAAAATCCATATCTGTCGTGGTTTAGTGGCCAAATAAATTACATACAAAACTCATATCAGTCATGTAATTTAAAAATTGAAAAAAAATCTTTCGAGCTGCCTTGCAAATAGAATAGATGAGAATTGAGGATAATAGATGAGAATTGATGATAATAGATGAAAACTGATGAGAATTGACGAGAGTTAATGAGAAATGGTGATAAATAACGATAAATGATGAGAAACGAAGAAAATTGATGGGAATTGATGTGAACTGATGAGAATCAATGATAATTGATAAGTATTGATGGCAATTGATGAGAATAGATAAGAATTGGTGAGAATAGATGATAATAGATGGAAATAGGTGATAGTTTTAATTTCCACGCATTATTTAAGAAAAGTATTATACAAGCCTTGGCCACAACTAGCCATGGATGGACTTACGTATGTGTGCGCCCACATTTACACGTTCGTCCATCAATGCCTCTGTTGCCGGCCGCTGCACTAATGTACTATTGACTGCGGCTGGTATGGCCTACCTTAAAAGTGCTCGTGGTTTAACCAGGTGACCTGAGCAGGTGGAGCACGGGCAATGCTCATAGTAGGTAGGTATGCCTACTGTAGGTGTAATATACATGCCCTCATGCTCATACTGGGGCATTATATTTTACGAAAGAGGTTTTCCATCTGTAGATATACATACTTTTCTGCATGTTGACTTATGAACTACAGGTTCATTATAATTATGTAAATAGTAGGTGAAAATAGGTAGGTTAAGTACATATAATCATAGACTTCCTGTGCAAATAGGGCGAATTCTGTGCCTATAATAGATTATTACAGGAATATATGTTTATGTTCCATTAATTTTGCTTTGTGTATGAAACTGTACTTGTTAGGAAAATTAAGAATTTGTCCAATTTCTAATTAGGAAAACAAAGAATGCGGAAAATTCAGAATTTGTAAATTTAAGAATTTGGACTAATAAGATTGCGTATTATTAAGAAATCGGAAAATATAGAATATGAAAAAACCCGAATATGGAATTTATCGCTGACACCATCAAATTACCTACAGGTGGAGAAGGATGTGGATGTGGCAAATTACATGAAGTTCAAAATGGGCTTTAGCAAGAAAATAGTTTTGGTAGATGGAGTTATGCCTCTAAAGTGTTACCTATTGCCAGTCAGATCGCAGAACACAGCTATCAGATGCTTGTATGTACTTCTTGAGTAGCATTTCGTAAGAGACAAAGATTAGATATCATCAAGGATGTGAGGAAGCCCATGAAGAAAATATTACTGAAACCTGTGTACACAATAATGATACTGAAATACAGAAAGCTATTGAGTTGGAGCCTGTAGTACTGCAAAAACACAAAATAAACAGACAACTACAAACTTTATAGAAACAGCTGAAAAATCTGTCCAAACTGCAAAGAAAGTTGTACATTGTCTAAGCAACTTAAATAAAGTATTTTAAGTATTTACCTAAAAGTGCTAAAATCTAAAATAGCCTATTTGTATGTTTACTAAAATTCTTTGATTTGTACCCAACCTACTATTAGGTACAATAAAACATTGCTGCCATTTGTTAATGTACCTACTTAGGTGTGTATGTTTATATGTTATGTTATTATGTAGGCAGCTATTCCTAACATAGGTAGGTCTTTGACGAGTAAATCCTATACTCGCAGTACCTGGGTACTTAACCTAAAACGCGAGTTCCAAACAATGATATTATCTTGAATGATTTTCGAATAAATAGTTAAAGAATAATACTTACGATGCTGTTTTTACGTTTTTTAGTTCCGCAGCATAATAATCAACATTATCTTTAAAGAACAAGACAATCATTAGGGCATCTACTTCGGGCAGATTACTACTGTTAGCTTGCACGAAGTGCCGCTCCATTTTTGTAGTAGAATGTAAACAAACAGCTCGCAAATCACTTGATAACTTTAAAGACACCTATTCAAAGAACGTAATAATAAAGTGAAATCCGTTTGTAGTGATTTTTATGTAACGTAGGGACCATTTAACACAGGTCCAGTAGATAATACTATACGATTTTCAAGTAGCGGATACGTGTTTACAGTTTTGTGACGTCATCACAGTTGCCACCAATCACAAAACGTTTAGCACCATTCATTTATCCTTCAAAAAATTATAAATTTTATTTGCATAAATTAAAGAAAATAAACATATTTTAGTGTTAAAATGATTGTTTTCAGCTTAATTAGGCCTCAATTAGTTAGGATGATAACAATTTTTTACATATTTTTATATGAGTCAAATAGCCTATTATGTCCTCAAACTAACCATTTTTATCCCTGCACGCTATCAAATCTCTCTTCAACCGATCAAATTCCTCGGCATATTGCTTCAACATGGCCCGCTTGGTCATCTTCTGGTTAATCTCCGGCTTGTTCTGTATATTCTTAGCTCGGTTGGCGTACTCCAGCGTGCTCATAGTTTCTTCCAGCTCCTTATGTCCTGGGGAGACGGTTGCTATGATTGAAGTCTTCGTTCGGCCGCCGAGTGATTCTTGGAGTATTCGAGTAAGCTTTGATTCTCTGGAATGATGACAATATTATGAAACAGGTTAATTTTCAATGTAACCAATGAAAAGTTTCAATCACGAAACAGGATTTCAACCCGCATCGCATCGTAATTTTATTTATTTTATTTTAATTGGGGGGCTAATATGTCCAGATATTAATTTAAACACATTTTAATTACGAATCGTGTATTGCGCTAGGTAGCCAGTACAAGAAGTGGGTATGTCACTGAATATTCTCAAGTACCCACTTCATCCACATTATTAGTACAACAAAGTAGACAAGTACCCTCTAATCAATCCTAACATTCCATCTACTAACAAGTACATTTATATACATATGACATACCTCCCCCCTAAGTATGATAAGAGTTCATTAATAACATTTAAATAAACTAAAGTTACAATACACAGTATCAACATAAATAAAGATTGTCCTTTGGTCGTTGATATGGAGTTTTGGAATGTAAATCTATTTTATGTTTTATTTTTCCTGGTGCAGATGAGGGCATGTCCGATGGTGGTATCCCTAACATATCTGCCCATTTTTCGGCATCTGGAATCTCTATTATTATGTCCTCTTGACTATCTGACACATCCATCTCACCATGCTCATTTCTACTATCTGGCTGTATCAATTGTTCTGTGACTGCACTTCCACCTTTTCTCTCTCCCTCCTCTGGCCTGGACTCTGTAGATTTCTTTTTAATTATTTGGTCTATATGACGATTAATCATATTGCCATCTTCTGTGCGAATCTTGTAGCTTAATGGACCATTTTTGTCACATACTTGGCCAGGTAACCATCTTGGACCAACTGTACTGTAATTTCGGTACATGACATTCTGGCCCGTGCTAGTCTCTCTCGTTTTCTTATCATTATTGCTGTTAATCTGTTTTTCAGTCCTCTTGTGTTGCAGGTTATCCGGGTGGATAGTATCTAGCAATGTCCGAAGTCGTCTGTTCATCAGTAATTCTGCAGGTGTTTTATTTGTTGTAGTGCATGGTGTTACCCGAAGTCCCAGTAGCAGATTTGGGATTCTAACGTCCCACGCTAAGTCATCCATTTTCCGCAGTTTGTCCTTTACAGTCTGCACCATTCGTTCAGCCAACTTGTTTGTAGCTGGGTGATAAGGCGCCGTGGTTACATGTCGTATGTTATTAGCAGTGAAGAACTGCTTTGTCTCGCTGGATACAAAACATGTACCATTGTCGGATACTACTACATCACATAGCCCATGGGTAGCAAACACCATTCTTAAGATTTTAATAACAGTGGCCGATGTGGTATTGTTAACCATGAATAGTTCCGGCCAGCGCGAGTATGCATCTAAACTACTATCAAAAAATATTTATTGTGAAATGGTCCCGCAAAATCTATATGGATTCGAGACCAGGGCCTTGTTGGTGTGATCCATTCATGTGTGGTTCTTGGTGGCATATGCCGATGTTCAAGACATTTAGTACATGTGGTCACTAGTGCTTCAATCTCTTCGTTGAGGTGTGGCCACCACACATAGCTTCTAGCTAACGCCTTCGTTTGTACTATTCCTGAATGTGTTCTGTGCAGCATCCTCAGCACTGCCCGCCGAAGAACATTTGGTACGACCACTCGACAACCCAACAGTAAGCAGTCATTTTGTAGTGAAAGCTCTAAACGGTTCAGCCAAAATGGTCGTAAATCATCATCCGTTATTCTAGTGGGCCAACCGCGCTGTACGTAGTAAATGACCCGTGATAGTGTCTTGTCACGTTTTGTTTCAGACGCTATGTGTTCAACATCATAGGGAAAGTCCTCAGGAGTTTCAGCCATTAACAAAATCTCACCGAGCTGTTGTTCTGGCTCTTCTGGGACCGGCTGTGGCCAGCGGCTTAGACTATCTGCAGAGCCAATCTGCGCTCCCGGTTTGTACACTATTTCGTAGTTATGTGATGTCAAAGCTATCGCAATTCTAGTTAAACGCGGTGACAGCATATTGGGCATAGGTTTTTTTGGATCAAATATGCCAAGTAACGGTTTGTGGCCCGTCACTATGCGAAAGTGCCTTCCCATCAGGTAATTATGGAACTTTGTGATACCAAACATAATTGATGTGGCTTCCTTGTCTAGTTGAGAGTAGCGTCTTTCATGTGAATGAAGTGTTCTCGATGCCATGGCTATTGGACGTTCGTGTCCATCTTCGGTTTCATGAGATAGTACCGCACCTACACCGTATTCCGAACTGTCGCATGTTAGTACAAGCGGTTTCAGTAAGTCGTAGTGTACCAACGTTAAGTCGAAGGTTATGAGACTTTTCGCGGTATCGAATGCGTTCTGTTCTCTTTCTGTCCACTTCCATGTCTGTGAAGTCTCCAACAACCTGAGAAGTGGCTCTAGTATTGTCGCCTTGTGTGGTATGAATCGTTCATAAAAGTTGTATAGGCCGAGAAATGCTTGTAGTTCCTGCTTGTTTTTGGGCTCAGGAGTATTAGCGATCGCTTCTACCTTACTTGGTGCAGGGTGGATGCCCGCCGCATCGATGATAAAACCGAGAAACTCTACTCGCTCTTTGTCGAATTTGCATTTAGTCTTATTAAGGCGAAGACCAGCTCGACCAATGCGTCCCAGTACGACGTCTAGTCTTTCCAACATCTCCTGCCTCGTGTGACCGCTTACGATAATATCATCGATCAGGACAGCCACGCCCGGAATGCCTGCTAGTAAGGATGTCATTAAACGCTGGAAAATCCCCGGACATGCTTTTACTCCAAACGCCAGGCGATGTACAGTATATAAACCTTTGCAGGTGTTCAATGTTAACAACTTTGACGTGTCCTCGTTAACAATCACCTGCGTATAGGCGCGGTCCAGATCTAGAGTTGAGAAAAATTTACCTCCTGCGACGGTAGCGAAGACTTCATTTGCCGTTGGCAACGGATATGTATCCGATTCGGTCGCTTCATTTACTGTGCTGCGATAGTCGCCACATAGTCTTACTTCACCTGACTTTTTAGGTATGGCTACCACAGGTGTAGCCCACTCAGAGTAGGAAGTCGGTCGTAATACTCCTTCGCGACTTAGCCTGTCGATCTCTTCTTCAACTTTATCCTTTATAGCGTAAGGGACCGGCCGGGCCTTCAGAAATTTCGGCGTCGCCCCTGATTTTAAATGTATCGCCACCGGCTCTCCACAGTAAGTGCCGAGTCCGTCTTCAAAAACGTTCGCGTGTTTAGTCATCAGTCTATCAACTTCGAGATTGTCTGCGTTCGAGACGAAGTTAATGTTCATCGTTATGTTAAGCGGCGTGAACCAATTTCGGCCCAGGAGATTGGGACCGTTCCCTTTAGCGACGAAAACGCCCAGGTCACGCCTGACTTCGTTGTATTGCACCGGCAGCGAGACCTTCCCAAGGAGACGGACGGGGGTCTCGGTCCAGGTGCGCAGCGTGAGGTCGGCGGGGCGCAGCGCGGCGCGCGGCAGGCGGGCGCGCAGGGCGTGCCACGTGCGCTCGTTGATGATCGAGAAGCTCGCGCCGGTGTCCGCCTGCATGCGGGCCGGCACGCCCGCGAGCGATACTGCCACTCGGTAGGGAGGTACGCGGCTGGTGCCCTGTACGCAGTACACTCCATATAAATGTTCTTCCGGCTCTGCAGCAAAGTTAACGTCACGGTTGGCGTTTTTCTTTTTGCTCAGGCATATCTTCTCTAGGTGTCCCTTTTTTTACAGTAGCGACACACCGTGTTCACGAATCGGCACTCTCCAGCGTGGCGGTCGCCACAGCTGTAGCAAAACCGGCTGATACTCTTTGATTGAACAGCGTTGATGTCCATCGGCTCGATGGTATCATGCGGCGCGGTGTGCGGCGGCAGCGGCAGCGCGCCAGGCAGGTGCACGCCGCCCACCGTGACGGCGCCGGCCGCGTCCTGGATCATTCGGACGTCCCGTCCCGCGCTCTCAGCCGACAACATAGCGTCCACAACACCCTGATAACTTAAATTGTCACGTTTTAATAGTTCGTACTGAAGTCTATCATCCCGCATGCCACAAACCAGTCTGTCACGTAGCATTCGTTCTAAATCGGTAAAATTACAACCGGAACTTAATTTTCGAAGTTGTGCGATATAGTCCGCCGCGGATTCGTCTCGTTTTTGATCACGTTTGTAAAACTTGAAAGACACCGAAATTTCATTTGGTTTGGGACTAAAATGTTTTGTTAGAACTGTCTGTATTTCTTCAAATGTCACATCACTGGCTCGTCTAGGCATGATCAACGCAAGCAAAGTTTCGAACACTCGCGAACCACATACTGTAAAGAAGTTCGCTCGTTTAGCGTTATCTAACACCACGCCATTCGCCTCGAAACAAAATTTTAATCGATCGAGATATATGTCCCAATTGTCCGTTTGTGGGTTGAACTCATCAAATTTCACTGCCTTGTTGTCCATTTTTATCACTTTTCACGAAACGTCGCCACTAATATGTCCAGATATTAATTTAAACACATTTTAATTACGAATCGTGTATTGCGCTAGGTAGCCAGTACAAGAAGTGGGTATGTCACTGAATATTCTCAAGTACCCACTTAATCCACATTATTAGTACAACAAAGTAGACAAGTACCCTCCAACCAATCCTAACATTCCATCTACTAACAAGTACATTTATATACATATGACAGGGGCTCACATCTATCATTACAAATTAAATAACAAAACAAATTCAGAGAGCCATTTTAAATATTTTGATTAAATTTCAATGTATGTCAATTCAATAAAAAAAATATTTTTTTAAAAACGGGTAATAAATGATGGAGGTCTGAGGAAAGAACAAAATTGAATTGATAACCTCACTTTTTGAAGTTGGTGAAGAAGACTTGTACCAACCTGTACGGTATATGAGGATGCCTCTCCACCAACGCTGTAATTACTCTGCCAAGGGTCAGCAGCGACTGGTTAATTTTGACACACTCCCTGGCCCGTTCCTTCTTGGTTGGGTTGTCCGAGCCAGCCTTGCTGATGTTCTCCGAGCCGGCCAGGTCCACCAGGTTCAACTTGCCGATCTTGACCAACTCCTCATCTTCCTGGCCGTTGTCTTTCATGTGTACCACTATCGTGAACACTGTGTGGGAACGGCTGGAAAGAGTACAGTTACTTAGTAGGTACCAGTTTTGTCAGTTCTTCTGCCGCCCATTAATCACGTGAGGTTCGAAAAAGGGGAGGGGTGGAGTTTCGGAAAAATCACGAAACATCACCAGAGGGGAGGGGCGTATAGCAATATATCACGTGTATTTATTTTTTACGCGCAACTTTACCGTAAGTAAATAAAGGGGGGGGGGGGGAGTTTAAAAAGTTGCTAACTACCTACTAACTACATCACGTAATTAATGGACTCCTGTGTTCCTATGTTGAATGGCAACGTATTGTAGCTAGTGCTATATGACTGCTATTTTTAGCAGTATTAAAAATTAAATATCTAGTGTAATTCCGCTAAAAGATCATATAAGATTATCTATATTGGGGAAGCTGCAAATGATTGTTGTAGGCAAATGTATTACAAAAATGATTAGAAAAGCTTATAATGTATAATATTTATTGAAACCAAAACTGGGACGGCTAAATTGGTCCAACATTCATTGCGCAGGATTAGGAAAAACCCAGTAAAAACCTAATCAGACCAATGGCAAACTAACATAAACGACATATTGGTCTGATTAGGTTTTTACTGGGTTTTTCCTAATCCTGCGCAACGAATGTTGGACCAATTTAGCCGTCCCAGTTTTGGTTTCAATAAATATTATACATTATAAACTTTTCTAATCATTTTTGTAATACATTTGCCTACAACAATCATTTGCAGCTTCCCCAATATAGATAATCTTATATGATCTTTTAGCGGAATTACACTAGATATACTTTTTTTTTTGTTATTAAGATGAATTTCCGCGAGGTCACGCCTGAGTCAATCAATTAAATTAAATATCTCATTAAATGACGAAGAATAAAACATTTTTCTTTCTTTCTTTCTTTTCTTTCCAAGTTACAAGCATTTTAAAACACAGGAATAGAAAGAGTCAGCTCAAACATGCAGTGACGTTATTTCTTGGTTCGTCATAGTACCTCATTACTAAGCTGTGGTAGCTTTACATTGTATGTAGAATCTCTTCGGCATGTGACGAACACACGTCACAACGTGGGTTTTTATAGTAACTGTTGGGGAAGCTCAACGCGATCTCTGTTTTACGAGAAAGGGTCAGGACATACCTGTACTACCAAAATATTCATTTTCACGTCAGTGAGAAGTTAACAGAATATTTTAATGATTGATTATATTTAAGTAATAAGTAATGTACAAGTGCTGACGTTAAATAATGCATATCAACCTAAGAAACAACGCTGTACGAAGCCGAATATCTCCGTGAGTGACAGAGATAACGTTCTACGAAACCAACTATCTCCCTGAGAGTGACAGAGATAACGCTCTATGAAGCCGAATATCTCACTAAATAGGAATATGACTTTCTTTAGCTACAGTACAAGAGAACACAAAATTTTAATTACATAGGTAGTTTAAGTTTGATTATGCTTCCCCAAAGCGTGATCTAACATTGCAGAAACCAACCCAAAAATACTTTTACTATTAGAATTGTCATCTCAATGTAATGACTGTTAAGTTCATGTATTTTTTTATTTCTTACTTAAATAATACAATAGTTTCGTTACATTTCTTCACTCAGGAAACATAGTCAACTAATCTTTTTACAATACGAAATAACTTACAATAACATTGTCGGATTTCTGTTAAGATTGAGATGGCCGCTGCAAGTTAAAATTATTTACTAGTTACTTTTAATCTCGAAAATAATTCATGATTTTTATTTGTGTCACGGGCTATTGAAAGTAAAAATATTTGAAAGTATAAATTACCTTGACTGTGCATTCATAAGGGTTGAAGCCACCTTCTTCCTTACTTGTCCTTGCGCCATAATTTTGTATACTTCATTTTTGTTGTTAACCTGTAAAAATAATAGATATTTGTATCATAATGGACATTATGCAACACTACTATTTAGACAAAATTGTTGAAAATTGTGCTGTTTAAGGACGTTCGTCACAGGCAGCTAAGCACACAATGTCAACAGATGACGTTGATGTTCTGATTTAGCGTATTTTATTTTTTAATTAATGAAAATGCGTATATTATTTGGTAATTTTATGTTTACCGGTAATAGCATGATATTTTGTAATGTATCCATCAATATTTCAGGTGATTTAGGTTTCTAAAATACTTTTATTTGTGATGTATCATTATCCCAAAAGGCCGGTCTGGCGGCAGAACTATTCACTCACACATACAAGGTTCTTATTCTACCAAAGTACAAGATGTATGTATTTACAAACGAATGCCTAATTTGGCGTCACTACAAATGTATAGATTGGACCAATGGTGTACGCCTTTGACTGCAAATGGGATGCTCCTGGGTTCGAGCCTCACCGCTCGTGTTGATTTTGCATACTATATATTTTCATTCAATTTCAATTTTGTTTTGAAGTGATGGCTAATTTGGTTGCATAAAAATTAATTAGATTGGACTAGTGGTATGACCCTTTGACTGCAAGGGGAGGGTCCTGGGTTCGAGCCTCACCGCTCGTATTGATTTTGCATACTATATATTTTCATTCAATTTCAATTTTGTTTTGAAGTGATTGCTAATTTGGTTGCATAAAAATAAACTAGATTGGACTGGTCGTATGAGCCTTTGACTGCAAGGAGAGGGTCCTGGGTTATATTCTCATTTTTGCATGTTTTATTTTTGTATGCATTTTTTGATGTTATTGCTAATTATTTTAGTCTCAAGAAAATGATCTAGACTGGACCAGTGGTGAAAGCCTTCGACTGCAAGTGTAGAAGTCCTTGACTCATACCCCACTTCAGTGCTTTGTTTTTTAATTCAATCACTACCCATCTATCTATCATCATCATCATCAACAGCCTGAAGACGTCCACTGCTGAACATAGGCCTCCCCCAAAGAGCACCACCTTGAGCGGCTGCTCACCTCCTGCATCCATCGGCTCCTCGCGGTTTTCACCAGATCGTCGGTCCACGGAGTGGGGGGCCGGCCTACGCTGCGTCTTCCGGTTCGTGGTCGCCACTCGAGAACCTTTTTTCCCCATAGGTTGTCAGTTCTGCGAGTAATGTGGTCTGCCCATTGCCATTTCAACTCACTAATTTTAAGAATTGTTATCAGGTATAATCTGTAATCTTTTTAACTGCCATGTTGGCTAAGGAAATAATAATGACCTACCCTCCTCTCTTCTATTTATGCATGCCCAACAGGGTCCACGATGAACTGGTATTTAAAAAACGAACATCTGTAAACAACATTGTATGCAAATAAACAATTGAAAATGAATTGAATTACCGTAATTTCCTCCAGCCCGCTAACAATATTGGAGCCCTTCCTGGTGATGTCCTCATAGATCCTCAGTTTGGAGTTGTCTTCAGATGAGGAGAGCAGGTCAAACAGGTCTTCGTTGTACAGCTCCAGGTATGACACCCGGACTGTGTACTCCGTGTTGGATAGGCGGAGCTCGTCATATAGTTGGGAGAGCGCTCTGGGAATGATTCCAGTTAGGGGATCCTGGAAAAGTCTTCAAGATAAGCCTCTCGACTATGTTATTTTCCCCTTGAGTTGAGAGCTAATTTTCCACCTGCATCCATCAGCTCCCTGCAGTTTTAACCATATTGTCACTCCACTAGTGAGGGCCTACTACGCTGTGAACCGGAAGATGCAATGGTGCATGTAACTTTACCGAAATATGGTAATGGTAACTTATAAATGATTTCAATCATGTTAATGTGTGTTATGTGTGTGAGTGTGTGTGTGTGTGTGTGTGTGTGTGTGTGTGTGTGTGTGTGTGTGGGTGGCGTGTGGTTAGTTGTAAGTATACATTACTAAAAATATTGTTTACTCGCTTTCGCCCGCGGCTTCGCCCGCGTGGACTGTCCGTCAGGAACCGTTTATTTTCCCGGGATAAAACTGCCCTTTTAGTGCACCCCTTTTTTTTTTTTTGAGGGGGGGAAATGCCCTCGCACTTCCCTGCCACCACGGGGGTGATGGCAGGGGGTATGTGGGACTCGAACCCACTAAAACCCCCCCTTGATCCGTCCGCCGCCGGGATGGGGCGAGATAGGGTCGCGCTAGCATTCACTATCCCGCCCCGACGGTAGGCCCTTTCGGGCCTCTGCGCCAGTGGGTGGGCAACCTTACACCTCGGTTACCCACCAGACGTGTGGGGCCGTGTGGGTGCGGCAGAGTCCCTCGACTATCCGCCACAGACCCCACTACGGAGGATGGAGAAGGCGCGCAAAACGCCTCCTCCGTCCCCCGGTCCGTCTGCGCCGGAGCCGGTCAGAGTTGGGATCATCCTCCCTGACCCGCTCCGCGGCCTCCTTCTGCGTCATCACCGCCACGCAGAAGGAGACTGTTGCCTGCCACGCTCTCTCGCTGCCGAGCATGGCGTTCACCACGCTCGGCAACGAGAGATCCCGGCCAACGACCGCTGAAAGCGTGCGCCGCTCAGAATCCCAAGCAGCGCACACCTCCAGCGTGTGGGGCGCCGTATCCTCCGGCGCCCCACATTCGTGGCAGGCCGGGGTCGCCTCCCGTCTCGCGATCTGGTGCAGGTACTTTCCGAAACATCCATGTCCGGAGAGCACCTGCACCAATCGGAAGGTTAGCGACCCGAATGGCCGCCGCACCCACTCCCGGAGGACCGGGCGGATGGCCTCCACCGTCCTCTGTCCAGGCACCGGTGGAGCCAGGTCCTCCGTCCACCGCCGCAACAGGGCGGCCCGCGCCTGCTTTCGCAGGCGCCTGACCTCCTCCCACGCCGGGGGCTCTCCACGGGACCTCCTTGCCGCCACAAAGTGGTAAACTTCGGCGAGAGTCTCCGCTTCGAGCTCCCAGGGGGGATCACCGGCCAGCACGCATGCCGCCGTCCAGGACACGCCCCTACACTATGTCAAATCAATGTATCTTCCAAATTTCATGATTTTAGCTTCAGCGGTTAAGCCTGCGCGAGCGTCTTACGATGGGACTTTATCCTGTATTTTTTACCTCTTTAAGGGATGAAATTCAAAAAACGCCGCGACCCGTATCTAATTATTTTGTATGATTTATACACATTCAAAATTTCAGTAAGATACGGTAATTTTTAACAATTTTTTTAACCTCCCTACGCTACGTGTCGAATTTCGAATAACTAAAAGATACCATTTCTTTTATTTTTATATTTGTTTGTATGTGTTAAGTTTCAAAACGATACGTCACAAAATGTAGGTTTTTCATACAAACGTTTTTTACCCTTTTCACCCACTTAGCGGATGAATTTTCAAAAATCCTTTCTTATCAGGGGCTTTTTTTTTATAACATGGATGGACAAACAAGCTGACGGCCCGCCTGATGGGAAGCAGTTACCGTCGCTTACGTTATAAAAGGAAAACACCCTCCAAATGTCAAGTCTATACATCCAGCGGTTTGGGCTGTGCATTGACTGTCAGTCAGTCAGGACAAAGCCTTATATATATAATAGATTAACAGGATATTTACCATGTAATTTTCACATTTGTCGAGTTGCCCATATTTTAGTAATGTTAGTGACTATGACAGTTAAAAACCTTGCAAGTATACATACAGACTGCCAATCGGTATCAGCCCCTGTGGATTCTCCAACCATGGTGTGAGTTTTTCCAGTTCCGGTCTGTCCATAAGCAAAGACTGTGCAGTTGTACCCAGCAAGCACCTCCTCAATCAGGGGGCTAACCACCTGCTGGTATACCTCCATCTGGGGGACATATACTCAACACTTGAATCATTATTTACTGTAAACATATATATGTGTATTAGGTTTAGAAACATAATATGACCCCATCAGGGTATAAGGTTTACTGTGTGGGCCCAGTATCAAAAACCTGACAAATTAAAGCAACAATTTATTACAAAGAAATCTTTTAAAAGGTTTTTAGACATTAGAAATACCTGGTTGGCGTTTGGTCCGAAAGCACGGTCAAAAGTGAACTTCTTAGTGTGAATAGCCTGCTGGGACTGCCGCACCACCACCTCTCGGTTGTGAACCACCTCCACCACATTGAAGGATTTAATATCACGCTCCCTCTGGTTTAGAGGCCTGAAATAGATATTTAAACATAAAAAAATATTTGGCAAGGTAGATACAGGATGGAGAAGAATAATGGAACCAATTTCTGACATTACTCATACTCTAATCTCAATTTGTTTTCTTCAAAGTAGCCCAGTTTCCCAAGAACAACTCCTTTGAAGTACAAAAAGGTAATTTAAGTTCTTACCACTGTATATTTTAGTCAGTAGGTACTTTCACTATTATTAACATTTATTCTGCACTGGAGGTTGCCACTTCTCATGCCTTCAAACTATACTTATGGTAAAACTGTAACAGGGTCAGTTCTGTATATCAAAGATATTTTGATAATTTTTGTTGGAGGCCAAGCCAAGCCAAGCCTGCTTGGCAAGCAAGCAAGCTTGGCTCAGCCAAGCTTGCCTGCTTGGCTGAGCATCACGCCAAAACTACTGAATGGATTCAAATGAAACTTGGCATGATTTGAGTTCATATTACGGGGTAGGCTATAGGATACTTTTAATCCCAAAATTCAGCACGGTTCCCGCGGGAGAGGGGATAAAAGTAATAATATTTACTTATTCACTTGACTTCTTGGTTTATAGCTTCTGTGGCTAGTTGTCACAATTCTGCCAATGTCCGTTTCATGCTAGTGTCATGAACTTTTGGAGATGATGCTAATATTAAGAATAGGATCGGTGGAGATGAGGGAGACTCAACCCGAATGCTGTGCAGACCAAGATGATTTATTCTGAAAAAACATAGAGACAACACAACTAAGACAAACACAATGTTAATAAAACTACTATATATTATATTATGGTTAGTTATACATAAAACTTGTTTTACTTCATGCTTGGGTATATTATTTGAATACTCATACATATATATATCTTATATACTTAATAATATATACTACAACCTAATTTTATTTATACTAATGAATTTACGTATTATAAAATTGACTAATGGTGAAAAGGTAAGGGATAATAGACATTTTAAGGAAGTAGGACGAGGGATAGCTGAGGGGAGGATATCATAAAGTGAACAACGTAATTTAGGACAGTCAAAAAATATGTAGTCCACGGTTCCTTTGTCCAGGCCACACTCACACATAGAGTGATCCCTGATCCGGAGTTTGGCTAAATGTACAGGAGTGCATGAATGTCCTAATCTTAGCCGACAGATTGTGGAGGTGGTAGTTTTATTAGCTTTTCGAAACTTAAAAAACCAGGGGGCAGCTGGGATCTCTGGTTGTATGTCGCCATAGAATTTACCTTTCTGATTTTTGGAAGTTTCCCAGAGCTTTGACCAAGATGCTTGTAGATGAACTTTTGGGAGAAGACAAAGGTCATGGGAATATATTTTAAAATGGTCCAAAGAGCCTGTCTGTATAGCATTTTTAGCACAGGAATCAGCGGTTTCATTACCAGGAATTCCTGAGTGTCCTGGAATCCAAGCAAGGATGATATTGATACTAAGGTTATGGCACTCATATAGCGCTTGTTTGATTTTAAAAATTAAAGGGTATCTAGAAGAGGATCTGAAAGGATTAGAGAGAATAGCTTCGAGACAGCTTTTTGAGTCAGAGAATATTATAGAATTTAGAAGGTTATGCGATTTAACAAACAGAATGGCCTCCAAAAGAGCAAGGGCTTCACCAGTAAACACGGAAGAGCAAGATGGACTCTTAAAGCTTAAACATATTTTTGAGCAGGGAATTCATACTGCTGCACCAACAACACTGTTGGAGGAGAGCTTGGATGCATCAGTAAATATTCTGCGTGCATCAACAGAATTTTTGGTTATACCAAAATCTAACATTACATTAGGTTGGAATGTGAGGGCTTCAGAGAATGTGAGGGTTGAGTATAGAGGATTTGTAGTGAACTGATTGACTGGATCTGGAAGTTTAGACAATTTGATAAAACTAAGGAGTAAGCATGGTGTTTTACTAGAAATATTGGAAGAGTCATATAGGTCCGAGAGATGTTTTAATTTTGGAAGGAGGGGATGATTAGAGTATTGAACTAGTTTAAAAAGAAATCTATCTGAGAGGAACTGACTACGAATGATTAGAGGAGGGTCACCATACTGCTTGCAAGGCATTGATTGGAGAAGATATCATGGCTCCAAGAATAATTCTCAGGCATTTTGACTGAATTTTGGTGATTTTATCTTGGCCGAATTTGTTGCAGGCGTTCAAAAGGAAGGAGCCGTAATCGAAGTGGCTTCGAATTATGGCGTTATAGAGAAGCTTTTGGGTATAAGGGTGAGATCCCCACCAGACCCCAGAAAGCGAACGAAGTATATTAATATTCTTTTCACATTTTTGAGCTATGCGGTCAAAATGGGAGTTGCCAGTCATTCTTGAGTCAAGTAAAATGCCTAAAAATTTGGTGCTACTTAAGGCATGCATTTCGAAATTTCGAAACTTCATAGTTTCGAAATTTCGGACCATATTTGCATGTTCTGTAATTTCGAAATTGATACCCTTTAGTTTCGAAATTTCGAAACTTACTTTTATTTAAATGCGGCTAGTAACCCAACGCAGAAAGAAGACTCATAAACTCTGAATACAAACTCAGGAAGTTCTGAGACTAATGGCAGACTGGAATTAAATGAAACTGCGATCTTTAGTTGATTATGTCAGACTGTGGTGCACTCAATAGCCAAATCTGGAGTTCCGTGCGATACGACTTGCGTGCTTTTTTACATAAGTACTTCACGTATTAAGACCCCAATTGATCGGAAGCAAGGCTCTAAAGTGTTCGCAAAAGATTTGTCTATATGGCAAAGCTAAATGACAAAACAAAAGACCGAAAATGGCAGTGTCATTATATCCAAGTATGAGATTCTAAGAGAGATCGAGAACTTCAATGGACGGTTATACACCTCGACACGTAAGCCCGCTACTAACACAGCTCAGGACATCAGAGCCAAGATAGTCTGACACTATCAGCCTGTACGAGATTAGGACGGCTTGAGGACAGCTTAAAACGAGGCGCCAGGTGAAGATAGAATTACGACCGAACTTCTGAGAGCGGATGGTAGACCGGTACTTATAGTCCTCCAGAAGTTATTTAATTCTGTCATCCTTGAAGGTACAACGCCAGAGGTGTGGCACAAGAGCGTGGTGGTGCTCTTATTAAAAAAAGGTGATAAAACCTTACTGAAGAACTATAGGCCCATCTCGCTCGTTAGTCGTGTACAAGCTGTTTTCGAGAGTCATTACAAACCGTTTTGCGCGCAGGTTCGATGATTTCCAGCCTCCCGAACATGCGGATTTCCGCAAAGGCTTTAGCACCATAAACCACATCCATACGCTACGGCAGATTATGCGGAAGTAAACGGTATACGTATTATACAGAAGACCGAAGAGTAAAGGCGCCGTTATGCCTAGCGTTTGTGGACTATGAAAAGCCTTAGATTCAGTCAAGACTGCAGTCTTTATAGCGATGCTAATCGACTATAGTTAAATATATATCGAAGTTTTGAAGTGTTTGTACAATGTACAGCAAGGCCACTATCTCAGTCAGACTACAGGACCAGAGTACGTTACAAATCGCATTACAAAGAGGCGTGACACAGGGAGACGTTATTTCTCCTAAACTGTTCACCAACACATTGCAAGGCGTTTTTAAGCTCTTGGGATGGAAAATATCTGCCAACAGCATAAATGGCGACATCACTAATCTTCGTTGTGCCAATGATATAATCATAATGGCGGAGTCGCTCGACGACCATACCGCCATTAGTAGAGTTTCCCAACAGGTTGGTCTTTAGATGAACATGGACAAGACGGAAATCATATCTAATGCCCATGTTCCACCTATACCGATAAGTGTGGAAACGATACTCTCGAAGTTGTCGCTATGTTTACGTAGGACAGACTGCCCAGTTCGGTAGGTCCAACTTCAGCAAAGAGGTCGCACGAAGAACTCAACTCGGCTGGGCAGCGTTTGAGAAGCTTCAACCTATCCTATCGTCCAAAACACCGCAAAGCCTGAAAACTATGAATCTATTTATGTGGCCAGTTATGACTTATGGCACTGAGACGTAGTCTCTTACTGTTGGACTTATGAGTAAGCTCAAAGTCGAGCCGCCAGCTAACTACGTACAGAGCTATGCTCGGAGTTTACTTACGTAATAAGATCTGAAATGAGGAGATCCGCAAGAGAACTAAAGTCACCGATAAAGCTCTTAGAGTTAGTAAGTTGCAGTGAGCAGGCTACATCGCTCGTAGAAGTGACAGTTTTATTATCAGACCAGACCACTCCTAAAAGTGTCAGAGATATTGCATAGCGTAAACCTCCATAATAGTGCAGACCTTTGTATTTGCTAGGTAATACGACACCTGATCCATACGTTACGATAAAACATTGTCGACAACGACGGTGAAGCTGCTCCTATTTCTGCTGTAGGTACTAGGAAAGAGAGACGGGAAAAGGATGAATAGATGACGGTGACGAGAGGCAGGTGCACCTGCTAGTTACCTAGTAATAATAATTGTAGTTCCTAGTTCAATTATTCATCATCAGAGCGTAAAAAAAATAAAAAGTATAATGTATTTCATTGTTACTAGGTATCTACTATGTACATGTTTTACACTTTAATCATTCAAGATTAAAGCATAGAGCAAGAAGATAAAGATAGAAGTTCAATTTGTACTAAATCAGATTCGTGTCATGAGTTTCGAAATTTCGAAATTTCGAAACTCATGACACTAATTTCATAGGCCAATTTCGAAACTGAAAATCTATGAAACTGCACGCCCTAGTGCTACTACATTGTGGGATAATTTCTTCACCTATAAATAGTTCAATGTGCGGAATTAATCTTTTTCGTGTGAAAGCTACCACTGAGCTTTTAGAAGCGGACAATGACAGGCCATGGTCATGTAACCAATCACTAAGGTATGATAAAGCAGAGTTAAGTCTATTAGTTGCTTCTTCAATTGTACATAGAGAGTGTACTTGTACATAGAGAGCAAGATCATCAGCGTACTGAAGCACTTCACAAAATGAGTTTACAGACCTCTCTAAGTCGTAAGTATAAAGACTGTAGAGTAATGCACTCAGTACTGATCCCTGTGGCAAGCCTTTCCATACAGTTTTAGGGTGTAGGAAGGTGTTATTTGATTTTATTATTACCGACCGTTCCATAAGCATATTACATATGAATCGTACAAGCTTCTCTGGAATACTCAGCTGAATGAGTTTTCTCCTGAGAACCGGAAGCAGGACATTATCGTATGCTGCCGCCACATCAAGGAACACTCCGAATAGATGCTTTTTTTCCTTAAATGTTATGAAGATGTCAGTCGTTAAAATCGCTAAACTGTCCATGGTACTTAGTCCCTTCCTAAAGCCATATTGAGATTTGGCCAGTAGTGAATTATTTTCAACAAACCATTCCAACCGCTGTTTAATTAGATGTTCTGTAATTTTACTTAAGACAGATGACAATGCTATTGGTCTTCTACTGCTTGGATCAGAGGGATCCTTACCAGGTTTTAATATTGGTATGACAATTTGCGAATTCCATTGGTCTGGGACTATGCCATTTTGGAAAAAATGATTAATAAAATCTAAGTAAATTTTTTGGCTTTATCAGAAGATTTAGTTATAAAAAAATAAGGGATTCCATCGATGCCGGGAGAAGAGTCAGTCAGTCCGTCTAGGGCAAGATTTAATTCAGAAAGGGAGAATGGGCAATCAAAGCAGTTGTGAGATGGTATGAAGGATGGTAGTGAAGGTAAGGAATCAGCGCTAGGAGCAGAAGGGGGGGGGCTAATTTATCTGAAAAGGCCTCTAACCAAGACGAGGGGTCGTTGGCTGATATATTCTCATAATTAGATGCTCCTCTAAAACGTTTAATCTGTTTCCAGACCAGAGATGATGGGGTTCTTGGAGATAGGCCTTCACAGACATTTATCCATCCCAACTTATTCGTTTTAGAGACTGATGGAAATGGGCCGGCAGCAGCACAGTGGAAGGCCCAGAGGATTAAATAATTAACTATAGTGATAAAGCTGTAAACGATTTATATTTAGGCCAAAGAGTAAAGTACATCAATCACAGGAAAAATTTTCTAACAACCTGTTGCTTAGTAACGGATGGAACAAACACTATAAAATTACACGCAATAAAAACTATTTTCAACACCCCCACTTAAGTTCATAGTCTTCGTAATCCCATACAGTTAAAACAAAAATTATGTTTAACCCTGTTTACAGGTTTTGTTAAAGCATCAGCAGGCATGGAATTAGTTTCACAGTAGTCTATAACTATTTCCTTTGCCTCAGCTAACTCTTTAACATAATTGTATCTTATGTTAATATGCTTGCTTCTCTTATGAGTAACTGGATTGTAAATCATCTTGCTAGCACTTTGACTATCACTGTAAACAGTTACAGACTTACAATTCATACACAACTCATTAAAAAGCCCCTTTATAAAAATAATTTCCTTAGCACCTTCGCAGAGAGCAATGAATTCTGCTTCAGCAGTACTTAATGCAACACATTGCTGTTTGCGAGCATGCCATGAGATTACAGCACCAGCAAAAACTAAGCAGTAACCCGAAAATGAATGACCATCAGAATTGGTACCCCAATCAGCATCGGCATATGCGACCAGAGGCTTGTTCATTTTCTTGTAACAAAGGGCATAATCTATTGTACCTTTGAGATACCGGAGCACACGTTTCAATGCTGCCATATGCGTGTTATCATTGTAACAGTTAAATTGGCTTAGATAACTGACCGCAAAAGATATGTCTGGCCTCGTACAAGTAGACAGATACATTAAAGATCTAATAATCTCTTGATATCTAGTATCCTCTGCATTACTTCCTTTAGAAAGTTTCAGGTTACACTCCATTGGAGTTCCAACTGGTTTGCATTCTTCCATTCCGAATTTTTGCAACAATTTTCTTGTGTAGTTACGTTGGTCTAGGTAAATTTCCCCCTCTTGACGGTTTCTCCTAATGCTCATTCCTAGGCACTCTTTCGCTTCGCCTAAATCTTTTATTTTAAAAGCCTTGCCTATTTGCTTCTTCAAGTAGCATTATTTGTAAATATGTAAAAATCGTCAACATATAGATCAATAACTGAATTACGGAGGTCACAGCCGAAGGACTTAAAAAAAACCGAAAAAGATTTTAACACTTTAATTAAAAATAAAAATTACAATACAAAATTACGACTAAGTTCGGACGAAGTAGGTACCGAAGTGAAGCGGCGGTGCGGGCGCCGGCGGCCCCACGAGGCAAAGGTGCTGCATCGGCAAGTCCAACGGTCGCGTCCGCCTTTACCCCAGTAGGTAGAATGTAGGTGCTGCATCAGCGGTCCGCGTTACCACGAGGCCGGTTGCTGTGCATTGCGAAAGTGCATAGCGGCATATTGCATGTAGGTAGCTTGCGTAACACCTCCCCCCTCAGATCAGCGACTATTTGAGCACTTTGAGCCCAAATGTTGCTGACTTTGAGCTTGCACATCCTTGCTTCTCAATATCTTCGTACACGTGGCTCTCGGGTGTGATCTCTTTTGGCGATGGTTTCTTCTCAGTTGGCTTTAGAAACAGCTTGTATCGCTTTATGGTAATCACTGCGATGGCAATGGTGGCGCCAAGGAGGGCTCCATAGAGTGGGATAGTCGTGTGGTATAGTGAGGTGTCTACTTGGTCCATCTTGATAGGCTGCTGCATTAAGATTTTGTCTTGTACGGATTGTAGTCCCTTCAGGTTGATGGAGTTGAGTTTGATGTGTGAAACCGCCTTGTTCTGGCTGACGTCATAGTTATGAGGTATCTCGGTTATTAGCAGCGGTTGTCCCTTGACCCGGTCGTTAATATTGATGATGGTGAATTCTTCAGTGCGCAGGAGACATTTCTGTGGTATGGTGGCAAGGTAGCTTCCATGGAGAGTGGTAAATTCTTGTCTTCCGCATTGCAGCTCCGTCTTCGTCGGTTTTGGAAAGAATAGCGTGTAATGTTGGTCATCTAGCTGCTCCATTGCTTCTTTGTTCAAAGTCACTTTGGTAGGTCGGCATGAGTTCTCCAAGGTTTGGCGGGTGATGATATTTTGTATGCAGTCCGGGTGTCCTCTTGGTAGATGGTTCATCTTTTCTTCGCAAAGGTGCTGCTGGTTGAACTTCGGGCATTCAGCCTCTATGTACATGAAAGTTATACCATTGGTTGCTAGGAAGGGGTAAGGAGGAATAAAAGTTAGTAAGTCTTTGTTAGGAACAAGTGCAAGTTTGTAAAAATTAAATTGACTGGGTGAGATTATTGGGAATTTGAATATAATGATTATCTTGCTATCTAAATAGTAATAGCCGGTTTTGATGACGTCGTAATACTCTCTCAGATCTGCCTCTAACACCTGATCTTGCCCGTATGTTACTACTAACTTACTAATTATATTTTTTAAGTTTTCTACGCTTAACATACTATGATGTGTGCTCGATGCACGGATAAAAGCTAAAATATCTTCTATTCTATTTAATTCTATGAATAAATCTTCAGCGTTTTCGCTGATGATAGCTAGCAGTTGAGCAAACTTCGCGTATTTCAGAAGATTGCTGTCAGCATATGCGTTACTATCTAATATTAATTGCAAACTACTGTTAATTCTATCTTGGTTCTCTGCTATTTTAGTTAATAAAATAGTGTGCTGAGCCATCCATTCTTTGTTAAGGCTGATATGCTCATTTAGTGCAGATGATATTTTATTCTCGTTTCGTTCTAGGATTTTTATCGCGTTATTGTATTTTTCTGCATCGGTGTAATCTAGATTACCCGTGATGCTTTTGACTAAAGATCCTAGACCGTCTACAAGACCTCTTTTATTTCTTAGGTTGCTTGGCTCTAAAGTGTTAAGTTGGTTCTGAATCTTGTCAATTTTGCTTATGAGGTAATGTATTTGCAATTCGTATAATGAGTACGTGTCATTAGCTAATTTCGCTTCGAATTGTTTAAGCTGCGAGTCTACTGAGTCGAGTCGGTCTTTAATGTCAGTTAGTTCTATAAACTGTAGGAAGGAATGGTAGTGTGTAATCAGTCGAGCGTTGCCAAGTTTGAATGGGAGAATCCCAGGTCCATCGTCAAGGCTTTCAAGTCTTATCTCGTGCGCCAGTGTCAGGTGAACGGTCATCAGGATTATTCTGTAACAATTTCGCTGATTTAGGCACACGTTTAAGCCGCGATTTCGCTATGGGACCTTTCTTTTTAGAGGTGTAAATGTGAATAGGTAAATCGGCTAGAACGGTGTCTTGGGTGTATCTCGTAGCGAGTTTATTCCGGCTAGCTGACGGGTTGGTCACAAACACTTGTTGGTTTGGCTGGTACTCAACCTCGGGCTCCCTATCTTTATTTCTGTTCTCGATTATATTTGTACGGTTTGTCAGAGATGATTCATTTATCTTGTCGTATACGGTCTTCATTTGCTGTCTGTGTGTCAGTATGTATTGTTGCATCAAGTGTCCCGTCATGTCAATGTCGAAGGGGTCTCTTGGGTCAAAGTGGCCTCGGATTATGTCGTGGGGCCTACACTTTGTAAAACTGTGTACTGAACTGTTGTATGCTAGTACTGCGTATGGCATTAGGTTTATTGTCGGTTCGTCTTTTTGTGTAAGTCGTAAGATTCGTAAATGTTCTAATAGGGTCGAGTGGAATCTTTCAATCATTCCATTGTCATTGGGGGCGTGAGCTAAGGTCTTATGATGATTGATTTTATGCAGTCTGATAAACTCAGCAAACATCTGGTTGGTAAACTCCGTTCCATTGTCAGTCACTATGGTCAGGGGTAGTCCATGATGTGTACTGTAGTTCAGTAGCCCTTGCAGGATGCTGACAGCGGTACCATCACGTAAGTGATAGGCTTGTCCGTATTTGGAGAATACGTCAATGAATGTCAGGTACTTCTCGCTTTGCGCAGTAAATAAGTCCATATGCACTATCTCAAAAGGTTTTGTCGCAGGGGGTACAATATTAAAGTGGGGTCTAATGGGATGTCTGTCGTACTTTGTCTGTCCACATACGGTACACTCATTTATGTATTTCGTTATTTCCTCCTTCATCTTAGGCCAAAAGTATTTATGTGAGAGAGCTAGGTAACATTCATTTATCCCTCTATGATTTGTAATACCTTCGTGATAGTGTTTAATGATTTCTTGTTGTCTCAAGTACTCTTTAACGTCCTCTAGTTCAGCTTTTGCTAAGACTAAATTCATAGCGGAGCTCCTAAAGTTGTTTTGGATGATGGGGATTATAGCGTACATACCTAAAGGTGGTGTGATTTTCAGAGCTGTTTTAACTTTCGGGTTAACGTATTCTTTGATCGCATTGACTACATCTTGTTCTAAGTTCGATTCAGATACTTGAATGAACGTACGAGTGTGGGTGTCAAAGGGCTTAGCTGCCGTCGTTCGTTTTTTAATATCTCCTACTATTGTAAAGCATATCTGTCGGTGAAATTTATTTAAGGGCTCGTCAGTAATCGGGACTTCAAGTATGGGATTCTCATTGCTCGTGTGTGCTGTGTCTGTCGATGAACCTGTGTCAGATGGTGGTCGTTCTGTCGGGTTGGCTATCATAGAGTCAGTCTCTTCGTTGTTAATCTCGATTCGGGACAGAGCGTCTGCGTTTGTATTGCATTTGCCCTTTTTGTAAACTACTGTATAGTCATACTCGCTTAATTTAAGTCTCCATCTAGTCAGTCTCGAGTTAGGCTCTTTAATGTTCATGATCCATTGGAGGGGCTTATGGTCGGTTATGATTTTAAATTTACGACCAAATAAGTAGGGGCGAAAGTATTTTGTAGCCCATACTATTGCCAAGAGCTCTTTTTCAATGGTACTATAATTGATCTCGCTGTCGTTGAGCGTACGGGAAGCGTAACAAATGGGTTTGTCTGATCCAACTGGTCCTTGGCTGAGCACAGCTCCGATCGCCAGGTTGGAAGCGTCTGTAGTCAGTATGAACTCTTTGTTAAAGTCTGGGTATTGTAAAATTGGGTCATTAGTCAGTAAAGTCTTGCATTTCTCAAAGCAGTCTACGTATTCTGGGTCAAACGTTATTTTGTTAGTCTTTTTTAGGCACTTAGTCATCGGTTTGGTTATGCGGGCAAAGTCGGGGATGAATTTCCTATAGTATCCTAATAGTCCTAGGAATTGTTTTATTTCTTTAGGCGTCTTCGGTATTGGGTATTTTTTTATGGCGTCTATCTTGTCGGGATTCGGTTTTATGCCGTCTCTACCGATAATATGGCCCAAGTAGCCAGTTTCCAGCTTCAGAAATTCAGACTTGTCCATCTGAATCTTGAAGTTGGATTCTCGCAGTCTGGTGAATACTTTCTCAAGGTTTATCATGTGCTCTTGCAAAGAGGTGCTAAAGACAATGATATCATCGAGGTACACCAGACAAATCTCATTCTGCAGGCCTCTGAGGACATTGTCCATCACCCTTTGAAAGGTAGATGGAGAATTCTTCAAACCCATCGGCATACGCAAGAACTCGAAGTGTCCGTGCTCCACGTTGAAAGCTGTTTTAGGTACATCATCTGGGCTCATTTCTACCTGGTAAAACCCTGATGCCAGGTCAAGGGTGGTGAAGTACTGGCATCTACCTAGCTTGTCAAGAACGTCTGTGATGTTTGGAATCGGATACTTGTCATCAATAGTCTTTTCATTCAGTTTACGAAAATCCACTACTAGCCTCCATTTCTGTTTCCCGGATGCATCTGATTTTTTAGGGACCACCCATATGGGGGAACTCCAGGCAGAATCAGATGGTCTGATTATGCCTTGGTCTAGCATTTTCGTGATCTGGTCTCTAACTTCCTGACGATGTATGAACGGGTAGCGGTAACTTTTCGTATAAACTGGTAACTCGTCTGTAGTCTTAATCTGATGTTTTATCTTGTTAGTAAAAGTCAAGGCTTCGCCCTCAATATAGAATACGTCTGCATATCGTCCGCATAGTGTCTCTAAGTTAGTCTTTTCTTCCGCGTTCAAATGGCTAGTTCGTAGTCTGGATAGTACCTCCCTAACGCGACTAGAGTCTTGTTCGCTACTTGCATGCTCGATGTTACATAAGTCAACTTTTACTGTCTGGTCAAAGGTAACGGTAATGTCAGAGTCAGTGGGATTTTCTATCTCTATAATACCCGTTTGGTCAGTAACTGCCGTGACGCATTCATGGATTATGCAATTACACATCATTTGTTCGCAAACGTATACGTCACCGTCGGGGTTGTCTATAGGCACGTTAATCAATCTTGTCGTATTAGCTGGAATTAATTCTTGGTAGTTAGCTTTACGACACGTGTAACACGAAAGTGGTATGTATGCGTGGTCTGTAACTAGGAAGTTACGTTTCAGGTCAATCTGAACTCCGTCCAACAAATCTAGTCCTAATAATCCGTCAAAATGATTGTGAAATTTATACACGAATAATTTAATATTTTTCGGATCGTTGAACTCCGTAAAATTCGGTATAGTGATAGAAAAGTCGTGGGTGCTAGTAACGCGCGAGTTCGTGACTTCAAACGGATCGTGATTTAAGGGCACGTGCGAGAAAAATTTCTCCACGGCTTCAGGGCTGATAAATGACTGATTTGCACCAGTGTCGACTAAGAATTTTAGTGGCGGGTCAGATATCTGCATATAACGTAGTTCTCGTTTAGATTGTAAGTTAAGTTCTATTTTAGTTCGGGATTGGACCGACCCCTGTGAAAATCCGACTCATTTGGACTAGGTTGGCTAGTCGATGGTTGCGGGGCCTCTAAGGCGTTTGACGCGTCTACGTAATGTCCATTGTCATAGGCGGTCGTATCGTAATACTCCGGTACAGTCTGGTTCGGGTCATAATACGCATTATAGTCATAGTGACAGTCAGTCATTTCATTGTAGGGATCAGGGTAGCAGTACAAGTCATTATTGTCTGAGGTCTCATTATAATTCATTTCGCGAGTTTTGAAGTAGTTCGTGGGCGGCGGATTCCCGGATTTACGCCAGTCATGTCCGGTCAACGCAGGCGGAAGCGTTTTAGTCACAAAATGACTTACTCCGCTCATCGGCTTCGGCCCAGAAACCTGGGGTACATTACGCGGGGTGAATCTAAATGCATTCTGAGGGTTATAGTTAGGCGGTGGTGCGCGGAACATTTGCTGCGTACGGGTCAGCATACGCGGCTGATGATAACCTGGCTGATGGAAAGCAGGTGGATGGAAAGTGCTCTGCTGCTGCTGTGGTATCATCATCGGCCTATGCCAGCTAGATTGGGGTTGCACAAAATTAAATGGTTTAGGCGGTGCAAAAGGAACCAAAGTAGGAACCTTTTGCGACACGGGGGCCTGCTGCTGGGGGGCGTACGGAGTACGCTTCTCTACATGTTCATTACGTTGTTGCAAATACATCACATTTAATTCCTCTTGGACAAATTCCAGTGCCTTTTCGATGGTCGTAGGTCTCATGCAGCGAATTCGAGACCCCAGAGGCTCTTTAAGTCCTCTGACAAAAGATTGCATTGTAAGTTTTCTGTACAGGTCACGTTTGGCCTCAATAGTGGTGCCAACCGCTTCATGTAATGTGACATAGGTCATTATGGTACTGAAAAGATTCTGGCATTTGTCATAGAATTCAATTGGGGTGCTGTTTCCTTGAGTGAGCAAAGACAGGTCATTGTAGAGAGCGGTCTCGTCTCTCTGGTCTGAGAAATTATTTATTAAAGCATCACGAATACCCTGCCAACTCTCGGGTATTCCGTTTGAATTTATTGTTCTCGCAGCATTGCCGGTAATTTTATTTAAAATTCCATTTAGCAAACACAAATTAGTCAGTTCCGCGCCTGGCTCGTTTCTAAGATATTGAATCACTATCTGATCGCATATGCGAATGAACCTAGTGAGTACATTCGGGTTACCATCGAACTCCGGCACAGGGCGTAACGCCTTATAGATAGTGTCGGGGTCCATTTTTACAATAAAACTATCACAAAATAATATATCTAACCCTAAGTCTACTTCTGATTCAAGAAAATCGATATTTCTATTTAAATCTAATTCCTTATTACGGCTGATCTGTCTTCTAGAGACAGATCTGCGAGATTTATCGGGACGAAAAATCTTGGATGGGGAAACGTACAAGGAAGCAACACAATTAGTACAATAATTTCAATGTACTTACAGTTTATACATCTCGTTCGATCCACTGAAGTTTGAGTGACTGCCGTCGGCCGCGAGCCTACCAAAGTTCGGACTTCAAGACAAGGCGCTTGATAGCGCGAGCAGCGGGAATGCGGGATCGCCGGATTTCGATTTTTGAGGTCCTTAAATCGCGCGCGCTGCTTCTTAAAATCCTACCGACTGCGCCAATTACGGAGGTCACAGCCGAAGGACTTAAAAAAAACCGAAAAAGATTTTAACACTTTAATTAAAAATAAAAATTACAATACAAAATTACGACTAAGTTCGGACGAAGTAGGTACCGAAGTGAAGCGGCGGTGCGGGCGCCGGCGGCCCCACGAGGCAAAGGTGCTGCATCGGCAAGTCCAACGGTCGCGTCCGCCTTTACCCCAGTAGGTAGAATGTAGGTGCTGCATCAGCGGTCCGCGTTACCACGAGGCCGGTTGCTGTGCATTGCGAAAGTGCATAGCGGCATATTGCATGTAGGTAGCTTGCGTAACAACTGTAAAAACATCTTTCGTTTTCTTTATGTAAACGCAAGGATCATATTTGGATCTTGTAAAACCAATCTCTAAAATGTGTGCATGTACTTTTACATTCCATGAACGAGCTGCTTGTTTTAATCCGTATATGGCCTTCTTTAGTTTACATACTTTTTCTTCATCACCTTTCTTTACAAACATCTGAGGTTGTTCCATGTAAAGATCTTCATCGAGGTCACCGTTTAAGAACGCTGTTGTGACGTCAATGTGATGAATATCTAAATTCATTTCAGCTGCGAGTCCGAGCAAAAGACGTATGGACGACAATTTCACAACTGGGGCAAATGTTTCGAAGTAATCTTCGCCATACTTCTGCGAATATCCTCGTGCCACCAATCGCGCTTTATGGCGCTGCACTGAACCATCTGCTCCAACTTTTAGTTTGAAGACCCATTTGCACTTGACAACATTTTTGTCCAATGGTCGGTTTACAATATCCCAAGTTTTATTTTCTATCAGAGAATTATATTCGTCCACCATTGCTGAATACCATAGCTCTTTATCAGTCCTGTCCATTGCATCTTGTAGAGAATGTGGGTCTGGATCATCCGAAACATGAAAGTTATAGACCATGTCCTTTTCTTCCTTTCGACGTCTTTCCCGTAGTGGATATCGGCGATTACTTACGATTTCCTGTACTTCAGGCTCTACCCTAATTTCAGTATCATCTGAATGAGTCACAGGTTCATTAATTAATTGCTGATCTGAACCTATATCTATCGAGTCCTGAAAATCGTCAGCATCGTCTATTTCTTCTGCATCTCTCTCTGAACTCTCCTGTTCCCTCTCTGAACTCACCTGTTCCCGTTCTGAACTCATATGTTCCCGTTCCGAATATTCAACTTCAGTAACTGGAGTATCAGTTGGTACACTTCTTACTGGGTCAGATCCTCTTGCTAGGATCTCTGTGATATCTACTACTTGTGGTGTTTTCTCATTTGACACTTCAGTGTTGCATGACATTCCTTCAACAAATACAACATCTCGAGCAACAATTACTCGTTTCACATTATTTATGTCCTCCACAAATCTGTATCCCTTTTGATTCTCACTGTAGCCAACCATAGTCATTTCAGTAGACTTCGAATCAAATTTCTTTCTTTTGTTGTCCTTTATTAGAACATGTGCCTTGCTTCCGAAAATCTTTAAATGTGACACGTCTTGTTTCTTACCTGTCCATATCTCTTCAGGTACAGTCGAGATTGCCATTGATGGCGATCTATTTTTTAGGTATACTGCCGCATTGACAGCCTCTCCCCAAAAACGCTTATTTAATTTCGCATCTTGAAGCATGCACCTCGCTTTCTCAACAATAGTACGGATAGTGCGTTCCGCTACTCCATTTTGTTGAGGAGTGTGAGCTACACTCGTCTTATGACGTACGCCATTTTGTTTCAAAAACGATTGAAACTCGTTTCCAGTATATTCAGTCCCGTTGTCACTTCTGAGACATTTAATCCTCTTGTTTGTCTCATTCTCCACCAAGGCCTTAAATTCTTTAAATTTACTGAGAACCTCAGTTTTGGATTTAAGTAGATAACCAAAAACTTTTCTACTATAGTCATCAACTAAAATCAGACAATACCTTGCGCCTCCCCATGATACTTCCTCCATAGGTCCTGCTAGGTCAGTGTGGACTATCTCCAAGAGCTCCTTAGCTCTGTGTGCTTTCCCTTTTGGGAATTTCTTCACGCACTGTTTTCCCTTACAGCATGCTCCGCATGGTTCCGTGTTCTCCACTCCAAAGTTAAGCCCATCTACTAATGGTTTCAACTTACGCATTTGTACCCTGGAAAGATGACCAAGCCTCCGGTGCCATAGTTCGTGTGCACCCATCTTCACCCTGTCATCAAGAACAACCATTGCTTTATCAATATTCTGATCTAAAACATAGAGCCCATTTTTAACTGATGCTGTTAACAATGCATTACCTACATGTAAAGACACATCTTCCGTTTTAAAAACTTTACAAGAATTTTTATTAAAAACAACAATATGACCATGTGCCGCAATCTTACTTACAGATAGTAAATTCATCAAAATATCCGGTACATACAAAACGTCTCTAAAATTAATGTTGACATGTCGTCCGTCATTGTTTACAGTCGTCTTCATGTTCCCCTGTAAAGTAGAAACAACTTTTTCACTACCGGCTGTACTGATGCAACGTCGGTCATTTTTGACATCTGTCAACAAATCTCTTATAGAAGTCATGTGCGATGACGCTCCGGAATCTAGAATCCACTCACTTGACTGTCTAACAATGGCAGCTGTCTCTGCACAGCTCATGCTGCTTTCTCCCGTAGAAGGTCCTCCAGTAGCAGCCGTATTTCTTCCCTTTTTGGATTCCTGGTACTGCTTACATTGCCACTTGAAATGCCCCTTTTTGTCACAAAAATGGCATACTATACTATACCTTCTTATTCTTTGTAGGTTCCTTTTTTATCTTTGACATTAAGACAGAATCACCATTGTCATGTACTTTGCGTTGCCCCTCTTTCATGAGTGCAGCCATAACGCTACTTGACGTGATCTTGACACTTGAATGCTCTAAAGCCATTACTAACGGGTTGTATGCTTCTGGAAGTCCAGCTAACATTATAATTCCCAGAAATTCATCTTCTAAACCTGCCTTTATCGCCTGTAGGGCTTGCTGAGTCGCTTGTATTTCTGTACAATAAACCTCCATGTTCGGGTAGTCGTTTAATTTAACACTGAACAACTTACGTAAAAGCGACGTACCTCCGTGTCAACCCGCTGTCCGCATACGCATTCTTGAGGGCTATCCACGTCTCTTTAGCTGTTTGTGCATTTACAATTAGGGGGTATACACTCTCAGTACACATGAGGCAAATTTTAGATCTGGCTTTTGCATCCCGCTTTTTGGTCTCATCGTTTACCTCAGTCACAGTATCCTTTATGCAGTCCCATAGGTCGCAGTCAATCAGGAACATCTCCATAGCAAATGCCCAAGTCCCATAGTTGGACTGGCCGGACAACTTCGTAAAAGTTGGACTCTGCATATCTGTAACTCATGAACTTTATCACTTAGCTATGAGCTGGGCCCATAACCTGATGGAAATGGGCCGGCAGCAGCACAGTGGAAGGCCCAGAGGATTAAATAATTAACTATAGTGATAAAGCTGTAAACGATTTATATTTAGGCCAAAGAGTAAAGTACATCAATCAATCACAAGAAAAATTTTCTAACAACCTGTTGCTTAGTAACGGACGGAACAAAGACTATAAAATTACACGCAATAAAAACTATTTTCAACAGAGACCAATCTTTTGACCTTTGCTGCGGCTTGTTGGTATTTTAAGAAATTTGCCTCAGTCATGGATGAGTTGTAGGTTTGTTCTGCCTCTTTACGCTCCAAAACTGCAGAGGTGCATTCAGAATTCCACCACGGAGTTGAGATTCTGAAATCTTTAGCAGGCTTCTTAAGGGGGACTTGGAGATCAGCAAAGGAAATAATATTTTCTATAAATATCTTATACGAAGTAATGGGGTCAATGTCTATGGGAAATATTGAAGAAGAATCTAATTTGAGATCAAGTGTGGAAGCGTATGAAGTCCAGTCAGCAGAGGAAAGCTTGTATTTTAAAGAAGGGCAAGGATTGCAGTAAGGGGATACCTTGTCGGGAATAGAAATAACGATAGGAAAGTGGTCGCTACCATATGTAAGCGGGAGAACTGTCCAAGAGAGAAGGGGATGAAGTGATGGTGAACACAGAGAGAGATCAACAGCACTTTTTGGATTTTGAAAGGGAAAAACTCTTCGGGTAGGGGAACCATCATTTACCACACAGAGATTTATATCATGAAAGATGTCTAGACTAGAAGTGAGAGGCCAAATAGGTCTGAGTGGCTAGAGCCCCATAGGATGTGGCGGGCATTAAAATCACCCATTGCCATCATTGGTGGAGGAATAGAGGAAAGAAGAAGAAGTAAATCTGGAATAAGAGAAGAATTGGGGTGAGGAATATAAATTGATACAAAAGAAATATCTAAGGATCTGATACCAACTATATTGATATCAGGGGGGTGGGGAGGGAGGGGGATTTGGCAGAACTGAAGGGAGCGCTTAGTTAGTAAAGCACTTCCTGCATACCCGTCAGCCCTGTCGTCCCGTAGACAGGAGTAACCTGGCACCCGAAATTGGGAGCCCGGAACTAACCATGTCTCTGAGACGGCAATGACTGACGGGTGGAATTTAGTAATTAAGTGGGACAGTTCATGCTTCTTTCGACGCATGCTCTGGGCGTTCCACTGCAAAATCTTTACTGGATCCATATTGAGATAACGAGACTAATTGTGTAATTTTAGAGGCAACGTTGGACGGTAAAGGTTGAGGGTTCATGAGGATGATGTTGATGATTAAATTTATAAGAGTTTCCAACATATTGTTGTTTTGGGGGGAGGAAACTGAAAGCTGGTTGTTGTTTAGAGCACAACCATTCTGTAATGATGGTGCTGGATCAGCTACAATCATTTGGTGGGCAACTTTGACATAAGACTTCCCGAGTGGGGTTTTAGGCTTGGGGGTAGCATAAACCGTCTTTGCATATGAGCGGCTAGACCGGATTAGGCGGGGCTGAGAATCCTGGAAAGACCCGGAAGTTTGAGAGGAGGGGATGAGGGTTGATGTAGGTTCTTGTGAAACTTCGGCATAAGACCGAGAGACCTTTGGGAACTGAGCTGCAGCTTCTTCATAAGATATACTATCCTGGGCCATCACAATTTTAATAGACTTTTGCCTTTCATGCTCCGGGCAGCCTCTGTAAGTGGCAAAGTGCCGACCCGAGAAATGAAGGCAGAGGGAGTCCTTTTCTAGGACCTCACAATTATCACCGGTATGTTCCTTGGTACACGGAAGCATCGAGGTTTAGACCTGCATTGTGTCTTTGCATGTCCGAATCGGCAGCATGTAAAACATTGTATGGTTGGGTACTGATACAGTTCCACGGACAGAGAGGTGTAGTAGGAGAAAACTCTTGTTGGTAAGATTTGACCTCGGAAGGTCACTACGACCGTCTGGGTCGGGACCCATGTGACTTTTCCTTCCTCACTATTTTTTCTGTTGAGACGCCTAGCTTTCAGTACCTTGCCACAGCCTGACGGGAGATCGAGGGACTCTACAAACTCAGTCATTGACATATCTGTGGGAACCTGTCGGATGAGACCCATCCGGGTGGTGTTATAGGTAGGTATTGTTGCCGCATATTTACACATAGGGAGAATTGGAGAAGATAGAAATTTATTTGCATCATCAGCGGAGGTAAATTCTACGGAAATTTTATTTCGTCCTACTTTTTTAACTCCATCGGCGCAAATGTTTGTGACCTTGTGGGATTTTAAAAATTGCCCAAATTTAATTGGTCTTATAGTGGTGCCTGCGGAAAAGTCTGGTTCTGAACGAGAAACGTGAACCACATAAGGACCTTTATCAAGTGCGCTGTATGACAGACCGCCGATAACAATAGTGGGGTCTGTATACACGGTTTCAATTGACGCAGATGCTAGTTCTGTTGATGTAATTGTTTTTTTTGCAGGAGGCTGTAGGGTGACTCCATGCGGCGCTTAGCTGCACTTGTAGATGGGATATTAGAAGGGGGGTCCGGTGGATCCGGTGGACGCGGCGGATCACACCACACTCCATGATGGCGGCTTGAGGTTAGAAACCTCAAAGCCGGGAAAAAATATATAAACACAGAAACTACTGACTTACCTCCACCTGATTAGGACAGCACAACACTTATATAAATCAAATTGGTAATATTTTGTTTCAATTAAGGCCGATTTAAATATAAAAACACCTAAACCTCTCCGACAAGTTCACTCGCTATCACTTCCGAACTACTATATCTATGTACTTATTTGTAATTCATTAACGCGCAGTCCGATTTTATTCAAATCAAATCATTTTTTTTTTTTATTTAACCCTTTTTTGTTGAAATGGGGGTGTTTTAAATATTGTCCCGTAAATATTATTACAGACATTCAACCATACAATTCAAACATACTATGGGAAAGAGAGAAGGGAGGGGGGGAAATGAAACGGTGAAAGTTGGTCCTTTCACCTTAATTTTAATTATTATAAATTTTTGTGTTTTTGTTGTTGTTAAAAATTCAACTTTTTAAGCTTTAATCTTACAAAATATGTACAATAGCATTTTGTTTTTTTTTTAATGTATTGTTGTTGTTGTTGTTGTAGTACAAATGTATTGTTATAAAATGATTTTCATAAGTGTGCCTATATATGATAATAAATTGAATTGATACTCTTTTGTTTGTTTGTAATTACATACATAGAATACAATATAACACCCAGACACAGAACAAACATCAATGTTCATCACACAAATGTATGCCTTGGGTGGGAATCAAACCTACAACTTATAGTTCAGAAGGCAGAGCTACTACCAACTGAGCTAACAGGCCAGTCAAATAACAACACCGTCTCCTTAAAAAAATTATTAAAAGCATCTCTGTCTTTATTAACTTTTCCAAACTAAATGGCTGAATGGATCTTGATATAATTTGGTCTGTAGAATGACAAAATGCTTTTTATATTTGTAGTGATAAATGGCTAGATAAAGAAGTATTTATTACTACTCACAATAACACCTGTCATCCTACTAATATTACAAATAGATCAGCGCAGATTGAAGGGAAAACAATGTGTATAAATGTTAAGAACTACCATAAAATTGTAAAATAGTAATATTGACGCATGTGTAAATTATTCTTTTTGGACTGACTCACAAGTCACTTAAATTTGCAAACACTCTTCCAGGGCTCATGTCAACCTACCAACTAACTATTTAAGATCTTGTGTATTATATAATACTTGTTACTGTATATTACCTATTTAACAATGATGTACATGAATGCAACAATAATAAATAAATAAATAAATAAATATGAATGTTTGTAATAACATGACATGGTTTCTCATATGTTTGTTAAAGTTAAACTCATGTAAACCTAAAAATACTGAACTCTCATTGGTTGCCTGTCAATCATCAGCAATCGTCTACCAACAAAGAGGTATAATTATGTACTACGTACTAGAGAAGCTATTCGAAGCACAAATAGTTGTCATTTTTTGTATAATTAAACTAAAATCCGTTACAGCGCTTTACGAGATTAAATCGTCTAACCAACAATCACAACACGCAGTATAATGTTACCTTTTTTATTCTACTTTCACCATTTTCCCATCACAGCATTTCTCACCATCACTATTTTTAGTTCACATAAACACATAAATATTATTTTTTTTGCTAAGAATATGAATATTGTTGTTGATTTTCACTGAAATTACGTCTGTATTGGTTCACAGATCACATAGACACATAAATACACATAATAATTCGTTATTTTCCTCAAAAAAATGTATAATTTTATTGATTTTTCACTGAAACTTTGTTTGTGTTCGTTTTTGTTCTGAAGAAACTCAGGCAAACTGTTTCGATTGAAGCGGCTTTAGCAGCCTACCATGGATATGTTTCCTCTATTCTCAGTTATGGGTTAATAATGTGGGGCAACTCAGTTGAAATAGACATGGTCTTCAAAATTCAAAAGAGGTGTATTCGTGTTATAAACAAGGCTTGGTTTCTGGATAGTTGTAAGCCACTTTTTAAAGCATGCAATATTCTTCCTCTGCCTTGCATGTATATTAGGGACATTTGTCTTTTAACCAAGACCCACCCCGAATTTTTCAAAAAACGAAGTGATGTCATTACTAGACAATAAAGATCTAAGTTCGCGAACCTGCTGTACCAACCTCCTTGCCGCAAAGATATTTATAAGAAAAACGTATATAACATGTGTATAACTATTTTTAACAATTTACCTAATGACCTCAAGTCTTTAGAAGGAAATATGTTTAAAAAACATTTAAGTGACTGGCTTTTAAGTAAATGCTTCTATAGTGTTAAGGAATATGTAACATGTAAGTAGTAACAAAAATAAATATTTTTTTAATATTTGCACGCCTGCTTGCAGGCTGAATGCACGTATCCATTATTTACTCTGTGATCTTGTACCCTTTGTAGTGTATTCTTGCAAATAAATAACTGATTTGATTTGATTTGATTTGATTTGTTTTGATTTGCAATTGTTTGACTATTGTTTCATGATTTGAATTTTGTTTCTCTTCAAACTGATATTTTTTTCTTTTTGCTGTCAATCGCAGTAAGGCATTTCATAGTTTGGTCAAGGTTGTTCATATTTCTATTCTAAATTATTTTTTTACTATTCTGTATTCAAAATATTGAAAATTTCAAAAATCTAGAATCATGGAACGCGGACGGAGGTTTCCTTAGAAAAGCTGTCGCTATGGAAGGGCAGTCTCAATTTACTCCTCAAACGAGGAACATTAAATTGATATAAGGCCATTCCCGGGCCAGGCAAGGCCCGGGAACTCAAGAACGCCTTCAAAAAGACATCTTTGGCTATCAACACCAAAATTAAAAAGTAACATTTCTTCGTGAGTCGCCGCGCTACAACAAATCTATCTCCAAGTCGCCGATCGCCGAGTTATATCCGTTGCAGCCAGTCGCCGAACTATGACGAGTCTCCTGCATCTTAAAGTCTGCGCTGCGTGATACATTTTTATCGGCGGTGCGGCGGAAATACTAGAACCTTCCTCGGGAACCTGATGCTGACAGCTGAACGAGCTAACCGCTGAACTTTAAAAGTCGGCCATATTGCGAAGTCTGCCTGGTCGGGACTGCATTCTTCAGTCTCTACTGCACGAGTGGGCCTTGTTTGGCGGAAGACCTGAAGTGGACCTTGTTTGGCGAAAGACCTGAAGTGGGCCTTGTTTGGCGAAAGACCTAAAGTGGGCCTTGTTTGGTGAAGATCTAAAATAACTTAATCCGTTCGTGATAACGTCTTGTAGGTCGCAAATTAAATTTATAAATTCGCGCTTCGCTGCCTCGTTTTGGGACTTTTGATACCATATGTTTTTCTAAAAGAACTTGTATCCTTCCGTACAAATAAAATTCTGTAACCAATTTCTTTATTTCATTCAGCTCTTAGGATCCTTCCAATTTAGGGATAGTTTAGGTAGGGGAGGAGCTGCTCAATAACTTGTGGCGTTTCATCCTACCTCTTCATAAAAGAGGACGGATGTAACGTGACAGCAGCGCTAGTGCAATGGCACATTCGGATCATAATTTTTACTGCTATTCACTGCTGCACATGCAGTCGCTTTGAGTGCTAAGCATCGTATGAGTGAGAAGATGCTCATAGGCATATTTGCAGTGGTTGACAGTGCAAGTTAGAGATGTCCTGTCTAGTGTATACATAGAAGTCTTTGTCTACCAATGAGTGTATAGCAGGTATTTGGTATGTTAACATAAGTTTGACAAATGTATGAGTAACAGGGGGTTAGCAGGTAGATATTCTAGCTCTTACAAGAATAAGACATAGTTATATTAATTATGCTACATAGGGCAACCATGGGCAGGGCTGCAGGCTGCAGATAGGTGACATAAGTGAAATATTATCAGACTTAGATGTTTTATAGAACCCAGCATAGCACTCTGTTGATTGTGATATGCAGTAAGAATACTTTTTACATAAAATACTATTCATACCTTTAAAAATCGATGTAGTCTATCAGTCATCTGAGTCCCATAATACAAGCTTAGCTTAAAGATTTTAGATTTATAGCAGTGCAACACACATTGTGCATTGAAATGAATCTTAGTGGCTTCTGCGGTAATTTTACTTGTAATTTATCCACCTGAGGGGTTTTAGCTGAAAATCAGTACCTGGTACTGAGAGTAGGTACTTGACATTTATGTTGAGCTGGATGCCCTTTCAGCTTCATGATAAATATTGAATTTATCTACTGTAAGCTCAGTAGCGTAAAGTGAAATTCCTAGCTTAATACTATTCTATTACGATTCTATTTTATTAAGTATTCACCTGCCTGTATTTGGACATAAGGTCACTTATCCCATCAGTTTAAAGAAAAGCATGCCCAGGCTTTGGGGATGGATGGATGCAAGTTCAAAACCCACTTGTGATAAAATTCTTTACAAAACTAAGCTTTGCTTAGCTTGTCAAGGCTAGCTGTAAGCAGCTTTGTGAAAAGCGTATACTTATTTATTCATCTATTTACATCATAAACATTTTTGCAGTGACACAGTAGTGTTATTCAATCATACAAATTTTATGATATGTGTATTTTCTTGCCTCTTTATTTGCTCCCAAAATAACTTGTTGTGTTGATGTTGATGACAATAAAATAATTTACTGATTAGTCCTGGGGGCGTACTGTGAGCTCTTAGCGCGATTCAAAACAGAGCCTATACTGGCTCGCTTGTCAAAATCCCCATACAAAAACAAAGCGATCCAATATAGGCTCAGTTTTGAATCGTGCTAAGAGCTCACTGTACACCCCCTGTTCCATCTACAAGCATGACCTAATTTATTATTATTACATACTACAGTATGTTTAAGACTTGCTAATAGAATAACTACATAGTGGTAGATAATAAAAGCATAATAAAGGTTATTGGCTGCAATTTAGTTTATATTCTAATGGGCTGTAAGTACACAGACTCTTGTAGAGAGCCTTTTAAGGCACTTCAAATTATGACATCAGTAGCTTTATATATAATGGAAATAATTAAGTATGTGAGAAAAAATATAAATAAATACAAATTTAGAGAAACCATGGGTAAACGCAGCTGTAGAAATAAAATAATGCTGGAACCAACTAACCATAGGTTAAGTATGTCAAATAGGTTGCCAATCGTTATGGGCCAAAAACTATTGAACAAGCTTCCAGAGTGTATAAAGCTAATAACTAACGAAGTTCAATTTGCCAAACGCGTAAAGATGCTCTTGTTAGATAAAACACTGTACAGCATAAAAGAATACCTTGACAATGACTACAGTCACTTGGAGGTTGCTACTGTGTATAAATCTGTTCTGGATACCTAAGCCCCTTTACAGCTAATCTAATAATAAATGTTGTATGTTTAATTTGTGTATGTGAAAATTGTGTAACGCTCATTTACAACGAGAAACAGCGAGAAACTTTATATGTTTTAATAAAATGGAATAATCCGTAGGAACTTAAATATCTGATGATACTTTATGTGTAAGATAATGTGTTGTTCATGTTTGACAAGATTTTATGATCCACAAGACTTATTATAATTTACAATATGTTGAGTGCTTCATAATATTAATAAAAAATATTCTATTCTATTCTATTCTATTTCTTGTGAGTCAGGACTGTGCGTGGGTCTAACCATAGCATCAATGTTTCTGAATATGTTTACAGCTAATATGTTAAATTTGAACTAAGGAAGTAGGTAACTAATATTGTGCCATATAACTAAAATTTTGCTTTTGATATGGTGCTTTAGAGAAAAGTGTCAAATAAATACCTTAGCCTTACAAACACTTGGATATTGTGGTTTTTGTCTTTTTTAAATACTTTTTCGGACGTCATCTTAAATGACTACACAAAAAACAATTCGCAAATCACTATAACACGGTATGTAAATTAAATTTCTATGAAAAAATTATAAAATGTCGTGAATATTTTTGCTCTGAAATCTGAAATTGAGTTGAGAACGTTGAGCAGCCGTTAACTTCAAACAAAATTTAAATCAGGCCACAGACCCTATATATAAAAATAAATCTGTGAGTCAGGCCCACGTCAGGCCAGGGATGAGAAACTTAGAACAAACGGTACATATCAGAATTTTGTAGCGTCATCTGTTAGATGTCCACTTAAAAACGCTCAAAAAAAAAAGAGAAAAGTCTACGTTAGACGACTGACATTGACAGTGACATCCTTGAATTTGCCAAACGGCTTTTCAAGTTTTTAGACTTCAGTTCTTGCTTTTTGATTTCGATTTTCGTGCCTGCAGTTTCGTGCACAAATTGTAAAGTATTATGTACTGGTTTCGTGTTTAAATCTGGTTACGTGCAAATTGTGTACGATTTGTGCGCTTTGTCGAGAATACGCCGAGTCAAGTTGAGCGTTAGTTCCTCCGTATTGTCGCTCATAGTAGTCTTAAGTATTTATCGCTGAAGATACATCACAGCTCTGCCCGTTGAAGAAATTGTGAAGACTGTGAAATTAGATGCTATACTTGTTATGTGTGCGATTGGACGCTATTAGTTACTGTATATAAAATACCATTCCGTCAAACACTAACATCAATCGTCGTGTATTTGGCTGTATAACGACGGGTAAGTCTACCTCATAGATAACAGATAAACTTTACCATTTACGAACCATTCAACTGGTTGCCAATGCCTAAAGCAACCGCCTCCATCAATAATTCGAAAATATGTAACCGGCAATCGGTATAATTCAGGTATTCTATGCAGTACCTAGACAATGTACAGAAAACATGGGGAGGCCTCCAAGCAATGTATAAAAATATTTTTGTTCTTCACTTAGGTACAATTTCTAAGGATTATGTACCTGCTGGTACCAGCAATGTGTAAAATAATTATATAAGTTTTCCGCCAGGTTTCTATATTTAGTTTTTGTTCTTATAATGGCAATTGTTTTTAGAAACCAACCACTCTGATCTACTCTCTCTCTCTCTGATCTGATCTACTTCTGTTAGTGCCAATCCAGACCAGAGTGTCCATGCCTGCACTGATTTAACATTGTCAGCCATACAAATACTACCGTGTAATACTACTTTTATTACCGTCTATTCATTCACTTTTTTCCCTTTCAATTTCCTCTTACCCATAAACAGGGTAGAACTAAAAACTAATTAACCCGTGCGAAGCCAGGGCGGGTCAACTAGTAAATGATATGAATTTCTACTCTACACCATTCGTCACGAAAATGTTCTTAATAAGCAGGCAGGCACACAGACAACACTGATACTATAATGGTTTCTTTTTAGGGTTCCGTAGTAGCAGATGATCTTATAATTTTTTCATGTCCGTCTGAATCTTACACAGCCTCATAGCTTCTAAGTTATAAACCTGCACATGTGTGAAATGTTGCACAATGATAGTTTAGGTAGAGATCTCATGTTCCAAAATAATACTAATACTAATACTAATAATAGCAATAAGTAGTAAAATTATAAATCACTTTTATTTTATTTTCAGAAACATCTAGTTAGTGCTAATCCAGACCAGTGTGTCCATACCTGCACTGATTTAACATAGGCATCAATACATATGCCAGGTAAAAATAAATATTATTTTTTATCTTTGATTATGTGTTAATATTTGTTTATGCTAAATGTCAAGTTTCTGGGGTTGTCTGGGGGTGTTGGTTGAAAAATGACCACAACAGTATCTTTGATAATTAGATAGACAACTATAGAACTCCCCAATGAAGTAGCAGTCAAAGTCAGTTTAACAATAAGCATTTTCTTAAATTTAATTTTTTCAGGGCCTGTGACTGCATATGAAATCGACCCTGCCTACTGTGGACGGAATCCTCATCCAACATGTGGCACAGACCTCGGCTCTTCATCGCAGGTGTCCAATCTGAATTGGTTTATGATGGGGACGATGCAACCAAAATGTCAGCTCAGAGCTTTTATAATAAGCACAAGCATAATAAACACAAAAAGTAATTCAATTACATATTATTTCAAATTCCTTTTTACACCTACAGTTCATAATTATATGCAATGGTGAATGTTATTCAATTTTGATTATAGTTACAGTAAATTGTATAATATTCACATATGAACTGAATGAGGTAAGTAATATAAGTACCTATCTACATCTTTCTATAGTATCTTGACTATAAGTATGTAGATATGTATATATATATATATACAGTTCTTAGTTAGGAACACAATTTTCAGATGGAGGTCTCGTCACTCACAGATAAAAAATAATGTTGAAGCATGTTGGCAAAAAAAACCAATAAGACGGCACTCTATGCTATATATATTATTTTTCTCTATGGGTCAGGCCCTTTTTTTCTTGAGTCAGTCGCAATATTAAAAAGTCTACTAAGCCCCACATACACGTTCAATTTTATTACTCAATCATTGTAATGATCAATTTTATTGAACGTGTAGGGTTAGTATGAGGCATTTTATTTAAAAAAAAAACAGTAGTTCCGCTTCATTTCTAGATGGCGCTGTGTGTACATAGTTTAAACCTTTCAAACCACAGAGTAGTTTAAACATAAGAAAATGCTTAGACTACCTACAAAGAAATGTCAAATTCAGTTGAGTGGACCACGAGTACATTGTCTGTAGGGGTCTGTAGTATCTCCTAAGTAGTCTGTGGTGCATTCTTATTAAGTAAATTGATGTACAGTAGGTCTGCGAGATAGATAAACGTTAATATTATTGGAACATCAATGAAAGGCCGAGGTTAGAGGCTGACTGATATAATTAAAGAAAGCACCTACCCACATACAAGAAGCTAAAACATAATAATACGAAACCTGACATCTTTCTCTTTTAAGTTAAACCATACCTACTTGTTATCAGAAGGATACACATAAAATATAGATATAGTTAAATGAAAACATAACTAAAGGTTTTAAACTAACTAAAAAAAAAAAATTGAAAGCCCTGTCAAGTCGTATTTTTTTCGGCCTATTTTTCGATAGGGTTTTTCAGGTTTTTTTGCTGCTTTTTGGACAATTTCTGTCCACCAACTAGCCGTCTACAACACGGGATTCTCGAGGTACTATTTGTAGAGCTGGCGACAGTCTCTACTTATTTTCCATATTCTTATTTTATCACGGTCTACTGCTAATTTGTTATTTTTGTTTCCATGTCAACGCCGCCTGGCGTCGGCACGACGGGCCTCGACGTCGCTCCTGACGGACGTCAAATCTATACAGACCCTAAGTTTATTTATTTACTTACTTTGTAAACACAGCATCTTTTGGAAAAAATGAGTACCCAAAACAACGTGGTGTCACTGGAAAACAGGATACAGTGTCCCGACTGTCCCCAGGTACGTTTATTCAAGGGCCAAAAGGGCCTTAAAATTCATCAATCGAAATGCCACAGAGTGATCCAAATTCCTCTATCAGCCCCCGTTTCAGGTTCGTTAGTAGCCAGTAGCAGCCCTACGAGCGCTGCTACTCCTTCCAAACCGTTTTGGGAGGTTTTGAGCTCGTACAAAAGATTTATTCCGGTTCTAAAACGCATCCCGCGTGGTGCTCGCATTTCGGTTGCTCAATCATTATCATCATCCATTAGGAACGTTATAACTAAAAACACGAAACATGCCTGGGAGCATCTCCTAACTTTTCCGTACCATGTACTTTACGTAAAATTAGACCCTACAAACAAATCTTCCCTTACTAAAAGAGTAAAGGAAAACTGCGTAAGGTACAAAGTACTGGAAGAGCAATGTTTGGATCATGAAATTATTGTTCCGCTTAACAGGCGAAACAATATTATAAATTCAAAACAAAATAACGATTCGGCCACCTTTAAAATCGTAGAGAGCAAAATTAGTGACAGCGACATTAAGGGCGCCGCCCGCGTCCTGTTCTCTAGCGACACAATAGCCCCATATTGTTCTGAGACAATTCAATCACTGCAGGACAAACATCCACCTGCAGCAGCAAATCTCCACCTTCCTGAACCACCCCTACCAAATGACGTCACTGTTGAAGTGACCCCACAGGAAGTAGCTGCAGCCGTTACTTCTTTCCAGAGTGGTTCAGCCGGAGGTCTTGATGGCCTTACCCCTCAAATTCTAAAAGATCTTCTATCGGGCATTTCCGGCGAAATTGGCGAGGCCCTCTTGAGAGACTTAACGGCTTTAGTAAACCTGATGCTGTCAGGGCAAGTCAACAGTGACGTCATCGAAATTTTGTATGGCGCAAACTTGTGTGCCCTTATCAAAAAAGACGGTGGTATCAGACCTATTGCTGTAGGCACCGCATACCGCCGCCTCGCTGCCAAGGTCGGCTGTAGGAAAAAGGTTGCTTTTTTAAGCAACCTTTTTCAGCCAATACAGCTGGGCTTTGGTTCGCGGGGTGGCTGTGAGGCCGCTGTTCATTCACTTAGAACCTTTCTCAAACTAAATTGTGGTGAAGTGTTGCTAAAGGTGGATGTTAAAAACGCTTTTAATTCTGTCGACAGAGGCGCTCTTTTGACACAAGTCAAGGATAAAATTCCCGAACTATATAAATTCCTTTATCAATGTTATGGCAATCCAACAAAATTAAATTACCAAAATAACGCGATCCTATCCTCAGTCTGGTGTCAACAGGGCGACCCTCTAGGTCCGGCCATTTTTAGCCTTGCCATCCATCCAATTATTCAACGTCTTCAGTCCAAACTTAATGTTTGGTACTTGGATGACGGAACCCTAGGAGGCGACGTGAACACTGTTTTTAATGATCTAGGTATCATTATTAACGAATTTCGCGACATTGGTTTGGATTTAAATTTTTCTAAATGCGAACTTTTTGTTTGCGATACTTGTCCTGATAAAGATTTGGTTTTTGAAAAGTTTAATAGTCTTGCTCCGAATATCAAATTAGTAGACAAGCGTTCTCTTCGCCTTTTGGGTTCGCCGATTCTGGATGAGTCTATCTCACCTTTTGTAGAAGAAAAAATTCAAAATTTCAATAACGCATCAGACAGGTTACTCAAAATTAACGCCCACATGGCTTTTACAATTATTCGTTTTTGTCTATTTGTCCCTAAATTTACTTATATTTTACGATGTTGTCAACTGTGGAAACACAGTGAGCTGCTTATGGGCTTAGACAGCATTGTAAAAAACACTCTGGTTTCGGTCTTGAATGTTGATATGGATGACAGGACGTGGTCGCAAGCCTCTCTACCTGTGCGCTTAGGAGGTTTAGGGATACGCAAAATTTCGAGTGTTGCATTACCGGCATTTTTGTCCTCTGTACATGGTACACATAAATTAATAGAAAAAATTCTTGCTCCATCTTTAGGTACTTTCGAAGTAGCCCATTTGTCTGAGGCCAAGAATGCCTGGGGGTTGGCTTGTCCAAATTCTGATTTCCCGGTGGTTCTTTCCTCACAGAGGCTGTGGGACCGACCGCTCTGCGAACTAGCACGGAAAAATCTTTTAGATACGTGTCCTAGCGTCGCTGATCGTGCTCGGCTTCTCGCAGTCTCTGTGTGGGAGTCAGGACTTTGGTTACAGGCCATGCCTTCTTTCAACACTGGTAACCTTTTAGATCCGACTACTTTTCGTTTAGCTATCAGCTTACGTTTGGGCGCAAGATGCTGTGTGGCCCATCGCTGCCAGTGCAGTACCGCAGTTGACCAGCTCGGTCATCACGGTCTCTTGTGTTCAAAAAGCACTGGCCGAATTTCGCGCCACGCTAGTCTTAATGACATCATTCGCCGGGCTTTTACCACCGCCAATGTTGCAGCCATTCTCGAACCGAATGGTCTCATGCGTGACGATGGTAAAAGACCCGACGGAATGACTCTGGTTCCCTGGAAGATGGGGCGGCCTTTAGTGTGGGACGCTACTTGCGTCGATACTATGGCGCCGTCACACCTTCCCGAGACACACGTTAGGGCCGGCGCCGCGGCTAATTCTGCTGAGCAGCTAAAACGGCGCAAATATAGTAATCTCGGTAGCGGTTACATATTTGAGCCGTTTGGTGTTGAGACCCTGGGTCCGTGGGGACCGAGAGCTCATCGCGTTTTCCAAAGTCTATCAGAGCGCCTGGTCGATACGACGCGTGACCAAAATGCTGGCACTTATTTGGCCCAACGCATCAGCATTGCAATTCAACGTGGCAATGCGGCCAGCATGTTGGGTACGCTACCTACCGGTAGTAGGCTGGAGCACTTGGACTGTCTATAGGCCATCGCGGTTATTATACAGTCCATAAGTGTTCTTTGTAGTAGGTAGTGTAGCTAGTTTAGTTTAGTTTAGCTTAGTTTAGTTTAGTTTAGTTTAGTTTAGTTTAGTTTTTATTATTGTAGTAGTTAGCTTGAGTAATAAAGGCAATTTGCCCGTTAAAAAAAAAAAAAAAAAATCTAAAGGTAAACATAGTCGGACGTAAACATAGTAGTAAGAAAACATGTATGTACCACCTAGTTTTAGAATATCGTAATATTAACTTATCTTCTACATTCTCATCACCTACAATACCCATCCAACTAAAATCAACAATCACTTAAATATACCTACTGTGGCTTAACCACCGACTTGGATATAATTACTTACTTATTAGTTTTATAGCGTTTATAAGCCCTTATAGCACGGGCTGACGCGTTTGGGAGCGGAGGTGTCGGGGAGCGCCCGGCGGTAGTAGCAACTACCGGCGAAGACTGTTCGCCCTGACTTTCTACCTCCCCCGCTGAGTCCGACATCTCTTCTCCCGCCGCGTCCTCGAACGTATCGTCAGCATCGCTAGCCGGTTTCAGGTTCGTCTCGTCTGTGTTGGTTGCGTTCAAATTTGGTCTAGATAAGGAATACCTACTCTTTCGCCTGAGTGGTATCATTTGATCTAGATGCCTACGCCATTCTAACCCATTACCTACATCAACTCTATACGACACTGGCCCGGTTTTCTCAGTAACTTTGCCTTCGACCCATTTTCGAGATTTCTCTGAATAACCGCGAGCGAGCACCGGGTCGCCGACTTGGATCTCTCGGTCTCGGCCCGGTTTGTTGGCGACCTGGCAGTCCTGCGCTGCGCGCACGACGGCCCCCACGTCCGGCTGCAGCGCATCCAGGCGCCCACGCAGCCGTCGACCCAACAACGCTACAGCCGGCGGGACATTTGTTGTTGCATGCTCCACGTTGCGATATTGGAACAAAAATCTGCTAAGCGCCTGAGAAACATTTTCGCCTTCGTGTAAAGCTCTTTTAATTACCTTTTTAATGGACTTGACCGCATTTTCTGCCGCCCCATTCCCTTGCGGCCTGTACGGTGCTGACGTCACGTGCTTAATACAATTTTTTACACAATATTCTTTAAAATCAATTGACAACAAGGGGGGTCCATTATCCGTGACCAATTGCGACGGCAGACCGAATCTCGAGAATATCGACCTAAACACCGCTATAGTGGATTCGGCGTCAGTGCGATTCATTGCCACCGCTTCAATCCACTTCGAGTGTGCATCTATTAAGATCAAGTACTTCTTACCTCCACATTCTGCAAAGTCGGCGTGAATGCGTTGCCACGGGCTCTGGGGGAACTCCCAAGGATGTAGGGAAGCTCGCGGTGGTGCGTCGCGCACCGCGCGGCACGTTTCACACGACCGGCACACGTTTTCGATCTCCTGATCTAGGCTGGGCCAGTACACATAGCTCCGCGATAAATTTTTCATTTTATTCACCCCTAAATGCCCTTCATGGATTTCCTCCAGCACCCGAGGCCGTAACGATGGAGGCACGATCACTCGATATTTGTAAATAAGGCATCCTAATTCAACCAATATTTCTTGTTTACGAGCGTAATAAGGTTTCATTTGCTCCTCGCAATTGGTCCCCGACGGTGGCCATCCAAACATCACAAACCCCTTAATCTTACTTAACAAGACATCATTCGCGGTGGCCTCACTAACTTCTTTAAAATTTACGGGCATCCCTTCCATGACTAAATTGACATACGTGATAGATTCTATAGCCGCGGGGCGTCGCTCGTACGGGAGAGGTAAGCGTGAGAGCGTATCAGCCGGTCCGTTATCCTTTGACCTCACAAACTCCACCGAAAAATCGTATGCCGCTAATCGCGCTGCCCATCTTTGAAGTCGGCTCGCGGCCGTTTGCGGAATTCCTCCCTTCTTGTGAAGTACCTATGTCTTACGATACAACCTACTTGCAAGATCTCTATGGCTGATGATATACTTGTGAAGTAACTTTTACGTTTGACTAATGTACCTTTCAGAATTCTATTAATTGTATTTCCATTTATTTAATTATATCTATTTAAAACTACCTCAGCACACGTTTCTTTATATGGTAGCAGAGAATAAAAATAACGAGAAATATGTAAAATCCATTATCGATCGAAAATGTCAAGTTCGAGAATCGACCCTCTTACGAGAGAAAATTATGATACTTGGGTGATACAGGCTGAGGCTATTTTAATTAAACAAAAACTATGGAAATATATCGAGGCTCCCCCGAACGCTGATACTGCGGCTGACAAAGAAGGAGACAAACAGGCAAGGTCTGAACTAATACTGATAATCGCTCCTTCTGAGCTCAAACAAATTAAAAACTGCACTACTGCAAAGGCATTATGGGATAAGCTGAAAGAAACATACGCCAGTAAGGGACCAGCACGAAAGGCGTCTCTACTAAAGCAGCTCATATTAACTAGACTAGATGGACAAGATGTACGGAGTCACCTAGATAAGTTTATGGACACTGTAGATAAACTGGCTGACATGGACGTACAAATTAACGAGAATCTGCTAACGATAATGATGTTATACAGTCTATCAGCAGAATACGATAACTTCAGGGTCGCTATTGAGTCACGAGACACTCTTCCGAAGCCAGACGAGCTTAAAATTAAAATTATCGAAGAATCTGAAGCACGACATAGCCAGAATATAATGAAAACCGAACCTGAATTCTCATTGCCAGAAGAGGCTTTGTACGCGGCATGTAAGATATGCAAACAAAGAGGTAACATCTTTAAACGCAAGAATCATAAAATATGCACAGACTGCTGGAGAAAAAACAAAGAGAAGCCTAGCAACAATAAAAATAATTCAAATTCAACCAAAAATCATTTTGCTACGCATTGTCTCCTCACACAAAACAAGAATCCCGTAGACAACACATGGGTCTTGGACAGTGGCTGTACGTCGCATATGACATATCAACAAAATTTATTTAAGACCATAAAGAGTACATCCAGGAAACTCAACTTCGCGACAGAAGAACATACGGCAGAAATTAAAGGAACAGGTACAGTCTCATTTACAACAAAAAATGGTGATGGCACTGCATTGACACATCTACGAGACACACTATACGTACCTAGCCTGGCCATAAACTTGATGTCCGTCGGCAAGATAACAGATGCTGGCTGCTCTGTTTTGTTTACCAAAAATAAAGCGACGGTCAACAATACTAAAGCTGGAATAACTCTCACGGCACATAAACACGAAGATGGTCTTTACTACATCGAACCTAAACACGAGCGTAACAACCTGGCCAATGATAACGATGATACGACTCCAACCACTACTAAAAAGGGGCATTCATCAAACATCTACGACTGGCACAGAAAACTTGGTCACATGAACGCCAAAGATCTGAAATTAGCGCTGAAACACGAGAACTTAATTGGATTGAACTTTGATGCATCTGAAACTTTGCCAGAATGTGAAACCTGCATACAAGCAAAACTGCATCGTGTACCTGCTCCCCGTGATAAAACAACTCAACGAACAACAGAACGCCTAGAAATCGTTCATAGCGACGTGTGTGGACCTGTAAGAACGCCCACAGTAGGCGGAAACAAGTACTTCGTCACCTTTATTGATGACTACAGTCGATACTGTCGAGTATTCATGATTAAAAACAAAAACGAAGTCTTAGATAAATTCAAAGAGTTCAAGGAGTTAGCGGAGACGCACACAGGTAACAAAATCAAGTTCTTACAATCAGATAATGGCACAGAGTACGTGAACAAGGAGTTTGACGCATATTTAAAACGATGCGGTATACAACGAAGGCTCACCGCACCCTATACCCCGAACCAAAACGGAGTTGCAGAACGTAAGAACCGTACCCTCGTGGAGAAAGCGAGAGCAATGATGATTGACGCACGGGCACCATTAAAGTTCCGGGGCGAGGCAATTTTTACTGCGAACTACCTATCAAACAGGAGCATAAATAACGCCATTCAGAACCAAACGCCATTCGAACGATGGGTTGGTAGAAAGCCATGTATAAATCATCTGTACGTATTTGGGTGCAAGACCTATGTTTTAATAAAAGGGAAAAACGGTCACAAATTTGCACCAAAGGCAATTCCTGGAATGTTTGCAGGTTATTCTGAAACGTGTAAAGCTTTTAGAATCTTTTTACCATCGAAAAACAGCATTACGATTTCAAAAGATGTAAGAGTTATGAAGACAATGTTCTACGATGAACAGAACAAAAACGAACTCTCCAAAATGTTTGACAATGAAGAGGTTCTACACAAACAACCTATGCAAACTTCAAAACATAACCAAGTAGTTATTACATTTAACAATGACAATCAAGGAGAACAGCAATCTGACACTGACACTGACGACGAAACGTTGCAACAGACATCAATCGACAGAACAACAAGTCAACAAATGGAACAGAGGCTAAATAGTGAAAGTGATTACGAATCTCTTTCCGGCTCTTTCGTTGAAGATGACGATTCTGTAAATAGTGCTGATGAAACAGTCGTACCAGTTGAAACAAGGTCTTTGAGAGACAGGTCTAATATCACAGCACCTAATATGCACCTATGATTTTATTTTGGCAGCAGCTGAAGAAATTGAGAACCTTCATAAGCCAAAAGAACCTGTGACCTTTAAAGAAGCTGTTGATTCTCCGGATAAACATAAATGGCAAGAAGCCATGCACAACGAAATAACTGCATTAAAAGAAAATCATACCTGGGATCTAGTGGATTTACCCAAAGGACGAAAAGCCTTACCCTGCAAATGGGTCTTCAAGGTAAAAATGAACCCTGATGGTTCCGTCGAGAGGTATAAAGCCAGGATGGTTATTAAAGGCTACTCTCAGCAACCTGGAGTAGATTATGACAAAATGTTCAGTCCAGTAGTACGTCTGAGCACGGTTCGAACACTGCTAGCCATAGCTGCTCGCGAGAACCTACAGCTGCGACAGTTTGACGTGTCAACTGCTTTCTTAAATGGTACCGTAAAGGAAGAAATATTTATGAAACAACCTGATGGTTTTCAGGATGGTACGAAACGAGTCTGTAAGCTAAAGCGCAGTCTCTATGGACTGAAACAAGCGCCACTTTGTTGGAATGCTTGCATTGCCGAATTTTTGGAAAAATCTGACTTTCAACAGAGCGAAGCAGATCCATGTCTATATGTTCGAGTCAGAGGGCAATCTAAAGTTTTCATTGGTCTATACGTTGATGATGGACTTGTAGCGTACAATACGACACGTGCAGGTGATGAATTTATTAAAGAGTTACAATCTCGATTTAAAATTACCACTAAACCTGCATCATACTTTCTCGGAATGGAAATAAACGTGCGCAAAGACAAGAGCATTACATTATGTCAACAGGCTTACACAAAGAAAGTTTTAGAAAAGTATAAAATGACCAATTGTAAATCGGCACCAACGCCTATGATAAAAGAAAATGATATGGGAGAGAAAGAGAACGCTTATGAAAATTTTCCCTATCGACAAGCTGTGGGTGCTTTGGCATATTTATCAGTAGGCACAAGGCCTGATATTTCTTATGCCGTAGGTGTAGCATCTCGAAGCCTTGGAGCACCTACAAAGAAAGATGTCATGCTAGTGAAACGCATCTTCCGTTATTTGAAGGGAACCCAGCAGAACGGTCTGACCTTTGTGAAAAAGTCGCCTCCACACTTAATATGTTACAGCGACGCAGATCATGCAGGAGACCAGAGCTCAGGAAGATCGACATCTGGAATTGTGTGTTTGTTCTCTGGAGCTGCTATTAGCTGGAGAAGCCAAAAGCAAACGACTGTCTCCATATCTTCAACTGAAGCGGAAATCATAGCAGCTAGCGAATGTGCGCAAGAGATTATATGGTTAAATCGCCTGCTTAACAACCTGATGAAAACTGAAAAACCATTGTTGCATTTAGACAATGAATCAGCTGTTAAACTTGCACATAATCCTAAATATGAATATCATAAGCGCACCAAGCACATAAAACTGAAGCATTTCTTCGTCAGAGAATGTGTTATTAACGGAGACTTAACTGTCGAGCAAGTTTCCTCGGAGCTGCAGTTGGCCGACATGCTCACGAAACCACTGTACGGTCCTAGACTGCAAGAGTTGAGTTCCAGAATGGGACTGAAGAATTTATCTTAAAATTCTTGAAAATTTCCGAGGATGTGAAGTACCTATGTCTTACGATACAACCTACTTGCAAGATCTCTATGGCTGATGATATACTTGTGAAGTAACTTTTACGTTTGACTAATGTACCTTTCAGAATTCTATTAATTGTATTTCCATTTATTTAATTATATCTATTTAAAACTACCTCAGCGCACGTTTCTTTATACTTCTCCCCAAAGATGTAACTTAAGGGCTGATGATCCGTCCGCAATACAAATCGCCGGCCATATAAATACTGGTGATGTTTTGTGATACCAAAAAAAATCGCGAGTGCCTCCTTATCGAGTTGGCTGTAATTTTTTTCAGCCGAATTGAGTGTCCTTGAGACACAACTGACCGGTCGTTCACTTCCGTCTGGGTAAACGTGAGCCAACACCGTGCCTAGCCCGTACGCTGAACTATCCACCGCCAGTACGAGCGGCCGCCCCTCCTCGTAGTGCGCTAGTACCTTCTCACTTGACAACACTTGTCTGGCTTCATTGAATGTACTTTCGCACTCAGAGTCCCATTTCCAACTTGCCCCTTTTCTTAGTAGCGCATGTAATGGATGTAATAATATGCTCAAATTTGGAATAAATTTTCCGTAATAATTAAGCATTCCAAGAAAACTTTTTAATTGTGTCACGTCGATCGGTCGCGGGGCATTGAAAATGGCCTCTGTTTTTTTTGGATCGGGATGCAAACCGGTTTTATCAATTATAAACCCGAGATACTTCACACTTTTTTGCAAGAAAGAACACTTATCAAACTTAACAGTAAATTCCATATTACGTAACCGTTCAAATACCGCCCTTAAATTATCTATATGCTCCTTTCTTGTAGGACCCGTCACGCAAATATCGTCCAAAAATACGACTGTATTTGGAACGCCCTTTAGGGTTTCTTCCATCACTTTTTGGAATTTCTCCGGTATGCATGACAAACCAAATGGGGTACGGCTATAAGCAAACGTGCCAAGGTGTGTGGTGATGGCAGTATACTTTTGGGACTCTTCTGTGAGCAAAAATTGTTGATAGCTATTTTTTAAATCAATTTTGGAGTACTCCTCCCCCGCACTAAGCGTTGCAAACAATTCTTCAATACGGGGAAGAGGGTACGGATCGCGTTTCAGCTTAGGATTAATAGTTATTTTATAGTCCCCACAAATTCTAATATCACCACATTCCTTTATTACCGGCACAACCGGGGTACCATACTCCGAAGAATCGACCCGGTAAATAGTGCCCTCCCGCTCGAGCCGCTCAAGCTCAGCCTCGACTCGGGCCCGCAGCGCGAGCGGCACGGGACGCGCACGCACGTACACTGGTGACGTATCCGTTAGCTGCAGTTGAACGGTCCGCTTACAAGTTCCGAGCTTATCAGTAAACACTTGCGGAAACTCGCTAATTAATCGATTCACGGATGGGTCGTCACTAGTTGCAATCCGGTCCTGAATCTCATTTAACTTAATGACAATCTTATTAATTTTTAAAGTGCGGACCCACTCTCTTCCCAGCAAGGGTCGTCCTCCGTTACGAATGACATGTAAATCACACTTATTCACCACGACGTCTCCGAGAACTAAATCTACCGAGATTGAACCTAGCGACTCCATACGTGAACCGACGTAACTGCGTAAGTTTAAATTATCCGGTTTAATCACTTTATGTGCAAAGTTACGCCGATAAAAAGTCTCGTTAATAGTGGAAATCCTACTTCCGGTATCAACCTCGAACTCAAGCGGTTGGCGGTCTACTTGAACAGTGATAATATATGGTTCATCACCTGTGCCGTCCACCTGAATGTTGTAAAAATCTTCACAGTCGTCGTTGTCACTTACGTAATTCTGCTGGCCGCTCGGCCGGCCTTTAGAACGCACCTCCTTTCACATAGCTTTTAAGTGCCCGCGTACACCACACTCATCACAATTATATTGGGCATACCGACACTTGTCCGAGCGATGCGATTTGCCGCACCGCCAGCAGCTGCGGCGGGGCGCGGCCGCAGCACCGCTCGGCCCCGGCCGCGCCGCTCCTGCAGCGCGCCCTCCGTAGGCATTGTTGCCCGCGCGCCTTGCGTTCGCCTGGTGCAGGCCTTCGTCCGCGCCGGAGCCACCTCCGCTGAGGGCGGCGCTTGCGCCCACTGCTGCCGTGGCCGCGCTCATCTCCGCGTGCCGCTCAGCCGCTTCCAGCGCCAGAGCCAGCTCAACCGCCTGCTCGTATCGAACGTTTCTTTCGGCAAAAATACGCGAGCGCATCGCCTCGTTCGACAATCCTGACACAAACTGGTCGCGTAAGTTTTCTTCTAAAGTCGTTCCAAAATTACAAGTAGTCGCTAGATGTTTAAGAGTTTGTAAATACTCCGTAAGTGATTCGCCGCCATGTTGTCTGCGCAAACGAAATACGTGACGTTCAGCGATCTCGGACCGCTGGGGCTCCAAATGATCCGATACCAGTTTCACTAACTCGTCAAACGATTTGGACTCTGGGTGCTCCGGCGAACACAAATCACACATCAGGGAATACGTTGCTTCCCCGACCATCGTTATTAACAACGACACACACAGTTCTTTTTTTATTTCATTCAACAAAATGTACTGTTTTACGCGACGAATATACGCAGGCCATTGTTTTGAACTCAAGTCGAATGGGTCTAGTTTACCGATAGGCATTTTAAATTATAATTCACTTGATTTAACACTATAACAACACGCGTGAAATCGGCTCGTCGCCAATGGAACAACAATGAAAAGCCAAGGTTAGAGGCTGACTGATATAATTAAAGAAAGCACCTACCCACATACAAGAAGCTAAAACATAATAATACGAAACCTGACAATTATGATCCAAAACAAAGCCAAGGTATCCCGCAATGAAGTCAAAAAAAAACGAAAGAGTTTAGAGTTGTCAGTCAGTATCGTGACACATTTCCTTTAACCTGTGGTCTATGCTTGAAACAGTGACAGTGACAGATTTTAGCAAAAGCCAACAACTGGCGCCATCTATTGAGTCATGCATAAAATACAATTTCTTTTTTTTAATAAAACACCTCATTGGTCACAGTATTGGTCAATGTTTTTCGGTTTACAGTATGTAGAAAACATTGACGGAAGTGATCTCATAAATTTTATTGTTCAATAAAATTGAACGTTTAGGGGGGCCGAATCGGTTTCAATTCAAGTACTCGCGCCAAAAGCCAACTTTGCAGCCTTGTATAACAAATAACTATTTTTTTTTACGGGCAAATTGCCTTTATTACTCAAGCTAACTACTACAATAATAAAAACTAAACTAAACTAAACTAAGCTAAACTAAACTAAACTAGCTACACTACCTACTACAAAGAACACTTATGGACATAATAGCCGCGATGGCCTATAGACAGTCCAAGTGCTCGAGCCCACTACCGGTAGGTAGCGTACCCAACATGCTGGCCGCATTGCCACGTTGAATTGCAATGCTGATGCGTTGGGCCAAATAAGTGCCAGCATTTTGGTCACGCGTCGCATCGACCAGGCGCTCTGATAGACTTTGGAAAACGCGATGAGCTCCCGGTCCCCACGGACCCAGGGTCTCAACACCAAACGGCTCAAATATGTAACCGCTACCGAGATTACTATATTTGCGCCATTTTAGCTGCTCAGCAGAATTAGCCGCGGCGCCGGCCCTAACGTGTGTCTCGGGAAGGTGTGCAGGTGCCATAGTATCGACGCAAGTAGCGTCCCACACTAAAGCCCGCCCCATCTTCCAGGGAACCAGAGTCATTCCGTCGGGTCTTATACCATCGTCACGCATGAGACCATTCGGTTCGAGAATGGCTGCAACATTGGCGGTGGTAAAAGCCCGGCGAATGATGTAATTTATAACATTATGCTATATTGTAACTATTTTGCACTGTTATCCCCTTTCTTTACATAAAATATTTAAGATTCAGGAACACGGTATAGTAGCTACTTTGAATAGCTACATATTACTGATCTGTGGCTCCATCTGTATAGTCAATTTTTTTTTTCTCTAATCTGTGGGTAAACGTCTTTGGTTTTGACTTTGACTTTGACAAATTTTGACAAGTTGGAGTACTTCACTGTCGCTGTCAAAAACCTGTGTTGTTGGTTTTTTGTGGTTTTTACGTTTTCGTTTCGTTCGTCGTCGTCTGTCTATTTTCGTTTGGTTATGGTAGTTGATACTTTGATAATTGATGTAATAAATTCTTAGCGAATGCGGCATGCTGTTGCATGATGCAAAATACTCGAGTGCTCTTCCATAATAATGCGACATATGTGCGTGTGATAAATTCAAGCCTAGTCTCACAAAGTCCTAGACTCAGGCCCAAATTTTGTTAGTGAAGTGAATTTGTGAAAATTAGATGAGTTTTTACGCTAGCACTATCCCAAACATTACATGAAGTGCTGAGCTGCAGGTGGTTGACAATGGCAGGAGCTACTCTACCCGAAAGGGTAGCTCAGATATACTATACGTACGGGTTGTTCTGCTCATCGTATCCTGCTACCGCTATTACGGTTGCATTATCGGTCATACTGGTATGCTGGTAAGAATACCTACTATTTACTATACGTTTTCTAGTCACCGTACGTTTTTGGTAATTGGTTGAAAAAGAGCTTTGTCACTATCATTACTAGACATTTGGCTATTATTGTTATATATACTATAAAGGCAGACCAATATGTATAGAAAAAGTGACGTTATTAAATAGATACAGTAGTAACACTTGCTCACTATAAATTACTTCAATGCTATATTCATATTTTTCATATAGTACTTGTACATTAGGAAGAAGTCCTGCGCTTACCTACTAGCATAAAGAGTCATAATAGAATCATTTTAGCCTGAGCAGAGTTGTATGTGCTGCCTTTTACAGTAGTTAAGAATCTGTATCCATGCACTTAACGGTGTATTTTGGTATTATCGCTTTGCTTCCCATTCCAGGTGTGTAGCAGTGCTGTTGCACTGCTACACACCTGGAACGGGAAGGAATTTATTAAATTGTTTATAGGCAATTGCACTACATGGAAAGTGATGATGCTGTCTAAGATGGTGCATGCTTACCTAGAAGATACCTGTTCACTCTCGACTTGAAGACTCCCAGATCATAGTTAGCTGGAAACAAGGATGCCGGCAAGGTGTTCCACTCATTGGCTGTTCACACTAAAAAAGTGAATAGCATTCAGCCATATTGTTGCAATGGCCGTATAATTGATAAATAAATAAATAAATATGATAACATCTGGTGAAATGTTTTGGCCACATCTCACCTGATGTTATTTATTTATTTGTTTCACATTATATAAAAAGCACTTTTAAAACCATATCATATTATTACATAAGTTTGGATTATTGTTTGCAGCTATCCACTATTAAATGTGCCGCTACCAGGGAATATACCTATAGTTGTCAATATTCCACTGCGGACAGAAGCCCAGATGGGTGAATGCATCAGGCAGAAATGTATACACAGTAAGTTGTATTGATTCCTTCAATACCCTACTCATTAAAAAAAAAATGCCTGTATTGTTTATTGCAATTGTTATGTATTATATTGATGGGTAATAGTATATTTATTTTACATGTAGTAATGTAGGTACATGAATAAAGTTTAGTTTTGGAAATGAACTCAAATGGTGTTGTATCTTTTATTGGCGACTGCGTAAATAAATTGCAATTGCGATAAAATGGCATTCAATTTAACGAATATTGTGTTGCCTGGGAAGTTTAACGCGAAAACTGATGTGTGAAAATAAATATGTATCCGAGTGTTACTCATGAGAATTTTAATACTAAAATAACTGATGTGTGGTGTGATTATAAAGAACAGTTACTATGTGCGCTCAACGCGGCGGGACTCGTGGAACAGGACGATGCGAAGTCGCGATCATTGTTCCTGTCTCAGTGCGGGAAGGACACATACGCTCTAATTGCATCACTTTTAGTGCCATTACGCCCTACACAAGTGAATTTTAGGGACATATTGAGTGTCTTAGACAAATTTTATGAACCAGTACGGTTAGCACGGCCGGTAGACAAAACTGTCTTTCTCCTGTTTTACTCCATGCAAGTATGAAGAAAGTGACGTAAAACGGGGAAAGACAATTTTGTCTACCGTCCATGCTAACCCAGCTGAGGTTAATGAAATTTTACAAGCGGGTAAATTTCATAAACGTGTGCAATTGCAAGGGCAAAGCGTGCAAGACTTTGTGGCCGCGATAAGTAATTTGTGTGCTAAGTGCAAGTTCATGGACATTAAGCGCCAATTACGAGACAGACTTGTTTTGGGAGTGCGTGATGAACGTTTACGGCGGGAGTTGTTAAAAACTAAAGACCTCACATATGAGATGGCTGTACAAATGTGTCTAAATCACCAAGCATCTTGTCAAGATATGTATCCTGGTCCAAGCACTGATAATTTAGTATCCGGTCATGCTCCTGAGCCAATGGATATTGGAAGAATAAAGTCAAATGAATGCAGACATTGTACCCGTGTGCATAAACCAGGTGAACGGTGTACCTTTATGAAAGCAAAGTGCTTCAAATGTCAGAAGTATGGGCACATAGCAAAAGCCTGTGATAAGAAATCCAAGCTACACCAAGTGGAAGATAAACAAGAGACTGCATCTGAAACTGAAGATATGATGGGTGTCTATGGGTGCTCAGACAGTTATCAACCCCCAATATTAGCAGAATTAATTATCGATGGAGCAAGTTTGAGGATGGAAGTCGATTCTGGGGCATCTCGCAGTATTATATCAGAGAAGACTTTCAAGAAGTTGTGGGTGACACCCCCATTACTTCAGGAGACTCCGGTGAAACTTATTACATGGACTCGAGACCCATTGAAAGTATTAGGTCTGGCAAATGTATGTGTATCATTGGGCGAGAAAGAGGCTCAATGTGAACTATTGGTCGTGTCTGGCGATGGGCCTAGCCTTTTGGGTCGCAGTTGGTTTAAACCATTAGACCTTCAAGTGACAGGGTTATACTGGGCCAAAAAAGATTTGATGCCTTTTATGAATAAATTTCCTGATTTATTCAAAGAAGAATTGGGTGTATACAATGGTCCTGAAGTCACACTGCACCTACGTCGATAGTTACCCGCTTCCGACGTCTGTGGAAGCTTTTGTGAAGCTAAGCGCAGGCAAAGTTTTTAGTAAACTTGATTTGAAGCAAGCTTACACACAATTAAAGGTGGATGATAAAGCGGCCAAGCTGTTAACGTTGAATACACCTATCGGACTCATGAAAGTGAATCGCCTAGCATTTGGCATTAGTGCGGCGCCGTGTATTTTCCAAAGGGTCATGTCAACCGCGTTGGCAGGGATGGATGGTGTGGCATGCCTGCTTGATGACGTGGCAGTGGCTGGTGCGACGTTGGAAGAGCATAATCTGAGACTTCATCAAGTGATGCAGAAGCTCAATGAGATGGGATTCCGACTAAATAGCAACAAATGTATTTTTGCTGCCAATAGTATCACATTTCTGGGACACATGATTGATGGCGAAGGTCTTCACCCAGCACCTGCCAAAGTTAAAGAAATCCAAGAAAAGCCGGCACCCACTAATAAGGAAACGTTGCGTGCCTTCCTTGGCCTCTATAACTTTTATCAAAAGTTTTTGCTGGATAGAGCTACCGTACTGGAGCCCTTGTATCGATTGCTTGAGTCGAAAACACCATGGATGTGGAGCGAACGCGAGCAAGCAGCGTTCGAAAAAGCTAAACTCTTGCTGTCGTCAGATCTCACATTGGTAGGTTATGACTTGAAAAGAGAGTTACTGCTTATCTGTGACTCATCTTCGTATGGAGTGGGCGCTATAATAGCACATGTGATGGATGACGGATCTGAGAGACCAATCATGATGGCGTCGCGAACTTTACAAGACTATGAGAGGCGGTATGGACAGATTGATAAAGAAGCGTTGGCTGTGGTATTCGGATTGACGAAATTTCACGAGTTTTTATTGGGTCGTAGATTTTGTATCGTGACTGATCACAAGCCACTGGTTGGCTTATTTAATCCAGCGAAACCAATACCCGACCAGATCTCTCCAAGAATGCTGCGATGGTCTTTGAAGCTATCGTGTTATGATTACACTATCCGACACAGACCAGGCAAATCAATCGGCAATGCGGATGCATTAAGTAGGTGGACTGCACCGGCTACTGCAACAGTAGCGGCCGAGTCACTCAAAGAAGTATTGTTGTTGAAGGAACAACCTAGTGGCTGGAATCTAGACGCGGAAAGAATCGCTGCAGAAACAATTAAGGATCCGTTGCTGAAAAAAGTTACCTTCCATGTACATCATGGTTGGCCGAACAAGGTTACAGACCCAGCCTTACAGCCGTTTTGGACCAGGAGAGAGGCTCTTTCACTTAATAAAGACTGTGTATTATGGAGCAACAGAGTCATAGTACCTACCAAGTTACAAGAACAGGTATTGAACATTTTACATGCTCCTCATGCGGGCATAGTCCAAACGAAGGCGTATGCGAGAGGCTATGTGTGGTGGGTCAACATGGACACTCAGATAGAGCAGATTGTCGCCAGCTGTGAGCAATGTCAGCTAGTAAGAAACAATCCCCCTAGAGATCCGCAGACCTGGATTATGCCAGAAAAGCCATGGAAGAGAGTCCATATAGACTTTGCCGGCCCTTTTCAAGGAAAAACATTTTTTGTTTTGATTGACAGCCACAGCAAATGGATCGAAGCAGACATTATTAACTCGATGAGCAGTGGTGCTGTAATAACTCTGCTGAGAAGAATTTTTGCTTCACAAGGGATACCTGAAGTGATTGTATCAGACAATGGGAGAGCTTTTACGTCTGAGGAGTTTGAGAGTTTCTTGAGGAAGAACGGGATAAAACACCTTCTCTCCCCACTATACCACCCGGCGACAAACGGCCAAATAGAGAGAGCTATACAAACATTGAAGAATAAAATTAAGAAAATGGATTTAAATTTACCTTGGAGTGAGAAATTGAGCAAGGTGCTTTATTACATGCGCACAGTGCCGAATAGCTGTACAAACAGAACACCGGCGGAGATGCTCAACGGCCGAAAATACAGAACGGCGATATCCACACTTCATCCTGACTCCGCACCCAGCCGTGGTGAGCAGCAGCTGGAGGCGGCGGCGCAGCGCGCGCCGACTAGGGCTTTCGAAGTGGACCAGCCGGTCCTGATTCACATGTATGGCCCAGGGGAGAAGTGGCGGAGGGCCACTGTAGAGTTAGTAGAAGGTCCAAGCTCATACAGGGTGAGAACGGAAGATGGAGAATTACATCGCCGCCACGCTGATCAGATGCTAGCTAGAACGGTTCATACCGAGACGAGGATGTCTGAGAATAGAGCTCTGGAAGAGACAGACTCTGGAACATCTGATGATGCACTGATTGAGATACCACCTCCGGAGATGTGGTCGGACATTATAGGCATACCCAATTGCTCAGCATAAAATAATAAATTTTGTAAATTGTTCCAAAATATTTAAAGTAATTTCAAATGGTTGTTTAAATTTAACTTCAGAGATTTTGATTTGATTGTACTATGTGTTTATGTATTTATAAAGGGGAGATATCTTATGTATTATATTGATGGGTAATAGTATATTTATTTTACATGTAGTAATGTGGGTACATGAATAAAGTTTAGTTTTGGAAATGAACTCAAATGGTGTTGTATCTTTTAGCAATGTCTGTAAAAGTCAATTTCAGTGTTCCTAATGTAAGTATAATTAATTTATTTGCTTAATATTTATTAACACAATCCATTTGCCTTTTTTTTCCTTCATCCATCAATATTAGTAGTAGGAAAAATAAAATATGTATGTTAACATTAACAAGAACCTCATGAGAACATAAGTTTTTTGGTAACCATTAAATACTCACAGAGACATGTTAATTGAATATGCACAATCACTCTGGCCAGGTTGACAGCTGCAGACTAACGGTTTTCCAATGTAAACCCTCACATAGGTACATAACATGCCTTCCCCTTGAGATAGGTCCATTTCGATAACACTTTCACATAATGTCTATTTACTTTTATTAACATTATTCACACAACATTCATTATATAGTTCTTATTAATTGTAACTTCTGCTAATTAATCTCTAAAAACAAGAAATACAATCATAGAATGTATTTTTAAGTGTAAACCACACGCTAGCAATATCTAGATAAAATATATTTAAAATTCCTAAAAATCCAGCCCATTCCTAGTAGCTGTAAGTTTTTTAGGACTATCATACATATTTACTAAGCAGCTGCGGCAACCTCTATAATAGAACCTGTGTTACACAGGTGAACTGTCTATATTATATTCTTAAACTCTATAAAAATATCTTTAATGATGAATACACTGATACACCTCAAGCGGGATGTCAGTGCAGGGTGTAGAATACAATATAATACCCTGAAGTACCCCCCACCTCAATGTAGAAATTATATGAATGAACTTTTATCATACATGTATCATATATTTGATCAATATGTGTATTGCTCAGAGGTGGCCCTTGCAACATTCAAACTGACCCCGGTTTGAATCCTCCTCGCCCCTGCACCAATAGCTCATCAATTTATGTGTGGAATTTGCACTTACTTTCGCAACAGTGAAGAAAAACATAGCTCAAGAATCACAAAATTCGAGAATTGTTTTATTCACCTCACTAAATTTAGTGAAATAAATAAATCAATCAAAAAATCAAATTAAGTGTCCTCTACCAACCTCCACTTTGCTTCTTTTAGTTGATATGATCTAATTAATCTCTGTGAAAGAAAGCATGCCCTCGCAGCAGGAGCAAATTGGGCTGGTGGCAATATAAAAGTATGCACATGTGAAGCCAGTGCCCTATGCTGAGTTAGTCTTCAATACTCTTGACCCAGTTGAGTTCGGAGCAGTGTCAATTCAGCCTATTATATTGCATAACAATAGTGTCAAGTGTCACTGACATCATTGAATGCAGTGTGGTACTTTTTTTCTATATGCTACATATCATTGGTAACTAGAACTTATTGCAGAGGTATTTAGTAATGTGCATTAATATGCATTCTCTCAATAAAATGTTGGGTACATCTATAACAGTTTGGAGACTTGAATCCTGGTACAGTTTCCTTGGGCCATATTAGTCAAAAAAGCAAAGAATTTATTGCTAATAGCCTATTATTATAACTCTTAGAATTATCAAATCGAAATGGCAATGGCAGGCCACATTGCTTGTAGAACTGACAACCGATGAGGAAAAATGGTTCTCCAGTGGCAACCACGAACCGGAAGACGTAGCTATGCCATGAACTAGGTGGATGTATGACCTGGTCAGGACCGTGGGGAGCCGAGGGATGCAAGAGGCAAGCAGACGTCCAAAGTGGTGCTCTATGGGGGAGTCCTATGTTCAGCAGTGAACGTCTTCAGGCTGATGATGATGATGAGCCTATTATTAGCACTTTATCACTGAACATCCAGTGATAAGGGTAACTCATATTTGTGTTGTGAAAAAGTAGTGATAGCCCAGTGTGTGGACTGAACACAATATTATTATTCTTAACCTATTTTGAGTGATAACAAATCAATTATGGCTGAGATTATTATTTAAAAATGGATATAGGTGTGTGGTTTAATATGTTTTAGTGCAATTTAGTCCTGTGTAAACAAAAACTATGATATATGTCATGTGCTCGCGACCAGATTGGTTAAGACATATAAGCAGGGCATGAGTTTGAATATTGACATGTATAATAAACTACCTTTGGAAGTGACTAAATTACCTTAACGAATTTATGACGAAAAGCTGGAAAGCAGGAATGTTCATTTAGTAAACTGCGTCTGTTAGGTAATTATATGACATAATAATTATTTGCTGTAAGTTTATCTCTCAAACATTTTTGATGGTTGGATTTTTACCATGTAATCATGACAATTGGAAGTCTAATATTAGTTTATGCCTACCTACATACTTAATATATTTAATAAAAAATTTAATGTATTGAATTTGGACATGCCAAATATAACGAACTATGTTATAAGATGGTGAATTATAAATAAATAAATATAATTATTGTTGTTATGTAAATATTTTCAAGTTCATTATTTTACTATTGGCTGCTTCAATCAAGTATACCCTGATCGAAGACTGGCTGTGCCCTGTGATTTTATATGATCAGACTGTCCCACAGGCACATACAAAAATCAATAAAACCGACATAGTATTCTTCTCTTGAGAAAGTGTTTGGCCAAGGAAAATGCAAGAATGTTTTATTATATGACATGTTCGCTCATTGGTCCAACGCTTTCTCAAGATAAAAGATAATAACTGTTATTATAGTTCATGCTTATGCTATGCATAAAGTACCTTGAATACCAAACGTCAACATCCATTCTGCTATTTCAGCTCCAAGCTAACTAACTATACATGCACATCAGCGTAAGTGGTTATATTCTCTTTGCATGCACACATACACTTTCTCATTTATATTATAAAATAGTTTAAATAAATGTAGGTCTTTATTGTTCCTGATTCAATTTTGCATTTTAACCCTCTTATTCATAATTTCCCCATAAACTAAAATGTTTTGTCTGTTGCATGTGAATAGGTTTAGCACACTGATTTCTATTATACTAGTACGCTAGAGAGACGATATAGTACAAAAATTGAGAATTGCTGGTGCCGGTTTGAAGCGCCAATCCGAGCGTCCTGAGAACTATAATTGGCTAAAACCAAATGTCCTCAGTCAATATAGGTCATTATGAAGTCCAGCGTATTAGTATAGTAGAGGTCAGTGGTTTAGCATGAGTGCTTTTGAATAAAGAAGCTATATATATATATATATATATATATATATATATATTTTGTTGCAGATGGACCATCTCAACTAGATCTCCTATACAATGAGACTCAAAAACTGCCTTATGTATGGGCAAAGGACAAACCGTTGCTGTATGTGCACCAAATTATTATGAAAATAGGTAAGTATAATAATAAAATTACTAACTAAAGTGATCGATATAGCTCTTACAATTAGCAAGTTGAAGTGGCAGTGGGCAGGCCACATCGCTCGTGGAACTACAACCGATGGGAAAGAAAGGTTCTCGAATGGCGACCATGAACCGGAAGACGCAGCGTAGGTCGGCTTCCACTAGGCGAACCGTCGATCTGGTGAAAGTCACGGGGGGCCGATGCATGGAGGTAGCGAGCAGCCGCTCAAAGTGGCGCTCTCTGGGGGAGGCCTATGTTCAACAGTGGCCGTCTTCAGGTTGTTGATGAATAATAAAATAGTAACAGCTTCATCACAACGTAATAAAGATAACATACAGTAGTGTACCTTGTAGTAATAAATCAAGATGAACTACCTATTAATTAAAATACGTCTACTGTTCTTTTAACAAAATAAGTGAGAGCAAACCCACGGTACACAGATGGCTTGTAATGACGCAACAACCATTGTACAGTATAGGTGTAATTTTCTTATTGGTTATTTGATGAACCAACTGAAATACCCAAGTTTCCTTAACAATGCTCGTAGATAATCAATTTATGGCTGCAAATAGTGATTCACTGTAACATTGTTATCAGCGTCTGCAATTATAGATTACTAAGGTTTCTGTGGGTTTGATATAGAAAAGCTTATACATTGTGGGAATTTACTAGTTATGTGTAATACTGAACCGTTCAATCCAGGTTAACATCAGCCGTATCATTATCGATTACTGCACTACTATCACGGGCAGTAGACATAATTATACTTCCCGTTTACTTTAATTGTAGTATCTAGGGATTAAAAACGGGAGTATTAAATAATACAAAACCTAGGGCATACTGTATGCCCTATGTTTTCATCGTATTCAGCGTAAGGCCGGGTTTTCACTGGGTAGAAAACATCTGCAAGAAGCCGACCGTCTATCAGCCTGTAGCTTGCAAATGTAAACTTCATTTAGTTTACACTTTCAAGATATAGTCTGACGGTCGGACACATCTTACAGAAGTTTTCTACCCAGTGGGAACACGGCCTTAGACATTAGACTTAGGCATTGCAAAAATTATATGTAGTGATATGTACAGTTGCATAGTTGTTAGCAGAGTGCCATATAATAATATAATTATGTTCTTATAACTGTTATCAGGGCACACCCGGTATTTAAGTAGACGATACCAAAAACACCACCAAACACTAAATTTCAATTGGTATTGAATAGAATTTAACTCCTCAATTGGTGTGGACGTAGAACTTGAGAGTCGGTTAGTATGCGGTTAGCTCTTCGAGTTCGTCGTTGTTTTGGTGTACGCACAGAATATAATAACAGTACTACGTATAGGCACACGTCTCGTATGCGAACGATATCGTCGCTGACCTTGACCATACACGCTTGTCTCTGATCGACACTGATAAAAGCACCTGTTCGCAATTTTTTTTATCAAGAATACCTATTCGATTCTTGTTACTTAATTATAAAATCATACCTTTCCTTCATCCATTATAGGTTAACCACGACTAGCCTCATGCATAAACGAAAAAGAAGGAAGGAACTACGTTGTATCATAAAACGTTCTTGTAACTCGTATACGTTCAAGAACAGCAGTAGTGCTTTGCTAAATTTCCTCTGATATTGCTAACTATTTGACCCACCCCGGCTTCGCAGGGGTTAATTGAAGCTTGCCTTCCTTCGCCGGCCCATCCATTCATCCTTTTCCCCTTTCCCTTCACTCTTCCCTTCGATGTGGTGTATAAATAAATAAATAATATACAAATAAAAATCTGCCCATTGCATGCATGCAAAAATTCGCACTGGGGTGTTTTGGAAAACATCCACAGTATTCTAAATGTTAATCTGAAAAATTAGCTATGACTATATCAAATTTTAGTGAAATCCTTTCAGTAGTTCCAGCTTGATGCCTGTTCAAAGGGACAGACAGCCAGACAAAAAATAAAAAATATATTGTTTCTATTTCTATATCGATTAAACACGATTGTAATGCAATCAAAATTTTCAAAAAATATTCAATATACAGATTTAAGCCAGTTACAGTTTTAATATATGTATGTATAGATATGACAGACTATTGCGCCATCAGTTACGTTTGGTGACATGCCCGACTCCTTTCACTAGAGAACCTGTTCGTGGGCTTGTTTACTTTTTAAGCGGTTGGTATCATATGAAAGATATTACATTGCTAGCCGAATAACTGCCAGATTGTTTTGATAACCTCGTAACTTTTAGAATCTTTTGGTGAGATAAATACCTCACGCCACTGCTTTTCTGATACCTATTAGTCATGCGTTATACAACACTATAGGCGGGCCCGGAACATCTACCTGCCAAGCCTGATGTTTGGTCTCACTATGCCTGAAATGTCAATAATAAAAAACGGGAATGTGTTAGAATTAGTATTCTGCAAAACCTTTTATGCAGCATTTACAAATTAAAAAGTATCGGTTCACGGAAAATCCCGGATGGCCAAACCTAAATGTATGACTAACACGGCTCATTTTTGAGCGCTATCGATGTTATCGCGGCCTGTAAGATAGTTGTAAATGTAAAATACTCTGTTCCGTCAAAAATTTGAGCCCGTGTCCCCTCTGTCACTGGCAATGTACAATTTTATAATATCTATACAATCAATCATGTTTTTCTATTTAGAAAAATATTACAATTACTACGCCACGCGGCTTTGCATAAAATCTCATTCAGAAAACTCAAAAACTTCCGCAATAATAATAATAACAACCTATTTATATCCAACCATAACATTTATAAAAAAGCTATCGTTTTAAACGCTCGCAACCTTTTCGTGCAGTATTTTGAACTTCATTTTAATATCTCGTGACGCGTAATTAAGTAACCACCAAAGATTACTCATAATATGCCTATACCGGTTTACAGTGAACTGTTTTACATCTCATAGGTACACTATGCGTCAGATAACAAAAAACACGTAATCGCCAGCGGCGATTTTTTTTCACGTAATAACGCCTGCCTGAGAACTGCATTCATAAAATGTAATCTTATACCATGACCTCTACGTATATGATATCTGTCATATCTCTTATTAAGTTCAGATGAATAGATATTCGTCTGAAAATTTTACTGATTATATTACATTGTCCGTCCAGCTGAAAAACAATGCAGTATTTGCACAGTAATCGCTCGGTATTTATTGTTGCATTATAGTTTTTACACAGTTGTACACATTCAGACGGACTCTTGTTGCTTGCGATAAAAGCCATTCCCTAATATTCCTACTAATACATAAAAGTTAAACGTCGTCTGTTTGTTTTTACGTGGGTTTCATTAAAGCGAAAACGGGTTAACCGGATTGAGTAAAAGTTCAACGGGTTGCTTATAAATACTGGGATTGGAAATCGGATACATTTAACTAGATGCCTTTTGGCACATGCATAAATATAACCCTTCCTTTTAGCTTGATCGTAGTCGGGTTAAGGTTGTATGTATTGAGAGAAGGGTGAAGAGATGAGGGAAAGAGAAATGTGTGGAAAAGGAACGCTGAAAGGACCAAGATATAGGCAGATGGGAAGAAGGAAAGTCGGGTTATTTTGCTTCCCCCTTCTGAATTTATTATTTAAATGGGGGATATATCCAAATACATAAAAATTGAAAACCATTCCCTTAGAGGTAAAATTAATAAATTGCAAAGCCGGGCGAGTCAACTAGTAATTTTATAAAAGCGAGAATGTTTTTGTTGGTTTGTTCTTCTTTTAGCAGCAACGAAGCTAGACTATCTGGTTTCAAACCCGGAAACTGTATCCTCGCGAGGTAAACTGAGATGTTTGGGGTAGGTTTGGCAATCCCTTATACGTGTTAATATGGCATATTTTCAGGTGTCTCGCCATGGAACAGCAATCTCAAAATGTGGGATGCCTTCAGAGCACCGTTACAAGAAGTTTTCCGATTGCTAGAAACTATAAGAAACCACGAGGAACCTGAAACGTAAGTTCTGTTAAAACTCTTCTCTCTTCTGTTATTATATTACTTGTCAATAATATTTACATGCATTTTCATCTACGTTTAAAACAAACTTTGAACGTTTGTCGTTAGTTAAATTTCATCATCGTTATTGACATAACAATAGAAACACGAATTATACTTAAACATAGGTCATCGTGTATAGCTAATATTCACCTATTTATTTATCTGTTCTATGTTTATACGTAATAGGTCTATAATTCAACTCAGCGGTTATTAGTTCTGGTTATCTCGACTGTTATAGCAAATGATGACCATAATTTGATAAGGTTCAAGCATGTAATCATTAGGTTAGGTTGTATCTAACTATGTAGAAACGAGAATTGCTATTTGGCCGGTGCTTTTCACAGTGCGTTTTATTTTTTACTCTATCATGGTTAACAATATCTACCGCCCATCTACCGCCATTAACCAGAGCCAAAAACAGCAGATGATTGAATATTTGACATAGCCACAGACTTGCTGTAGGAAACATTAAAAAGACATTCAATCAAATTGTACAAGTTTGAAGGTGATTTATGGTCTGCAAAGACGAGGTAAAATAAAACCCTCTCGTCATACCCAGGCAGCTTCTACACAAAATGACGCCAGTGATAATCAAGGTCTTTGTAATGTGGCCGGGAATTATAAATTGAGCCGGCTATCTTGTATTTATACTTTTTATTGACATAACTGTATAATATTGATTCTGTTATGACCCATATTCGATGTAACAATAGATAGATATAGTATAGGCAATATAGGCAGAATAATAGATCGCTTCACCAATAATTGCCGGTCTGAAGATTTGTCCCCACGCAAAGACCATGAGAATCCCATCTGACTACACTTGATTAGCATCAGCATATTCTGTCCAAAAACTGCAATATCAAGGAACAAACAAGATAGCTATTTCAACGAATCTTTGCTTGCAATTATTAATTGTATTGCTACGTTCATGAACGTTTGTAAAGATGAGTGTTGGTAGAACATTTTCTAGGTGTGCATGTTTCGTGAACGACCTCATCTGTGGTCACCCCATCATCTTGTGAGCTGATGATTAAACAATTAAACGTGTACAGAGTAACATTTCTCAAAACAGTTCAATTGATGTAATTGAAAAAAATCAATCAATAAGTCCACACAGTACAGGTAGAAAACGCAAATTAATCTATTAAATATTAATAATAGGTACCTACGCTGATTTTGTCGTTGATTATGGTGAATTCGTGACATAATGTTTTGTGGCATCTTAGCTGACTCTGATTCATTGTCAAGCGGACAAGGATGCGCGTGCGGTGATCTCGTGAGTCACTCTCGTGGAACGCTTAAAAGTTGCTTATTTCGAAATTACACCTCAATTATTTCTTTATGCCATACAAGGAATGTCACGTAATAAAAGCAGGTGCTACTGTACCATAACGACATGCCAACCTGTGGGTTTTCTGAACGGAAAATATTATGTCTTATCCAGTCGAAAAACATAAGTAAAATTAGAAAACTGTTGACATTGAACATAATTATGGTAATGCCTTACAAAGTTGACGGAAACAGACGTCACCAAACGTTGCATCCATTGTTTTGTGTCGTGCACAAAAAAGTGACTACATTTTTGCGGACTAACAAAAAACCAAACTGTGTAGGCAGACCATTAACAAAACTACAATAATTATTGGTATGCGAAGGTAACCTGTTGTAAAAACTAGATAATATACTACACAGAAATAGTTTCTTGTAAATATCCTTGAACGAAATAAATATAGCATCATACTAGTTGTGGTCAAAACTAGATTAGGTAACTCTGGTTTTTATTTATTTTAGGATGCTTCTTGTTTATTGACGCGATTCGGTTTGCCAGTATATAATTATTCTAAGTTTAGTATTATAAAAAAATAATATGGTATTATAATTATCTGTGGCCCTGGCGAATGAACTGTTTGCTTATCACAAAGGGATTTTGGTCTCGTGTGAATGAAGTATATTATGATGTAATGTAAAGCCGTCCAAAACTGTTCGTGAATGGGAAACTCCTCATCTAAACTCTTAAGGCATATAAGAAACGCTGACTTGAAAATGTTCCTCTTGCTGTTTCGCCGGGGCCAGGCAATGTTTTTTTTATTCAAGCCGTATAATTATCCTATACATATTATACATCATGCTTATATGTACTATAATTATCGTGCTGATATAATGCTGGGTATTTTATTGTACGACTACGACCATACCAAACTTTCAAGCTGTGTCAATATTTCATTTTTTTTTATATCTCCTATAAGTTTCTTCCAAAACTGAATGTCTTTCGTCTCACTGCTCATAGGTTACTCGACATCATTTTTTTAAATTACAATAAGAAAATGAGAATATTTTAGAATAATATTGTGTAGCAATTTTTGTAGGGTTTACTGTAGTGGCAGTAGAGTAAGGGAACTAAAATGTTTTTGAATCAATTTTTTACTAGCTTTTGATCGCGGCACGGCATCGGGCCGAGCAGTATTTCACCGTGTCTCGCTGAGCGGCGCCATGCTGTCTTCTATGCGGACGAGTACCTATAATTCTAGGCGGAAAAATTAAAATTACTTCGTCCTAAACATCGCTAGCGAATCTTGCTCGTTTTATTATAAATATTCGTAGCTTTAAAAAGGGTTTTTGTATAACATCACTTCAATTCCTTCGATAAAAATAAATTGTGTTCCTACCTACCTGTTGCAGCAGGATAGCCACGTAATACTAACTAAATAATTGTGACGGATAAACCTAATGAATTAACATGTTAATATGTTCCTTTGTTCAATACATAAATGTACCCAGTACCCACTATCTGTTGGTACGCTCATTTACTGTTCAAATAAATAGATTAATTCAGTCCGTTATTGCTTACACTAACAATATGTATGTGTACTCTTTTTACTAGGTGGTAGGACTATTCTGCAAAGTTCGTCTAGGTAGGTACCACCGCTTTGCCAGTTATTCTGCCGCCAAGCAGTAGTGTGCAAGCACTACAGTGTTCGGTTTGAAGGTCATTGTAGATAGTGAAATTACTGGGCAAATGGGACTGTGACCAGATTTCACAGTCTAGTAATTTGATTACTAGATTGTGTGTTGTCTCAGGATGATGTGCGCAGTGCAGTGTCACGCAAAACTTTATTATTTTAAAGTTCCGGGTGACACTGCAATTGTGTAACAGTGCTGGAATTTGGTATGCGAATTACAAACTAGGTCCTGTTCTGCCTGGTATAATACATACGGTGTATACTTTTTGTCCCGGAAAGTTAAGTGTTTCTACAGAAAATTTGTGATGTTCGTGTTAAACCGCCGAGCGCCTCTAGTAGTACTTTCTTTTTCGCTTTACAACTCTCTTTCTGATGGTAAGTGACGACGCGGTCTAGGATCTAACACGCTTAAAAAACCACGGTTAAATAAAAATAAAAAAACATAATTGTGGTCAAACGCACAGAGGCATCCGAGTTTTTTTTATGTTTGACCAGGCTAAGTCAAACATTAAAAAAAAATCTGATGTCAATATTACTTTACCCTTCACCTTTGACAACAAACTAGTGGTAAGCAAGGGAAAAAAACCTATAAAAATCTTTATAATGTTCGTGCTTTTATTTTCTGTACAAATTTTGCCCTGACCCCGGGAAGTAACCATAACGCTTTATTAAATACATAATCTAGTAATTTTAGGTCATCTTTTATGATGCACTTACGTTAAAATAAGTTGATAATGAACATCATATAATAGATCTGTGATTCCCCTGATCTGTGTTTGTCCCTTATACCTGTATTAGGGACAAACACAGAGAAACTATCAGACTTTATACTATACCGTAGGTCTGATCCTCGCGGGCTCTTGTACTATAACTTTTTATGACACATTAAATAAGACAAAAATTTGTATAAAAAGCGAAAATACGTAATTATTTACAGGAAAACAACTCTTCTACAGCATTGCTACCAGATCGGCGGTATCAAGCGTCGGGACAGCAAAGCGAGCGTCGAACGGGTCCTGCCCGAGTACAGCTGCTTGCTGCTCTCCCCTGCCAACCTCTGGCAGCAGAGTCTCCAGACCTTCTCCTTGGATGCCAGCATTGTCAACACAATATACAACTATCAGGTAAGTTTCAAGATCAGGTATCACATCAAGCATGCTCCATCGTCGACCGCGCCGTCATCAAATGTTAGCCTATCCAAGACGTCCACTGCTGAACACAGGCCTCCTCGAACGCTTTGGATGCTTATCATAGAGAGGGTTGCCAAAGTCACCACGCTTGTACTGTGGAGAATGCTGCTGCCCATTCCCTGCATATTCCCTTAGCCAGCTCTTACGGCATCCACGGGAAGAGATGGGGTGGTCCTATTCCGACACCGCGCTGGGACCACACGGACAGTAGCTTCAAGTCACTAAATGTTACAACCATACGAAATATTTATTACTGTTCAGACGCATCAACAAAATCTTTGATCAAATATAATTTTAATTTGAGAAGAAGCCCACCCCGAATTTTTAATTTATTTTTTCATTAGGCAAGCGAATACCAAACCTTAATCTTACCTTATTTTTATTTCTCATCATATTTACTTCTTGTTTTCTTATAATGATAAGATTTATCTTGAACAAGAGTTTTCAGTTAATATATTTGAGACCTACTTTTTGATTGAGTGCCATGACTTTGTTATAATAACTATGTAAATCATAGCTGTTATGGTTTTTTAGAAAAGCTTTTCGTATATTTATTTTTCAGCAAAGTTTATTTTTATTTTTTTATCTTTATAAAAGGGCTTTAATCAATTTAATTATGTCGCCCTGGTACATGAAAATTGACATCGAGCTAAACATAATAATTTTAATAATTGATTACGTATCTAGTATATCTAAGTAGACTGATTTAAGGAGAAAATGATGTTGTACAATTTAATTAATAATTTCACATAGAGTGATCAGTGATCGATCTCCCTCGGGGTTTTAGTAAAAAGCTGAATATGGTGGGTGTATATAATACATCGATTAATATTTTTTTGTTGTAAGCATCAATTAATATTACATTTGGGAAATAACTTACAGTTCCCGTTCCTTACTCCTGCTACATTTTCATGTCACAGTAAAGGCCCTTCTCCCATTACCAATTAGACTACTAATAAGAAGAGAATAATGCCCGTTTTCACCAAAAATCCCTAAATTTTAAGGGATCCTTAAAAATATTTAAGTGACATCTGACAGTAATTTTGTTTTCACCGGCAGTTAAGGGACACCCAAAGCTTAAGGGATCCCCTAAGTTTAGGGGGCCGAAGCTCAACCCCTTAGCGTTATGTGGCAGGTCAAATTATCAAAACGCTAGTTTTTCTTTTCAATTGTATTTGGCAATTGTTTCTACCCGCATAACGCCAAAAAAGGTATTTGTTTTAATTTTTTCGGATGCATAATATATTAAAAACTCTAGTGCTAATATCAATAAAGCATGTTGCTTGTATTTTTGACGATTATTCTCTAAATAAAATAACGAAAATCGGCAACGTACGGTTTTTGGAAACCGTATAAATGAATAAACTGTCACTTTACAATTTAAGTGTTACTCAGCGCTGTGAAAACAAGTTTAGGTAAGGTTCAAATCTAAGGGGTCCTTAGCCAAAGGGATTCCTAGTTAGGGTGTAATTTAGGGATCTTTGATGAAAACGGGCATAAAACTATTAAAATAAAAAAATTATAGTATAAAACTACTAAGACTAAATCAATTTATCAGCTTACAATATAGTTATGCTAAAACTAAAGTTCGAGTGGCGACCACGAACCGGAAGACGCAGCGTAGGCCGGCCCCCCACTCGGTGGACCGACGACCTGGTGAAAGCCGCGGGGAGCCGATGGATGCAGGAGGCGAGCAGCCGCTCAAGGTGGCGTGCTCTGGGGGAGGCCTATGTTCAGCAGTGGACGTCTTCAGGCTGTTAATGATGATGATGAAAACTAAAGTGAATTCCACAGAATCTGCAGAAAGCCAAGGCGTCTATAGCTGAGATGGCGTTTGGGATGCAACTGCGTGACACCGGCATCAAGAGATATCCTCTGCGGGCGCGACCCAGGGTGCTGCAGTATGCGGTCACTATTTTCTACGAACATCCTGACGATAAGTACGCGAAAGTAGAACAGCATTTTCAAAAAACATTTAAAAATTGATTAAAAATTTTGGTTAATCGTCCGAAGGCTTCTAGCATCGGATGTGTGTTATCTGGCAGAATAACGTGCACCACAAAGCATGTTAGTCATCATCATCATTAACAGCCTGAAGACATCCACTGCTAAACATGGCCTCCCTCAGAGAGCGCCACTTTGAGCAGCTGCTTGGAGCCTCCATCCTTCGTCTCCCCGCGGTTCTGACCAGATCGTCGGCCCACCTAGAGAGGGGCCTACGCTGCGTCTTCTGGTTCGTGGTCGCCACTCGAGAACCTTTCTAACCATCAAATAATTCATAGAAATCTTAACGGTAACCATTCGGTATTAAAACAAGTATATTTTGTTTCAGATTCATCAAATCGCTCACAAAAAAGTTAAAGGAAATGTATCCCTTGTACCAAAACAAACCATACACGGAGGTCAACGACGTTACATTAGTTTACTATCCGGGACAGTTCAATTACCACGAGCTCGTGCCGCTTACCATCACATTCGTCGGCTTATTTCTTTACGTTTATTTCTCCGTTCGAAAAATTGAGTTTATAAAATCTAAATTGGGCCTCGCAGCGTGCGCCGTCGTCACGATAGCAGGAAGCCTGTCCATGTCGATGGGTATATGCTTCTACTTCGGATTCTCCTTAAGCCTTCAAGGCAAAGAGATCTTCCCGTACCTAGTCATTATTGTTGGATTAGAAAACGTGCTCGTTCTGACCAAGAGCGTCACCTCGACCGACTCGCGGCTTGACGTCAAAATCCGCCTAGCTCAGGGCCTCAACAAAGAAGGGTGGTCAATAACCAAGAACCTCCTTATAGAGATCACGATACTAACGGTCAGCTTCTTCACGTTCGTGCCCTTCATACAGGAGTTCTCGATCTTCATGATAGTCAGTTTAATATCCGATTATTTCATACAAATGGCGTTTTTCGCGACGATTCTCGGCGTGGAAGTGCGCCGGATGGAGTTGTATCAGGATCAGAGCAAGCTGCACCTGAAGGAGTATTTCAATGCGAACAACGCGTTGAACTGGCGTTTTAATAAGACGGACGATGATTATTCCCCGCAGCGGATGAAGAAGTCTAAGTCGCACCCGCGGCTGAACGGTTTAGCGCATAGTCCCACGGATGTGGTGGCGAAGCGAAACGCTAGTCCCGGCCAGCTGGAGAACCGGGTTCCCAAGCGGATATTGCTGGTCAACATTTGGGCGAGAACGCGCTTTTTTCAGCGGGCCTTCATGGTGTGGATGTTGGTCTGGATCTCTATGATCGTCTACAACTCTGGTGTCGTAGATTACTTCATCACAAACACCGACAAGTCTGACGGCAAGGCGGATGTGCACAAAAAGAATGATAGAGCTGAGTTGAAGCATTCGACGTACGCTGTTTACAACGGCAGCGATCGTAATGCGCTGTTGTTCCCTCCGTTGCTCGATATGTCCGAAGAGTATACCGGAGTTGATACCAACGAGACCGTCATGCTGAAGCACTCGCCACATTCTCGCCCTTGGTCCAGGTGAGATGATTACTGTGTTCACAATAGGCTAGTTGCCTGCTATTAAAAACTAAATATTATTGTCATAAAGTAGGTTTTGGAAAAATAAGTAAAATCGGTAAATAAATAATATGTAATAAGCTTTTAAAGTTTCTGGAAGGGGCATTGCTTGTCCCTTTATCGCGAAATAGAGATCGTGTGGAGCTTCCCTACAGTTAGTATGAAAACGCACGTTGTGACGTCATATGCCAAAGATATTGTATGTAAAGCTATCACAGCTTGGTAATAAAGTACTATGAAGGACCAAGAACTAACGTCACTGCATGTTTGAGCTGTCTCTTTCTATTGCTGTATTTTATAAATGCTTGTAACTTTGTCGTTTTTTGAGATATTTAATTTTTGTTTTTAAGACTCTTTATTTTTTGAGAAATATTTCATTTCATTTCATTTATTTCAAAAACAATTATTAGTTGTGTCGAAATATCATAACTAACACATTAAAATAAGTAATCTCATAATAATAATAATACAATTTCAATATAATATTATTAATTTATGCAATAAAAAATAGCAGGCAAAAAATGTAACATACAGACAGACAAAGTTAGTTACGAATTTATATTGATTATGCTTATAATCACATTGCTGCAGTGAAATTATAATTTAAAAAAAAATTGTTAATTAATAATTGTCTTTGAAAAGAGACGCAGCGACTTTACTTTCGCGTAAATTGTTGTTATTTAATTGTATTTAGAAATTTACTTTTTGAACCATGCTTACCTTTATTTATTATATGTTAATTCTGTTTTTCAAATCTAAATGATTATACTTTGTTCGAACACGCACGTTACTGAAGCATTTTAGGTTGTAAAAACTGCATTCAGAGTCCCTTTTTCTACTGCTCCGCTCGCATCAATCGCAATCTTTCCGGTCGTACTAAAACATTGAGATAATTTAATTTTCAATGGTTTATCTCTTTTCTCGAGAAAGCAACAAAAGGTAGACGTAGTCTGTGTGATTGTTCGTTTTTTATGTAAATGAATGACGTGACGAGCTAGTCGTTCGTCTGATGTTAAGCGTCATGGCTGCCCATAACAGATCGCAGTATCACTCGGAACTATAGTTTTGCGTGACACTGCACTGCGCACGTCATCCTGAGACTTCACACAGAATAGTAATAACATGAATAGACTGTGTGATCAGACCATAAATTCATCATTTGCCCAGTAATTTCACTAGCTACAATGCCCTTCAAACCGGAACACAGTAGCGCTTGCACACTACTGCTTGGCGGCAGAATAACTGGCAAAGCGGTGGTCCTACCTAGATGAATTTTGCAGAAAAGTCCTACCACCTAGTAAGGCGTTTATTGGCCAAAGACTAAGGCCTGATACCTACTTGGAACTCTGTCCATACTATTTAAAATAGTTTTTCTGTTGCATGTTAAGGTTGAGTCCTCAGCACTGGTCTGGCATCCTCTCGCAGTACAACGAGTCTGTAGCGGGCCGGTTCGCGGTAGTCCTCCCGCCACTGTTGCTGAGCCACCGCGTGGGCCCGGACACGGCGGCCGGCCTCCGTAACCTGGACGAGCGGGACCCTCAGCCGTTGCGGTGGCAAGCGTTGGCAGCAGCACTCGACCCTATTGATATTATACCTGGTAAGATAAAAACTGAGGACCGACGACCTGGTGAAAACCGCGGGGAGCCTATGGATGCAGGAGGCAAGCACCCGCTCAAAGTGCCGTTTTCTGGGGGAGGCATATGTTCAGCAGTGGACGTCTTCAGGCTGTTGATGATGATGAAGATAAAAAATTCGTATTCCACAGTATCTAATATCGTACTACGAAGAGTTTTTCTTCCACCGTAACTGGTTACGAGCCTCTGGTTTCGTACGCAGCCGAAGGGATGTTTTTGACTGTGACTAGTATATCAAATCATCAGACGGATGACGTCCACTGTCAGGAACATAGGAGGGCTATGTTCCTGACAGTGGACGTCGCCCCCATAAAACGTTTTCCAACCATTTTGGACGGTTATCAAAGGGGGGGGTTTTCCATAATCACCATGCTTGGCAGGGGCTTGGTTATTGCATAAGATTTTAATGTACTGAGGAGAATGCTGGTGCCCATTCCCTGGATATTCCCTTAGCCGGCTCTTACGGCACCCACGGGAAGAGATGGGGTGGTCCTATTCTCACACGGCCATTGTTTGTAGTATTTTTGTTTATTAAATCTAGCGTAATGTGTGTGGTGTAAGCTTTACATTACAATACAATAAAGCTTTATTGTATTGTACAGTATTGGGAAAGATACCTTATGTATTATAATAAGCATGGACAGCAGCATTCTCCTCGGGCTGGTCATACGCCTGCCAAGTGTGGAGATCATGGTAACCCCAGTTCTCCCAATGGGAGACTGGAAACCTATGTTCAGCAGTGGACGCGCAAAAAAGCGCATGATGTGATGGATGTTTTATAATTGCAATTTGTCATTTTATATATTATTATTTTTTATGCGATTGAATGACGTGACGAGCTAGTCGTTCACCAGATGTTAAGCAACACGGCCGCCCATAACAGTTGCAGTGTCACTCGGAACATTAAAACAATAAAGTTTCGCGTGACACTGCACTGCGCACGTCATCCTGAGACTTCACACAGTCTAGTAATCAGATTACTAGACTGAGTGAACAGATCATAAAGTCTCATTTGCCCAGTAATTTCACTAGCTACAATGCCCTTCAAACCGGAATACAGTAGTGCTTGCACACTACTGCTTGGCGGCAGAATAACTGGCAAAGTGGTAGCCTACCTAGACGAACTTTGCAGAAAAGTCCTACCACCTAGTAAATTATGCAGAAAAAAAATAATTATTAGTGTGTGTGTTAATTATAAATTATTGTAAATTATTAGTGTTTTTTTGTGTATATTAAGTATGCAAATGAATTTGTTTTTTCTTTGTTTTACTTGTAAGAATGCTAAAGGAAAAAAGGAATAAGGTTTTGGCGAAAACGCGGTGCTTTGTATTATTTTTCAAAACTTGTGCTAAAGTTGCCACCACTTTACTAAGGCATGACTTAGACTGAACTATGACTACCCAGGCAGTGACTAAGGCTTGACCTTACGTGAATTATATTCTATAACACGATGAAAAATCACAATAGTAGACACTGGCTAAATACACTATATGTGGAGCCAAAATATAACAAAAAAGAATGCTAAAAATAGCTTATGTGCAATAAGTTATTTGACTTTAACTTTGATATTCCTGATCCAAGATTTTAAATGCTTCTGGCTTCACAGATTTCGAGATGGCAGAAGGGAAAAGCCAGGCACACCAATGGGGCAAGGGTTCAGACATACCTATCTACCCCACCACGCCCATGGAAATTCTGCTGCTAGCTATACTGTGCACCATCAGCGTTGCAGTCATCGCCTACATGATGGTAGTACTTTACAGGTGAGCTCTATATAGATTGAAGCCGCTTGGACAGACTAATCCAGGGAATGGACATTTTACATAATCTTCTGCGATCACCAAGCCGCCTGCCAAGCGTGGTGACTATGGCAAACCCTCCCTATGATGAGCGTCCAAAGTGGCATTTTATGGGGAGGCCTATGTTCAGCAGTGGACGTCTTCTAAGCAGGCTAGTCTCGAAAACTAATTGAAGTGTTTTAATACAATTTTTAGCAAAGTATACTGATTTGCAGAGAAGATTTATAAACGATGGGGATCTTTTTTGATATATTACGATTTCAGTACCCTAGAAGAGAAAATAAAAAAAATTACATGGCAAAGTGGTTTTTTTTTTCATTATATTATACACTGTAGTGGAACCTTTTTTAACCGATATCCGTTACCCGATATACAGAGATTTTATCTCGGTAAGGGCGAACTCTTTCGCGCGAATAGTCATTGAGCTACGTCACATAATTTATTTGGTAATTCTATGTGTACTGACAAAAACTGGAGTCCGGCGATAGCAAATGATGCTCAAGCGTATTGAACACAGAACAGTGACTGAATTTCTCTTCGGACCCTTTCGATCATATTACAAAACCAGTGTGAATGAAAGAGACAGAAATTGTGTACGATAATTGGGACTCGTGCAGCAGACCTAAGCCCGCAGAAATAAGTTGGAAATGAAGGCGAATTGACGTATTGTTTTAATTTTGAAGTACTTGTGTTTAGATGCGTATGCTCCCGGCATTATGCGGAATGGCGTGCCTCTTGGAATGACGATGACGAATACAGAAAGATTATCGCCAAGCAACCGGCTGTACAAGTAAGTGTTTTCTTATTATGTGTTTATTAGAACAGCCTGAAGACGTCCACTGCTGAACTTAGGCCTCCAGCATAGAGCGCCACTTTGCGCGGCTGCTTGCCTCATGCATCCATCTGCTCGCCGCTGTTCTGACCAGGTCGTCGGATGACGATGGCAGTGTAAAATAGTAAAAAAGCTGAATAACACAAGGAAAGTATAGTATAGTTGAATACACAGAAATATTGCCATATATCTGAATGAACATTTCCAATCCAAAATATAAATATAAATTTGTGATAAACTTGTTGCGAAACGTGTATTTGTTCGGGTTAGTATGTTTTGTAACGTCACATCCACTCACTAAACCACCATGGTTGCAAAATAAAGATTCATGTTTGAATCGTAAGATAAAATAAATACGTGTATAAATTTTCACACAGCGCCATCTTGTCCCGCACTAAGCATAGCTTGTGCTGTGGGAACCAGATAACTGATATAATACTTTTTTGTAAATACATACATGGAATATTACATAACACCCAGACACAGAACAAATATCAATGTTCATGACACAAATGTTTGTGCTAAGTGGGAATAGAACCCACACCTACAGTTCAGAAGGCAGGGCTACTACCAACTGCCATGCAAGTTATTTGTTTCATTCTTGTTATTTGAGTTATTTGTTGTGTTCATTCCTAGCTGGTCATGGAGGCGGTTCCCCTAGTGGTGGCCGGCCACAGCCAGGAGGTGGAATGTTTGGTGACGGACGGTGAGAAGGTCGTCTCATCCTGCCTCCAGGGGAACATCAAGGTCTGGGACTCGCAAAATGGCGAAATCATCACGAACATTGATCGAGGCGCGTGAGTAAACGTGCTACTTTCAACTCTTATGTATATAAACGTTTTGTTTCGGGAAAATGGAGAAAGCTATTACATTATTTTATTTTTATTTTATTTTACTTTTTTTAACAATTAAAGAGGCCCGCATTCGACCGCAATCTCACCAGTAGGGTTAGCACGGCCGGTAGACAAAGCTGTCTTTCCCTTGTTTTACTCCAAGCAAGTATGAAGAAAGTGATGTAAAACGGGGAAAGACAATTTTGTCTACCGTCCATGCTAACCCCGCTGGGCCATAATTCTGTATGACCACTTAACGATTCCTTACTTCGAAACCACGCGAATTCCTGGTCTTACATAAGAAATCTGCAAAAATCTTATTTCTATGAAATGAAAACAAAACCGCGTGAAATGAATTTGCAATTGGCGCGATTTGAACTGTCAAAAATTACAATGTTCCACTGAGACGCGTTCCGAAACATCAACAATTCAAAAGTTACCACCACTTAATATATCAATATTTATTCAAAATAAAAACAACTTTAATGTAAAGTGAAGGTATTTCTAATGCTGCGATACGATTTGAACAAGACACGATAACGACGTGGTTTCGTACCCTGATGGGAAGTGACGATGCGATCTACGATGGTAGATGCTTGCGTAGAAGATACCTAAAAAGTATGACTGCACATAATTGGTACTGTCAGGTAGTAAATGTTGAGACTGGATACATAAGCCCGTTCGTTCTCAGTGCAAGCATACGCGGAGTCTTTTTTCATTGAGATAATAGTTATAAGCTCTGGAGCTCTTTGCGTCGCGAGTGAATAGGTATCTCCTAGGTAAGCAGTGTACCATCGTAGACCGCGTCTCCACTTTCCATCAGGTGAGCTTGCGGTCAAATGCGGGCCTATTTAATAATAAAAAAAATTATAATTTATGTATTTTTTTATTATATTTTGTTGTATCCACACAACACAACATAATAGCAAAAATACATAACTATTATATCTCATTAGCGCTAGACTAGGCACTATACTTTCTTGTAGTAGCTTTAGCCTTTAAACTGGCCTTATGCCCGTCTGCGCTAAAGTTTGCCAGCTCTTAACACTTATTTCTCTAGCCCACGGTCTCCGTACGTTTGTCAAACCCGTGTCAAGTCAACACAGCAAACAATGTACGCTCATTGGTTGAAGACATCCGATGATCAACCGGCAACCAATGACCGTTCAGTATTTGGTGTGCCATTTTGACACGAGCTTAACAAACGTACGAGAGCTCAGGGGAAATTGTTGTTTAGCTAAGTTGTATTTGAATAGGCTTTTGTGCAGACGGTCATAAGTATTCAAAGTGAAATCTTTCAATCAATCTTGATGTTTTTGGGAATTATCGAAATGCGAAGAACCGACTAGCTAAACTAATGGCGACTACTGAACGTTTTATTGTAATTTTTCAGTTTCTTCAAATTGCAAAGGGAATTATACGAAAAAGTTAACTCTAAAAGAAATACAACAGTGACGTTAGAAGGTAATTTAAAAGATTTGTTAATATATTTTTTTAACGGGCAATGTGCCTTTATTCTTTCAACTAAGTACTACAATAATAAAAACTAATAGACTAGCAACTTTGGCCCAACGCATCAGCATTGCAATTCAACGTGGCAATGCAGCCAGCATGTTGGGTACGCTACCTACCGGTAGTGGGCTGGAGTACTTGGACTGTCTATAGGCCATCGCGGCTATCATACAGTCCATAAGTGTTCTTTGTAGTAGATAGTGTAGCTAGTTTAGTTTAGTTTAGTTTTTATTATTGTAGTAGTTAGCTTGAGTAATAAAGGCAATTTGCCCGTATAATATATAGACTAGCTAAACTATCTAATACAAAGAACATTTGGACTGTATACTAGCCGCGATGGCCTATAGACAGTCCAAATGCTCCAGCCCACTAATATATAGTATAATTTTTAATATCTATAAATAATTGTTTATTGTCTGACCAATGAAATATTCAATATGCAGGAATATCTTACAGACTTAATTATATTTATGTTGCATTTTGTTTCCAGCCCCTTGTATTGAAGAAGTCACTCTAAAAAGACATGAGGTAAGCAAAGTACATCAGATTTATCGGAGCTGTATGAAAGAGTTCAGATATTTCGGTATATGTATATAGTCGACTTTTTTTTAATTTCTCCCAATTTCATTTTAGAATATGCACCGGTTGCGCAAAGGGTTGGGTAAACATTTAAGCGGATTGCGCTTTCGTTCTTCTGTGAGAGATACGCCCGCGCATCTCTCTGCCGCTGAGGCCACTAAATACGACTTCGCCAAAAACTTCAGGTATCTTTTTTAAATTGAATTAATATGTTCCTCGCGTCACAGGTTGGTGGAAACTGTTTCGGCAGTAGATTGTGGGTTCGACTCCCGCCCAGCGCAAATAACAGACGTTCCAGATGGAGCTTGGGCCACCTATATGTGCTCTATGATTATAAAATCAGTTATTGTTCGCAACGTTTTGTACTGTCCATTTTTAGATATTAAAACATAAATATAATGTATATAGTATGCTCGCAACACTAAACCAATAATAAAAATAATAAAATAACCAACATAAACGATTAGCTCGTCAAGTCATTCATTTACATACATAAAAATATTACATAAAATCTATTCTATTATTTGTCATGCATTGTATCAGTTTGGTTCCTATACAACAGCTGTGCTTTTTTGAAAGTTAGGTGCCACTATTATCAAATGTCCATCACGTTGGTTTTTACTACAGAGACCTTTACTGCAGTGAAAACATGTACAGCTGTGAAACCAAAGAAAACGCTGACCTCAGCAATACGTCTCCAAGCAAAATTCGCCACAGTCCCAAAAAGGACGGCAACATATACAATACGAACAATCGTGTTAACGGTGAAGCAGAAAGTCAATATAATGAATATATGAACGGTCATGTGAGTCCGGCGGCAAGGAGTAATATAGACTGGAAAGGGAAGGCGGATCGGGAGTCTCCGGTGTGGTGTATGGACTTCTGCAATGATTTGATCATACTGGGCTGCGCTGACGGGAGATTGGAACTCTGGGAAGCTAGCTCGGGAAAGTTAATGGTAAGTCTAATTGATGAGAGCTAACGAAATATCGACAATCTTGTTTTAACACACATGCGCGTGCGCATCATCAGCTAAAAGGCGTCCATTGCTGAACACAGGCCTCCTTCATAAAACGACATTGGATGCTTTTCATAATGGGGGTTTTCCATTCACCACGGTCGGCAGGTGGCTTGGTAATTGCAAGAAGATTAAGTTTTTAATGTACCGAGGAGAATCGTCTTGTTAGTGATGTTGCATTAGTATTTATGACTTGTATAGCAGAATCGCCTAGCGTCATCAACAAATCAAATCTTTCCCTTTTCTCATTTTTTGTTTTAATTATATCTACAAAACAATGACACCGATCGTTTTAGGTTAACTTCACTAGTTTTCAAAGTCGACAAAATTGAAATAAATACATACAGATACTTAATTTTATTTCACTTTATAATATATTGTATTGTATTGCTTCATCAGCAGGATGAACTGTAAAAATCAACATATTTCTTATCTCGCGAGAAAAAATTCGTTCGACAGTGCATATGGTGGAGCTCGGAGTCCCGCAGCCGCGACAGTTCCGGCGTGACGCACGTGCGCTCGCTGTCGGGCGGGCGGCGGATATGTGTCGCGTCTCTCGGCGGGCACCTCTCCCTGCTGCGGCTCGACGCGTACAACGCGGCCTCGGGCGCGCACGTCGACTACAGGTTCAGCACTGCGCATCGACGGAGTAAGTGCAACATGTAGCCGGGCCTGGCTCACTCCACGCCATAGGAACGAAGCTACAAGCACATGAAACCGGCCCGTCTAGACGGGTCGTCCGTCCATTACACATAAGGGTCAATTCAGACAGAACAGCAAAATGCTCGAGCACTTTTTAAGTGGTATTGGAATATCATTGCCATTGCAATAGTTAGCGTTTTGGTAATACTGTAAGCTAACTATTATAAACTGAATAATAAATAAATCATTCATTTAGACAAAGCTGAAAATAGTATGCAACATTAAAATCTTACCTATTTTATGTTGCATACTATTTTCAGCTTTGTCTAAATTAAATAAGGTTGATATTCCAATAGTACTTTAAAATGCTCGAGCATTATTTTGCTGCTCTGTCTGAATCGACCCTATCGCGTCAGAAGACTAACGATAGAATGAGGCAACTGTTTACAACTGTGTGCAACTCAGGCTTGTTGAGTAGCGCTGTGCGAGTTAAACTACACTTTATTGCGGTGTAGAAAGAGTCTCTATTTATTTAAGCGACTTCGCTTCTGTACCTTTAGTATAGTGTTTGTTTAGTGTTGTGTTAGTGTTATATGATATATTATGTACTTCACTAGACTATAGAGTACATTAATAGAAGCTTTACTCCGGTAAAGCGACTGTTACTTACTTCAACACAATAAAATACAACAGGACAGGACAAATATTTGTGCACAGGAAAAAAGGCGCAAAAGTTTGTTGTGGGACCATGGTCCTCGTAGTTCCTGGGTCCTTAGGTATAGAGAATCCCAGTTGGGGTCCAGGATCTATGTATTATTGGGTGCTATGTACGTTATTTACAATTACCCTGAAACTTTGTGAATAGGCACCATAGCGGCTGTTTTGGGATGCGATTAAGGAATGTGACCAGTAAAAGAGAACAGCCCGACATATGAAATAATTTTTGGCCAAGCTGAACCGCAGTCGGTTCTTGCTGTCTCGGTCAATTCACTAATTAAATGCAGTCGGTGTTTGTCCCCGCAGCGCACAAGCGGACGGGATCAGCTGGGTCGCTCCGGTCGCATGATGACGCGAGAGATCGAAGCTTTTACTGCGACTCTTCGGAACTTAGCGATGGGGACGGTAAGAGACTTGTTCAAAAACATAGGTACCACGTATGATGAACGGGTTGTAGTTTATTAAATTCTCTTTCGTCTTTCTTGTGTTGGAATGTAAAGGTGACTCTGGTCGGCTCTGTCTGTGTAAAGACCCTGCAAATTGGACGGCCTTGTGTAAGTAAAGCATGAAACAAGGAGGAGAAGAATGCCACTACACCAAGAAAACACCGTAGGTCAGAAATATGCCATAAAACCTTTTTAAAACTAGCCCGCCGTAGCTAGCTGTATATTCCGCTCATTTTGCAGCGTCATCTAGGTTTAAAACGGTTTTTGGCATATTTCTGACCTACGCTGTTTCCTTGGTGTATTGGCATTCCTCTCCTTGTTCCATGAAGTAAAGACTGTCCAATTTGCTAGGTGGTAGTACTTTCCTGCAAAGTTCGTCTAGGTAGGTACCACCGCTTTGCCAGTTATTCTGCCGCCAAGCAGTAGTGTGCAAGCACTACTGTGTTCCGGTTTGAAGGGCATTGTAGCTAGTGAAATTACTGGGAAAATAAGACTTAAGAACTGATCTCACAGTCTAGAAATCTTTTTTAGACTGAGATGTCTCAAGATGACGTGCGCAGTGCGCAGTGTCACGTGAAACTTTAATTTAGAGTTCCGAATGACACTGCAATCTATTATGGGTGGCCGAAACGCTTAACATCAGGTGAACGACTAGCTCGTTACGCCATTCGTTTACATAAAAAAAAGTAAAGACCCTCCAAATTGGAAGGTTTTATGTAAGACCAATCGTCCAGTGTAGTTTCTCCTGCACAGGCCGCTGCTTCTGCTGCGTTGCCAGCATAATGGCAGCATGAGTTGTAGAAATCGACACAACTCTTCTCTCGAGAAATCGTTTGACCAATGACAACGCAAGAATAGTTTATGACGTGATCCGCGTGATCGTTCATTGGGCAAATGCTTTCTCGAGGGAAAAGATGAACGTCGGTATCTACAGCTCATGCTATATCCGTGTTCCCATAAAGAAGGCAGCTGCATGGGTATCGTACTGGTATTCGTCCCCTGGAACCACTGATCTCTATTATACTAGTATGCTGGATAGACGATATCGTACAAAAACTGAGAATTTCTTGTGCCGATTTGAAGCGCCACTTCGAGTGGTTCCTCAGAACTATAGTTTGAAAATCCATCGCGTTGATTGGTTAATTTAATTAGTTCTGAGCACGCTCTTAGCAATCAGCGCCAAAATGGCGAAAATCAAATGCCTTCAGTCAGTATTGGTCCAGCGTACTAGTATAATAGAATGAAAAGTCAGTGCCTGGAACGGTTTCCCTGCATAGTAGTTTATACTAGTTCTTATCTGCAGAAGTAGTGTGCGCTCGCGTGGCGCAGTGTCGGCCCCATCAGCAGCCAATAACTGAGCTGCAATGTGACGGAGGGCGCATATTAACTGGAAGTCAAGACCATGTGCTCAAGGTAAGTTTTTTTTTAACACAGACAGACAAGCTGACGGTCCGCCTGATGGTTTACCGTCATCTTTGGACACCTGCAACTTATTTTGTATTAGCATCACTGTTTGTATATTAAGAGATGTTTTTAAATCCATTAATTCTAGGAGTGCTACCGATGCGTTGCCTACCTTCTAACTCTATTTACCTGACGTTTGAAGTGTCCCGTGTTGTGGTGTTGACTGACATGCATATATAAGTACATAGTGTACTTAAACCGACAAGAGAGGACGGTTTTTTTCAGGTGTTCTCGAATGCGGAATTAAGTCCGCTGTTTACGTTACACGGCCACTGCGGGCCGATAACGAGTAGTTTCATCGACCACGCGACCCCAACTATTGCGGGAAGTGGGTCGCAAGACGGGCTACTGTGCGTCTGGGATCTACACACTGGTAAGTGTTACCAGGATAAGAAAAACGCATGCTAATGGACAACAATTCAAATTGTTTTACCCCAATTTTTATTAGTAAATGTTATAGATAATAATTACCAAAGCGTTTTTTTGTAGATATAGTTTTAATGTAGATATAGTTGTAGATTGTTTAAATTTTTTTAAAGATGAAGCTACATTAAAACTTTACATTTGGCATTAGAAGCCAGAAAGAAAAATAGAAAAGAAGAAAGAAAAGGCATATGCCTTGTTTTGCTCTCAGGGGCGTGTGACCGCGCCTGATGAAAGTGGTCTAATTCACATATTATTGTTTTACAACGCTATTGCAAGGTGCTAGGGTTCATTATTAAATTGAAACAACCAAATTGATAATACACAAATATTAAATATTATTTATTTCAAAAATAGTAATTTTTACTATTTATATATAAGTATAGTGGTGCTAAATTATCTTATGCTTTTTTTATGTGTGTGTGTGTGTAGGCGCCTGCGTGTACAGCATGCAGGCGCACGACGGCGCGGTGACGTCACTGGCGTACACAGCCTCGTACGTAGTGTCTGCGGGCGCGGACGAGCGGCTATGCATCTGGGACCGGTTCCAGGGGCACATGCTCAACTCTGTGCATATCGTGAGTATATATATATAGACATTATATATATTTCATCCTGTATATATATATATAACTATACAGGATGAAATTTAATTAGTTAGCATAGATTGAGTACATGAAAACTATGAAGATTACCGCGGCGCTTAACGTGGTTGACATGAATGATATTGATGCTTTTAAAAGTTTTTTTACCTTGTATGTCATAATTAAAAGCAGCACTTCTTATTTTAATTTAATTTTGTAATGTAGCAGTTGGTAATCTATTTAACGGGCAAATTGCATTTATTACTCAAGCTAACTACTACAATAATTAAAACTAAACCAAACTAAACTAAGCTAAACTAAACTAAACTAGCTACACTACCTACTACAAAGAACACCTATGGACTGTATGATAGCCGCGATGGCCTATAGACAGTCCAAGTGCTCCAGCCCACTACCGGTAGGTAGCGTACCCAACATGCTGGCCGCATTGCCACGTTGAATTGCAATGCTGATGCGTTTGGCCAAATAAGTGCTAACATTGTGGTCACGCGTCGCATCGAGCAGGCGCTCTGGTAGACTTTGGTGCTCGCGATGAGCTCCCGGTCCCCACGGAGCCAGGGTCGCAACATCAAAGGGCTCAAATATGTAACCGCTACCGCAGTTGGTTAAGTAAAATATTCAATTTTTTGGAGTCATTATCAATACCAAGTCGATGCGTTAGATTTCATAAATTATGGTCCATAACTCCACACGCGACAGGTGTCAGGAGTAGGTTCCCAAAGTGGTCGATATCGATTTCCCAGGGGTCGACATAAACGAAAACTTCTGGGGTCGAAGACGAAGTTTAAAAATCAACCCCTATTAATTAACACAACTTCGTTTTTGAAACTTTCAAGATAGTGTGTATAAGTTGTGTTATCGTGTACCAACTTGTTATAAAAATGACTAGTATTTTAGTAAGTATCATAATGTATTATTTATTACACAAGGATTTTACTAAAAGGTTAGAGGATCTCTTAAATTTACAAATCATCCTCAATGGATAATAAATCCGTAGAATATCACAGCCATGGAAGAAACCAATGTGGTAATGCAAAAACAGTTGATTAGCACCAGCATAGACGAGGACCTTAAGCAGAAGTTCAACCAATGCTATCAGAATTTTTAGTTGCAACGCAACTTTGAAACACAGTATCCTGCATTGTGGAACAGTCGTGGCTACGTGGTACTTTTACTATATAATACCTTTTCAACACATTTGCTCAGAAAATGCATTTACGAAGCCTGTATACATTGCCCGAAAGTTAAACATTACGCAACATACAAGGGAGCGTGCGGTAAAATAGGTACTCTCACCTAAGTACCTATTTTACCGCATCCTTCGTTGTATAGCGCCGTGCGTAATGTTTACGGTTTATTTTTAATTTCAATAAAACATATATAAGAATTTCACCAAGGAGTTTCACATTACGATAATAAATAAGCTGAATGATCGCCTTGGAAGCGATTTTACTCAATACGTTTGTCTCACTTTAATACTAAAGAGAAAATGAAACTAAAGATGTAGTTCTAATTTACACCACACGCACGTGGCGCCATTTGTAAATACACGCCATTTTAGCCCATTTTCATATCATATCATAGATTACGAACATCAAAGATTGTTTGTTGCGACTTTCCCACTAATTAAACATAAGTTTGTTTCGTTACCTATTATACTGTTTTCTTGCAAATGTGTTGAAAAACGTTGTATGATACACGTGTGGAAATTGGTTTCTACAAACTCGTGACTATGGTAAGCCCTTGACTTCGTCTCGGGCTTACATTTGTCTACTCGTTTGTAAACACCAACTTACCGCCCTAATATCATAAATAACTATAAATGTAATAAATAATCCTTTAGGTAATAATAATTATGTATACCAACATTTGGTGCTAGGTAATCATTAATAAAAAAAATATTATTGACGTGACGTAAATTAGCATTTCATCTTCGATAGAAAACTGTAATGTTACAAGGCAAGGATGATAAATAATCATTGCTTCAAGACAACACTACTTTGTCTAAACCATCTTGTCATCATGTAAAGCCTAGTACACAGAGTAAACTTTATGTTATAATTATAAAGTTTATAATATAATGTAAGTGTTTTAATAGTCTTTCATATTATTTAAATTTAGTCCACCGTTATTAAACTAACCCTCACATAGCATTTCCTTTTTTGGTTACCTTTATGCTAATACTTGCTAATTGTCCTTACCGACAACTTTAGGCTATGCGTCTATAATTAAAAATGTACAAGGAAATAATCCTTATAGATTAACGAAGAATTCGATATTTTAATTATTAAAAAAAATATATTCTGTGCTTTAGTATTTGTTGTTATAACCGCAACAGAAATACATCATATGTGAAAATTTCAACTAACTATCATGGTTCATGCGAGATACAACCCTGGTGACAGACGGACGGACAGCGGAGCCTTAGTAATAGGGTCCGTTTTACCCTATGGGTACGGAACCCTAAAAATTTAAAGGAATGGTAAATACCTTTTCAACGTTTCTGGAGAAGGTAATAAATAGTTTTTTAATCCGCAAAATAGCGATCATGCAGTTTGTGGAAATACGTCGAAGCTACCGTGAAGAACATAAGATTTAATAATACAGGTACAAACTCTTCCTACAACGCAATAAAGTGCAATTCAGCTCGTACATCGCTTCAAGCTTACTCAAAAACCTGTTTCTATCGCCATAGCTTCTTCTTCTTCTCGTGTAGGCAAGTGGTCAGCCCTGGTGTCGGAATTTTTAGGCCGCCTAAAGGCTTCTGACTTGGCTTAACGACTGTTGTCTTACGACAACAGCCGGGACCGACGGCTTCACGTGCCCTCCGCAGCACGGTAGCGCTCAGTTGTAAATACCACATTTTGCTGTAGCGATCACCCATCAAAGTAGTGACCGCAGCGAACGTTGCTTTACTTTACCGATTGGTTAGAATCGGCTAGTTGTGCTTCGCTATGAGCGAGCCCTTCTATCCCGGCACGGTCTCATGTACTTCTAGCTATCGTACCTAGTGTCGTGAGGCCTATATGGAGTGAGGCCACAGATGTTATAGATCTACTTATTAGTAGAATAGGCAATCAAACCGCATGTCTGGACTAGGTTTTGTGTCAGTCGTCACACAAAAATTCTCACTGTGCTGTGAAATAAATTCGCTTATCATTCGAACGATAATGCTGATTCACAAGCACTTATTAGATAGCTCCAGGAATACTTATCTATACAATTTAATATTTATCGATGTTATTCGTCGTTTAGATCACAAAATCTATTAAAGATTATTGTTACTGACGATATGTTATACGTTTCGGCCACATTTTATTTTCATACTTATGTAAAGTCTGGTTTTCACAGACCCCGTTTATTTTATTTTATTTTATTAATCACAAAGCAGATTACAAACACTTATCACAACAATAGTTCGTCGTTCGTCGTTCGTCGTTTCTGACCACCCAATAGTCAGTAACTATACATTCTGCTCTCTGTCTATACATACAGCATTTTGAAGTAGCTGACCGGTCAGTACTGGCTCAACCTTGTTTTCACGGACCCAGTAGCTGCAACTGTCCTTCACTGTCCGCCAGCTACTGGGCCTGTGAAAACCGGGCTTAACTTTCACGGCTATGCTGTTTCTTGTTAGTTTATGACCCAGTTATGAAAAGAAAATACTGTCAAACTTAGTTTAATCAAAGACAATTATATTATTGTAGTAATTAGTTAAAACAATAAAGGCAGTATGTTCCATTAATAAGTACTAGTTGCCTTTGGTTTAATGTATTTCTTCCTCTTAAAAATAGAGGTTAATGTTTTCTTTTGTATGGAACATTTTGTGGGTTTTGTCAGCTATACCTACTTTATAGGTGTATTCACAATTTCCTCAGGGGTTAAACTACATGAGTCGGATGCTGCCTCTCACTCACACGCTCCTCGTGATGGGCGACCGTAGCGGACTGACTGCCTACGACCTCAGTAGTGGCGACATCATTCGACGAGTTTTATTAGGTAACGTAAATCAAACTGTTTTTTTTTCCAGGTAATAAATAAGTTCCTTCAAAAATTGTCTGACGACTAGTTTCGATCTATAATAAAAAATTGCTATTACAAAAATTATCATTGTGAAGTGACTTTACAACACTGGATAGAGACACACGGGTAGCATGAGCTGTAAAAATCGACCACATCTAGTCTCTCGAGAAACCGTTCGATCAATGTACGATCACGCAAAACGCGTCATAAACCTTTTGTTGCGTTTCCATTAGTCAAACGCTTTTTTGAGAGAAGAGATGCCGATTTCTACAGCTCATGCTGACCGTGCAGCAGTCATGCTGTTCGTCTATCATCAAACAATAATAACAATCTAACAGCGTAACAGTTTCATAAACCATCACACTAATATTATAAAGGTGAAAGTTTGTATGTGTTATGTTTGTTATTCCTTCACGCTCAAACGGCTAGACAGATTTGGATGTAATTTTGAATAGAGGTGGTTTATATGTATCCTGGATTAAGGCGCAGCTAGTGATAAATATATATACTTTATGTTTTTATATAATGCCCTGCCTGCGGTGGCACCCACATGTTATAATATAAAACTTGGCCGCTTTGAAATTACAGATTTGAAGTATTACATGCTTTTTAAATGTATTTTTAATTACAATTACACGTATATATATCAGTTTTTCGAAAATTAGCTTTGAGCTTTCTAGCCAGGTACATAGCAACCCTTAATACTTGTGTTTCTGCGTTACGTGTAAATTTTATTTATTTTTATTTCCAGGCCAAAGCGATGGGTGTATATTCGTGCGACAGGTTCTCCCACTAAAAGACGCTATAGTTTGCGACTATGCTAATCAGTTACGAATCGTGCGCTTCCCTCTAGTGTCCAAACTGTCTAACATGAAGAACGAATGATTCAATGTAATATATTGTATAATATAAATACATACATCGAAACGTTTAAGGTGCTCCAGTTCTTAGAATGCAGTATTTCCAATCAGGGCCATAATTCTGTATGAAAACACAGATTCCACACGATACGAAACCACGTCGTTATCGTGTCTTGTTCAAATCCTGTCGCAGCGTTAGAAATACCTTCACTTTACATTATGTTATTTTTATTTTGAATAAATATTGACATAAGTGGTGGTAACTTTTGAATTGTTGATGTTTCGGAACGCGTCTCAGTGGAACATTGTGATTTTTGACAGTTCAAATCGCGCCAATTGCAAATTCATTTCACGCGGTTTCGTTTTCATTGCAAGAATAGATTTTTGCAGATTCTTATGTAAGACAAGGAAGTCGCGTGGTTTCGATGTAAGGAATCATAAAGCGGTCATACAGAATTAGGGTCCAGGTACTTTTTCTAGTATTCTAGAACCTTCCGGAAAGTATAGAATGTTGTGTTGTCCCTTTACACGAAATTGTGTATTAATATTATTGATTGTGTTTTAAACATAATCCAATACGATTCTAAACTTGTACTCAAAATTGATAAAGCTTATTTTTTCAGTGTCATAAATATTGCCATTTTCATGACAACATTATATGTTAAAAACATATACAAGAAAAATGCATTGTCATATTTTTAGATGTTTACTCCCTTTTATTTTGGTTAAAGCGTTGCGCTAGTGTTTTGATGAGAAATACATGAAAATGTTATTAATAAACTAATATTATCATCAGAATAACAAAACTCCCAAACGATAGACTTACTCAGTGTCTTAACATTATTTAATAACTCATCGTAAAAATTGAGAATTCTTTTTGAATAAGACTTAGTAATTAAAAATTGTATATAAATTATTTAAAATGTTTTAACGATAGTAGTAAGTGCCGGTCGGTATTGGTTTATTTATTTTTATTTCGTATTACATATTTATGGGTAGGCCACATCGCTCGTAGAACTGACAACCGATGGGGAAGAAAGGTTCTCGAGTGGCGACCACGAACCGGAAGACGCAGCGTAGGCCCCCCACTCGGTGGACCGACGATCTGGTATCTTGTTAACTCTCTTAGCGATCGCACGTGCAATTTTGTGAGTGGATTTATTTTTTAGTATGGAGGTTTGGAAACACGCAGTTTCAAGTAAGGCTCTCACAACTTGTGGGCTATCATGGTCCCCGTACCCACCTTTCGGGATAACATACCAATTCAAGCTCACCTTGTATATATCCATATGTTATCGTTTTATTTTGAGACTATAGTATTTATTCAGTATATCCGAAAAGGACGTTATTTTTATTAGTATTTTTTTCTTGGGTTCCTTATGGTGTCTGTCTGTGTGTCTGTCCGCCCGACCTAAACGGCTATTATCTCTAGCCAGCTGTAATTATCACAGAATAGTATCAAAGATTACTAAACAAATAATAAAAAATGTAAAATAAAGCGGTCTTCATACAAGGAAAGTGGTTTCTTAACGATTTATTCATATTTTCATTTCTCAAAACCAGTAGTTACAAATGTTCAACAAACTAACAAGTTTTCATACAACAACAGAACCGAAAGTTTTTTCTGTTTTTATTTATAAATAAATAAATGTTTGTGGACAATTCACACAGCGCTATCTAGCCCCAAACTAAGCATAGCTTGTACTATGGGCACCAGATATTTAACTGATACAATACTTAGATACTTTTTGTTTGTAAATACATAGAATACAATATGAAAACTTGTTTAGATTAAGTAATGTGATCTTTGTAAATTCAGTCATTCAGTAACTTTGTAAATATCGCAATGCGCTAGTGAGATAGAGGATCCACGTATTTAGGACCCTTAATTTAGGGAGCTATTTTATTTGGTCTTATCGCATGTTTAAATTACATAAATGTGTAAGGAACCCTCGGTGCGTTAATACGATTCGCACTTGTCGGTTTCGTTATAATTTAGTGAGGTTTCGATCTATATCATGTGTAATTAATGAATTATAATAAAACAATTATTTTAAGTAACTCGTTGAGGTTTATAGAGATTAATAAGTAGTGGAAACGGGAAGACTGTTGGCGAAAACGCGAAGCAAACCGTTTGTTAATATATTAAACGCAATCAAAAATGGTAATGTCGGAGTTTTGTAAATGTTAATATGAAAAGCGCACTCCATTGATGTTTATTACAACGATCTGTCAATAGTTGTAATATTTTTATATGACATAGTTTAGATTTCGTTTTAAAGTTTAGGCGTTAATTACTATAATAATAGGTTGTAGGATATAAATGACAAATGTTCTATCTTACTTCACGGTATATTATACATACGAATATTTATTGTAATGAACAGTTCGTAATTAAAACATTATAATAAATCACTAATTATCAAAAAGACCCTTGGTGAGGGGAACGTTCCCAGAACGCTGGCTGCATTGCCACGCTGTATGGCAATGCTAATTTTTGGGCAATATAAGAGCCAGCCTTCTGGTCCGCTGGTCGCCTCCACCGAATGTTTTGCCAAGTCCCTGTATATTTCAAAAGCACCTGGTCCCCACGGTTCCATGGTTTCTACCCAAAACGGCACAAACATGTATTCTCTGCCAAGGTTTCTATATTTGCGCCGTTTGAGGTTTTCAGCCTTAGCAACAGTGCTACCAGCTTGATTTTTAGTTTCGGGAAGATGGGACGGTGCGGTGCCATGGTATCGACGCAAGTTGCATCCCATACTAATGGCCGTCCCATCTTCCAAGGTATTAAAGTCATATTCACTATTTACATGCTGTAATTACAGACAAGTTGTTGTACAATAGGGTACGTCTTAAGAATGAAAATAGTCGTAATTGTTTGATTTATTCTATCAGAAGTGTTTTGTAAAAATATACACGCAAATTATCTTGTATCCTATTTAAAGTCCCTATATGAAAAGTCAAGTCGCATCTATTGTTTTCCATGATTGTTTTATATCGAAATGAATTAATTTATTAATGATCTTGATGAACCTTTTAAGTTAAATAGATACAGACATAAATAACAGCAATGATATCAGATACAATGTCGTTCACATAACGAATTGAAAATCGGAGCTTATTATTTACTTACAATATGGTCAATTCGGATAGCACTTATTTCAACGTTTATGCTGGTACCGTTTAATTCGCTACTGCCTCTTCTATCCCCTAGCCTAGGCTCCCAGGGGACTGGTGCAACGCTAGCTATTCCATTCCGATCTATAGTTTATCCTAGCATATATACACGTATGCTAGAATAAACTATAGATTTTTGATTAAATTTGAGTATGTGGTGGAACTGTTTGAAATTTTAATTTTCCATGATTTATTTACTGATTTTACTTGTTTATCAATTATTGCGTTCATTTTTAACCTACTTTGTTTGTTTTTTTTATATGTTGGCTCCACACATAGTGTATTTAGCCAGTGTCAAGTATTGTAATTTTTCATCGTATAATATATTTCACGTAAAGTCAAGTCACAGTCAGTCAGAGTCCAGTCTAAGTCAGGTACTCATAATCCAGTCTAAGGCATGCGCTAGTAAAGTGGTGGCAACTTTACTAGAGGCTTCTATGGAATTTTAGAAGCAACACGAAAAACTACGTTTCACTACATTATATCACTTGCCCACACTCATGCTCGTAATTCAGCACTTAACGCGTAAAACGCAACAATTTTAAACATTAACATTAACACTGGAAAAAGCATGGGTTTTGTAAAATAATACAATGCAACGACGTGAACTGTCCGCGTTCCCGCCAAAACTCTCTAACCTACTTTATGAAAATAATATTTTTTATTTGTTCATTTTTAACAGCAGGCATCTAGCCTATCATGTTCACTGCAGTTAGTCGCTTCGTTCGTACCACTGTGTCACTGTATGTCACTGTTAATTGTTTCGTGGGGTGAATCTAGAAATGACTAGAGTTGGATTCTTTTGGAATTTTGGTTGACGCTTTAATGATACTAAGGAAAGAGTGTTTCTGCAACCGCCTATATCCACATTAATTTTTATAATTATGTATATCGATACCACATATTATTATACATACTTAGTCAGGATCGATACGATGGTTAATGGAAATGTTAATTAAAGAAAATGTATGTATGTTGCTTATACTTTAATAAATAATTGTGCAATGATGATGGACTGCTAATTAAAATCTCCATAATATAGGAAATTAGTATACCTACAGTTAAAATAATATTTTTTTTATTGTGTTATCATGCTGTTCAGCCAACATCTCACCTGCTGTGCCTTATGATCAGTCCAGTTGCCGTTGTATTACAAGCAATTATAATGATTTTTAATAAATTGATCTTAATCTGACTAACGTTTTTACCTATAGAATAGAATAGAATACTATTCTAAAAGGTAAAAATATAAAATAGAATAGAATACTATTCTATTCTATTTTATATTTTTGTAAAAATATAAAATAGAATAGAATAGTATTCTATTCTATTTTATATTTTTACCTTTATAGTTTTAATAATCATGTTTAATATTCAAAAATACTCCTTTTTTTTTAATCTAATTTTTTTGTTCGGGACTTTGAGTCGCTTTACGACTATGTAAAATAAATGATTGAAACGATCTTGATGAATTTTGGTATAGAGATAGTTGGAACTGTTTGGGAGACCTACGTATACTACGGGCAGTAGTTCCTGTCGTAGAAGAACTTGCTAAAATGTAGGTCGGTGGTTGAGAGCGGAGCGCTTTGAATGCCAAAGAAAATGTGAGAGGCAGAAATAGGTACTAATACTGCCTTTTCAGTAAGTTTTGATAAGATACTTTTACGGAAAAAGTAATATGTTTACATTCCTCTAAATTAGAGCTGTAATACATTCGGAAATTATTATCAAATACGGTATAAATTAGTTTATCGAATGGACGCGAGGAACTGCTGGATGCAACATTTTAAATTCTTAATTACGAAAGGTTTTTTTAATTACTTATATTAACACTACAATAATATAACAGTATATACAGTACTTTCACAAATGTGTTGGTTGATTTATATATATATATTGTTTCACATATTTGTAGTTCCCAACTTCCTATACGTAAATGATTTATAATTTTTATTTATATATTAGTATGTTCTGAATGTTTTGTACTGAATCACAATAAATATTTCGTGATACTGTTAATCCGGAGTTTTATTTAGTTGTTCCACAATTTACCTTATACATATAGCACACTACAACAAATAGGTCAATTCTGTGTTAAAAAAATTAAACTAGACAAGGGCGTCCACCCACCCACCTTAGATATAGGTACCTAGACTATCACAAAACGGACATAATAAACTGACCATGAATACGTTTGAATAACGTAAACCTGGGGGTTTGGATAGGGAAGAGAAGATGTAAACAAGCATGAATAGAGGGAAGGTAGGAGGTATGGGGAAGAGTTGGAGAAAAGTGGGACGGTGGATATAACAAGGTGGTGGAGGCAAAAGGCGGCTTTCAGGCAAAACATTAATGAGGGTGGGTTAGCTGGTATATTTATAAAATAACTTTAAACACGGGGACAATAGTAAGCTACCTATAGGAATTAGACAAATTGTCGAAGCCTTGGTCGTCTCCCTTAGCAGTTTTCGATTTGCAATTCAGATTCGGGTGCGTATGGCTCATTCAGTTCTCGTTCCATAACGTCTATAACTTTATGCATGATCTGGATAGTCTCCGTGAGCACATCGAGGATATTGACTCTGAACAGTAACATGAAGTGCGGATCGTATTTCGTAAATAGCTGGTGGATGTTAGGCGGACCAATGACAATTACTTTCAGCAACGATGGTTCTTCTTCGTCCAGCCCGTCTGATTCTGCGCCCAGCTCGTCTGAGTCTTCGTCCAGCTCGTCAGATTCTTCATCCAGCTGGTCTGGTATAATTTTCACCGTCATTTTTACTCTCTGTAACAGAAGAAATCAATATGACTTACTTAAGTACGTAGGTAAGAGAAAATTAGCTAAACAATAAACAGGTTATTTAACCTGTGACCGTAACATTAAGCTAAAGTACCTACATACATTCAATGCACCGTAGCGTAGTACCTGTAAGTAAGTATAGGTGGGTACCTATAATGTTTGCTACAATGAAGAGTCTACTTGATAAGTAGAATTAGACACCTACCTACTTAATGCTTAAATATCAAGTTACGGAGGAACTCAGCTTCCAGCTGCGATACAGGTGTATCAGCTCAGCACTTACCGTTATTAGGGCGCCGCGCCGGTGTAGCAATAGGTACTAATTTTTATATCAGAGGTTCAGACCGCGACCACAACTAGCGACTAGGCGAGGTATATATTCTAGTCTGAATTACGTAGTACTAAATCAATTCTGTGCCTGAATGCAAATCGATGCTGTTTATTGATCGAGGTGGTCGATTAATGGCGCATGCGAGCCATTAATCGACCACCTGTCTTATATTATTTTATTACCTATCATAGGACTTATACACAATGAAAGTTCTATTTACATCACATGTGGTAGGTTAGGTATCTATTAATAGATGCCTACCAACTTATCTAGTATCTTGGTTATTTATTATTATATCCCATACTTCCGTGTACCTATAGATAGGACTAAGAGTAGGTAAAACAGAAGTCAGGTGCATAAGGGACTGTATTAACTATTAACCCGCTCCAAGGTGTAGGTAGGTACCTATAATATGCGTTTCCTGATTTCTCCTATATAAAAGTTCTACCTACAAGTCCCTTGTTAGGTATAAGTAAGTTCAACACTTTTCATCAAAATCAAAGTCGTTTTGAAAACGACTGAACGGATTTTGATGAAATTTGGATGTGTTGTGCCGAGATAATTTACGTTCTTAATAGATACATACTATTTATGCCCATTATTAAATATTAATTGTCTCGGAAAATACGCAGCGCGCGGGTAACTACTTTTAAGTTACAGATATTTGGGTTCAGCAAAGATGACTTACTAGAATTAAAAGTAGGCACGCGTGTATTTTAGGTTCCTTAATACTCAACATATTGTTAGGCACAAAAAAAAGTATTATTGTGCTGTAGGCAGGCCTAAAATTGTATTTAAATTTTAAATAAACGAAATAGGGTAGGCCAATAAATTTTCTAGATTAAGAAGCAATTTTTCTAATAATAAGTACCACATCCTGAAACAAAATTAAATATCTTTATTATTAAATAAATGTAAATATAGATAACAAGAATTCTATGTTTAAGATTTTTTTTATAAGGAGGGAATCCTTTTCTTAAAGTCTAATACCTAAATACTTTCCAAATGTACTACCGAAAGTAGGCATAGGTACCCAAATTCTACTGTTTCACTGGTGAATGCATAGATTATTCATTTCCAGTGATATTAGAAACAAACAGCAAGCGCTGTATCCTCTGCAACTGAGCTCGGAGTGCCACGACACACTCGTGCTCATCGCCGTAAAGCTGCCGCAACGCTTCCTGTTCGACTGCTAGGTGGCGCAGCTTCACTTTGGCGGTGAACACCATCAACATGGCTTCATGGGTCGGCTTGCACCTGAGCTTGGTTCGGATCGGCTGCTCCGCGACCGGCACTGATGATACTGGAGGCGCCGGTAGGAAGGTTTCAACATCCTAAACAAATGTGAAACAGTAATTTATCTTAACTATCCAGGATGTGAATTGTCATATATTAGTAAGTAAATAAGTGTGTTATGCTACACATCCAAATTGGATTGAGAGTTCGAAAAAAATACTTAGGTACACTAAACGAACAAAAATATATACCTACCCACATAAGTAAATAATTAAAAACTAACTTTCACTTTATAGATCAATATCAAACAAAAAAACATAACAATTTAAATAAAATGTGAGCTATAAGTGTTTCACTTCAGTCGCAAACCATTACGAACACACATTGAATGTGGAATTTATTATTAAATTAGGTTGGGTAGATGTGTCTGTTACCCTCTAAGTACCTACCACAGAACTCCCGCTTCTGTGGTACCTACCTAATAAAAAAAAATGATGACTTACATTTGGTTCATGTTTGTGATCCTTCGCCTCAGCCAGCAGGTCATCATCAGGCAACATTGCAGGTTATTCTGAAGCGCTAACGTCTCCAGCAGACATGAACTGCTTGGATGTGGACTCCAACCCAAAACCTACCTACGGACCAGACGTCAAGTACTTGGATGTGCCTACCAATAATACGTTGCCGAGAGCAGCATGATCAATAAACAAAATGTTGAGATGCAAGCGAGTGCAAGCCTGCGCGTTGTGGGCTATTTCAATTTTTATCTTTCACAATAGCACCGCCCGTTTTCCGGGGAAACTTAATGTCACTTCCCCCACATTAATGTACCTATTGTAACTTCCAATCCAAGTAAACTATGTAGCTAGTTACTTATATTAGGAATAGGTAACAATATAAAGTAAACCGACGTGTAGGTAATTTCACTAGACAAGAGTGATGGATAATGGAAAGCGCTAGTACCCCCTAGCAACCCCCTAGGACCACATGTCGACAGCAGCCACACGTATCACCTACATTTCTGCTTTCTTTTTTTTTCTTCACTACGCCGCGCCGCCGTGCGTCCTGTGGCCCATTTTATATTTATATGGCAATGGGGAAACTAGTTTATCAGGCTATTTTACATAAAACTTAGGTAGGTAATAGTCACAGTTCCGCGGTCTAAATAGGTACCTAGGTAGACAAGTATGAGTAGGTAAGGTACTTACCACCTAGATTGGAGTTTCCCTATGAGGACTACAAATTCAATGAGACTGGTTGATTTAGACATAAGTAGTTAGATATAGAAGTAAGTATGTATTTAAATAATTAACAGCCGGAAGACGTCTACTGAAGAGGCTGAACACATGCCTTCCCCAACGCCTCTTTGAACGGGGCTTGCCTGGTGATCGCAGATTTAAATGTACCGCGGAGTATACCTACTGCTACCCATTCTCTGGATATTCCCTAAGCTTAGCCGGTTCCCACGGCACCTGCGGGAAGAGATGTAGTGGTCCTATTCTCACACCACCAGGGCGGCCGGGACGTTATTCATTTCTACTGATTCGTACCACGGAACAAGGAGGAGAGGAATGCCTATACACCAAGAAAACAGCGTAAATCAAAATTATGCCTAAAACTAGATGGCGTTGCAAAATGAGCGGGTTATAAGTTGAGTGCAGATCAGAAATATGTCAAAAAACCGTAGTACTTACGTAACCAAATTATAACCCGCTCATTTTGCAACGCTATCTAGTTTTAGGCATATTTTTGTTCTACGCTGTTTTCTTGGTGTATTGGCATTCCTCTCCTCCTTGTTCCATGTTCGTACACAAGACTGCAACAAAACTCTTGTATTTACTAGGGACTTACGTCTACAACTCTACCTACACTCTAAAAACAACGAAAGTAAGTTACCTAACTTTGACTTACGTTGTTTTCCGCAATAAAAAGCAAATACCTATCTTATATTTTTATTGTATTAAAAGATCTCGATAGTAATCTTAATTTAATCTTGACATAGAGAGAGACCGACACATGACCGACATATATTTGTAATTGTAATTATTTGGTTATCTTTATGTTATCTGAGTTCTTTCGCGCCAAAACTTTTAATCGTATTCTTACTTGATTGATTGAATGCAATGCTAGGTTTGTATGAGAGAGAACTATATCAATTTAGTAAGAGTAAACGAGAAAGAACTACACCGTTAATTTTGTTCATTCATTGTTATCGTTCAATCAACTTTTCTATTCCCACACCCACAGAGTCAAATATCGTGGATGGTTCAAGAAATCCATTCAATGTAGTGATGTGATGATCGATGTTTTACTTTTTATCGATATAACGCAGTATCGCAATGTAGTATTGATACGCACAATGACATCTGTTATATCTACCGCATGGTTTCTTAATAAAAAAGAAGTTTATATTAACATAGTTGAACTACAAATCGACTAAATGCTAAATTTTGATGATGTTCATATTTTGATAATTTTCATAATGTTTAAAATGTAAACTTACACCCCATTTTATGAGATGGAGTAAAATGCCATAACAAACAACGTAACTTCTAAATCGTAGTGATGCATCTAATTCAGCTCCTACAGTTGAAAAGAGAGGAACTATAATTTATACAACAAAAACTATGCCACTTCTTTCAGTTCAAAATACTATAGCCAAGAATTTTTTGGTTTGGTATAGACAGTGAAGTCAATTCTTCCGACCATGAACAAAAAATTTAGTAATAAAAAGGTAACTTATTATGTGTTCTTAATTACGCATATCTTTTATTGAAATATATCTAATCTGTAAGCGGCCTATGAACATAATATGCATAATATTCAATTATTCATAGGCCACTAATTCATGTTTATCACAAACTAGGCAGGATTATGATTTACTGAAAATGCTTAGAATATAATATAAATGAATGGAGTAGATATTATGTAGCTGAATTGAAATGATTCAGTGAACTGGGGGTCTAGCAAAGATACCTTTCTACTAGCGTTAACGCATTATAAATAAATAATAATTTAATAATATATAAATAAATTTACAAAATGTGTGGGAATGACATTGCCTGTGGAAAACTTTTACTCAGGTAATGCTATAGCTAATTTCATTCCCATACATTTTGAGTTATCATTTGGCGTTAACGCTAATGGAAAGGTATCTTTGCTGAATGGGTATACAGGGGGTATCTTTAGTACCCAGCACTATTTATTTTATGAAAAAGTGGCTACACTGGTAATGTCATTTTACTCAGTCTAATAAAGAAAGGTTTATACGTACACGAATTTATCTACAATTTACGTTTGATGTAGTATTCCCAATTAATCGTTAACATATTTCCATAAAGTATATCGTATAGTTTATGTGTAAGGGGATACAAATTATCGAAATATATCATAGTCTGGCACTAATACACTAAAATATCGTGTACGTATCGGACCATCGGGTATGAATTAGCTAGGACATCACTAATTCAATTCATATTTCATTCCCATTCGGACATTCATTCATTACATTTTGTTCATGTTCATTCATTTATCAGCGGGCGAGGAGCGGTGTGATACGTGTGTTACTTTACAGTATTTTTATAAATATTCTCATTCTAACTCAACTATCACTACAAGTACAACCTTCTTACCAAGATCTTAATTTGTATTTTTAAGTTTAAACTCGCATAGTTTCAAACAACTCCACTGAAAATGGCAGAGTAAGTTTTTTCTTATTTTTATCGAAATACCTACAATATTTAAGAAAACCACTGCGGTGCGAACGTGACTTTCATATTTTATTTAGGATTTACCTGTAAAGATTCACTTTGGCTACTTTTAAAACTATGTTAAAAGTTTTGAAGTATTAGACCTTCATAACCTAAATTCAAACTTTTATAAAGTTGAGCAAGTTTCAAGTTCAAAGTCAAGGGCAATCAACTAAAAGTAGGGCACTTTCATTTTTTTAAACTATTCTTTGGGTATATTATCATAGGTAGTACAATATTACAGAAATATAATACTATAACATGTTAGCTTGTGTTGCTTATTACCAAGGTTATTTCAAGGTTAATACTTTATTAGAGTAATAAATTCTAGGTATGACTACCCACTTTAGATATTTATAAAGTACTTTTTGTGTTGCAAAGTCCAAACTTTAATAACATCATTTTGGGTCTACGAGACATTTAACATTGACCTATTAATGACTAAATTTTAAATTAAATGATTTACATAGGTTCAATTTCAAGTACCTACATTACTGTCTACCTGTTAAACACTTGATGTACCTACCCTACATTAACAGGTATTCTAATCTGTTACTTGAAAATACAAATGTTCTTAGTGTTTCACAATAAATAAATAAATAATTCTATTGTATTACAAAACTTAATGCTGCCTCAATAGATTATTTAAAAAAAATCTAACTAATAATGACTTGGCATGCTTTGCATGTTTTTTACATTCAATAACATACCTACCTCCAAAATCTAAATTAATATAGTTTTGCATGACACTGCACTGCACCCGACATCCTGAGACTTCACACAGTCTAGTTGTTAGATTACTAGACTGTGATGAGATCATAGTCTCAATTGCCCAGTAATTTCACTAGCTACAGTGCCCTTTAAACTGGATCACTAGTGCTTGCACACTACTGCTTTGCAGCAGAATAACTGGCAAAGCGGCTTTTCTGCAATATTTGTCTAGGTACCTACCTAGACAACCTCTAGCCTAGTTTGTCTAGGTAGGTACCTAGACAAACTTTGCAGAAAAGTAATACCACCTAGTAAAATGTCTTAAATGAAAGTTGAAAGTAAAATATATATTTCCGTTCGTGTTTTTGTTTCCAAAATGGCTGATTTGATTTGCACACACATGGCGTTGCTTATAACTGCTTGCATTATAAATATGTAATCAATGACTACTAAACATATATACAACAATACAATACAATAATACTTTATTGAACACCAATAAATAAAAATGCATATAAAAATTTATATAAGAATGGCAGAACAACGGGCGGCCTTATCGCATTAAGCGATTTCTTCCAGGCTACCTTAGGATGGACAGGAATGAAAGATACAAAAATTACGGTTGGTGTTATTACAGTTACAACTTACATACTAAGAACAACAATAATACAACAAAGTATAATTACTTAAAAAAATATATGATATATATTGTGCTTGTTAGTAGATATAATGTCAGAATTATAAGGGAATAGGTACTTGTCAACTTTTTTTATTATAATGGCCATTTAAATCAATAAGTGGGTAGATACTTTAGTATAGTTGTAGACATGTACCCTCTTCTTGTACTGGCTACCTAGCTCAATACACAATTCACAATTACAATGTTGTTAATTAATATCTGGACATATTACTACTCAGATAAGCTTAAAGAAAATCACCTGTAGGAAAACAGGTAAAATACAGATAAACTGCAAGGTGCCTCTTTTGTACTGAAACATGTTTGTAAGCTACCTTCCTATACCAATATGTACCATTAATTAAAAATAATGTACATTAATAACCCTTTCTTTAACAGAGCCATGGCTGATATTGCTCTCATCGGTCTGGCCGTCATGGGCCAGAACCTGATCCTCAACATGGATGATCATGGATTCATGGTCTGCGCATACAACAGAACTGTAGCTAAGGTAATTATCATCTGGGTTTTATTCTAATATTCTATTCAACATTTTATATATCTATTTTTGTATAAGGAAGTGCCCGGTCAAAGTTGTAGAACATGCCATACTATTTGAAGCTTGGTTGTTGGTTGTAAATATTTCATAGCCATGGTAAACAAATAAATATACCTACCAACATATTAATTTTATTTTTAGACACTAAAACTAAAGATTTTCTCAATTTTTTCAAATAAGCTTGCGGCTAGCATTTTTGTTAGTATGGCACATATATAGTAATCTGTGGTGTAGCAAAGACATAAACTGTACAGTTGCATACAATATACATTACTGGCTTGGTGTTACTTCCATCCATTACCCTTACTCCAAGCAGCAATTTATATCGAATCAGTCATTTAGCCTTGCTGAATTCGACCAAATGTATTACGCCCTTCATATGCCATAGTCATAGTAATATTACTAGTATAGTATTATATTATCTGTGGTAATATAAAAATACCTGTTATTTTATATTACTTGTGACTGGTGTAAAATAAATAAATATAAATAACAGACTGTAATAATAATTCCACAGGTGGAACAGTTTTTGGAAAATGAGGCCAAGGGCACTAAAGTCATTGGTGCAACATCGCTTGAGGACATGGTTTCTAAGCTCAAGACTCCGAGGAAAGTTATGCTGCTAGTAAAAGGTTAGTCGCAAACAAAACTACTTTTGGGTGGTCTTAAAATTCTGCCACTACAGGGCAGGGCTGATCACATGCCTACACAAGAAGAAAAAGATGCTAAAATTATTACGATTATCATTCAGCTTTTGACAATGTTATTGAAGATTTCAAATGCATTCATCTTAACGGATAGACTATGTATATGGTTAGGACTTATATTATTATAAAAAATATAACTATCACTGAACCACTGTCACAGTGATAGTTATATTTTTTGTAACTTATTTGAAATATTCTAATTTCGAAATTAGAATATTTCAAATAAGTTAACTTGTATTTATTCTATTGCAGCCGGGTCAGCGGTAGATGAGTTTGTCAAGAAACTAATACCTCTCCTAGAGAAGGGAGACATCATCATCGACGGCGGCAACTCTCAGTACATCGACACTCAGCGCTGGTGCAAGGAACTCGAACCCACTGGTATCTACTACATCGGCATGGGGGTCAGTATTCAAGCATTTATACACTTTATTTCTATATGCGTAAGCCATAACGTGCCATGAAATAATTATTTTACCATTCTTAATTCTTTTTACTGTTTTAACCATAATATTTTTGCAATGAGTTCCATAATGCTTTGTGCAACCCATACTTGGTTTTTGAAAACGTGTCTTCGAAATGCAATTTAGAAAAAAATGCTGTAACCATACCAACTTCACTTCACTTCATCAGCCGGAAGACGTCCACTGCTGAACATAGGCCTCCCCCATAAGACAGACAAACAAAACATTAAATTAAAGTTTTCAAAAAATATGTAATGCAGCTTTATCATATAGATGACAGGTTGAAAAGGTAAGTTCTGCTAGTAATGACTCATCAATGAATCAGCAGTGACATTGCAAAAACTTATTGGCAGTGTTATGACGCGTGATCTTAGCGTATGGTTACTTTTTTATAGCATGTCTTCTGTGCTTCTGCCTTGACTTGACTGAATAGTACAGATACAAAACCTCTGCTTCGCGAAGTCACAAATAAATAGCCACTCTTGCTGCAACGCAATAAAGCGCATTTCAGCGCTGCAACTGCTGCAAATATCCCCTTTTCTATCGAGGCCGGTCCCGTTTCTTGTTGTTTTCTGCTTAAAGTGAGGCAGCACCCGTCAGAGAAAAAGTGAAGCGTGACGCCGTTTGGCTTGGTAGTTTATGTCATGTTTAACCAGTCACAACGCGCGTTATGTGTGATTCAAATGTAATGGCGGCTGTGTAGTGCGCTGCAAGCCGCGCACGCTGTGTTCACCGCTTACCTCCGTCCGCGCACATCTCATTTTTGCTGCTGCGCTGCGTTTTGCAGCCGCCATTACGTTTGAATGACGCCTACTATATCAACTGAAAAGTGAGTTCGCTGAATCATGATACAACATACTACAATATCGAACTGATTAGTTGAGCGTGTTTCGTGATAAGTTTATATTACTTATCTGATTTTAAAAATGATAATCCGGATTAGTTTTCGTACTATACCTTGTCATATTCTACTACCAGAGATGCCCCGCCGCGATTTTACCTATACACTTAAATTCGGGGGTAGGTATAGAGTTTCCTAATTTTATAGTACCTAATTATTATTTTGTGTGAATAGGTATAGTAGTCTCAAAGCGGCTTGCCGCACTGAACATGTTGCACCATTGTTGTCCAATTTTCCAGCTGAGCGTTAAGGTCGTTCCGCCATAATTTTAAGTCAGTCAACGGTTTTCATTTTCTACTTACGTGAAATACAAAAATTTCAAGACGTTGTTTGCAACAGTGACTAGTGTATTATTTCAAGCAGTACTATACGGGGCGGGATACGGGCCTTCTCTCACAGGGAGAGAGTGTTAATCATGATTGATCCGTTACACTGCCTAAAAGCAGCTGGATGACACTCGTGCCCTCGAAGCTTACCATTCTTGGGCATAAAATTACAACTGGTACTAGTATATAGGTAACGGCAGTCGAAATACTCAACCGGTGTGAATACTACTTCACGTTACTTTCTATCTGTGCTTTCTATAATGTATGTACTTGAGCATCCCGGTTTAATCACAATGATTTCTTTCACTTTATATAGCGTCGAGTGCACACACAAAACTTGGAGTTATTAGGGCAGGGCCGCGTGGGGTTCCAATGCTTAGGTAGTGAAGTTACTCTAACATCGACTGAGCCAGACTAGCTCGTCACATATTTTTATAACTACACTCTACTACTCATCATCATCATCATTATCATCATCATCATCACCAGCAGCTTATACTAGCCCACTGCTGGACATAGCGTCTCCCAAGGCACGCCCCTGTGGCCGGTCTTCGCCTCTATTTTCCAGTGCCAAGACCCTTGAAATGAAATGAAATATTATCGTGCTTACGTATATCATCGCTCCATCTCGCTGCTGATTCGCGGTCTCCACTCTAGAACACGCCTACCCCAACGGCTATCAGTTCTTCGGCAGACCAGCCCATTGCCACTTCAGCTTGCTAATTCGATGAGCTATGTCGGTAACCTTAGTTCTCTGCCGAATAGCTTCGTTTTGGATTCGATCCCACAGATACATCGAACATAGCCCTTTCAATAGCTCGTTGAGCGACCTTGAATTGATGGACTAGTCCTACCGTGAGGGTCACGTTTCGGCTCTTGAAATTGTTTTTCCTACTACTATATTACTATAGTACTACTGCTGTATTATAATGTGTACTTATGTATTGGTGCAGGTGAGCGGCGGTGAAGATGGAGCGCGTTACGGACCCTCGCTAATGCCCGGCGGCCATGAGGCTGCGTGGCCGCATGTCAAACCAATCTTCCAGGTACGTTATAGATTATATATACTCTTCGATTCATTTAAACGTTTTATGGATATGTAATTAATTTGTGTTTAGCGCTCATATCGAAGCACGACTAGCTGTTTCTAACCGATCGGTAAAGTTAAGCAACGTTTGCTGTAGTTACTACTCTGATGGGTGACCGCTACAGCAAAAAGTGGTGTTTACAACTGAGCGCTACCGTGCTTCGGAGGGCACCGCCGTCGATCCCGGCTGCTGTCGTACGACAACAATCGTTAAGCCAAGCTTTTGGGCGGTGACTTTGACGACCTGTGTTTAGAAATGAATTTGTATATTTATTTTAGTATCTTGTTAATTCTTGTAGCGATCGCACGTGCAATTTTGTTAGTGGATTTATTTTTTAGTACGGAGGTTTGGAAACACGCAGTTTAAATTAAGGCTCTCACAACTTGTGGGCTATCATGGTCCCAGTGGACCCACCTTTCGGGATAATATACCAATCCAAACTCACCTTGTATGTCGATTTCTATAGCTCATAGCCCTACTGAGCGGTAAACTTTTGTTGTCTAGTGCTTAGGGAGTTCTGAAGTCACTATTCTAAATAATGTTACACCGTTTGTTCAGGCCATCGCCGCTAAGGTTGACAACGAGCCTTGCTGCGACTGGGTCGGCGAAGATGGCGCTGGTCATTTCGTCAAGATGGTTCACAACGGCATTGAGTACGGAGATATGCAGCTCATCTGCGAGGCTTACAACCTGATGAGAGACGTCATTGGTACTGGGTGGCGCAAAAGTAAAGACCCTATTTGGTTCAGCTATAACATTTTTTCTAAATTAGAAAACTAGATTTAGGTTTTTTTAAATGTATATTTGTGCCATTAAATTTCGTACCATTAGGATTTAAAGATGATGTCTTTTAAATGGTGACCTCCAGAGTTGATACACATTTGAGCCCTATTTATGACATTTTGCATAACTTGCCGTAACACTTCCTGCGATATGTTCGTTATTTCTTGACGAATGTTTTCTTTTAGAGCTGCGAGAGTCTGTGGCTTGTTCACATACACCCGAGATTTCAAAAAACCCCAAAGAAAGAAGTCTGGACTGGTCAGATCGGGTGATCTTGCAGGCCAAGGCAAATCGCCAAAACGAGAGATAACTCGGCTTGGAAAAGCGTCCCTCACTAAGTCCATAGTGTCGCGCGCTGTGTGTGCCGTAGCGCCGTCTTGTTGAAACCAGATGTGCTCCAGCCCCAATTCGTCCAAACTGGGTATCAAAAACTCACGTAACATGGTTCTGTAGCGTTCTCCAGTGACAGTTATCGCATTGCCTCCAGCGTCTTCGAAAAAATAGGGTCCGATCACTCTGTCAACACAGATGCCACACCATACAGTAACTTTTAGTGGGTGTAGAGGTGTTTCTTGAATAATGCGCGGATTATCAGTGCCCCAGAACCGAGTATTCTGCTTATTGACATGCCCTGAGAGATGGAAATGAGCTTCGTCACTCATAACCAATTTTGAAGGAAAATCATCTTGCAAAATGTCATAAATAGGGCTCAAATGTGTATCAACTCTGGAGGTCACCATTTAAAAGACATCATCTTTAAATCCTAATGGTACGAAATTTAATGGCACAAATATACATTTAAAAAAACCTAAATCTAGTTTTCTAATTTAGAAAAAATGTTATAGCTGAACCAAATAGGGTCTTTACTTTTGCGCCACCCAGTATTTACCATATACTTAACTCCTACTTATAAAATGAAAAATGAAGTAATGTTTACGTATAACGCGTGTCATTGCTTCTTCTACTATTGTGTTTAAGTACAGAGGGAGTGAGACAGCAATAGAAATGGTTGCTCTTTTCAGTTCTGTTCTTTATTGAATCGCGTTTTGATTGTGGCGCCAACGGATGATCCAAACTCTGTTCTTCTTAGTAGTTTGTGGATGGTCCGAAGGCAAAGTTTAGTTTAGTTAACATTAATAAATTCTATGATCAGATAATAAAGTCTCATTTGCCCAGTAATTTCACTAGCTAAAATTCCCTTCAAACCGGAATACAGTAGTGCTTGCACACTACTGCTTGGCGGCAGAATAACTGGCAAAGCGGTGGTACCTACCTAGACGAACTTTGCAGAAAAGTTGTACCACCTAGTGACATTTGTTTTTGTACAGGCGTGGAGCAAGAGGAGATGGCAGACGTGTTCGAAGAATGGAACAAGGGAGAACTTGACTCCTTCCTTATTGACATAACAAAAGACATCTTGAGGTTCAAGGATGCTGACGGTAAACTATTTGTAGATGTTCTAAACTTTATCATAATCATCATCAACAGCCTGAAGACGTCCACTGCTGAACGTAGGCCTCCCCCATGGAGGGCCACCTTGAGCGGATTTGGTAACTGTACGTACAATCTCTGACATGTGACGTCACAAACTATGCCTTAGTAGCTGTGAGGAAGCTCCACGCAATCTCTGTTTTGCGAGAAAGGGACAGGCGATGCCCCCTCCAGAAACTTTAAGAGCGTATAAAAAAACAATTGAAATTGAAATAGTATTTCTCCGTGATTTATTTATTTTTCATTTTTAATCTACTTTATGAAAATAATATTTACCTACCTACTTGTTAATTTTAATAGTAGTCAAATAGCCTATTGCAATGCTGGTTGATTTATTGTTAGATGGAACTGTGTGAAAAGTCGCCAACAATTTTGTTTAATATTTGGCAGGCAAATTCCTCCTGCCGAAGATCCGCGACACGGCCGGACAAAAAGGCACCGGCAAGTGGACAGGTATCGCGGCGTTAGAGTACGGTGTACCGGTCACGCTAATCGGAGAAGCTGTGTTTGCTCGCTGTCTATCTGCACTCAAGGGTAAATATAACTAAAATTTTAAAAAATGCCGAATGTCTTTAAATTGTATAAATGAATAGGAATATGGAGTTCCTCAATATTACGAATTGGAATAATGTAAGAGATAGTCAAAGAAATCTTTAATAATGCGTTTAATGCAATACCTACAAAATAATCATTAAAACGATAGTGTAGATACACACCAAAACATTACTGTATCAGGCTCAAATCACGACTCCAACCTTGACCTTGTCAATATCTTATCTGACTGGCCTCGTAGCTTAGTTGGTGGTACCTCTGCCTTTTGTTCTGTTTGTTGTGGGTTCGATTCCCGCCCAGGACAAACATGGAAAACATTTTAAATTTTTGAAACCCAGTTTCTAACAGTTTTATTAAACGACCCGTATTTGTTTATTTTGTTTTTAACGCACTAGACTTTCAAGAGCTTTTAAAAATTGTTTTTAAAGTTTAACTAGAATAGAAGCCTAGATATGTCTCAGTGGGAAATTGAGGCAATTGAAGTCTGATAGTCATCTTTTATTAATAGAATAATATTCGTATACAATACATAGGTATATCACAGAAATGTTTGTCGTGGGAGGGAATGCAGCACTACGACCAACTGTTAGGCGATCATGTAAATGGTTGCAACCGATAGAAACACAAAAATCTATGCATTTGACTGTTTCAATACGCAATATTTATGCGCATAGTTACTGCGTAAATTTTCAAATTCGTAATGAAACTCCTGTTGCATTGCAATCAGTTACATGATCCCGCTGATCTAGCAGGCCAGCCGAATAAATGGTTATGATTTATTTGTTTGTATAATCAGATGAGCGAGTGCAAGCAAGCGAAGTGTTGCCCGGCACCATTCACTTGTTCAATAGCAGCAAGAAAACATTCCTGGACCAATTACGTAAAGCTCTGTATGCCAGCAAGCTGATATCGTACGCCCAAGGGTTTATGCTGCTCAGAGAAGCTGCCAAGGTATGTTATATTATATATCTACCCACAGTATATATGTCATCATCATCAACAGCCTGAAGACGTCCACCGCTGAACATAGGCCTCCCCCACAGTATATTATGTATTTCAATTTCGCGGCCTTTTCAACCGACTTCAAAAAGGAGGGTTGTTCCTGTTATCCCCCACATTTTCGGCCCCATGGGGGATAACAGGAATAAAAATTGAGGGGGTTTGCAATTTGTTGAAACCTCTTTTTTATCTATGTTCTCCGATTACTCGGAAGACGCCTGGACCGATTCGGTATATTTTCAAATTAGTTTCAAAAAGAAATCAATATCGGTTCAATGGTTTTGTTTTCAAATCAAGATAACTGGGAAAGTATGTATTATATATCATTCTAGCATGTTTTCAGTATAAAATTAAGACCTTTTATAATAAATTTATAGATTCATACTTACAGTATTATACTTACTATACTTTAAAAAAACTACGTGTGTCATACCATATCCTTGTCTTCGTGATTACGGCCCTTGTCGCGAAGATAAGCTCTGCTCGCACTGAATATTGCATACTCATATATTTAGTGCGTAGGACTCGTAGTGTCATTGCAGTGCAGTGCAGTGATGTCATATATTTGCTAACAAATTGTTATAGTCACCGTTAAAACTATTCTGACAAGAAGCAACAAAATGTTATTTCCCACTTCCATCCTTATGTCTAAATGCAGTGGGAGTGAGACAGCATTTAAAATCTTTGTTCTATTATATATACAGTTCTTTTTAGAAACGCTTTACGTTTATTTCAATTCTTATTATTCTCGCTGCAATTTTTACATGTTATTCTATATATCCAAATAGGGACATTTTGGCGTGAAAGCTGCAAAAAGGGGGGTTTCAAGTTTATATATTAGCAAGGAGTAACTATAGTCTATCTCTTCCCGTTGGTGCCGTAAGAGCCGGTTAAGGGAATATCCAGAGAATGAGCAGCAGCATTGTCTTCGGTACATTTAAATCTGCGATGACCAAGCCGCCTGCCAAGCGTGGTGATTATGGCAAATCCGTCCTTATCGATTAGCGTCCAAAGTGGCGTTTTATGAGGCATATGTTGAGTAGTGGACGTCTTCCGGCTGATGTTGTGATATTTGCTATTCTGTTCCAGGTTAACAAATGGAACCTGAACTACGGTAGCATTGCGCTCATGTGGCGCGGTGGCTGCATCATCAGAAGTGTCTTCCTCGGAAACATCAAGGTGATATATAATATAGGACAGCCTCTGTGGTGGAGCAGGTTCATAACCGACCCGGAGGCGGCGGGTTTGATTCCCGCGACAGGACAAGTATTTGTGCACAGGAAAAAAGCGCAAATACTTGTTCTGTGTGTGGGTGTTGTGGGAGCATGGTCCTTGTAGTTCCTGGCTCCCTAGATACAGGGAATCCTAGTTAGGGTCCAGGATCTATGTATGTGATCGTCGGACGTTATTAGAGGAAGATTAGGAACTAATGTATGATGCGTGTTCATTTTAATTTAACGCTACAGGCGCCTTGCGGCTTCACCTACAGCTTGCCCGTTTTCTTGCGGAGACTCAATATATATCGCGGGTAAATATATCCTTTGGTGGTCACGTCAGTGTAAGCAATCTGGTTGCAAGATTTCATGCGAATGGCTACAGCAATTATGCCGTGATAGCGACTTAAACAGTCTCGATCCACCATTAACTGATGGGCATAAGGTGGTAAGGAGTTCTAATATTAGGAATTCTATAATAGTTACTTTAAAAGTGCTAAAATAGCCTATTTGCAATAAAAAAAACAGTTTTGAGTAATACTAGAGTATCATCCAATTGACCCGCATTTGACCGCAATCATACCTGATGGAAAGTGAAATTCAAGTCATATTTTGTAGGTTAAATCCTGAGAAAAGAAGAGATTTGTGCAGATGTAGCTTCACATAAATTAGAATAGTAGTTCTCGAAATACCTTTCTTACATTGTAGATGTGGAAACATAATATTAAATAAACATTTTTTAATGAACATACCACTCAATACTTACTTTTTAAACTCCTGGTTATTTTTTATACCAAGTAGTGTAGATAGAAATAAAATAGCGTTCGGTAGCGGCAAAGATGTTAATTTATTATCAAGGTCTTCGGCCAGCGTTACTTACCTACCACAAAGTCACCTCTACAAATGACCCCTGCGCTTGCGCCGGTTAACCGAACACTTGTCGAGGCTAAGCCACGGCGTGACGGTATCATTGCCACGTGACGTTATCTGTTCTGCAGACCTTTACCCATTAATACAGAGAAGCAAAATGACTTATTGACCTAATTTTCAACTGATTTTAAAGAGGAGGGGTATTTTATTTAATATTATTGTAAAATAAAATAAACATTCTCTTTAAAGAGGAGGTCTCATTTCGTTTTAAAATATTATTTTTTTATTTGAATGGATGGAAATTTTATTAAAGTCGGTTCATAGTAGTCTTTTTTTTTCAAAATAACTAAAAAAAAATTTAAGTCGATTGGAGTCGGTTTAGTTGACCAATATGTTAGTAAGCATAGTGTATAATCCAAATAGTATCATGAAAAACGGTGTAAGTGCCTACTTACCTTTATGCTATCAGCAATTGCGCTCATAGTAATGCTGGACTATTCCTTCTTAAATCCGTCAAAGCATCTATCGCTGTGGACTTCACTTGGGTGGTTGACCGCTACAAAGTGGTATTTACAACTGACGCTTCTCTGCGTCAGGGTCAAAACCACAGTTATAAAGCAAAGTCGGAAACCTTTAAAGGTCTACAAATCAGGATAGCAGAGCTGTCCACCTGCTTGCATGAATACGAAGAAGTATGTCTGAATGATACAAATAGATAGCCGCTACCTACGAAGGCTTCATGGTATTGATTTCGGGTAAATATTACTATAATCAATTAGATCGTATCTTCGGAAGATAATAGCGATAACCAAACCTTGAAATGTACGGAGTCATCAACGAAACATTTTTTGAACCTTATATCAAGGATAACGTGTCTTCAATGATTTTTTAAAATCTACGACAGTAAACGTAGGCTTGTCTCGGAATTCAGAATATATTATGAATATTATAAAGCTGAAAGTTTGTATGTGTGTTTGTGTGTATGTTTGTTACTCCTTCACGCTCAAACGGCTGGACGGATTTGGATGAAACTTGGAATATAGATAGCTTATGTACTGGATTAACACATATCCTACTTTTTATCCGCGGGTGAAACCGCGGGTGAAACCGCGGGACGCAGCTAGTTATGAATATACTGTCTGATAATGTGATGAATATAAATCTGGACACATAATAATGACTACCTTTTTTAGAGATATGATTGACAGGACAGGACAGGATTGGATTATTGATATCTTTTATTATAACATTGTATTAAAAATGTGTTAAAAGAAATCACTTATAATAACGCCCAATAATACAACGCCCATCCTGGATAGGGACCCAGGAACTAATGTAATAAGTTTTAATGCCCATAGTACAGTGTATAGTACCTATTATCTGTGGTACAGTTAATATTACTATGACAGTAACGGGGCAATGCTGCCAACATGTTGTGTACGCTACCTACCGGTAGTGGGCTGGAACATTTGCGCTGTCTATAGGCCATCGCGGCTAGTATACAATCCAAATGTTTTTTGTTGTAGCATTTTAGTAGGTTTTTATTATTGTAGTAGTCGAATGTTAACATTGAATTCGCATGTATAATAAATCAGTGACATCATAGACACGTTCATGGCTAGATCACATAAAAACCTACACTCTACACTTTAATTGCCTATACCAGGCCTGTCTCACTCCGCGCTTGAAGCTACAACAAGTACATGGGACCGGGCGTCTAGACGATTAGCGATAGAACGAGAGGCAACTATGTAAGGAAGGCTTGTAGCGCTGTGCGAGCTGAACTACACTCTATAGCGTTGCAGCAAGAGTCGCTATTTAAGTGATTTCGCGGAGTGAGCCTTCTGTACGTAGTACTATATATCTATTCTGTGCCTACACATTCTAGCTTGCTTCCGCCAGCTTATTTTTTGGGTTAGCTAAATTGTTTTGAGCAGGTGTTAGGTGGATAGTTTTTTTTCCTTATATTTTGGCTCCACACATAGTGTATTTAGCCAGTGTCAAGTATTGTAATTATTTATCGAGTTATGGAATATTTCACGTGTAAAGTCAAGTCTTCAAGTCTTAGTCACAGTCCAGTCTAAGTCAGGTAATCATAGTCCAGTCTAAGTCATACCCTAGTAAAGTGGTGGCGACTTTACTAGAAGCTTCTATGGAATTTTGGAAGCAACACGAAAAACCACGTTTCACTACATTATATCACTTGCCCACACTCATGCTCGTAATTCAGCACTTAATGCGTAAAACACCACCGATTTTAACCATTAACACTGGATAAAGCACAAGTTAAGAAAAATAATACAATGAAACGACGTGAACTTTTTCGAGTTCCCGCCAAAACTCCGGTGGATAGTTTGTGCGTCATGAAGTTGTATAGTTGTATTTTAGTGATGTGACACGGCTTGCAATATTAATAACTTTGCGGTATACTCATTCGCGTTTTTATGCAAAGGCCGACAAGCTAAACATACAAACAAGAGATGTAATATAGTACATTTTAAATTTCGCAGTAACTTTGAATAACGATTCACAGATTACATTTCATCCATTTTTATGCTTGAACGGGCTCACGTTTGACAACGTCTCATCTGATGGAAAGTGATGATGCGGTCTATGTTGGAGCATGTTTGCCGATGTGGTGCCTACCCACGTTTCAAATAACACCCGCTCAGCTGGCGTTTGGTTACCTACAATCCTACATCGATAGTTTGACTACTAATTATGTTTTATGTAGTCTAGCTAGCTTAAATACTACACAAGCCATTTAATACTAATTTGTTTTGATGAATAACTCTTATTTCAGTTTGTTACTGTTACTTGATGAGGCCTACAATGATCTTAACCCTTATATGTACCTACATTTTTTCTAACATTGTGGAATGCAATAAACATTTGAATTTGAAATTTGGAAATCTGTAATGCTTTGCAGGGTCCACTATTATTATGATTTAAGATCAATAGTTATATGCACATGTAGAAACAGAATAAATGAGTACGAACATCTGTAATCCACGAAATCGCATTAGCTTGTTTCTACCAGGTCCATCGTTTGTCCAACAGGAAGCGTTCACAAAGAACCCTAAGCTGTCGAACCTGTTGCTGGACCCATACTTCCGCAGTCAGATCTCCGCGTCGCAGCGACCGCTCCGGTACGTGGTAGCTGAGGGCGCGCTGTCGGGCGTCCCGATTCCGGCGTTCTCCGCCGCACTCGCCTTCTACGATGGTTACCGCACGGCTGTCCTACCAGCTAATTTGCTTCAGGTGACCTATCCCAATAACCACTAAATCGGCAAAAAAGGTGGGGGCGAAGACGTGGGGGACAACGGGAACAACCCCCAGTTGAAATTAGAGCACGTGGAGCGTTGAATTTAACATATCATGTAATTCATATCTTTAAGTTATGTGACGTTCGCAGATACAAGATAAACCTTTAGATGGAAAGAAAAAAATCGCACTTTCCTAAAAAAAAAATGTAACAATTTTACTCAGTTTCTAACGAATATTATTTTATAAAAAAAAATGTGTGCAATCCCAACATTCAGATATTTATACGTTTACATTGTTTAGAAAAAGAAAACATAAATATTTATTAAAATCCGTCAAAATCAGTTCTTTGTTGACTAGTATATAGTTAGCCAATTATATCCAAATGGTGTTCTGATATTGGACGGCGCACTGCTGTGATTGGTCAATTAGACAAAAAAATAATATTTCTGAGTTATGATTGGTGAAGTACTAGCGCGATGATAAGAAAGGTTTTAGGCTTAGAGTATGGACTAAAAGCATAGAGAGAACGTCATTATCTGTCAAGCGTACCACTTTTTTGGACACTTTTTGTATGAAGTGGACACTTTCATGTGAATGAGTCTGACAGATTTGTATAGAAATAAACAGTTGACTCGAGTCGAAAAAATGGTACGGTGACATTTCGCAAGCGTAGCTAACTAGTATATGTTTGTTTCTTTCCTTCGCCACTGACGTAGCGATACGTATGAGCAGTACAAATATACTACCGTTTTGATGATCCCTCTTTGCTTTTAGTCTATACTCGTAAGGTTTTAGGCGACAGTGGAGTTGTATTAGCAGTAATGTCAGGTTTATTTATTCTCACGACAATCAAGTATGTTTTCTAGGAATAAGAAGTACAGCATAGCATTATTCCGAAGTTCATGTCTATTAAGGGTGGATTCAACCAAACGAGAGTAAGGGTTATACTTAGAATAAATCGCCAGTTATCCGAGAGTAAACCAATTTCACATTTTACCATCTACACTCAAGCCTATTCGAGAATAACAACTTATACTACCGTTTTTGGTGGAATAATAAACTATTCCGAGAATATTTTAATGGCGGCAGCGCGCCATATAATTCCAACATTTACTTTCCTGCACTATAATACGACAAAATTGAGTTGCTATGACATAAGTGTGATATAGTTTAGGAAGTGCAGAATGGGGTACCTGGTGGTTTTAGTAAAAGTCCTTCGATGTGGAGTAATCCATTCAAATCGGCACTGGTCTTGATGCACATATCACACTCTAGCAATAGTTTTAGCGTTAGATGTCCACACACTCGCGGCCGCGGGATATTTTAATGATTTTTTGATTGTTCGGTAAGCGTATGAGTTGCGTTGCGTTTATAGCGTCAGACGACGACCACAGGTGATTGAGGATTGGGGGTAGGATAGACAGGGAAATGCGTGCTAAACGAGTGAGTGTGTGAGGGTATGTATGAAAATAAATAGATAAGAAATATAACTAGTTAAGCGGCGCGTACAACTCCCCCGGCCTAGAGGATTTCCTCTAGAAATAACTAGACAGGGCGAATAAATTTTATTAAAATTGTGAGCTATAATTATGCGAAGCGTTTGAAAAAAACTAAAACTAAATTAATCTATTATCTAATTCTAAGTTTTACTGCAGAGGAAGAGGACACACTCTGACGACTGGACGTATGTAAGTGCCAGAAGCAGTGCGGACCTTTAAAGTGCGAATGATATCGTCTTTACCGCGATATACTTCTTCCACTATTCCCAATGGCCAACAAAGAGGGTGCGCATTGTTATCTTTGATAACAACCACTGAACCTAACTGAACTGGGTTAGTTGGCGAATTCCATTTTTCGCGTTGCTGGAGTGAAGTTAAGTATTCTAGACTCCAACGACGCCAAAAACTTTGGACTAATTTGTTTACAAATTGGTAGCGAGATAAGCGGCAGTCAGATACGTTTGACACATCCTCAGTTGGTAGAAATTTTAAGGGCGTTATATTTAAAAAGTGATTAGGCGTTAGCACGGATAAGTCAGACGGGTCTGAGCTTAGCACACATAGCGGTCGACTATTTAATAAGCCTTCAATTTGAACTAAGAGAGTATTAAACTCTTCATAGGTTAAAACTTGAAGATTTATAAGTTTAAATAAATGAGTCTTAACACAGCGTACATTGATCTCGCAGAGGCCATTAAAATGCGGACCATAAGGCGGGCTATGGAGAAATTTAATGCGCTGATCAGCTAATTGTTGACCAATGTAATTTTTGTGTGCGTCAGATTCGAGTAGCGTATAAATAGCATCGAGTTTGCGTTGAGCGCCCAAAAAATTGGTTCCTCCGTCAGAATATATTATTGCTACAGGGCCTCTTCTGCAGATAAAGCGGTTAAAAGCTGCGAGGAAGAGATCCGAGCTTAAGTCTGACACTAATTCGAGGTGAAGAGCTTTTGTAGTGAGACAGCAAAATAGGCAAATGTACGCCTTTTGGCTTTTAACACCTCGACGGCGAATATGTGTGATGAAGAATGGGCCGGCATAGTCCACGGATGTGTAGACAAATGCCTTTGCTTCAGACACTCGAAAGTAAGGGAGATCGCCCATTAAGGGGTTAGACGATTTAGGGTTAAGTCTGAAGCAAGTGTTACATTGGTGTACTCTTTGCCGAACTAGGTTCCTAGCTGCAAGAATCCAAAACTTCTGTCGAAGCAGGGAAAGTAATAGGGAAGGACCAGTATGTAGATTACATACGTGAAAATGGTCAACAATAAGCTGCGTTAGGCGATGTTTCGATGGCAGAACAATAGGGTGTTTCTGTCCGTGATCAAGTTGAGAATGAGTCAGTCGACCACCGACGCGAATTATGTTTTCGTTGTCAATGAAGGGGTTGAGTTTGATAAGCGATTTAGTGATGCGTTTATTATTTTTGATAGCGTGGATGTCCTGTGCAAAGTGTTTACTTTGTAGGTGGCGTATGAGAAAGAGTTCAGCGGTATCTAAATCGGAAGGCGTAATTAAGCCGGTTGTGCGTAGAATTTTTGCGAAGCGTAGTACGTATACTGTGGCGCGTAATAATTTTTTATACGATGAGATGCGTTCAATTAATTTGTCTATTAAATGAGTTTCAGGAGCGTCGTCAGTTCCGGTAACAAGAGATACAGTTTTCTCTTCTAGTCTATCGTCATTGTTGGGCGAGACAAGAAATGGCTTGATAGGCCACTCTTCGATAGGGCAAGAAACCCATTGCGGTCCGTGAAACCACGTTGAATTATCTAATACATGTTTAGGCGTTATTGGTCGCGATATGATATCTGCTGGGTTCTCATCACCGCTGATGTGATACCAGTGAGCAGCGGGAAGGTTAGAGTTTATTTCAGTTATTCTGTTTGCAACAAACGTGTGAAACTTAAATGCAGGTGAATGTATCCAAGTTAATGCTACAGTTGAGTCAGAAAATGCGTATATCATATTTATAGGGCAGCGTTCACTGATAACATCGCGTACAGAGGCTATGAGATTAGCGAGAAGCAACGCGGCGCAGAGCTCTAAGCGAGCGAGCGAAACTTTCTTCAGCGGTGCGACGCGCGATTTAGAAGTAAGAAGGTTGACAACACCTGGCGAATGCGCATTACTACCGACACGGACATACACGACAGCTCCGTAGCATTTTTCGCTGGCGTCAGCGAAGCCTACGATGGTCACGTGAGACCCGGCGGTTATACCTACATGTCGCGGTATACTTAATTTGGACAAATCCGTGAGTTCACTTCTGAATTGAGTCCATTTTAATCGTAATGAGTCCGGGACAGGTTGGTCCCAGTCTAACTCGCGTTGCCAACATTCCTGTACCAGTAACTTCATAAAAGCGGTTACACATCCTAAAATTCCCAAAGGGTCAAAGAGGCGAGCGGTAGCGGAAAGAATGGTGCGCTTTGTGCAACTATCGGCATCATCATCGATAATTTTATAGCTAAAAACATCATCGTTCGGTTGCCATTGCATTCCAATAATTTTTGTGCTTACTTCACTATCCGTGTCAAAATTAATTAAATCAGGATTTTTATGCGAGTGCGGAATTATATTCATTAGCTCAGAGCTATTTGAAATCCACTTAACTAATTTGAAACCCCCGGCCATGAACATGTTCACCATCTCATCATAGGTACGTTCGGCTTCGGCCAATCCGTCCATGGACGAAACATAGTCATCTACAAACATCCGGTTCTCGGCTTCTACCGCCGCGATCGGGAACTTGTCGCGTTCGTCAGCGGCGAGCTGCCGCACGACTCGCATGGCGAGATAAGGCGAGCTGGAGATACCAAATGCTACCCGATCAAACTGATAGGTTTCAATCGCGGACTCCGAATCAAATCGAAACAATATTCGTTGAAATTGTTGATGACACGGAGCGAGTTTAACACAAAAGTACATTTTCTCAATATCTGCGGTTAGAGCGATAGCGAATATGCGTAAGTTAATTAACAAATCAAATATACTGCATTGTAAACTAGGTCCGGTGTGTAACAATGAGTTGAGCGACTTTCCGGAAGTAGTTTTGCATGATGCGTCAAGAATAATTCGAGTTTTTGATGTGGTTTTGTCTGGTCGATAGACAGCCCTATGCGGTATGTAATAAGCTTTATTATTAGAGCGGGAACAATCCATCTCGACTTTAGATAAAAATCCACGATCGATGTAATCCTGTACTGTGGCATTGTAATCATTGCGTAATTCAGGGGTAGCGTCTAATTTTTTCTCTAAATTAATCAAACGGCGTTTTGCGGTTGAATAAGAATCACCAAGTTCCGAAGCGTCATATTTAAATGGGAGACAAACAGTGTAGGTACCGCTGTCGTCCCGTGTGTAAGTAGACTGGAAAATATTCTCGCAAGTCTCATCATCCGGGCTAAAATGCTTTTTGTTAGGTACGCTTTCAAGCTCCCAAAAGCGTTGCGTTAAAGTTTCTAAAGAAGGCGTGTCCACATTACAAAAAAATGATTTATCATTTTCGCGCGAGCTAGACTGGTCGCAGTCTGCCCGTCCCATAGCAATATACCCAAGCGTGGTCTCCACACCGATAACAGGTGATCGAGCAGAGGTTACCTTTTTTCCGCATAACAACAATGCAAAGAGCTCATTACCTATCAGGCAGTCAACGTCCGCGGGCGTGTGGAAGTTATCGTCTGCCATGGGTATGTCACGCAGATGATCTAGCTGGGATAAGTCTACGGGTGCGTTTGGCAAGTGATCGGTGATAGAATCAATCACACGAGCGTTAAGGCGAGGCTTTTCCGGATCTTTAGGTATTTTACGCTGCCTCAAGCCGCACGTTTTGAGCGCACGACGTATTCATTTACGCGACCCAAAAGTTGTGTGCGATGCGCCGCGCGCACTTGTTTCGCTCGTTAGCCACGTTATGTAACTCAGTAGCGGAGATCAAGTCGCTTTGAGAATAAAGTTAGCTTATGTTCTGGATTGACATAATAATATAATAAATGTGAACCTACCGTTATTTTATTAGATAAAAAATACGTATGAGATACAACCGTGTTTTTAATGCTATTTTTGGTTATTATTATTATTATTGTAATACCTACCCAGTCCCATGGTAATAACGACTTCAATTACCTTATTTCCATTAGATAGGTATAATAGGTATAATACAGCCGCTTGCCCATAGCTGCTAACACTGTTTCTCACTTGCCCAGGCCTGCCCACTTTTGCCCACACGTGCCTACTTTTGCGCTAGACATGAGCGCCGCGCCGGCGCACCGCCGCCGCCGTCTATTTTCCTGCGCCGCCGCCGCCGCAACACGAACGCTCACCTGCCCATAGCTTTTTCACATTTGCCCACACCTGTCCCCACCAGCCGCTCACCTGCCCATAGCTTTTTCACACTTACCCCCACCTGTCCCCACCAGCCGCTCACCTGCCCATAGTTTTTTCACACTTGCCCACACCTGCTTACGCTTGCTCGCGCCTGTCCACATTTGCCCACACAAACTGCCTATTAGCCCATGCCTGCTAACTCATTTTCAAACTTGCCCAAACCTGGATACTTTTGCCCACATCAGCCCAGCTGCCCATAGCTTTTTCACACTTGCCCCCATCTGTCCCCACCAGCCGCTCACCTGCCCATAGTTTTTTCACACTTGCCCACACCTGCTTACGCTTGCTCGCGCCTGTCCAGATTTGCCCACACAAACTGCCTATTAGCCCATGCCTGCTAACACATTTTCAAACTTGCCCAAACCTGGATACTTTTGCCCACATCAGCTCAGCTGCCCATAGCTTTTTCACACTTGCCCCCACCTGTCCCCACCAGCCGCTCACCTGCCCATGGCTTTTTCACACTTACCCCCACCTGTCCCCACCAGCCGCTCACCTGCCCATAGCTTTTTCACACTTGTCTACACCTGCTTACGCTTGCCCACGCCTGTCCACATTTGCCCACACAAACTGCCTATTAGCCCATGCCTGCTAACACATTATCAAACTTGCCCACACCTGCCTACTTTGGCCCATCAGCCCAGCTGCCCATAGCTTTTTCACACTTGCCCCCACCTGTCCCCACCAGCCGCTCACCTGCCCATGGCTTTTTCACACATGCCCCCACCTGTCCCCACCAGCCGCTCACCTGCCCATAGCTTTTTCACACTTGCCCACACCTGCTTACGCTTGCCCACGCTTGTCCACATTTGCCCACACAAACTGCCTATTAGCCCATGCCTGCTAACACATTTTCAAACTTGCCCACACCTGCCTACTTTTGCCCACATCAGCCCAGCTGCCCATAGCTTTTTCACACTTGCCCCCACCTGTCCCCACCAGCCGCTCACCTGCCCATGGCTTTTTCACACATGCCCCCACCTGTCCCCACCAGCCGCTCACCTGCCCATAGCTTTTTCACACTTGCCCACACCCGCTTACGCTTGCCCACGCCTGTCCACATTTACCCACACAAACTGCCTATTAGTCCATGCCTGATAACACATTTTCAAACTTGCCCACACCTGCCTACTTTTGCCCACATCAGCCCAGCTGCCCATAGCTTTTTCACACTTGCCCCCATCTGTCCCCACCAGCCGCTCACCTACCCATGGCTTTTTTACACTTGCCCCCACCTGTCCCCACCAGCCGCTCACCTGCCCATAGCTTTTTCACACTTGCCCACACCTGGTTACGCTTGCCCACGCCTGTCCAAATTTGCCCACACAAACTGCCTATTAGCCCATGCCTGCTAACACATTTTCAAACTTGCCCACACCTACCCACTTTTGCCCACACTAGCCGCTCAACTGCTAACACTAATTCATACCTGCCCATACTTGCTCACACCAGTTACGTGTTATCTAACACCATGTATCGTCATCATCAGGCTGAAGACGTCCACTGCTGAACATAGGCCTTCCCCAAAGAGCGCAACTTAGAGCGGCTGCTTGACACCATGTATACGCAATGTATACTATGAAGCAAACATATCCACAGCCTCAGTGGTGTAGGGGTTGAGCGGGTCGGCTCATAGCCCGGAGGTGATGGGTTCGATTCTCGTGACAAGACAAGTAGTATTTGTGCACAGAAAAAAAACTAGTATTATAACTAGTAGCATCTAGTAGTAGGTAGTTGGTGTTATTGTACCTAGTAGTTTCAAGATAAGATACCTACATTATATTATGTCATCTGCGCAGGTAAGGAGGTTTTATTATAATACGTCATCATCATCATCATCATCATCAACAGTCTGAAGACGTCCATTGCTGAACATAGGCCTCCCCCAGAGCGCGTCACCTTGAGCGGCTGCTCGCCTCCTGCATCCATCGGCTCCCCGCGGCTTTCACCAGATCGTGACAGATCGTGGGTGACGCTCTTGAATTGTATCAGTGTTGAGTAAGACGTCTCTATTGAGGCGTAGGGCAAGTGTAATTTTCTTTCTTGCTCTGTGGGCCAAAAACTGTCCATTAATGGTGAGTATATGTATAATATTTTGAAAGCATAGGTAATTACTTACCGTCGTTTGCTCCTGGACTCGTACGATTTTCTAAATGCATAACTTGAGTTTTTTTTCCTTTTATTACATTTGTTACCCATTTTATTAACTTCTTAGTTAAGTTACTCGAAATAAACAATAAAATTAAATTATTCTATTTTTAAATTAAAATTTACGATTAGTGTACCTTCGCGTCGTAGAGCGCAAAAATTTGGCATACGTCCGGCGTCGACGGGCTCTGCGAGCGGACTGGCGGCCCCGAAAACGCGCTCGGATGCCATGACTCCAAGATATAAATTCATATAAAATTACCGTATTAACTTTTTAACATTTTTATTAATGATTTAAATTTTTTGATCAATACATAATGCATTAAAAATTATTTAAATAATACGATTCGTATAAAACAAGTCGAATAGTCATTTCAAAAAATGTTAGATAGAGGTAACTTTGGATTTTTTTTCGATCGAGTGAAGTTATTCCTTTTATGTATAACTTTTATGGTTTAACTCAAAGACATCCTTAAGAATAACATATATTTTTTTCATATCTAAAAGTGTGGTTTATCTCAGAGAAAAGTCTGTTCTTACAAGGGCGTTTTTGGGCCAGTCTCGCCTTAATTGTGTATTTACACCGTTCGTCAAAACGCGAATGTATCACGAACGTAGCAGTACCTAGCGAGGTACTTTCTGATTTACCTATACCTTTTATGGTAGTTGAAGCGGTTTTAATATTTAGATTAAGTCTTTCACAACAATCTTTAGTAATAAAGTGGCTCATAGAACCCGTATCAAGAAATACACGTAGCTTATGGCATTTATTATTATGGTCGTAAGCGTAAACAGATGCAGTAGGTAGCAAAACAACGGTATTTTTATTATTATCGGGCACAGGAGTTACAGCTGATAACGACAAGTTACTTTGTTGCGTCTGAGATTGTCTACTTGGAGCTACGGCGACCGGTTCTACGGTGCCAGCGCTGTAGTGCTCCCGAACTGTTGCGTAATCTATAACACGCGGCGCAGGCGCCAGAGGTGGCTGCTGCGGGCGGCTCCCGTTATAAGCTCGAGTAAACTGCGGTTGTGATGATGAGTGCGGTGATGAATGAGTGGATGAGTTTTGGAATGATTTATTATTGTTTGAGTTGTTTTGATTGTTGTTGTGAAAGTTATCGATATGAATGAGTGTATGATGTTTTTTCTGACATATCGAGCAGCGGTTTTGAGATTTACAATTATTTATGTTATGAAATCCCAAACAATTATAGCAAAAACCATGTTTGGCGACTAACGAGTTGCGCGTGTGTGCGTTCTGAGATAAGAAAGAACTGCATCTAAAAAGTGCATGTTCGGGTTGAGTTTTACAAATATTGCAATTGCGGGGTGACTGCGATGGATGCGTGAGTGCGTGGTGCGTGTGATGAGGTTGCGGGTTCGATTCGTTGTTGCCGACGGCGGAGTTGTTGTTGACAACAAATGCGTGCGTAGTTTTAGTATGTTTTGTTTGTTGCGTGTTATTGTTTTTATTAGTGTAGGTAGGTTTATTGCATGTAGCTAAAGATGAGCGTAGTGAATGAATTTTATTCTGTTCTTTTATAAATGTTTTGAGCTGATTAAATGTAGGTATTTTAACGCTACGATGAGCTTGTTCGAAAAGGGTCAGTGTGTCTTTGTCTAATTTACTGAGCGCGATGTGTGTGATTAGAAAATCAGAAATGTCATCGATTTGTAATAAGCGTAAGGCTGCTTCGGCAGTACAGAACTGTTCCAAAAATGCGTCTGTGGTTTGCGTTTTAAAATGTAACATTTGTTCAACATACATCGATGCTTGCACGCGAACATCGTGATACTTTTCGACAAGATTATTCCACAGAATGGCGTAATTTTCACCGGTATTTGGAACACCACTGCATGTAGTCAAAGCGCTTTTAGATAGCTTACTTAATAAATACTGAGCCTTCTCGGTGGGTGAAAGAGTGGGATTGTCATGGATAAGACTTTTGAAATTCTGGTAAAAGACTGGCCACTTATCAGGACTACCATCAAAGCCTATCAACTCAATTGGAGCTAATTTCTTAGTAAACTCATATTTGCGACGATCTGAGCTGGCCTTGAGTTCTGTGATCGATTTTTCTACCGCAATAATATTACAGTATAAATCATCAAACGAGTTAAGCTCACTGAATGACGGTGTGACATCTTCGTCTTCCTGCAAATACAATAGATTCAAAGAGTCGAGAGTATCCAAGAAATCGGTTCTAGTTTTTTCCAACGACTGGACGCGAGCAATAAATAATTTCTCATTTAATGGATCAGAAACCTTAAGGCTGAGATCGTACACTTGTTGTACTCTGGCGAACAAAGCTTCTTTTTTCGCTTCTAATAAAGATATTTTACGTTTTACTTCTTTTGCCGCCATGATGAACGGAATTTATGTACGGGAATTTTATACTTATGAATACGGTCAATAAGCGCGAGAGTTGTACGACAGCTTGAGCGATTGGCCACAAAATGTCGCGAGCGAACTTCACTTTGAATAACGAGCGAATTAATAATTATTCAATTAAACTAACGATGCGTTGAGGTATGCATTTTGTATGCAATAAATGAGCGATAATATATATAATATAATGGGTGATATATGAGCGAGAGATAAATAAATACCTATTGCGAAGTTTACAATAAATATGCTGTTCTTACGTTGTAGAATGAATGCGTTTGTAATGGCGGACGATTGCGAATGCGTCACTAATTATGCGAATATAATGAGCGTGTGCGTGTTTTTTGAGGGAATGACAAGATCATGGGTTATGGAACATGATACTGGGTTGATGGAATAAGGATACTGGGTCGAAGGAACAAGGAAGAGTTGTGATATAGTTTAGGAAGTGCAGAATGGGGTACCTGGTGGTTTTAGTAAAAGTCCTTCGATGTGGAGTAATCCATTCAAATCGGCACTGGTCTTGATGCACATATCACACTCTAGCAATAGTTTTAGCGTTAGATGTCCACACACTCGCGGCCGCGGGATATTTTAATGATTTTTTGATTGTTCGGTAAGCGTATGAGTTGCGTTGCGTTTATAGCGTCAGACGACGACCACAGGTGATTGAGGATTGGGGGTAGGATAGACAGGGAAATGCGTGCTAAACGAGTGAGTGTGTGAGGGTATGTATGAAAATAAATAGATAAGAAATATAACTAGTTAAGCGGCGCGTACAATAAGCTTGAATACCTTGGCGTTGTAGAACAATAATTGTTACCTGGGTAATAGTTTCGTTCATCGTTCACTCCGCTATTCGCGTATAAGTATACTATACTTTGTATTGCATGGTAAAACGACTAATGAGTTATTCTAGTTTAAGATCGTGGAATAGATTTATTCTGGTATAGTTACTCGCGCATAACTCTAAGTTTGGTCAAATCCACCCTTAGTCGTGAAACCGTTTCATCAGTTGTCACATTGCCTAATGTGGAAATTGGCTTTTGTGGTGTGAAATGATGCTTAGGAGCTGTAAAAGTTTAGTGCACAGGGGCATTCGCGACGTAACTCATTAAAGTAAGTAATCTTTAAAATACCTGTTTTGGTTCGCAGGCGCAGCGTGATTTCTTCGGTGCGCATACGTACGAGCTACTGTCCAACCCCGGAGAGTTTGTGCACACCAACTGGACCGGCCACGGCGGCAACGTCTCCGCTTCTACCTATAACAACTAAACAATGAACTAACATTCCACGATAATATAAATGAAGTGCCTTTATTGGAATACCACTATTTAAAAAATATCGTGAATTCCTACTAAAAAGTTTTTCGATTGTAAGTTCTAGATATTTATTATTATCTTGTTAAAATTTTATACCTATCAGTGATTCCAGTATAGGGATAAAAGTTATTAAGTTACATTCCTTTTTTTGGTGTACGGGTGATCAGACATTTAAATCAAAAGCTCTACATGATATACTTGTCGGTTGTAAGCTAGTTTTTTTACCATTAGGCTACGTGAAAATGCTGTGTTTAAATTAATAAAGCTTTAGTACTTAAATAAATATTGTTTCTATGTATGCAAAATGTAGTTTCAACTTATAGAATTCTAAAATCTACCTAAATGTCTTTATACTTACCTGATGAAGGGTGCATAATACCGTGCTATTGCTCTCACTCTTGCTGGGCGGACATCCACGCTCTTATTGTACAGTTACCATGCAGCTTAGCCAAAATACAATTTAAAAAGGAACATTTCGCAAGTAGATATAGGCCACTGACTTTCCACTCATCCATGAGTTTGCCCTAATATGACGAGTGGCTCCATGCTTGCGCGTGCGCGTTATTCCTACTCTGTTTTGGTAGGTTAATGTTGTCTTTGTCATCCTGGGGAAAGATATGTTTGGACACCAAGGCACCTACGTTGCTCTTCGCCATACAAACCGCTTGACACTAAATTCGATTATCTAATGGTGCGAGAGCCCACTGCAAAAAAACCTACGTCATCGAGTACCCCAATAAGCTATCTTTAGATCGTTAACCGACCCTTAAACATGTAAAAAAAACAGGTCTGCCAGTTCCGATCCTGCCGGGTCATGGAAATAATCCACCTCCACCAACTTCAAATGCCTTGAATACTAAGTTTCGCCAAGTTTAGACCTAACAGGCCTTTTAATCTATTATCAGGGCCACCTTGGCTATTATTAGGCGTATGTTTCATCGGGGTATTCGCTGAGGTAGGTAAAAGGCGTGAAGGGCACAATCTTAGGGGTCTGCTAGGTACTTCCGGATGCGCAATGGCAGACCAATTTCTTTTTTACATAACTAATCAATGGTTAACTGTTGCCAGAACTTTCATTCGGGAAAATTTTGACAAAAAAAATACGTCAAAAATTTTCAATTATTTCCATGACCCGGCAGGATCAGAACTGGCAGACCTGATTTTTTTTACATATTTAGATGTCGGTTAACGATCTAAAGATAGCCTATTGGGGTACTCGATGACGTAGGTATTTGTGCAGTGGGCTCTCGCAACATAATACCTTTTTAATTCCTAACGAGCGCCATTAGTGGCACAATATTTGAACACCCCCGGTTTCCGGTTCGTTTGTTAAAGTTAAAAATACGGTACGCTCATTGGTTGCCTGTTGATCATCGGCTGTCTTCAACCAAAACTAGCCAAACAAGTATTTTTAAGTTGACACGAGTTTAACTTTAACAAACGTACCAGAAACCGGGGGTTAGTAGCAACCGCAACCACTGGTAAGTGCCGTTAGGAATAATTATTATTTCCTGATTTTAGGTCCAGTCTAGAATTACCTTATTTAGAAAGTAAAAACCTGATAGTCAACAGAACCACAAAATAGATTCTATTTTGTGATAGAACCATACTTGTTCTGTGATTATACTAGCTGGTAGGACTTTTCTGCAAAGTTCGTCTAGAGGTACCACCGCTTTGCCAGTTATTCTGCCGCCAAGCAGTAGTGTGCCAGCACTACTGTGTTCCGGTTTGAAGGACATTGTAGCTAGTGAAATTACTGGGCAAATGAGACTTAAGAACTGATCTCACAGTCTAGAAATCTTTTTTAGACTGTGTGATGTCCCAGGATGACGTGCGCAGTGCGCAGTGTCACGCGAAACTTTAATTTTGATTTCCGATTGACACTGCAATCTGTAATGGGCAGCCGTGACGCTTAACACCAGGCGATCGACTAGCTCGTCACGTCATACGATTACATAAAAAAAACCTGCTATGGCTCGTACTAGTTAATGTGAACTGCAATATAATTAGAAGAACCACGCCGCTGCGCCGTTTATAATAATAATTATTTTACCTGTGTGCGTGCGAGACATTGCATAATTAATCAGTGCGTATAAAATTGCGTGATGGGGATTACTCGCACTTATTGTTTTAGGATAGGTACTAACTGGTAAATATTGTAGAAAAATATTTCGCTAAAACCAAAGATAATGATAATATAATGAGAATGAAAGATAATAATGACAAACGCGAGCAAAATAAGAGTAACAACAGCCAGGTAAAAATTCGAATCATGACAGGTACAAAAAGTATATTGTATAAATAAAATACGCATTACAACCAAAACTAAACATATGTATGCGTAAAATAACGCATGAAACTCGCTACGCTTTTGAAAATTCCGATATATGTGAAACACATCCAGTGTATACCCAAACCCGATAACTGTGTAACTCCACATAGTGGAGTAATTACTCGATAAACTTCTTTGACTTTTTCATACTATTTAGTAGTCGCATACGACTCTCAAGCTAGCATAATTCAATCTAGGAATGGAAATTCATGTTTTATGGATTCTTTAACACCGGTATTTGACAAAGACTATATTGAGGTATGTTATCGCGTGATTAAGGGCAAATAATGTTAGAGAAGACGCTTGGAATAATCATTTATTCATACAAATAAGTTCTTACAAGTATTAATTTATGTATTCAAAATATTATAAGTAAAAAAAACAACAATATATTTCACCTTAAAATAAAGACGCATACAAAATGAAATGTTGAGCGCATGTTGACACCCAAGTGATAGTATAACATAAATTGATATCTGCAGAAATCGCCACAAGATCAGTTATGTCATTGAAATACTCTATTCATTGAGAACCTGACTGAACAGCCTGTGCGCAGATTTTCACAGATTTCTCCTTAGCCTAAGGCACCAAGAGTTTATAAACAACCAGCACTCCTAATTACGGGTCAATCGCTTAAAATACGCTCAGCGCTAAAATAAATAAAAGCATAGTGTTTATAACACAAAATAGTAGGATAATAATTCATCAGATATTGAAAAACACATTCTATTTATTCAGAACTCAACATTAGCAACAAATTGTACAAATATATTAGAATGACGATTGGTATTACAGTAAGACATCGTGTGCACAGCAACCTGATAACCTCAAGGGTATTCACCAGCGGAGCTAGACAAGTTTACGTACCTAGCTATTTCTACAGGAGTTCGTGATAGTAGGAGTACTTCGAAATGTACAGGAATGTATTTAGTGACGTAATCCAACGACTCCTAGCGTTCACTCCCATACATTTCCAAGTTGTGTTTCGGTGATGCTTATAGTATGAGAATATAAAGTCACTTGCCTTGCCCCAAAGAACAAGTCTAGTACCTATCCGGTCTCTAGTGTGTAGTGAGTCAAACTGTCTGTCATTAGTGTTTGCGTTCAGTATATAGTTGATAAAATAGATAAAGACTCTTCATTTAAAACGGTACGAACAAGGCCAGCTAGCAAAATAAGAATAATCATAAAATCATAGGCTTTAATACAAATACATCAATCTTGCAAACAGCACACTACATAAACAAGTTTTACAACACCTTAATTTCTACTAAATCTATAAAATTGTGAATGACAGTGGAAAGTGTAACTTAAACATGGCAATACCCAAACAACACTCAAGTTATAGTATGACTACCTGACTTGGACTGGACTATGACTGTGACTATGACTAAGTAAAATATAATATATTATAATGAAGACTTTGTAGACTTTTTAATATTGCGACTGAAGGACTTTGTATCCAGGTCAAGAACTTTAAAAAAAAAAAACTCAAGTTATAGATAAACGTTTTATTTACATGTCAGATAAAAATAACGAGCGGGACAATGCCATCTAGTACCTAAGTTTTTGATGTGAATACATGAAAATATATCGTGGTCATATGCGGTACTTTAACGGGGGTTCCCAAACTTTCGGCTGCAACATCAGCAATAGAAAAACTTGAAAACTTAATAGTTGTTTGTATGTAAAGAATACATGGGTTTGATAATTTTGATTAGTACTTACAATAAATTACCTTATTTAATTCTGCAATGTGTCTGTGTGTTGAGTGGGCGAACCTCTGTATTAAAATCATTGAAGTGCACATTCCCAATGATAAATAGACTAATGGCAAATACAAAACCAAATGAAAATATTCTAGGTCTGTGTATAAAACATTGTTACAGGCTTCTGCTCACCGAAAATATGTCGTCGGATGCAACGGGACATAACCGAATGTCGATAGAACCCACCACACATCTCGAATGCTTTCGGTTCGCAGAATGGGTTCAGCAAAACAAACCATTGCCCCCACTAGTTTTTGTAAAGCACGTATTCGTTTTCAATATCTAAGTAGTTATAACATACACAAATATGTCAACAAATGTTATTCGAAGTAACAATATACATTTAAGTACCTATTACTTGTATACCTATTAGCAAATGAATATTTCGTTGTGAAAATTGCTTACAAACATGATTTTTTTTAATGCAAGGAATAATTATACAAAACTTAACTTCGCTGGGCTAGGGTTAGTTCTATGTAATGAGGCGCAAGGCAAAAAACATATTTCGGGAGTCGCAGTATTGCATTATTGTTTTGTTAGTATTGAATATCGTACTCAGATTAAGTAGGTACTACTTGATGTAGGCAGTACTTGAATCTATATTTCATCATGGGTATAATAAAGTTAGGTGAACGGTAATGAAATTCAATAAATGATATTATGGCAAGTTAGCTTTACGAAATTATACATAATGGAACATAACATAACCCAAACAAGACTACTTATTCCTTTTATTTAGAACCGATACTAGTCTACCAGTATTTGCTATTCCATCCTCAAGTATTGCCACATTGCCAGTGTTTGTTTTGAAGCCGCGACAACGCGGAAATCTTGACTAGAACTTATTGGCCCTAAAACCTTGAGATGATGAATCCTAGTGCAAGGTTTTGCTACACCTATCGCTTAAATCATAGGTGTTTCGTTCTTCTAGTTCTTTTACTGTCTACATACATATCGCCAGTGATATATAATTTTAGTTACCTATTATACTAGTTTATCGGCTAAAGTACGTTAGTATCATTATTTATTATTGCTATCATTTAGAAGTAGAATATATAACTGGCAATTATGTGTATATATTGACAAGCATGCCTAATTATATTATCGCTGAAGCAGACAAAGTGTCTCCATAGATTAGATATAAAGGCATGTAGGGTTAACTTACCATCTTAAGCGTGTCTTGACTGGATATGAACATCACCAAGAGCGATTTCTAAATGCCGACCTAAAACTCTCTGCCGCATGTTCCAAACTCGTACTTATTACAGAACGTCGCTCAGTCGCCGATCGGCGCTCAACTCGTAGTTTCATTCAGCATCGATTAACGGCTGAGCGTCGACTGATATACGGGCCATAACCGTAAACCGTCGAACTAACGCTAATTGTAAATATTATATAGATACATATACCTAACCTATGGTAACGTAAAAAACGTATGCGAAGCCTCCTATGACCTTTATTTCGCTTAAGTAATTCAAATTTGGCGCGAGGCACTTTACCGAGTCTTGATGAAAGTCACAAAAAAATTATATGATAAATTAGTATAGCTATGCTACCTGCTACCTACGACGAAAACCAACTGCATAATTGGATTTTTGAAAAATCAATATACCTAGCCAGGAATCAAACCCGTTAGTTTAAAAAAACAACCTGTACTTGACACAGTAAAATTTATAATCTCGAGTTGGTTGGAACCACAGATAACCCCCAATAGATACCGCATTACGGGATTTTTGTTCGGATCCTAGCTCACCGAAACTGGCGGAAGGCGCGGGTTGCGGGGACTGGAGAAAATGCGCTATTATTGGCTGTTTCGAGTGACGCCCTAATAATGAACTCTAATAATTGGTCGAAACTAAGGCCGTGCTGCGAAGCGGCGATTTATATAGAACCATTTACGCCAATGCGTGATGCGCGGTCGTCGTCTTTCATGCGGTATCTATTGGGGGTTATCTGTGGTTGGAACTGTATGTAATACGCATCTACATGTGATTACAAATAGATACGTGCACAAAGTGCCCGCTTTGTTATAAAGCAAAAAGAGCAAGTAAGTTATAAATAATAATAAAAAAAACTGACGTCATTATTCAAAAAATTATTATATCAACTAGTTTGACCTAGTTTCATCCATTTTCTTGTATGCAATGTTTCCGGGAACTGCACTGTAACGTTTATACACGCAACCACATCATTTTTAAGCATACATTTCAATACAGGGAGTTCTAGAAAAACAGTGTTTAAGTTCCTGAAGTAGAGCGCTGCCTGCGGTATCGGAACCAACCCTATGAATATTCCGGGATTAAATTATGTATAGCTTAGCGGCTACGGGCAATTTTAGTCATACGCAGTCGAACCCCGACTTGGTCGTAAACTGATAAACCTGGTACTGATGAAAAATGGTTGGTTTAGATTTGAAGCACAAATACAGAAAAAAAAACACAACTGTGTTGTCATTAATTTAGCCATAGTCATTAAATTTAAGGAAGAATCGGGGGGGGAAGTCGATTTAAAATGGCTAAAAATGGTCGTAACTCAAAAACTGTAAAAATACAACATACACGGGGGTGACTCGGGTGTTCCAAGTCCACTAAAATTTAAAATTTCTAGGTTTACGTAAGCACAATCGATGTTATGATTTATCGTCGCGGTCAATCCATAGTGATGCTATGATTTAGTGCAACTTTGAACATATTGGAAACGTGCGTCCTAAAATGTCAACGCATGCAGCAGAACCTGAGCCTGCTTATGACCGGCAAGTAAGTTGACCCTTAGCTGAGACATTAGACTTGCGCACTACCGTCAATGCATATTAAGCCGGTTACTGCCGGCTCATATTGTTAGCCGGAAACGATAACATTATTTTTAATCGACTTACCCCCGGTTTTTCGTACGTTTGTTAAAGTTAAACTCATGTCAAATTAAATATACTGTACGCTCATTGGTTGCCTGTTGATCATCACCACCAATGAGCGTGCAGTATTTTTAAGTTGACATGAATTTAACTTTAACAAACGTACGAGAAACCCGGGATAAGTAAACTAAATACATACCTACTAATTGTAACGCCGAATATTGGGTATTTATTGTCTAGCGCCGCGATCGGATGATGCAATATTTGCGCTTTTCCAACTAAGAGCCGTGCCTACACATAATGTCTACTTCACACCGATTCTGAAGCTGAAGGATATCTTTTGAACGGTTCCACTGTTTGGATAGGCTTCTCACCGCCACAATGTCGAATGTTTAGTGATAGTCAGAAAACAATACAAAAACGGTGTCTAAACGTTTCTTATGAAAAAGCGAGGGATCTGAAACTAACTTTGGCACTTTGTTAATTGATATCTGACGCTTTATTGCAAAATTGAATAGCAAAAGTTGCGAGTAGGCGAGAGTAGTCGAGTTGCTGCATTCTTACTTCCTGAGTTTTTGGGTCCCAGAATTTTGATACGTGAAAAAGAAAGGAATATGGATTTTTTCGGTTTTTCGGAATATGGTATCTAACTCAATTTTGCTGAAAACGTTAGTTACTGCATTCTTCATTGTGAGGGCAGAATAGCTCAATAGCATATGTAATACAAAGCAACATCCGAAGAAAAAGTGTGGTGATTCATTGATCACAAATGCGTTTCCCTACTAGGTGCGATGTTGTTTCATTGGGCCCGACAAGCCTTATATATTCCTTCGGGTAGACTAGTATAAGATTGTTCCTAACTGAGCCAAATATTCTGTCTAACAGTAATAACTTTAAAATAAACCGTCGCGGTCTGCTCTTAAACATATAAAGGTAGGTTTTTTAAATCTGTAGTTAAAGCAACCAATACTTAAAAATCCTAACAAATAACCAATAATCAAAATTTGTTAGCATTTTTAACCATTGGCTATGTACCTTAACTACGGATAAAAAACCTACCCAGTCAAACATCATTTAAAAAATTATTTGTGTTCATTTTACTTATCGAGTGACTAAGTTATTTTCTATAATTTATGCTATGTATTGCTATTAAAAATGTATATACATGCGTAAATTTTTATAAAATGTAGTTTTCATGGAATATGATGAAGATAATATTGTAAACTTATTTTATGGTCAATATGTAAAAGTAGATATAAATTATTCATCTTCATACAATATACAATTCATGTTGTACCACGAGGCGCCGTAAGAATTATATTAATATGTAATTACATACTATTATCTGAGTAGACCTACGCGCAGACGCTGGTAGTAAAAATATTAATAGTAAGAACGCTATACCTAACTTACACAAACAACCAAATAAATTCGCACAGAAAGTAAGCTTAGAAGAGCTAACGTGGAAATACATCCCGCGTATGTATCTACACCTCCATACATCCATTATATTTCATTTCCATACTCTCGCATTCTACACGCGTGACATACGAACTTAACCTAACTAACCAGTAATACACACTTGCACACTCAATTAAAAGAGCAAACGCGTACATAGATTCGTGTTTCGTTGTACTTAGGCTCAATTCACACGTAAACTACCAGCAAAACGGCGTGCGCTTACGCGATTTGGACTTAGCTTTACTATATAGCTGTTAACTTCACACGTGGGTAACGCTACCTTCGGGTGAAGTTAGTAAGTATTCAAAAAGTATTTGGCCCAGAAAGGGCGCGCCGTTCCGCTGCCATCTTACTTAGAAGTTAAGCATAAACATACTTTCTGTACGTATTTATTTTGTGCAGAACGACGAAAGACGCTCACTTATGCCTAATGAAAATAATTTTCGAAATCAGCGGCCGGCTTGCACTCGATAGCCTCGTCCGCTTAAGGTGAAACGGTTCACTCAGCGCGGGAAATTCAAATTTCCTTGCGTTTTTTTTGCCAATAATAGCTTAATTACTCAACGTGATTACTTGAAAACTAATTATGCGCAAATAAATAGAATGTATTTTTAATTGTAATAAATTACAATTAAAAATATCACGTAGATATTGGTTTAGCGACAAATGACCATAGACTGAAAAGCCATGACGAAATTTGTTCATTACCCTTCATAGTGATACTTTTAAACGTAATTTGTTGATACATTCTATTTATTTACGTTAAATTAGTTTTCATGTAATGACGTTGAGTAATTAAGCTATGATTGGCAAAAAACGCAAGAAAATTTGAATTTCTCGCGCTGAGTGAAACGTGCCCCCTTAATGCATCATCGTTAAATATAAATACGAAAGCCATATTACCTAGTTTCATCTAAAATTTAACGTTGGTGCTTTAGGGTTAAGACAACGAACGCAAACCGCGCGCCCTTAATCATATATCGAGCTTTACTTACGAATTTTAACACTTAAAACTAAGTAAATGTAAAAGGCTGTCAATAGCTGACTCAATAAAACTTTACGTATATACAGATGTCTTCAGGTTACGCGAGCTGGGGTGTGGCGCGCATACTTGCAGCGTCGCCGTCACGGCTCGAGCCCGGCTCAGCGGCCGGTCAACTGAAAACACCGTTCATACACACATAAAGTCATGCCGCTATTACAATTGCTATAGAATATAACGCTCACAAATACACGCTCAGCATGCAGCGCATATCAGTTTTGTAATATGTTTGGAATAATTTACCTTCGCCGGGCATCGTTTCACCTCTCAACACAGTTTTTGCTTCGGTGGTTTATTTATTTCACAGTATTAAAATGTAGTCGCCAGGCAGGTTTGCTTACTATTGTATATACATAATATATAATTAGACCTCATCTCCGCTATTATGTTAAGGCGTGGTGATGTATTTAATAATTTAAACGCAATTGACATTGATAAATGTATATTTTCCATCACTAAAAAACTTAATGGTCCCAGTGACAGTGGACTCAGTTATGTTATTTTTATATTTTATTAACACCAATTTTTAATAACCAACTTGCACTGTATAATATTCAATTATACATTCAATTGTTTTTGATGCGGTTTGTTGAGGTTGAGATGCCAAATATAATATGCGTTTGATTCATTTTTGCAGCTATATTTAATAATATTATGGCTCAATTAGGGGGGGTAATATTCTGGATGAAATGTTTACGTGAACAACGCAAGCGAAGAGATGTCAAACAGGGAGCATAAAGTTTTTGAAATGGGAGATGGGTTAATGTATGATAAAGTACACAGGGGGTCCAAGTAACATCGAGTATCCGTGGACCCCGCGGGGGTCCAAATGTAATAGTGAGTATCCGTGAACCCCCAGGGTGTCCAAAGAGGAAGGGGTTCAAGAAGAAAGAACGCAACTACGTAGCCACACTTGCAAGACTGTAAGTGCACTTTAAGCCATCGCGCCGGTCTCTGTTGTCGTTAAATCATGTCGGCACGCTTCGCAATCTAGTTGACTACTTGCCCATACGAGACAACGAGGAATAATAAATTATTATGCAGCCAGAATTTGTTTGTAGTTATTATGATTATAGACGCAGAGAGGCAGCAAGAACATCAATGCCTTCTCTAATTCAGCTGGGTTAGTAAACAATAAGGCAGAATACAATCGTGGCTTATAATACAGTAGCTCGCACAGCGTTTCAGAGTTCTGCCCAGTTGGGCAGAACTCACAGTTGGGCACAGCGTAATGTTTAAGCGGGTGCCGGTTACATTTATTTCATAAGACACTTCAATCGCAGCTTAGGATAAATAAAAGATATTATTGATTACAAAATTCGTTTATTTATAGGAACTTTTTATACGACTAGCAAATATAACGACAACTTTGGTAACGTGTCAACAGTCTTACTAATGTAATGTGTCATAGAAATCATTCAAACATTGTGGAAGACTCGGGATCATATATAAGACGGTCGTCACGTACAGTTTTATAATAGAAAAACACCTACTAGCTAACACATATCAGGTACTATCTGGTGAGATTGCATGGTAATATTTAACATAATGTTAGTAACAATTGAGATCACTTTTAAGGAATACTGAAAATATGCAACTGTTAGCGTCAATTTGGTTGGTGTGTTAGGAGTCGAAAGTCTACTCATCCAAGATAGTAAATCTACAAGCAGCTATAAGCACCCACTCACACTTACCCCGCTTATTGTGGAATATGAACAGGTAATGCGCACCACTCTGTTCAAATCTTGTTTGAATTTAATTCCAATTAAGTAATAATTATAATTAATCAATGATTGCTGAAATACAATTTTTGTAAATATTTACATGATTGAACGTGTAATTTACGGAATTAAAATAAAATTAATTATTGAGCTGTTATTAAACTACGATGATATTAAAATGTAAAATATATTATTCTGCCCTTTTTTTAAATAGATAACCAAATTAACGCCAATTTTTTGCAAACAGAATTAGGTTGGGGCTACAATCTGGCGGACGGTATCGCGGTATAACACTTTGTTTGTTATAAAATGTTATAAGCTATTTACTAAAATACTTGTAATATGTAAAACAATCTTTGACTAGAATTGGAAAATATTATTTACTACGGAATATTGCTTATATTGACTACGTACATTATTATTTTATTAAAAGGACAGATATTTTTTAAATTAAAAACATAGCGCATGGTTATTATAGCCCCAACATGAAAGGTCAAAAAAATACTATTTAAAATGCAAAATATACATAGTAACTAAAGACACACGTTTTAATAACTAGTCAAATGATAAATTAGGCGGCAAATACTTTAAAAATGTTATGAGTAAAATTAATCATTGCTTTGGTTAAATATGGCTATTTGTATGGAACATTTTAATGTACGACTCCACCCGAACAAATCGTAATATAATGTGACTGGACTTAACCTATCGGGTAATCTAATACAGCACCGGAAGTTATTCAACCTGGCAAGGTCACTAACACTAACAAATTACTTAATGTAAAAGTTAAATACTCTTTTCATTACGAGAGAGTTTCACCACTGGAAATATCTCTTAGCTCCGTTTTCCTATTATAAAAATGTGCATGGTACAGGTAAAAGAGAGAACATAGCGCGTGCTACTATGGCGTTTCATTTACTTTTAAACTACATTTTGCGAGATATTTATTTATGAAATTATGCAGTATGACTTTTTTTAAATGCTATAATGGGCATACGTTTGACAACAACTCACCTGATGGTAAGCGACGAAGTTGTCTAAGGTGGAGCACGTTTGCCCATGCGATGCCCATTCACTCTTGACTTGAAAAAACCCAGGTTATACCCAGGAGGAAACACTGCAGGAAGAGCATTCCATTCCTTGGCCGTTCGGACTATGAATGACTCAACAAAACGTTTAGTGCGGACTTGTGGTACACTACCGACGTAAGGATGTGAAGAACCACCAAGCCTTGTAGTTCTATGATGGAAAGGGGATTATGGAATGAACTGATGAAGGGCATGTGCACATTCTCCAAAATATAACCGATAGAAGACCGACAGACCGGCGACCTTGCGTCTGTGTTCAAGACTTTGAATTCTCCCTTTAACTAGCCTCTCATCGTTGATAAGCTCCTTGGCACGCCGCTCAGTTGTGTCCAAAGCCGCAAGTTGGTACCGGGCGGAGCCATCCCACAGGTGGCTACAGTACCCCATGCAGGCCCTGACCTGAGCTTGGTAAAGGTTAAGCAGCTGATTCGATGAGAAAAACTATAGATAGTTTTTCTCATCGAATTCTTAGATAACACACCAAGCTTTTTTGCAGCTGTTTTGGCTTTGGACTCAATAAAACGACGGAAATTTAAGGTAGACGAAATTAGCACACCAAAGAGCTCAAGTTAATCACTAAAAGGTACTGTTACACCCTCAAAAAGCGGAGTGGTAAAAAGTGGCGTCTTTTTAGCAGAGAACACACAGGTCTGGGTTTTAGAAACCAATGGGACACTGCCTCAAGGATTGCGTTCGTTCTATTTAACATCTCCTTCCCTTTGGGCCTGTGTAGCACTTGCTCCAGCACGCGCGTCAGACAGGTATCTCTCCACAATAGTGCTATCATCAACATATACTAAAATCCCTGGTTGTTGTTATGCAGGAGAAACAATGTTGCAGAGAGAAGCGAGCCCTGAGGAACTCCGGCATTAATAGGCATGAGGTCCGACGAGCAGCCATCTACCACTCCACGTATAGACCTCTCCGTCAAAAAGTCGGAGATCCAAGAGCACAAACACAAAGACTCGCATGTCACACCTTGTCGAAAGCTTTTGATATATCTAGTGAGACAGCAACTGCCTCACCATGACGCTCGATAGCTTCACCCCAGAAGTGCGTAACGTAAGCCAGGAGAACCCCAGTCGAGCGATTCCGGTGAAAACCTATATTGTTGGTCCCTGAGGATTTCATTGTCCTCCAGAAAGTTAAGAAGCCTAACATTAAGGACACGCTCCTTAACCTTACAGAAAATGGAGGTAATAGCTATAGGCCTGTAGTTACTAGGCTCAGCTCGGCTTCTTTTCTTGAGGGCAGGCTGGACATTAACAAGTTTCCAAGCTTTAGGCACAATACTGGTTAAGAGCGAGAGACGATATAGGCGATTCAAAATGCTCGAAATATCTGGAATGATTGGCGAAACAGGGCTATAATCAAGGAGACAACGGTGGAGTAGCAACCCTCGTGAGAGATCAGCGATGCAATGTTTTGATAATAGAGATATTTCCAGTGGAATTTAATTTACTAATACTATCGAGTGAAAACATGTTTGTTTTTCTTTCTTTACCTATAATAAATATAATTAAGTACTTGAACTCAAGTATATGATAAAATCTATCATTTATACTTGTTGGAATGCTATTAAAATTTATCTATTTGTTCCCATAAATATCGCCAAATTTAAAATAAGTACACAAGGAATAAAAAAATCGCAAAAATCGCATTAGCAGAAAAATATTAACGCATAAGTACTTAACCTAAATATGTCCGTCGAAGAATCAGCTGTAGTGCCATCCAGAATAAACAAAAATATAGTTTAAGCTAGACTCCAGTTAAAGAACTTTTGACCCAGAAAAAAACAAGTTTGGTGCAAGTTATTTTTCTTCGACGGTACATTGGAATGCATACAAATTACAGAGAATAAAAATAAGCACGCTCGCGCCCCGATAGTGAATGCCGTTTTAGAATAAACACTGCGCCCATGACATAAATGCATCCAGCCGTGTCATCAGTGTAAGCGCTCGGCGCCTATACAGGGTGTAATTAAATTCATTAGCATCCTTTGAAACTAGGTACCTACTCCTGACACCGGTCACGTGTGGACCAAAAACTTTGAAATCTAACGCATCGCTTTGGTATTTATATTAACTCCAAAAAATTAATAACGTACTTAATCAGCTGCTACAACACCAAATTAAATTAAACCAATTAAGTACTGTTTTTAATTATTGCATTCGTAAAAAAACATTCAAAAGGTATCAAAACCATTCGTGCCAATTACTTTAGGCGCCGGCAATCTTCATAATTTTCAATGAAAAAGTATTAAATGATGTACCTACTCAATTTACGCTGATGAATTCAAACGCATCCTGTATACTCGGCACGAATATTGTTATTGCTTTCGCCTCTAATCGGGGCCGCGGGCGTAATTTGATATCGGGGGGTCTAGCAAAGAACCTTTCTATTAGCTTTAACGCCAGACGTAACTGCAAATGTACGGGAACGACATTGCCTGGGGAAACTTGCGGACTTTTCCGCAGGTAATGTCATTCCCATGAATTTGGAGTTATCGTTTGGCGTTAACGCTAATGGAAACGGATCTTTGCTAGACCCCCTGCTCTGTGATAGAAATGAAAATAATACGTACAGCAAGTGATGAGTTCTATACTTGTTTATTACTAAATGGCGACGGCAGTAGCCAGACCACATAAAACAAAATAAGCTAGAACTCCCACTATGAAATTGTCAGACAGAAAAAAGAAACACACACGCATATTATAATGCGAAGAAAAAAAAAAAAAAACGTATAGTAAGTGACAAGTGCTTTACTAAAATTATGACTAAATAACGATGAATAGAAACAAAATAGTCTAAACCAGTTAACACGGGCGAGAGTCGGTAGTCAGTACGCGGTAGGTAGAAAACTAAAGAGCACAACTAAAATTTATCTTACGTTTAAATTTAAAGCGTCGACATTGTATCCTAAGTGCAAAATATATTAATACACTATGGCCACAAGTCTATGGCACTGGTGCTCCCAAGCGGATAGACCTAGATCTTAGCTCATATCATCATCGCCATCATCGGTCGTACAATATTGTTTCATTGCCTATAGTTTACTCTTTTACGAAGGCTGGTTCAATTGACTATTTTATTGATCATCATCACACCATCATCGTTTACCCAGTGGACTTTTTTGTTGCCCTCATCATCATACGTAAATGGCAAACCCTATACGTTTATGTCGCATCAAAAATCAAGTTATCAAATGTTATTTGGTTATGATTTTTTCATTTATCTGTTAGCACTTTGTCACAAACGGTACATTACAATTGTGTAACGCAAAACAAATTATATAGAGCACAAACAAAATGATAAAACTTATAACTAACACACATAATAAATCAATAGAAGAAAGCTCTATTTACTCATTGGTAACATCAAACTCCGATGCTGCACGAGGGCTAGCAACTGCAGGAAAACCCTAATGAGTGTTTTTATATAAATGCAATAATCATAGCACCCGATCCAACTCTGCAGCCAGAGACTACGCGATTATCGATTAATATTTACTTTTGTTGTAAAAAAAGTAAACCATATAATACTGTTATTAAAAATGATATTACAATTCAATATTCAATGAAGGACGAGACTTAAACTAAAGCCCAGCAAACATATTATATTGTTGAACAATGTCGAATATCTAAAAATAAAATAAAGATTCACAACAAATACTTTATATTTATATACTTGCATCATGTCGTGTATATTGTTGTATAAGTTTAAAAAAATACTGTTCATTTGTATAATTATAATATAGAATATCTGATGTGCAAATATAACATTACGTATTGTATATTTCATGAGTATTTCCAAATAACAAACCTAAACACGAAGTGGTTTTAACAAGTTGCAACTAAAAACAATCTTTGACTTGTTGTGTTTATGATTTTGTACGAATATATAGACAAGTACCGTTAAAATATGGGTCT